>CM061067.1:150768441-151968441 GCA_030762895.1 Sophora flavescens
ACCCCCGTTTGCTTCCTTGTCATCTAGGATTTCTTCCACCTTCTCTTTCCCTTTGTGATCCTTTCCTTCCTTTTCTATTTCCCCTTTTCGCAATACCTCTGGAGTGTAAATCGACCACTCCTAGTCATTCCGCCAATTCCCGAAATGTTGGTGACCCACGATGAGTCCGTTGGAAGGATTGGGTTGGACCTGCATCTCATACTTCCATGGTACCGCTTTGGTGTCCTTGTAAGGGAAAGGACTTGGAACTCGGATGACGATTGGTGTTGGCCCACTTGGAACCGTCAAAGGTTTCTTCTCGGTATAGTATATCACCACCGGTTTGGAGTGACTTGCTCGGGAACTGGCGAGAATTAACCACAACAAGAAAAGGGTTATCTTAATTGGGGTTGGGGAAGTTGTAGATTCAGCAACCATATTAATGGCACATTCATTTGATCCACAACCAATTAAGATAATCTTCATATCCATTAACTGCTGCACGACTTGCACGAAACTGAACAGTTTTCAATCGAATGCCCCATGTTTCCATCAAAGTCACACCTTATCTCTCCATCGAGAGCTTTTTCTTCCGTGGCGGGTTTGGATCAATCCACATTTGCACATCTCTCTAAAAACAACTCTCATAGGAGTCCTAACATCGGCCACTTTACTCTTTAGAGTATGTTCCAAGAAGCTCTCAATGGCATTGACCCCCGAACTCCCATGATTTGGCATAGGACCCTGTGCCACATTTGGAGCATCCTTCTGAAAGCTCAACCATTTGGCATTAATCAGGTCTTGGACCTTAAACTTCAAAGCTTTACAATTCTCGGTGGAATGTCCTGTGGCCCCATCGTGATATTCACATTGAGCATTTGGGTCATACCACTTTGGATAAGGAGGGTCTAGTGGTCTTGTCGGGATAGGAGTTAGCACGGATTTGCTCACAAGTTGGCGGAATAGTTCGGTGTAGGTCATGGGTATTGGGTCAAAAACGTACCGGCTTTCTTTCCGGGTTATATGATGGTCTTGTTTGGCTGGTGATTGGGTTTTGGATTTAGAGGCTGGACGATTTGAGGTGGCATGGTGGGGTGTGTTTGAGGTCGAGAAGGGTATGATGGTGGTGAGGAGCCATTTGTTGAGGGTTTGAAATTGCGAGGTTGCGGCGATGTATGGCTGGTTGGCTTGGTGATATGGAGGTGGTTGGTAATATGGGGCGTATTGGGCATGGAAGGCGGGTGTTTGGTTTGGTCTCCATTGGTTCGGTTTCTTGCTTTCCAAGGTTATTGCATGTGCCTCTCCCTCCTTCTTTTTTCACAAATGGGGTTTTCTTTAGGCCGTTCCCTCTCGAAGTCTCGGCGATCTTGCCATTCCTCATTCCACTTTCAATTCTCTCATCGATGATGACCATGTCAGAAAAATTTGATGACACACTCCCAATCATCCTATCATAGAAAGGCGACTGAGTGTATCAATGAACATTGCTACGATTTCTTTCTCGGCCAAGGAGGCTCCACCGAGCAGCCAGTTCCCTCCATCGTTGCGCGTATTCTTTGAAAGTCTCTACATCCCTTTTTGACATATTTTGGGTTGCATCCTATCGGGAGCCATGTCAACATTGTACTTGTCTTGCCTGGGAATGCATCCGCTAGATCTTTGAAGGATCGGATGTGTGCTCCGCTCGAGATGCGTATACCAATTTGAAGCTGCCTGCCAAGTCAAAGTGTCTTGGAAGAAGTGAATCAAGAGTTTATCATCTCGGGCATGTGACGCCATCTTCCTCACATACATGGTCAAATGGTTCTTGGGACAAGTGGTTCCCGATATTTGTCAAAATCGAGGCACCTTAAATTTAGGCGGAATTACAACATTTGGCACCGGACGAGTTCCGAGGCATCCCAAGACCATAACTATTTACCCCTTCGATGGCCCGCAATCTTTCCTCTAGTACTTCCAGCTTTCTTTAGATGGAATCCCCCCCAGGCCGATTCACGAGCTTCTCAGTACATATTATGGGAAATGAATATGGCATGGAGGAGGAACCGAAGTTTGGCATCATTTGAGCCCCCGGGGTCCATAATGTAGGGTGTATTGTGGGGGCCTTGGATTGCCGGGATGGTGTCACTATCGGGGTGTTACCATCTGTAGGGTTGACATTCGTGCTTACGGTATTTCGGCGACAGTATTGGTGGGAATTTGTGCTTGAGTGATGTGTTCGGAGCTCTGAATACCATCTTGTGGACTGGGGGCTGTTGGTGGTACAAACCCACGTGGCAAACCGTATGGGGGATTGTTCGGGTCAAATGAAAAATGAGTTGGGTTGAGAGGCATCATGGCCCCTGGTTGGTTGAAGCCTTGAATAGGAATTTGAGAAAAACCAAGGCGGGATGAGAGGTGTGGGTTGGTCTGTCCTTCGTTCGAGGCTGGAGGGTTCTCCTCTGTGTTCTTCTCCTTCTGCATTTCTTGTAGGATTTCCATCATCTTAGCCATCTGATCCTTGATTTGACTGACTTCATCCCTGATCACTTGAACTTCTTCTAGTTCATCCGCCATGGCTCTTGCCTGTGATCGAGTGCGATAAGGGTGTCTTGGAGCAATCGTTCAGAAACCACACCTTTTTTTTAATAAAAGAAATAATAAATGAATAAAATCAAAAGAAAGAGCATAAACCAATTAAACTCCATTTTTGAGAGGAAGACCGTCGCATACACTTATAGCAAGAATACTCATCCTGCAATCAAATCTAGTGGTATAATTCCCTCTAGCTTGACTGCAGTTGATGTCGAGTCCAAGGGAGAATTCACTCCTCGATAGACCACATCTGTACTAGCAATGTTATTGTTTGACGATACCCATATTTTACGCAGAAAACACATCGTTTTTAGGGTAAAAATATAGTTGATGAAGTATCTAAGGGAGAATTCACTCCTCGACAGATATCATCTGGAAAAAAGAGAGAGCATTCCACAAAAATTTGATGAAAACTTCTATTTCATTGGATGGATATTGCAATACAAACATGAGACTTTGGTCAACTAGAAAAACAATACATCGAGAGTTTTCATATTTCTAACCCCTCTTTGGGGACCTCAAAATATTATGTCAAGAGCTTCATCTTCTTTTTCTGAATCCCTTTGCAAGCTTCCCAAAATGCTTGAAGAACTCGATCAACTCTGGTGGTATCCGGAGGAAAGGGTTCTTGTAGACCTGAATTGATACTTCTTCAAATCGATCCACCAACTGGGAAGTATGATATTGAATTCTACCAATCATGTCTTCATATTTTCTTCTCCATGCTTCCCTTTCATAGATCACATCCCTTACAACCAATTTCCATCCCTTTACCCATTCTGCGTGACGTTGAGCTTCTCCTCTTTCATTTTCTTGCATTTTGGTCCTGAGCCAATATTCCCTGTCATTAGCTTCATTAATAATTGACGATATCTGGCAGCTTCGCTCCATCCTCGATCAGAGTAAAGTTCGGTCTGGGCCAAGGATTCTTGTAGAGATCCAACTCTCTCCTTTAGTATCTGTATTGTTTCGACATGAACCCCTACGTCCCACTCAAGCTCTTCTTTCTTCTTTAGAATTCTGACTAGCGTGTTTTCTTGACACTCCACCTTTGCTTGCAACTCTTGGATCACTGCTTCTTTCTCTTTTCTTGCCCTTTTCATGCGACTTGGGGCTTCGTAGGAATCGGCACATTCACTTCTCAAATTCTCGATCTGTAAATTCAGTTTTTGCACCTGGCTTTGGAGCTTGACGATAGTTACTTCTGCAACTTGGTTCTTTTCATCCAAAACCCCCATCTGAGCTTTTAGAATTTCAATTTTTTCCAGCATTTGATCTTCTGTAAGAGGATTGTTTTCAGCACTGGGTGGGGGTTCCGGTTTTGAAGGACACCCCCTTCTTGCCTCTCTCCATGCTTCATATCTTTTTGTTCGAGCTATGATCCGCCTTCCTAACTCATCACGCCCTTTTTTTGTGAATATTGTTCCATGCTGACCTTATTGCCATTGTCTGACTCTTGATGCTTTCACATTCTTGATATAGGAAATATGCTCCACCAAGCAGCTCTCTTTTGGGGTTCATCTTGTGTCCACCTGAGTTGGCACATTACTAGAGCTGGTGAATATGACACACATCCTCTGGGTCCCATCAATGGGACATTCGAGAAACCTCCACAACTGAATATAACTGAATCCCCATTGTACCATGGGCACATCCATCTAAATGAACGTGAGTCGACCTGATCAAACTCTTGTTTCCATTCATATAGTTTGCGTGACTTTAGCGGCATGCGAATGAATCCTTTCAACGGGTCATCCGTTCTATCAATTTTGTTTCCAGCATACAAGTGAGTCATAATCCAAACATATAACATTGGTGCACAAGACCGTAACTTTCCTTGTTGATTCGATGACAAACTTGTAGTGAGAGAAAAGTCTCGGCTAGGATAGCAGGGACTAAATTCACCCCCATATTCCTCAACTCTGTAGAAGACGTCCATGGCTGATCGATCAATCACATCCTAATAAAGGGAAAAAGCACCAGTCCGTAGATGAGGAGAGCCAACAACCTATTAAAAAGAACCCATCGTTGTTGTTGAGCCAACTCCCTAAGATAACCTTCCAAGAATCGCCTCTTCAAGCCCGTAGTGTTTCCTTTTTCCACTTTATCCAATTGTTCTGGTTTAAGTTCCAACAGACTTGCTATCTTCCCATCTACCACATATTGTCCATAATACAAATAGACACGTGATTCCTTTTGGATAGGCAGTCTCAGCATGTAAGCATACTCCTCTATGGTGGGAGTTACATCTAGGTCGGGCAATTCAAAACATCTCAAAGTTGAGTTCCAATACTGAGCGAATGCACTTAGAGCGGGGGAATCCACCGGAATACGTAATAGATCTAGTATCCTCCCGTACTTGTTGTTAAAGTTCGAACGTGCCTTTTCTGACATTTGTTGACTAATTTCCCATAAGCTCTGAACATCATTGAGTGTCACGTCGATCTTGATGCTCTTCTTGGAACTGCTTGCATTGCTAGTACTCTTTCCGATGCTTGGTCCTTCCATTCTTTGCTATAAGATTAATACTAAGGTCTTCCTGTCAAGAAACACAAATAAAGAAAAAATTAGAAATAAAACACACGAAAAAAAATGCCCTACATGCTTCATGTTGCATGAACCCCAGTAGGGTTGGGAACCCTATGTCGGGTATGCTGTCAATGCACTACCTTCACTATGACACGCCGCTTATTAGAAGTGCAATAATATTCGAACATGTCATTCGGGCTTGGAGCGACGATGTGTCGCCCCCTTTTCCTTTTCTTTTTTTCTTTTTTTTGAAAACTTCATAATAAATATGTATGTGTATGACAATTTATGTTTATGATGCCAGAAAAAAATGGAGAGAGAGAAAAAGTATGCTCCCTTTGTCCTAAATTGGGTAAAACTTAGGGTTGGACAAACCTGAGGTAATGACTCTAAACAGGTTGGCTACTAAGTTTGCTCTATCAGTGAAAATTAGGTAGGGTCTAGACTTCTAAAAGCCATGGTTCCCAGATTGCTCTTATCCCGAAAGGTAAGGATCCGATTCATGAATCTAGTCACAAGTAGGGATAAACCCTCTCAATATGACCATCCCATGATATCGGGTACAACCTGAGTGGTGAATCAACAAATGTCAGGGAGGTACGAGACCTCTTCAATGACAATGTCGAGACACCGCCTAATCCTTGAGTTTTGAGCAAGCTCGGGTATAGAGCCAAAAGTGTGTGCAAGTTGTGATAGTGATGTGTGTGATGGGAGCATACAAACCTTCACAAAAACCTACTAAAATAAAACTACCCCAAGCCTGCAAAAGGGAACAAACAACACAAATACAAAAGTTCTCTACCCTAAGGTTGCAAGAATATACAAAAGCAGTTATGGAAGCATTAAAAAAGAAAAAAAAAACAAGGGTAAAACAAATATTTTCAAAGCTGTTTTTTTTTAAAAAAAAAGAAGAGAAAAAAAATAAAATAAAATAAAATTTGCACAACCAACTATGATAGGCCTGACTCTCAAAGTCGTCCCCAGCGGAGTCGCCAGCTGTCGCGACCGTCCAGTCCGGGAGCTGCGAAAAGATGGATAAAAACAGAGGAGTCGTCACCAATATTTTATTTGGGAAAAACATTGGGAAAACCATTTATTTTAAGGAAAACTGGTCTAAAAAAAGAGAGAGATGAGTTCGGGAGTCGGTTACGAGTAGGGAAGGTATTAGCACCCTACGTCGCCCGTTTAAAAACGGTACCTCAAGTTAATTGTGCAAAAATCATTTTAATAACCTCTTAAATATTTATTTTACCCCAAAAATTATTTACAAGAAAGAATTATTCTTTTATTTTTAATATTTTAAATATTTTATTAATTTTTTACGCTTTTTTAAAATTATTGTTTATAAAAACTAAATGAGGTTGAACATGGCACATGAGTCCACAGGGCAACCTCAAATCTAAGGGACTGAACATGGCACCGTGTCCATAGAGCATCCCTAAAAATAGAAAAGTTTAAATATTTTTGATTAATTATTTTAACATAAAAAGAGACACAAAAAAAAAGGAAAATTTAGTTTTGGCCCGACAAGATGATTTATCTTGCTCCTACGTATTCCGTAAAAGATGGGAAACTCAAAGCCACGTAGTTCTTTTGGAAAAGATTTGATTGGTTGATTGATTTTAATTTTTGATAAAAGATTTGATTTTGATTTTTTGTTGAAGAAGGGGATTAGGGTTGAAAGTATATTTATATATTTTATGTTTTGTGATTTCAAATTTTTGATGCATTTTATAATTTAATATCAATTGGAAAGAAAAAGGCCCAATATCTAATTAACTGGCCAAGACACCCAAAAGCTGATAAACCCGTGAAAATGAAAATAGAGTTAAGAAAGACAAGGGAAGGTCAGAAGCAGGCATTCTTCAACATTACCAACAAAAGACCAAGGAGGTGCAAATGGAGAGGATGGCGGCGATGGAGGACGGGCCGGCGGTGGCGTGGATGACGACGAGCCGCACGTATCTGCGTCTGGGCTCGCGATTGGCGTGGAGGTGGGAACGGCGGAGAGAGGGGCACAGATCTGGTGTGGTAGGGACTCGCGGTGGCTCTCGGCGAAGCGACGGTCGACGGCTTCCGGAGGTGACTGAGGGGGCGGACAGAGCAGAAGCGATGATGGGCGGAGCAGATCTGCGTCCGGACAGCAGTTTCGGTGGAGGTTCTTGCGGCCAGGCGGCGGAACGGCGGTCAACGGCTTCCGGAAGTGGCTGAGGACGCGGAAAGAGCAGAAGCGGTGGTGGATGATGCTTCGCGAAACTGGCGATGCGGCAGGAGCTTACGACGGCGAGATCCGGCACGGCGGTGACGGGGTTGCGGACGGTGGCGGTGCGGAACAGGACGACGAGTCTGGTTTGTGTCTTATGTTTCCATTTTTGTGTCTTTTGATTTAAGATGATGATGAATTTCTGTTGTTACTGAAAGTGGTGTTGTGGTGTTGTTGGGAGGAAGATGAAGATGATGGGTATGGGTGGCTTGGGGATTAGAATGAAGTTAGGGATCAAGTCTGGTTTGGCTCAAAGTTAGAAGGTATTATGAAGGTTTGAAGGAGATCATCGTGCCCCTGTCTGAGCTCTCCCCTATCCCTTTAAATATTTTCTGCTGTTGCAAAACTCCAAAACAGGACCCAATGTCCTCTGCCATGGTTGTAATGCAGGGTCCCTTTCACATTTCCAATCTTATCATTCTGCATTTTTTTAGTTTTTCCTTGTGCTGTGACTCTCATTTGTTTTTGTTAAGTATCTTTCCATTGATTCAGGTTTGACTCAGCAACAGAGCATCATATTTTTCCTTTTATGTGCTTAAAACTTGAAGCCATTTTTGATGCAAGATGCTTAACACTGTCATTGCTCTTTTGGTTGTTGAAATGCATTAAGGAATTTTGGCTTATCCTCTTGGCCCTTACTGTAATTCTGCAGATCTACTTTTCCTTTTTATCTTTTTTTTGTTTTTGTTTTTGTTTTTTGTTTTTTTTTTCTTTTTTTTTCGTTTTTTTTTTCATTTGGGTTTAGAACATGGTCTAAAAGACATCTTCAACAATAATGAAATTGGGCTCACTAAAAACAAAAATCATTTTTATTGCAAAGTTATTTGTTTTAATTTGTTCAAAACAGTAATTAAAAGGATACCCGGACGAAATTAGGTATTCACAATGGTCACATTCGGAGTATAATTTTCCCTTTGGAATATTTCATAAAACTCTCTGATGGGATGTAGCTTTAATGTTTCGGGTGTGATAAGGGCTTCCAAAAGTGGCCTTATGCTTTGCCACACAACCTCCTCATTGAATTCTGGAAAACTCAGTCGCTCGACTCTCCTCTCTTGCTCACCCGTGAAGGGAACGAAGCCTCAACAAATGTTTAGGATTTTAAACCCTTTCAATGTAACTTTTTATAGGATTTTAAACCCTTTCAATCTTCTGTATCAGTCTGTATTACACTTCATGAATGAGATCTGGTTTGGGTTATTGATTCAACTTATACTTCATACATATATTTTAGTTTTCAAAACAGAAACACAAAACATCAAAGTAATTGTGAAACTGAAACTTTGAGGAAGGCAATGCGGAAAGGTACGTATACTAGATAAAAAAGTTATTAAAATAACCTTTAACGTCAGTTCGATAAAGAACTGACGTTAAAATGTTCACTGTTAACGTCAGTTGTTTATTGAACTAACGTTAAAAGTGATTCACTTCACTTTTAACGTCAGTCCTTACAACAACTGACGTTAAAATTGAATTAATGAAGTCTGATATTTACAAAACTGCCACCGCCCCCTTTTTAACGTCTAGCTTTTGGTTAACTGACGTAAACCTTTACCGTCTAATGTATATTTTCCACTAGTGACATATCAAATTCACATTATATTCCCTTGGTGCAGCACCCTTGTCATGCCTCGTTTTGGCAACCTCCACCTCCTGGTCATTGGAAATGTAATGTTGACGCAGGCTTCTTCAGTGAGCAGAAGTTCACGTCCATTGGCATGTGTTTGAGGGATTCAACTGGGTCGTTTGTTGCATCTAGATAAGTCTCAATTCCTTTCCTTTTACCCGTAGCAGAAGGTGAAGCCTCAAGTTTGCTACTTGCTATCCAATGGATTAGGTAAAAAGGTCTTAATAATTTGGTATTAGAGATGGATTGCAAGCCTGTAACAGACCTTGTTAATAGCCATAGGGATTCTCTTTCAGAGCTGGGTGTTATTGTCAAAAATTGTAAATCTCTTATCTCTTTGTTTCAAAATCTTAGTGTGAGGTTTATTAGGTAACAAGCTGACAGGGTTGTTCATTCTCTTGCTAGAGCTACCCCGTTCATGCCTACTCACCAGGATTTTTATCATGTCCCACATTGTATTGCTTCCCTTATTTTGAATGAAATGCATTAGTTTTCTTGCGTAAAAAAAACAGTTTAAAAACTTTTATACTAATGGATTTAATTATTGATATCAATGTTTATCAAGTAGCCAATAACACCTAAAAACAAAACTTGGGCTATCTTAGTCATGTGCATAATATATGTGGATCCTTTCTTCATTACCAACATGATGTTGGGAGAAAGAAAAGAATGATCATAAAGGATGTCAGAAATAAGCTACACCATCAATGATCCAATCTAACTCAAACTCAATAACCAAAAAAATTGGAGGGTGAAAATATGATCACACATAATAAACACTTTAATATGATTACAAAATCCACAACAAAAACATTATCCATTCCCCAAAAAATACCTTAAAAAAAATGATAAAATGAGATTGAATTATTGCTCACAAACTATATTGCATACAAAGTAGAGATAATGCATGATATAAATCTAACACAATCCTATTAAATACCATAAGATTATATCTAACACAATCTAAGCCTACTAAATACCATAAATCTAACACTTCCGGATCTAACATAAGATTATATCTAAGCCTACTAAATACCATAAATCCCATAAAAAGTATCAATCACATAAAATGCAATTTAATTGAAGACAGTATCAATAAAATCGGTAAAGTAAAAAATTGATTGTGTCACTATTTTATCCTCCTAACTCCAAATCAACTGATAATTTCAGCGTTTGTAATTATTAGATGTTAGGTTTGGGCCTTTAGGTGTGGTTAGGAGGACTGACATCTAGATGAAGTTTGAAAGAATGTGTGTGACTTTGAAACCCTAGTGACACTTTTATTCATAAATTAAATTTTAGAATCTTGCTCCATCACTCCCCAAATCCCTTGCCGCCTTTGTCTCCTTCCATCCAAGAGCATCTGCAATGCAAGAACCATGTTTTGGTTCTTAATTTCTTTTAAGTGAATTCAAAGATGTCACATAGGATTTACGGAACACCTATATTTTTTTTTATAATTAGTTCAGTCAATAACTTTTCACACTCAATATTATCTTCAATTATTTCATTATTAATTCATAGTCATTTTTCTATTAAATTTCAATTTTTTTTGTTATTATTTGAAAAAGTGAATTTTATAATTTATTTTAAAAAATACCTTTGTTCACTAAATTCATTTTTTTATTATTTTACTATTAATTCAAATAATAAATTTTTTATCCATTTTAATTACTTAATATCATGATATGCTGCAGATGATTGGTAGTGGATTTGGTGTCAACTTAGTTAGGACCATCTCAACGATTGTTAAGTTAGGACCATCCCATAAAAAATATCAATCACATAAAATGCAATTTAATTGAAGATGATATCAATAAAATCGGTAAAGTAAAAAATTGATTGTGACACTATTTTATCCTCCTAACTCCAAATGAACTGATAATTTTAGCGTTTGTAATTATTAGATGTTAGGTTTGGGCCTTTAGGTGTGGTTAGGAGGACTGGCATCCAGATGAAGTTGGAAAGAACGTATGTGACTTTGAAACCCTAGTGACCATTTTATTCAGAAATTATATTTCAGAATCTTGCTCCATCACTCCCTAAATCCCCTGTCGCCTTTGTCTTCTTCCATCCAAGAGCATCTGCAATGTAAGAATCATGTTTTGGTTCTTAATTTCTTTTAAGTGGATTCAAATTAAGTTACCACACAAGATTTAAGGAACGCCTATATTTTTTATAATTATTTCTGTCAGTAACTTTTCACACTCAATATTATCTTCAATTATTTCATTATTAATTCATATAGTCATTTTTCTATTAAATTTCATTTTTATTTTGTTATTATTTGAAAAAGTGAATTTTATTATTTATTTTTAAAAATGCCTTCGTTCACTAAATTCATTTTTTATTATTTTGCTATTAATTCAAGTAATAAATTTTTTATCCATTTTAATTACTTAATGTCATGATGTGCTGCAGATGATTGGTAGTGGATTTGGTGTCAACTTAGTTAGGACCATCTCAGCGATTATTAAGTTGGGACCATATCAGCGATTGTGATGTCTTTGCATGTCATTTTTTGCTTTTAAAAAATCACTTAATATTTTCTTATAAACCATAAACTCTCTATACAATTTTATATTTTATTAATTTATTGTTATTATTGTTATTATTTAATAAACTAAACTTGTCTCTCAGATTTATCTATCATTATTTTTTTATCCTTCTAAATCATGACTTTTTCCACTAAATTATATTTTTTAATATTTTAATTTTATTTAAATGGATATTTTTTTCCACTCAGACCCATTTTTATTATTTTATTATTATGCTAAACATAGACTGTTTCGCTACGTTTTGTCATTATTTTAAATAGTGATTTTTATCAATATGTTTTATTTTGATTAAAGTAGTATGTATCGTAAGTATAAAATATTTTACTCTAACATTAACTAATATTTTGACATATGTAATTTTATTTTAATAACTTAGAGAGATAAATAAAAAAATGATGTTGATTTGTTAATATATAATTGAATTTCAGTATAAATATCCTTTACACTAACAGGACATAGATATTAAACTTTTATTTTATTGAAAAATGAATTTTTCTATACAATTTTACTTTTATCATTTTATTATTAATTCAAACACTGAACTTCCCCGCTCAATGATGTCTTATTTATTTTATTATTGTTTAAAAAATTTATTTTTATGAGATGTATTTACTATTTTTTTATTTAGTGACTTTCTAATAAGTTTTAATACTATTTGTTTGATTTTTTAAGTTTTGTTATTTTTATTATCATTACTTTATAAGTGTCTTTATTATTTTATTGTTATTAAAAAATTTACTTTATTAATATTTGATATAGTTTCTTAGTTATGTTTAATATTTTATTTATTAATGTTGACGTAAATAATATTTTTTTATATTCTATTTCATCTTTTATTTACTATCATTTGTACAAATGATTTGTTTATTTCCTTCCAGTAAACTACCTATATGAATATGATGCATCACATCTTCCACGTGAAGCTTGATTATATCAACAGCAAAGTGAATAGTACGTAGTGACGGTGAAGCGGTGAACAGTAAATAAGAGTGCTGACTTTTGCATTCTTTGTTGGTTTAAAAAAATTTAAAATAATAAAACATATAAACTTAAAAAAATTCAATGCTTTAATTTATGTGTAGCTTAATAATTTGGTAGGGATGGAGATCTGTTCCACTATGACACTTTTTATTTATGTGGATAAATATTAACTCACATTAAAGTGTATGCATATAAATAAACTCTTTTTGGTAAAAAGGATAAAAATAAAATAGAACAGAAGCTACTCTCATAAAAACAATCCTAGTACCCCACAGCATCCGCTTGGAGTTGGAGATCAACCCCTAGTGCCAGTGTCGGTGATTGGTGGAGTTCCACCGCACATTGATTGTTTACATATTTTTTAATCAACGCACTCGTGGTACTGATCAGTATTTTTCTACAAATATTTATCTAAAACAAATTAACTTAGGGCCCTAAGACTATTGGTTAGGGAATATAAATAAGATGATAATTCCATGTCAAAAAAAAAAATATAATTCATTGAAAAACTAAATATATATTTGACACTGTTTAACATTTGTCTACAAATATTTATCTAAAACAAATTAACTTGGGTATATCTTTTCCCAACATATTTTTTTATAAAACTGAATGGTATGTTAATGCATTACTGTTAAATCATATATCCCAACTAGATTAGTACATCAATTATTTGCAGCATACATTTCCCACATAAACTTTCTTTTATAGATCCCACATTTGCCATTAGAGTATATAATCTAATGGGTATAAATTGAATTTCTAATAATTATCTCATATATGTTTGGTAAAATCATGCACTTTTAAATTATTATAATTGGATTTGACTTCAAAATTAAGATATAAGAAGAAGTAAAGCTTTCCATTTACCCAAACTCAACTTTATGATTGTACCAAAAAAAACGCAGTTTTATGAAAATCAAACTTTAATTTTTTTATTTTTTTTGACCGGGAAATCAAACGTTATTATTTTTTTTGAAATTAGGGAAATCAAACGTTATTAGCAACGACGAAAGTAGCATATATATCTCCTTGCTTGCACTGTGTCCATGGTTATATTTGCTCAGGGGTATATAACGCTAGTAATTAGGGGTGTTCGCGGATTGGATTGGATCGGTTTTGAGTTAAAAAGTCATTCGATCCAATGACTTTTACAACGTGCGGTTTGAATTAGACCGGTTTGCTTCCATAAAAAAATCCGATCAAATCTGATTCAATCACATGCGGTTTGGATTGGATTGGATAATTCGGTTTTTATCATATTTTATTTTATTTTCTTATGTCAAGTGTTATTTATACTTATTTAATAGCGGACAAAAGATAATCTTCATTTAAGTGAACTAATTTAAGGTGCTCAATACTTATTTTAGCATCTCTTTATATTAGAATGGTATGACCTTTGTGAAAGACATAAACTATTTGTTCCTCGTTAACCATTATTTGATTTGATGACGATGGACGAAAATTCTAAAGAATTCTTGGCAAAATTTAAATTTGGGAGTTTGAGAAAAAATAACTATTCATATTTTTTAACACTTTCTTTTATATTAAATGTTCTTGTATGTTAATTCTCTATGTCTACTCTCACTTATCCTGTTTTTTCCCTTGAATCGGCTACAAATAAATTATAGCTAATTATTTTTTAAATTTACTTAGTTGATTTCCTATTTTTCATATTTACTCAATTAAGTATATATATGTTATGCATCAAAATTTTTTGCAAAATATAACTTCAAGACATTAATATTCTAAATAGTCTCATATATGTCATTCCAACAAAAGTATTAAAGAGAATGAGGAACATAAAAGTATGAAAAACAATGTTCAAGCATGAGTAATACTATAATTTAAAAAATATTACTATTTATATATAACAAATCGGTTTGGATTGGATTTCACTAAAGGATCCAAAATTCGATCCAATCCAATGAAAAAAATACGGTTTTTTCGGTTTTCGATTTTTCGGATCAATTTTGACGGTTTGAATCGGATTGGATCGATTGATGAACACCCCTACTAGTAACTGACACTGAAGTTAATGGATAGAACGAGGTTTGAGTTGATTAAATTTTATTTATTTTTTTCGATATTGGGTTTGAGTTGACTAATTGAGCAAATAAATCTATTTTGACAAAAATATTAATTTAGCCTCTAAAATTATTAATGTCAGAATTATATTAATCCATGACTTTAAGATCCAAAATTAAAACTTGCAAAGTCTCCCAAATCCCTTTCTCCAAATCTCTTCGACAAAACCTATTATGTGCTAAAATATGTCAAATTAATTAGTCCCTATAATATATAAAAATATGTCAAATTAATTAGTCTCTAAAATATTAACAAATAATTCATATTAGGCACCCAAAACAATCACTAATAATTCATCGAAATTATAGGGACTAATTTGACCTACTTTTGTACATTACAGAGATTGATATCTATGTTGCAAGAGGTGATACCATGAGCATATCATAGGCTCTGTGGAAGGCATTTGCAGAAAAGAATTTAGAACAACTTAGAGGGTTTTGTGTTTAGGTTTTGGAGATACACAAATTGAAGTAACATTGGGATTTAGGGATTTGATGAAGGTGGTTTGGTTGAAGTTTAAGGTATTCATAGATTGTTCTTAGGGATTAGCATAAAAGAATTTCTCCCGCTCCAACAGTCATGAATTTTTAAAGCTAGATGGCGACTTTCAACGAAGAAGGTAAAATTAATGACACCATTTGATGTTTTGGATTTTTATCTTGAAAAAAATATAGATGATGTCTCAAACACAATTTGTTATGTAGATGTCAAGCTGATACTTAACACGTATCGCCTGAGAGTGAGACACCCTATTAAGTATAATTGATGAACACTAACATCATAAACCAAATTAATTGATGATACTAAGGATTTTTTTTTTGTTAACATTTAAAACTAATAAGTTTTGGGTGCAATAAGGGTATCCTCCCGTGGATAGTCAAAGATTATAGTTTCTTTTGAGGTGTGGAGACTGAATTTTGTATCTCTCAATTAACATTTAGAATTAATATGACTTTATCAATTTCAAATACTAAATTGATACTTTACTATGTGAAAAAAAATCCATTGAATATCTAAAAGCAGGAATGAGTTTTTTTTTTTTTTTTGGACAGAAGGAGTTATTAGATATATACCGAATCATACCCAAAGAGATAAAGCCCAACTCTACGATAATGGGTCGTAGAGTTTTGTTGTGTCTTTCAGAGGATGCATCAGAGATGGACTATTTTTCCTGGAAGTCCATACACGAACTCAACCTTTAAAAGTTAAAGCCCGATTAACGCCATGCACTATTTGAACCTTTGAATAGTCATTTCTCCAATTTTTGGGCTAAAAATGAATCGTTAAGGAATGGGAGAACCCAAAACGTAGAAAGCTTCCATCCAAAAAATTGAATTTGTAGTGTTGGACTCAGAAGTTGAGATTGAGTCACCAGCTCAGATGAGTGCATCCAGATGCCCATTTCAACCATTATTTGCCCCTCACTTCTAGAGAAATCGCTATAACAAGAAGCAAGATTTTGGAACTTAATTTTTTTTTCCAGGTAATTTAAATGAGACATTACGGGTGTGTTTGAGTTGTAAAAACACCTGGGACTGGAGAGCACAAAATCTTGTCCCATGTTTGATTTGAAAAGTGGTCAGGTGATAAAATAAAAAAGGGAGTGAGGGACATGACAAAAACCCAAAATTTTGTCTCCCACCAAACCATGGGATAACTTTTTGTCCTATGAACATAATACCAAAAAAGACAAAATTATCCTTACATATCTCTCTCTCCTCTTTCTCTCTCTCTTGTCCCCCACCAAATCATGAGAAAACTTTTTGTCCCATGGACAAACTATCAAAAAAGACAAAATTATCCTTACCTATCTATCTCTCCTCTCTCTCTCTCTTTTCTATCCCCCCTCCCTCTCTCTCCTCTCTTTCTAATATATATAGTATTATTATGATAGTAATAATATATTATCATATATACGATATATTATAAAATATTATTTTACCTGTGTTGTCCATTATCTATCAAACGATGTAAAATGGCAAAAAGTTGTCTTGTGACTCAAGTGGTTGTATTGTGATGTCCTGTATTGTCCTGTGCATTAATGTGTATCAAACGCACCTGTGATTGATACGAGTTGTAATGGGTTCGGGCTCCTTAAGCAAGTGGCTGGAGGTTCAATCCCTAACTCTTGCGTATGGAAAAAAAACCTGGCTGGGAGAGGTCATCCCTTTAATATCGTCAAGTAACTCGAGGGATTAATATCCGCAGTTGGGCGCGGTAATACCCTAAAAAAAACTTGTGTGCGGAGCATTGTACTTGTGATATATATATATATATATATATATATATATATATATATATATATATATATATATATAATCAACGAAGGTTTATCGAGTGATAAGCATTTCGACCCTATAAGAAGGAGAACACAAGTCGAATAAGATACCCTATGGTGATAGGTTGCGAAAACCAATAGTTAATTCATTGCTCTGAGCATTTGATCGAGGATTAGTCATGTAGTCGGTCCACGGTGTCGAAACTTGTGGAAATAACCCTGAATGCTACTGGAGAGTCAAATGTCCTAATGATAGTGGTTCATAAAAAAAATTCATATAGATATGCTTGGCCCATCTCAGCTCAAAAAGGGACCAACCCAAGCCCAAAAAAAAGTCCCACTCGACAATGATTTATAATCATCTCAACAATGGCTTGCATTCATAATTAGGATAACCTATCCTACCTTATAAGTAGGGGATCTAGCCCCTACAGCCTCCAAGTATGACTAGTGTTATTTTAACTTGCAAGCCAGACTCTTTTTCTTTGTTTTGCAAATTTCCTAATCTCGAGGCTGTTAGCTAATTTAGACAAGAACATTATAAATTAGGGTTATGCTAACCTTAGGGCGTTAGTTTAAAAATGCAACAAAAAAAAAACCATTGAAAATTCAAGTAAATACTCTTTCAAATATTAAATACACAAGTTTTATTTCATAATTCTATTTCTTTAAGCTTGTTTTTTAGTATAATTAGATTCAATTATTTTAATAGATATGGTCAACTTCAACAATCCATTAACATCTTGTGATACGATCTTTCAAAGAAGAAAAAACATCTTGTGATACGATGGAAAGAGAAACCACATTACTAAAGATGTTAAGTTTGATCAATGAAATTGATAAAATTTATTTTTGATAAGCAAATTGATAATACTTATATTTATGGGTAATTAAAAAAATGATTTGACGCTATGATCAATTAAGAAATTTACACGGGAAGCTTGTTGTTGCGTCAAAAAGAACAATGTTCAATTATATACAATCGTAACAAGTAATAAAGAGTAAGTAAGATATCATTCCTACGAGGATTAGAATACTGTAGCAATGACCAAATTCAGATAAATTGTTCTTGGTAGTTAAGATTAAGGGGTAACCAAATAGTGTGTGAAAGTGTGATTTTCAAATATTAAAAAGGACAATATTAAAATGCATTAATAAGAAAAAGAGAATGTTGTCAAATATGGATAAAATCGCTTTAGGTATACTGCATCGTAAATCCTGCTTAGCTTCAATTATGCCTCACCGTGCTGCAGCATTTACCTCCAGGAAATAAAAGTGTGTTTTCCAACACTTAAGGGTTAGGTTCATTAACTTTGTTCTATTCCTAAATTCAGATTAATTACACCACCCTCTTAATCAAGCACATTCCAGCTAGCTTAGGGACTTGAATAGCTATTCCTAGCCTATCCAACATCATTTAATTTTCCAATTAATGACTTAACCCCTATCATTTATCAATTTCCACTTTACTCAATTTTTCCAAACAAAGCAAGCTAGATATTTAATTAAGTTGGCCACTCTTAATTAAACAACATTCAACACATAATAAAGGAAAATGCAGAACATATCATTGCATAAAAAGAGCCAAGCATTCATTACAATAACATACCTAAAGCTTAAGATGTTTAGCTCATGTTGACCTTACAGACGCAAAATATAAAAAGAGAAGAAAACCATTACAAAGGGAGCACGAAAATGGAACAAAGGAGAGGAGGAAGAGACTCTCCAGCTGTTATCTTCGTTATCTTAGCTGCTGTCCTCTGCAGCACACACACACCCACCCCCACCCCACCCACCCACCCAAAAAAAAAAAGTGAGTGAATACCCCCTTTTTAGGGTTTTAAAAGGCCTATTTGTCTTTTCTCCTTTTGGGCCATTAAAAATGATATTAAAATAAGTGCTTGGGCCCAGTTCCTCGAATGTACCACCACAAAACTCTAAAGAAATCAACAAGGACGTCCTTAGCTTTTATGACAGCTGTCAGGAGAGAGAAAAGTTGCTCAGCTTTTGTCATTTTCTGCGCGTCCATTTGTTGCAGCATGACAAATCATTTTCCAGCAGCTTGTAAGCAGTTCACTCCCAAATGCTGCAGCATGCCCAGTTCCAGAAGCTTATCTAAACCTCAACAAAAACCTAATAACACTCAAGAAACACATTAAACATATTCCTAGACACTCAAAAACATAAAATTAAATGAAATTTATAAAAAGACACATATTACACTAAACTAACTTAAAACACCTAAAACATCCACATAAAATACTTAAATATTACAAAAACTCAAGCTAAGAAAGAGTAAATAACTGTCATTTCTAAGAGTTATCACACCCCCAAACTTGAATCATTGCTTGTCCTCAAGTAATGGAAAGAAAGACACAACAGAAAAAGACACACAAAAATCACCAAAGACCTAAACATGCACACAAGAATGATAGACCACAATTTTTTTTTAATCAGCCACTTTTTCCACAAAACCAACTTCTTTCATCCTCAACACTCAAGCATCACAAGTTAGCAGATTTTCATGACATCAATCATTTTCAACCCAAAACAACATGCTACAACATTATGCACTCTAAACATTGTGTTCTTTCTCACTCACACAAGTAAGCGGGTTCACTCAATCATCACTCACATACAACCCTATCATAAGCTTGACAAGCTTCTAAACTCACTAGCACAATATCAAAGCTTTACAATGCAAGAGGACTTTTATTGGGTTGTAATGAGGCTTAGGTTAGGGTATGATACATTTTTGGGAAGTGGCTAACACTAGGTGGAGTTTTGAAATGCTTTCTCTACAATGTGTTCCACACCAAATGCTTTCCACAAACTAACACATCAATCTCAGTACCAAGGAGGAGGTACTCTTTTCTTTCTAGTTTCCTTATCAATTCATTCCTTTTCTTATTTCTCTTATTTTATTTTCTTTTCTCTTCTTTTTTTTTTCTTTTTGTCTTTTTTTTATGAAAATAGAGAACAAGAGTTTCACATTTTATGGCCTTTGTCCTATTCTTGTTCTCTCCTTCTTCTTCTTTATTTTCTTTTTCATTTTTTTTTAACAATTTCAAAAAACAAAACTCAGCAAAGCTCTGTCATTTTACAATACATCACTTTGTTGTATAGCACCCGCAAACTTAGAATGCTGCTTGTCCTCAAGCTACCCCCAAACTTATGTTACAAGTACACTATCAAGAAAAGCATCCCTAAACTCTGCCTAGATAGGACAATTATTATTTTTCAAGTTATAGGTCTTGTAATGTGACTAGTAACAGAATAAGGGGCTCAAGCTCAAAGGGCTCACACACAAAGTTAAAATCAAAGGGTAGGCTATTTAGGCTAAGACTAGGATTAAGAAAAATCTAATATGCCTCAAGCAAAAGTGTGTGCAGCAGTGATACGTACAAGCAAGCAAGAATCAAGTCAAACTTTACAGAGAATTCATATGTATGGAACTCACAATCAAATAAAATTGTTGAGGCTCAAAATCTCACATGTTATATCAAAATGCTGCAACATATGTTTAAGCTTCAAATAATTTCAGTCAATCCAAACAACTAAAAAGTTCAACAATCATGTCAAAGGTTTAGAAATTAAGGTTGTGGTCCAAACAACTTGATTTATTGTTCAAAAGATGCCCATGAAGGGGGTTTTTCATTAATCAATTGTGGTCCAATCAGAGACAAACATACTAAAACAGCTAACAGACAATCACTATCAAACAAAACATAAACTACAGTACTACTAGAAGGATGCAACATAAAACAGAATAAAAATTTCCAAAACAGTAAAAGGGTAGAAGATAAAACATCCCCTGTTCTGATGTTGCCGCATGCTACAGCATCTGAGTGTAGAAATTCTTCATAGCTGGGCCAAACAAAAGTAGCTCCTCCTTTGAGCAAATTGAGCCATTTTCCTAAGTGTTTTCTTTCCCATGCTTTTAATTTCTTTGGGAATAGCCACCTCGTCTTACTCCTCATATGTTTGAGTTGCCTCTTCAATCTTTGGGAGAAAGATAGTGAAGGCTTTTCCGGTGCAAAATTGGGTAAAGAATTTTCTGCATATTTTTCAGAAATTTCTGCAAATTTTTTCTGCTGTGTTTTCTTTGCTGCAGCATGTTCGGAAGATTTCGCAATAATTGGATCAGTCTTTTTAAACTCAGATTCTGAATTCTGGACATTGCCCTTAGTCCGAATAGATTTTCTGTCTCCATTCTGCCCTACTAAAGTAAGGAATTCTTTCCCACTTATGAGGATTATTCCCTTGCAGTGCTCCATTTCATTAAACTTAGGTGTCTCAGTGGTGCTGGGCATTGTGCAAGTCTGTCTTGAGCTAGGTGCTGTAACCAATTGTCCAATCTGATTTAAAGGGTTCCTCAATGTTGCATCCTGACTCTGCAATTGGGCTTTTGTTTGTCATGAAGGCTTTAAGTGCAACTTCCAAAGACATGTTTGATTGCTAGATTGAGCTTGTTGTTGCTGTTGAGGTTGCTGCAGCATCTGTTGTTGGGGTGAGTATCCAGGATAATTCACAGATGCATGATTCCCAAAACAATTTTCAAATAAGTGCTCCCCTCCACGGTACACACACGATACAACATCAGTTTGGAAAAAGTGTTGCTCATTTCCCATAGGCTCATTCATTACAGCTTGGTTTGCATAGATGCTCTGGTTAGTCATGATTAAAGTTTTCACCATGTTTGTCAGTAAGGCTAACTAAGCAGAAATAGCAGAAATTTTAGTCACTTCATGCACGCCTTTCTGCAAATTTGATTTCTTTGGAGGATAGCCTAGCAGTGGGCCATTGATGACTATTTGCAGCAATGCTTTCAATCAGGGCATATGCTTCATTATAAGACCTTGTCAGCAATGTGCCACCTGTTGAAGCATCCAACATCATTCTTGCATTAGGCAACAATCCATCATAGAAATGCTCCATTTGAATGCATATAGGAAGTCCATGATGAGGGCATCTCCTCAATAGCTCCTTAAACCTCTCCCAAGCCTCAAACAGTGGTTCATCATCCATTTTCTTGAATGAGGTTATGTCATTCCTCATCCTAGCATTTTTTTAGAAGCGGGAAAGTATTTAATGAGGAATTTTTCAGCTAACTTGTTCCATGTATCCACTGAGTTGGGGTCCAAACAATATAACCAAGTTTTAGCCTTCCCACTCAGAATATGGAAACAATCTCAACCTGAAGGCGTCATCAGTAATGCCTAATTATTTAAAGTTACTAGCCACATCCAGAAACTACTTCACATGTAAGCGAGGATCTTCATTGTCAGCTCCACTGAATGGCCCTATTAGTTGCAGCATTTGAAACATGACAGGTTTGAACTCAAAGTGAGGGGTTGTGATTTCAGTTCTCACAATCCCTGTGTTCAAAATTGCTGGATCAAAGAGTGCATATTCTCATATAGCACTATTCCTATCATTGGTCAATGCCATGCTGTTAGGGTGCTTTGTTGCAGCTGTTTCAACCAGAACAAGTATCTGTTGCTACAGCAATCACTGCAAAAATCAGTTGTCCTAACTAAAAGAACTACTAATCTGAAAATTGGAATTTAAACACCATTACCAATCCCCGGCAACGGTGCCAAAAACTTGTTGCAATAAAAAGTGCAATGTGCAAGTATACACAATCGTAACAAGTAATAAAGAGTAAGTAAGATATCGTTCCCACGAGGATTAGAATGCTGTAGCAATTACTAAAATTCAGATTAATTGTTCTTGGTAGTTAAGATTAAGGGGTAACCAAATAGCGTGTGAAAGTGTGATTTTCAAATATTAAAAAGGACAATATTAAAATGCAGTAATAAGAGAACAAGATAAGAAAAAGAGAATGTTGTCAAATATGGATAAAATCGCTTTAGGTATACTGCATCGTAAATCCTGCTTAGCTTCAATTATGCCTCACCATGCTGTAGCATTTAACTCCAAGAAATAAAAGTGTGTTTTCCAACACTTAAGGATTAGGTTCATTGACTTTGTTCTATTCCTAGATTCAGATTAATTACACCACCATCTTAATCAAGCACATTCCAGCTAGCTTAGGAACTTGAATAGCTATTCCTAGCCTATCCAACATGATTTAATTTTCCAATTAATGACTTAACCCCTATCCTTTATCAATTTCCACTTTATTCAATTTTTCCAAACCAAGCAAGCTAGATATTTAATTAAGTTGGCCACTCTTAACTAAACAACATTCAACACATAATAAAGGAAAATGCAGAACATATTATTGCATAAAAAGAGCTAAGCATTCATTACAATAACATACCTAAAGCTTAAGAGGTTTAGCTCATGTTAAGCTTACAAACGCAAAATATAAAAAAGAGAAGAAAACCGTTACAAAGGGAGCACGAAAATGGAACAAATGAGAGGAGGAAGAGACTCTCCAGTTGTTGTCTTCGTTGCCTCAGCTGTTGTCCTCTGCAGCTCCCCCTTCAAAAGTGAGTGAATACCCCCTTTTTAGGGTTTTACAAAGGCCTATTTGTCTTTTCTCCTTTTGGACCATTAAAAATGATATTAAAATAAGTGCTTGGGCCCATTTCCTCAAATGTACCACCACAAAACCCTAAAGAAATCAACAATGACGTCCTCAGCTTTTATGACAGCTGTCAGGAGAGAGAAAAGGTGCTCAGCTTTTGTCATTTTCTGCACCTCCATATGTTGCAGCATTACCAAATCATTTTCCAGCAGCTTGTCAGCAGTTCGCTCCCAAATGCTGCAGCATGCCCAGTTCCAGCAACTTATCTAAACCTCAACAAAAACCTAACAATACTCAAGAAACACATTAAACATATTCCTAGACACTCAAAAACATAAAATTAAATGAAATTTATAAAAAGACACATATTACACTAAACTAACTTAAAACACCTAAAACATCCACATAAAATACTTAAAAGATTACAAAAACTCAAGCTAAGAAAGAGTAAATAACTATCATTTCTAAGAGCTATCACTTGCCTCTCGTTATCTTTTAAAAAACATTTTCCACCCGTCTGTTTGGACATCCCTTTCCCTGCTTACAATTTTTATTATATAGATCTTGCTAAGATACCTATTAAGAAATTAAAAATATTTTATTTAGTATATTGAAAATTTAAAAACTATAATTTCTAAGGGTTAGGTCACCCGGTAACATTTTTCGCTAAGAATTAGAGGATACGTTACTAGCATTCTTTTTATAAAAAAAAAAATTATTGATGAATGGAACGAAATAAAGGGCCAGTGCATTCTAACGAACTGCGCCCACAGAAATTCCTCTCATCGTGAAAAATGCCTCTTAACTTGCGTATAGCATCAGCCTTGGTTAGTTGAAACCTAAAACCAAGTTTGATACACCTTTCTTCTCTAGAAATATTTTTTTTTTGGTTTGCATTCTTTCCTAGAAATTTTGAGTGAATAGCCATAAAGGATTCAATGCTTATCTTCAAGCCCACTTCAATGATATGGTGGGTTATCCAATATTTTTTATGCTATATTTTACATAAAATATTACATAAATGTTAATTGAATAAAAAAAAATGTAGTTTTTTTTTAGATTAATAAGTACCTAGTTTTTATATCGAGATTTAATAAAAAGTCAACTATAAAGTCACTGATACATCGTTATAACCAAACCACAAGTTGACGTATTATATTCTTCTTCTGATAAAGAGTTCCTTTTAAATCAAAAAAAGAAAAAAAAAGTTTCCTTTAAAACGTTTTTGTTATAATTTCCGATTCTTGCAAACATGACAGGATAATTTTGTGTTTATGAATTTGACCGGTATGAACCGATTTCATCTACAAGATGGAGTGAGTGTATTTAGATCAGCTTTTGATATGATTTTGAATAAAATTGTTTTTTTAAAATTAACTTAGTTATAATTGAGTTTGAAACAAAGTGATTTAAGTTTGAATGTTTTTATTTTAAAAACAATTTTGATGCAAAACTTCGTGTAAAAATTTCAACTCAAGACAAAAATTACTTTATATAACTTCTAGTCAAAATCAATTTTATCTAACAGTAATCAAACATCTCAATTTTTTTATACTAAGATCATATTTAACAAGTGATAAAATCAATTTTATAGATTTCTACCGTGAAAGAAACCAAACACATACTAACTCACTTAAGATAGATTCTTATATGCGATATGATCAAGATATTTTTCAGGATAGATTCTTTTTTGCCCACATCAACTTATCATTGTTTCCTCAAGTAAGTTTTTAAATTGGTCATATGGTCAAGCATGGGTGGCTGTATTGGGGTGACAGTGGATTCTTATTTGAGAAGAAAAATATGTTTGAGTAAATGATTTAATTAAGTATTTCTTTGATAATTTTTTTAAATAAATTAAAAACAATATATTTTTACAAGTTTTTTTACAAGCTTATTACAATAAACTAAAATTAGTTTATATGATCGTGTACTATTTTCATAAATTATCTATATAAATTTATTTTCATAACTATTCTTATAAGTTCAAATAAGGTGTTTATAATTTTACTAATGGATATAGACAATAATGATGAATCATAGAATCAGAGGGAAATAATGATGGATCAGAGGGAAATGTCTCACTCTCAAAGCATATAAGAATGTATCTGCAATATATTAATGGAATCATTGTCCCACTATACAAGTTGCAATTCATGTTCACCCCCCATTCTTACTTGTCAACTGTTGTAAACACTAATACACTATATGACTGCAATATCCGGTAGACAAAGTAAAGTCAGACTCAAATTACAAAGGAAAAATGGTTCTTATAGTTGTAAACAAACATTAAACGTCATGATAATGAAAGATGACAAAAAATAAGAGAGAGATACGAAGAAACATATATGAATACGAAATCACATACGATATCTAAAATTTATATTCAAATAACACAACTCTATGAGAAATTACTTAAAAAATCGACGTATTCTTGAAATTCGGTAAAATAGCTTGAATAACGAAATGATGCATTTTAAATTGATAAAAATTGAATGGAAAAAAAATCAAAATACCAAAAATTGATGATTTTACTTTTTTTTATACTCGATTTTACTTTAAGTTTATTTGCCTCTAAAAAACTATATACATAATTAAAACAAATGTATATAAAAAATAAGACAAAACTAAATATATTCAACAATAAAAACTAGGTGAATTCTTGGGTGCCTAACTAATTTTTAGAGTAATTTTTGCCCTGCATAGGCGATAACCACCTCAATCATATTGTTGAAAGATTTAAGGGAGAGAGAAGAGAGAAAAGATAGCATATTGGCCGTGTAAGAGAGAATTCTCACTCACAATTTTCTGATGATCAATTACAATGCTAACTCATCTATTTATACACAAGGAACTAAGCTATCTATTAAGCTACTATTCTATAGCTAAGCTACAGCTAATGCTTAACTTACAAATAACTGAAACTAACTACCACAACAGAAAATAACTAACAAAATTGAAAAAGGTTAGATCCTGCTAGGTGTTTGTCAAGCTGGACTTTGAGCCAGCATCTTGACTATCTTTGTTCATAGTCTTCAACACCCCCTCGCAAGCTGGAACATGTATGTCATACATTCCTAGCTTGGATTGTAGCTGCTGAAAAGGTCCAGGTGCCAAGGGTTTAGTCAATATATCAGCTACTTGAGAATGTGTGGATACAGGGAGCAAGTGAAGAGTGCCATTTTGAATTTTGTCTCGAACTGGATGGCAATATATTTCAATATGCCTGGTACGCTCATGGAACACAGGATTAACAGTTATATGAAGAGCTGATCTGTTGTCACAATATATGATGGCTGGTTTTGAAAAACAGATGTTCAAGTCTTTGAGCAAATATAGCAGCCATTGTGCCTTACAACTAGCTTGAGCAAGAGCTCTATATTCTTCCTCCGAAGAAGATCTTGAGATTGTAATTTGTTTCTTGCTCTTCCATGAAACCAGTGACTCTCCTAAGAAGAAGCAAGAACCAGAAATGGATCTTCTGGTGTCAGGACAGGTTCCCCAGTTTGAATATGTGAATCATTTTATCTCAATTGCAGATGTGGATGGAAAGAACAAACCCTGCCTGGTGAACCTTTAATGTATCCGAGCACTCTAAGTACTGCTTGGTGATGTTCAACAGTAGGACAATCCAAAAACTGACTCAAATTGCTGACAGTAAATGAGATGTCAGGCCTAGTGTGTGTGAGGTATGGCAATCTTCCAATAAGTCGCATATAAGTTGTTGGATCATGATGTGCAGGTCCTGAGCCTTTGTGCAGTTTTATCTTGCAATCCATTGGAGTTGTGCATGGCTTAGCAGCCAGCATTCCTGTATCCTGAAGTAAGTCAGGTGCATACTTCATTTGACACACATTAATTCCCTTTTGTGTTCTTGCTATCTTTAGTCGCAAGAAGTACTTTAACTGTCCAAGATCTTTAATGCTAAATCTAGTGTCTAGGAGAGATTTCATCTGGTTTATCTCATCAATGTCAGTTCCTGTGAGAACTAAATCATCAACATAGACCAGGATTGTTGTGAAACCTGAGTCCAGAGATTTAGTAAAAAATGAATAATCAGATTTGGATTGCTTGTAACCTGAACTGATCAGAACCTCATTCAATTTTGCATTCCATTGGCGACTTGCTTGTTTCAAGCCATATAGTGACTTCTCTAACTTGCACACAAGTGAAGAATCTCTCAGGTTCAGTCCAGGTGGGGGGCACATGTACACTTCCTCACCCAAATGTCCATGGAGGAATGTTGTGTTTACATCTAGCTGATGGAGATGCCATCCATTAATAGAAGCTAGAGACATTAACACTCGTATTGTTGTCATTTTTGCCACAGGACTGAAAGTTTCCAAGTAGTCAATGCCCTCAGTTTGATTATATCCCTTTGCCACAAGTCTGGCTTTGTGCCTCTCCACAGATCCATTAGCCTTATGTTTCACTTTAAAAACCCACTTACATCCAATTGGATGTTTCCCTTCAGGTAGAGGAGTAAGAATCCAAGTTTGATTCTTTTGCTAGTGCCAACAATTCAGCATCAATTGCTTTCTGCCAACATTCATGGACAATTGCTTCTACATAGGTGTTAGGCTCAACTGAAGAAGAAATGGCTAAGATGTGGTGTTTATGAGAAGGTGACAATTTATCATAAGAAAGGTATTTAGAAATTGGATACCTTACTCTTGAAGTAACTGTTACAGCTGAGGATCTAGCAAGGGTGCAATGGTAGTCTTGTAAGTATGTTGGTGTTCTTCTGTGTCTGCTTGACTGTCTCAGTGGTGGTTGAGCTTGGTTCTGTGAGCTACTGCTGGTGTTTGGTTGAGCTTGGTTCTGTGAGTTACTGCTGGTGTTGGATTCGGGCATTTGTTGTGGTATGGCATCAGTCTGACCAGCTTTAGTAGGTGTGAATTGAGGTTGGCTTGAAAGATTTTGAGTTAAATTATCTAGGATGTTAGAAGGAATGACAGTAGGTTGGAAATCAAGGAAAGTGTCAGGTGGTATATAGGCATAACTGGTGTATGTGTACTGTCAGACACAGGTAACTGAAGATTGCCATAAGGAAAAATATTTTCATGAAAAACTACATTTCTAGATATTAGCGTTTCCCTATTTTTGAGATCAAAAACTACATATCCTTTGTTTCCTTGTTTGAAACCTAAGAATATGCACTTTCTAGCTCTTGGATCAAGCTTTTTCCTGTTGGCCTGTAAAGTACTAGCATAGCATAGGCTGCCAAAAACTTTTAGTGTTGATATGTAAGGGTGAGCACCATAAAATGTATAGTAAGGTGATTTAGTAGCTAGTGCAGAAGATGGTTGCCTATTAATCAAGAATATTGCATGTATCACTGTAAAACTCCAAAAACATTTAGGTAATGAGGCTTTGAAAAGAAGTTCTCTAGCTACTTGTAAAATATGTTGATGTTTTCTCTCCACAACTTCATTTTGTTGTGGAGTTTCTACACAAGATGTATGATGTTCAATCCCTTTTGTTCTGTAAAACTCATGAAGAAGAAACTCTCTTCCATTATCTGTTCTTATGCATTTAATTTTGGTGTTAAACTGTGTTTCAATTAAAGAATAAAAACCTTGAATGTGTGCGTTAACTTCTGTTTTGGATTTCATTAAAATAAGCCAAGTGTATCCACTGAAATCATCTACTATTGTAAGAAAATATCTATGGCCAAACATAGAAGGAATAGAAATTGGACCCCAAATGTCCATATGTATTATTTCAAAAGGTCTAGATGTATGAATATTGCTATTACAAAAGGGCAAATGTTTCTGTTTAGCTAAGGGGCAAATCTCACAATGTTGTACTTTGTTTACAATATCAATGAAAGAATGGTTTTTCTGCATAAGCACTAAATTCTCATGGGATGGATGACCAAGCCGATTGTGCCAGACTTGAGGATCGGATAAAGTCACAGTATTCACAACAGGAAATGTTGAAACCAACACACTCAAAGAGGACATTGCATATAACCCATGCTGGAGCCTAGCTGCACCAATCATCCTCAAAGAGCTGGCATCTCTTATCTGACATGAAAGATTGGAAAAAGTCAGTGTGCAAAATAGTGTAGAGATAAGCTTAGAAACTGAAATGATATTAAAGCTAAAGTTAGGTATGTATAGGACATCTGAAAGATAGAGATCAGCAGAGAACATCACAGTTCCAGAAATTGTTGCTGTGACATGACCTCTATCAGGTAAGCTAACTAGAATTGGTTTAATTTTTATGAAAGTTTGGAAACTTGACAAGGAATAACACACATGATTTGTGGCTCTTGTGTCAAGGATCCAAGATTTTGGTTTCTGATAATTGGCTAAGGCACATGTTGCAATAGAGCCATCAATGCCTTATGTTGATCATTGGTTAGAGTCAAACTAGAACCTTCAACTCTGTCCCTTTGAGAATGATGAGAGTGGTGTGAGGAGATGCTTCTTTCATCATCATCAAAAGTCATTTCCTCCTCCACAATGTAATTGTTTACTCCACTGTTCTTGAAGTAGTTAGGAGGGTATCTATGTTTCTTATAACAGGTGTCAACTGTATGACCTGACTTGTGGCAGAAAGTGCACATTTTGGTGCGTCTTCCTCCACTTCCTCTTCCACCAGAGAAGGACTTGCCCCCCTCTGCCTCGATACCTCCCTCTTTGGCCACTAGAATCAGTGACATTTGCCAGCACTTTATGATCATCAAGAATAGCTATACTAAATTGTCTTTCTTTTTGAATTAACATATTAAAAACTTCATCAATGTCAGGCAAGGACTTCATGAGCATGATCTGAGATTTCACGGCTGAATACTGATCATTCAAGTTCTTTAAAAACGAATAACATGATCTGTTGCTATATAGTCCTTGATTGTAGGAACAAGATTACAGGTACATTGAACAACATAGCCACACAGGTGCATAATGGAATAGGTCTATAGTTATGCAATTCTTGCCATAACCCTTTTAGTTGAGTAAAGTATGAAGTAATTAACCTATCCCCTTGCTTACACATAAAAATCTCTTCTTGTAAATTAGAAATTCTAAAGATATCACCTTTATAATACCTCTTTTTCAAGTCATTCCAAGCCTCATATGATGTATCAATCCATAAGATGCTTTCCAAAACTGAAGGTTCAACCGAATTGTGCAACCAAGAAAGACAATTTGAGTTGCATCGATTCCAGAGAAGGAACATGAGATCCGTTGCATCAGGTTTCACAATCGAGCCATCTATAAACTTCAATTTGTTCTTGGATTTGAGGGCAATCATTATTGATCGAGGTAATTGCTCCCATTTTCTTGAAGAAGAGCAGATACCAAAGAAATACCGGTATTTTCATTCTGGTTGGCAAAGTAGGGATTCGAAGGATCCACGATCTGGTTCGTCATTGTTCCAAGATCGAGGAATCTTCAATCAGAAAAATTGTGAAATTTGTGTAGAAAGAAGAAAGGAGAACATGCTCAATAAGGTGAGCTGAGGAAGAAAAGAAAGAATCAGGGCATGCAGCAGAGCTCCTCCTAGAGGAGCTCTGATACCATGTTGAAAGATTTAAGGGAGAGAAAAGAGAGAAAAGAGAGAAAAGATAGCATATTGGCTGTGTAAGGGAGGATTCTCATTCACAATTTTCTGATTATCAATTACAATGCTAACTCATCTATTTATACACAAGGAACTAAGCTATCTATTAAGCTACTATTCTAAAGCTAAGCTACAGCTAATGCTTAACTTACAAATAACTGAAACTAACTACCACAACAGAAAATAACTAACAAAACTGAAAAAGGTTATATCCTGCTAGGTGTTTTTCAAGCTGGACTTTGTGGCAGCAGCTTGACTATCTTTGTTCATAGTCTTCAACAATTGTGACACTTCATCTCTTATTTGACACTTCATCACAAAAATAAGGTGATATAAATAGAACTGTGTGGCTATTCGGTTTGTGTGGCTAATTGGCTATACGCTTTTACTTTTTTTTTTTTTGCAGCTTATACGCTTTTACTTAGAATAATGATATTTGAACATAAAAATAATGTCTAACATCGTATAAAAATATTCTTCAAAACTTATTTATTATTTTCTTCTCTCTCATCATATATTTTATCACTCCTAAAATACCTCATTAATTAAACGATACCTATAGATAGTGTCGAAATTTATGTTCAAATATCATTATTATTTATGCCTTGTGGGTACCAATATTTGCTCTTCCAACTTGACCGCAATTAAAATCTCACAAGCCATTATTATTGTGCCACCTTATCGTCTGTTATGTAATAATAATATATGATTGTATGTGGCTCTTGCGGAAATCTTTATTACGTAAGCATGTTAGGAGAGTTAGGCTACATTCGGTAAGTCTAATACGTTAGCTTATAATATATTTCACTAATTTATAAATTTATTTGATTGAAATAGAGATATTTGATAGAGTTGTCAATTCGGGTTGGACCGGACTGGACCAAAAGTAAGTTGAGACACTAATTTGCTAGCACAGCCCAACCCTATACGGACTACAGGTCAAACAGGCTGGGCCACATGCCAATAACATTTTTAAAAATTTTAGTTCTTGTATTTTAAAGCTCATTTTTTTAATTAGAAATTTTTATTTATGTGGTTATAAATTAACATTTGACACATCATCTAGGATGTGCACAAAGTCATAGTCGGAACGCAACTTCTCTGCTACTGCAATGAAGTTCTCAAACTCTTCCTCGGAAAATTTCGGGAAAATCCCAACCTGAACAACATAGGAACATATAGGATTATAGGCCAATATGACTTACAATAGAGCTAAAGCACAATGGTTGGTTACATACAATGACTTTATTATCACCGATTAAAACCCTAGCATCATCAGCATATTTAATTTCAGCAGATGCATGACCGCTTTATTTCTTCAAGTAGTCAACAATACCATTTGCTTCACGGGGGCCTTTGTATTCTTGAACATTCTTTCTTTCCCCTATTTCTCAGAACTTTTGCCATTTCAAATTCTAATGAATAATATTTGTTATTATTTTTTTTGTATTTTATAAATATGTTTTGTTGATTTTTTTTATCAGTCAAACAATGCATCGGGCTGCGGGCTGGTCCGGCCCATGCGGGCCTAAGTACTTTTCGGGTTGGATTAGGCCGAGTCACATTTCAACCGGGCTCCTATTTTGACAACCCAGCCCATCATTTATTTTGGGTCAAATGGACAGCCCATCGAGCCGGGCCCATTTTGACCGTTCTAGTGTTTGATAAACAAGTTTATCTCATTAGTTTATAACTTTTCTTCAGAAGTGATTTTATTTAGCTAATAACTTATAACATATAGCTTATTGATTTTTCTCTCGTTTTTTCACTCATTCATTTAAATAAATTCTCATTTTATCATGTCTATCATAAGTTTGTTATTTTATGTCATTTTATATTTAAAAGTTAGTTCAACTACTAATTTTAGTAACTTCAAATTCAATCAGCTAGCTTTTCATCTATTAGCTATAAGCTAGCTTATAAGTTGTTATTTTTTCCAAACAATGCTTTAGTAATTATTATTAGGACAAAACTTACGTACTATTCTATATTAGGAACTATTTTCCACCCATTGTAACATCATGTTTTATTTAAAGCTGATTAACTTTATAAAATGAGGATTTTTAGTATTAATTTCGAAATAACCTCTTTAAAAATTTGGAACTTTGCTTGACATCAAAACAAAACCTAATAAACATTTGATAAATTTTAAACTTTCTCAAATAAAAATCTGATCACTGGTCTTACATCAATTCTCATGAGAGAGAATCGAATAAAATTCCATTTATACACAAGAAACTTAAATTAATTAAATACAATATTCTCAAATGAATTTTCATAAGTATGCGAACTAATCACATACATTAAGTTTTCGAAAACTAAATAAGTTTATAAATTTTCTCACGAAGACCAGAAATTAAAATAACATTTCAAAAGTACTTTAAAACAACTAATTATAAACATATGTGAACAAATTACACAACTACATCGAAGCTCTGGCATATTGATACTTCTTTTCTGTCACCTCCTCAACATCTTCTAGCCTTTCCTCATCTCGTCTCCGCTCATAAGATGAAACTAAATGTTGCCAAAAAGAAGCGAAGGAGAAAAGAAATACAAACAGAAGAGGTAAGAGTCTACAATATGCTAGCAATGTAGATATGGGCATGCAGGAAAACAAACAAGCATTCAAGTGGATATATATATACATCAAGATATACATTTATAAAATACATATATAGTTTTAGAAATAGGTCGAGACTCGAATGCATGCCTAGAAATAGACCTAACTCTGCTCCATGGAGACTATTATTGTCATAATGTTCTGTCGAGATAGCATTCATGTAATATGCTTAAACACCTCGGTGCACAAGTCTCGATTGGAGTACGCTAACAGCCATCTCCGTGGTCTTTTCACATGAGAGTACTTAACATCTGAATAATATTTAGTTTAGTGGAGTGTCAAGATAGCCCTGATGTCCAGGTCTCCACCGGCGCAGTGCAGCTGTACACTGAACCATTGGCATGATCCACGCCTGACTATCCACGAGGTCTCAGTGGCCCCCACACAGTCCCCTAATATCCTATAAATAGGTGTCTATCCCTCTAGAACGACAACGACTATGATTAGGTTGGAATGTTGTCCAAGGACAAACAAAGCAGGAACAAAAAGTTCCAAAGCGCCAGTATCAATTTAAAAAAAGTTATTGTTAAGAATTGGGCTCGAATAGACCATTAACCGAAACCATTCTTTTCAACACAAATTCAATTGAACACTTAGAATTAAGTAAAGCATACTTAGGCTAGAATTAATTTTATAATATTTAAAATTAACATTTGATACCTAAAATCAAGTACAAACCGTAGATTTAAAATGTCATAAGACTAAGATTTTGAATGTCTTTAACTTTCCAACGTTTGGTCTATTCATTTCATTCCAAAATACCATATATCATATTAACTTCGATCCCAGGACAACAAAATATGAATAAGGATGAACCTTGAAATTGAATTCATAAATTCAATAAATAAGAATTGATACCAACTAATAATAACATTCCAACACCTCCCGAATCTAAGTTCGGAAACTAATGCACTTCACACAAGTTCTTAAGCGACTTTACGGTTATACTGATAGGCTTACACTTAGAGCCTAATTATAACGAATCGAATTGACGCTCAATGTCCAAAATTCAAGAGTAAGGAAGGTTCTCGAATTGAACCATACACCAAAAATTCACAATTTACATAAATCACAATAACCATTAAGTGCACTTTCATAAGTTCAAGTCGCACCATATACAGGCAATAAAATAACCATCAAATTAAATATCTAAAATCCTCATGCCATATTGCAACGATACTAACTATGGCATACACTTAAATGGTTCATCATAAACCAAAAACACCAATATCATGAGCATTTTATATCATAAAATCAACTAACAATCCAACTAACACCCATTGTTCAAAATAGAATTTCATTCAAGCTATATGTTATTAACAACCCCACTTGTGATAATTGAACGCTAATAGCATTGATGAGAATAGAAAATGGATCCAAGGATGATGGATGCAAACTGAATCTTAGACATGAAGTAAAATAACACTTCTCAAGCTGACTAGTTAAGATTACTAATGCCTTCAATAGTTGTCCACTTGACTTCAATCTTTTTGTCCTTGACAGTCAACACAGTGCATAAAATTGATCCCATCACCTATAAGCTATATGCCTATATCTAATTATTTCTATTGATAGTCAAGGGCTATAATGAACTCCTAACTCCTTAGTATTTCTTAAGCGCCTCAACAACCATGGAGCTGTTATGGATGCCATAAATCAAAGCAACTATAATTGACATTGTGACTTAAGATGGAGAAAGATACCATAGAAGGAAAGAAGTACCATTGCTCTATCCTTTATACACTTTAAACGACAAGTCTCTACTTGCAAATTTACCTAAACAAATCCCAAAGTATTTATTGCACCAATTAATAAGCACCTTAAAATGTGCCTTAAATCCCTTAGCTCTAGGATTTCACTTTAATATATCCTTATATAACCTAACTCCACCTGAATATCAAGATGCCATGCTATAAGATCAAACCCTCAGGAACAATCATTTTCTATTTTACATTCACACTCTGCTGCATCCAAAACATATCAACTAATACACCCATGTAGCGCATCATCCAGATACAAAGATTATGGCAGAAAATAATCCACATAAGGTCAAACACAAACCATATAATTCACACACAAAAAAAATCAATATATTTATAATCAGTAAATTCATGCAATAAAACCCATGCAATTTCCTATGCACATATATACTAAAACCCGCATTAGAACCCAAACTACACCTAATGTATTATCTTCGCCCACCTCTTAAGGCGTTGGAGGTTTTCAGGCACTTGTCAGAAATGCAGTCAGTTCCAGTCAGAGTTCCCAGAGAGTAATTTATGCTTCCCCAGAGCAAGCACGAACATGAACGACCACCCAAAGAGACGATCCAAGCATGTACAACAGCCAGACAAAACACAAAATCAAATACTCAACATTAACATTATAGATTTAACTCACTAACATACTTAATTTCTCAAAAACCACTTTGATTTAAATAAAAACAGATTCGGGGGGTTTTAGGTTCATGAAGAAAATTCGGGAAAATTCAAATTAACAAGAGATTTACAAAATTAGTTTAGGGAAACCCTTGATCATGACCCTAATTGCATAAAACATCAATTAATTTCAAAATCCAAATCTGAAATCAAAGACTAGGGTTTGAGATTGGAGAAAAATTGGGGTTTTTGAAATGGACAAAGGAAAGTGTGAAATCACTCGCCCAAAGGAAGAAGAAGACTTGTGGTGGTGCTATGGCGGCGACGGACGGAGGCTCGTGGCGGCGGACGTTGGTTTGTTGCTGTTTTACATCAACCAAGACCAAAGAAGAGAAGGTAAGTTCAAGGGAAGAAAAATAATGAGTTATGATGAACTCACATGGTGGAAAACCACCATGGAAGCGGCGGCCGGAGCTTACCGAGGTGGAGGCACGATTTCGCGCGATTGAGAACAGCGGTTCCACACGAGATAGGGACGGCGCGGTCTGAGCAGACGAACCAGATGTGGTGGTCGCGCGGCTCCGGCGGTGGTGCAGGGGGGTGGGCGCGACTGGACTGAGTGAAGAAGGAAGAAGGAGATGATGTTAGGGAGAGAGAAGAAGGGTGAAGTTCTGATGATGAAGAAGGAAAAATAATGTTGAAGAAGAAGAAAGTTAATATTGTAACGTATAAAAAAAAAAAAGAAACGAAACGGAGAGAAGTTGGAAACGTGGAGGGGTCAGAACCAAGGAACAAAAGCTTTCAATAAAAGATCTCTTTTATTTTTAAGGTACTAAAAATTTCTTTTAGAGATTATGAAAATATCTTTTCTTCAACCAAAATAATTTTAGATGGTATTTTTCTAAACAAATAATAATAGCGTAATGCTATTGTTTAACAAGCGTGCATACACTATAACAACGCAGTGTTAACGTACTCAGGAAAATATTTTTAAATGTGTAAATAAAATTACTCAAACCAAACAACATTAAAATAAACATTAAGAAAAATTAATCACTATTTTAAAGCAATTAAACATATAAGCAAAAACAGGGATGTTACAACACTACCCCTCTTACAAAAATTTCGTCCTCGAAATTAGATATATCTCAAAAGAGATATAGATACTACCTCACGTTTTCATCTGGATATTCCACATAAAAAATACAACGACGATGATTCTAAAAACTTTCACAAAAGTAATCGGCTTAACTAGTGCAGAAAAGGGATTCCACATCGGTTATTTTTGGCTTTTCACATCGGTTTTCAAACTGATGTTGAAACGACCGATACTGTTTATTGTTACTTTTCACATCGGTTTTAAAACCGATGTATAAGTACACCTTTAACAGTTGTTTTCTAAATAACCGATGTGGAAAGTTCATTTTTCACATGGGTTATCATAAAACCGATGTGGAAATATCACTTTTCACATCGGTTTTAACCAAAACCGATGTGGAAAGTACTTTCCACATCGGTTTTTTCATAACCCATGTGGAAAGTGAACTTTCCACATCGGTTTTTGCATAACCGATGTGAAAAGTCTCATTTAAAAAAAAAAAAATTCTTTTTACATTTCTATCATTCATTTCCCCTGTTTCAGTAATCTAGATCAATATCAGTATAACATATTCTAAATATTCTCAACACAATCACTTTTGTACAACAAAAACACACTAAATTAATATATACTGAATTTATTACGAACAATACATATGTTCAATTACATTCAGACAACAAAGATAATTAGAAACCAAAAAGCTACATGATATATTATAGATTTCATATCAAAATATATATCACTCAAAAGTACACTATAGCTAGTACATGATAAGTTTTTAAACTAACTACATACAAACTATGGTTGGTACACTTCAAGAAAGAAAGTTGCTCAATGCCTCCTTATGTTATTGATGTCGGCATCAGATAATGGAGTCGAATTGTTGAATATTTGCAAGTTTAATTGGACAAAAGATTATATATTTTAATTAATAAACTAACATAAAATATATAACGAATCTATAACTGCTACTTCTAATTGTTACCAATTAACATTTACCTCGTGTCATCTTTCAGTGATCCTGGAGGAGATAATTTCGACCATCCACTTCATCACATAGTATCCACATTCCCATGATCCACGTTGTATACGGGACTACGTACAAATGAAACCCAATTAGATTATGAGGAATTAAATAGAAATCAATAATTATACCCACTGCATTTCAAGCATTTGAACTAATAAATATCTTACGTTAGGAATAATCCATCTAATAGTCCGACGCCTTTCACCATGCAACATGTGGTTTGCATTAATAGAACTATCATGACAAAATAAACATTAACTAAAGTATATCTAATAGCTTTCGGATAATTAAAACAACTGCATTACTAATTATAAAGTATTTTAATGCTTACGTTTCCATGATCATCTTCAGTTCATTCGCCGGTTTATTTCCCATTGAGCATAAGAAGACCACGACATTCATCCTAGGGTACAAGATCAACAGTGGTCAATGCTTGCTGTATTTGCGGAACAATTAGTGACTAAGTCATATATAGTTATAATTAAATAACTGGTACTTACTTATTGAGATAAGGCGCAAGGTAGAATTGATGATCGTCTCGGGCAAGTATATCACATATGGTGGTGACCGGGTCTTCTGATGCTAGGAGAACATCACCCTGAATGAACATGAGGTCAATGAACCCATAAAGGGTGAGGTTACCCTGATCAACTAACATATGATGCAAATACCTAATATATTGAAAAAACATGTTAATTATCATAGTATTTAAAATTTAATTACTTAACTTATAAATAAAATGTACTTACGTGCACCATAACGATAGGTGTGCAGAACTAGCCATTTCTTTATCGAGTACAATCTCCATAAGTTCCTTCTTTGGTATATATAGTTCTTCACCTGGACTGGCATCATGGTCCAACCTTACCAAAGTTGCGTCATTCTCCATGGTCACAACCTGTATAGCCAGAAGTTTAAAAACATCACCAGGTGCCCCTTTGTCGATCCCCTAAACAACAAAGATATATATTAGTAATCATAGATAAGTTATTTCATTCGTAATTAATTAAATGGTCAAATGAATACCTTGGCAGGAGCAGATGTCTCTGGTCTTCCTGGATCCGACCTTTTAGGCAGAATATCATTTCCAACATCCTAAAACAAATAAAAATAAAGCATTATCTTTAAACAATAATAAATAATTGCAACTATGAATATAGAAAAACACAACTAACTGAATACCTAAAATGCAACAAGAAAGCTAACCAGACTTCTTGGCCATGGGATGAAGTTACCGGGGGCCTGACCCACTGTTTGAACCTCCTCAGTAGGCACAGGGACTCGAGCATCAACATCTCGAATAATCTCAACAACGACCCTCACCTGATCATCCGGTAATAAACGATGGTGTATGGTATTACCGAATTTATTATGTGCCCTCCCCAATGTCACTAAGCGGCGATCATGATGATCATAACATACAGCTCACACCTATCAGGGTCGTCATCATCATCATCATCACCATCATCATCATTTTCAGGCTGATGAGGAGGATCACATGAGCCCTTAGTGCTCACATGGACAGAGGGTTGGACACCTGCTGTCATCTGCTGGGACATAGAAGTTAATATTGCCAGCTGCTGGGTAAACTGCTCGGCCATCTCCTGTCTAAGCTCAGCTGTAATCTCCTGTTTTAGCCGTGCTCTATCTGCATCAACATCCCTGTGACATTGGTGTGAAGATGAACCATGGTATTGGGGAATGCCGATGCCCCATCCAACACCAATGACACGGCCCGGGTGGTCTGGTTTACCGATGGCAGCAGCTAAGATATCATCGCGTCCTCTAGGAACAAAGGTTCCTTGGGTTACCTGCTCGTCCAAGGCATCCTATAACATATAAAATATCAGGTCACATTACAATTCGGTAACAATGTTAAAATGACAATTACAATTCAAACTATACTTACAATCTTCTCAGCTACTTGACGGGCCTCCTCAGATGTATATTGTCCCGTTTTTCTTTGTCGGGCCCTCTTCCATTTACGATGGCGTGGGGGTGGAGGTGGATCAACAACTTCTGGACGATTTTCAACGTTAGGATCCGCCTGAGATGCTGCTTCCTGAAATGCTTTCTTTTCCTCTTCCACCATTATCTGACCAAGTTTTTTATATCCCCCACGAGACAGTACATGGGGGTAGACATTCTTGCTTTAGTTTTCCTGCCCCTTTTTCCTCTTCTCCTGTTATAAATAGAATACAGTTAAATTACATAAGTAAATAAAATTAATGAAATTATATAAATTTAGAGACAAATCAAATAAGTTAACCTGAAAGTTGGGATCATGTCGGCTCTGAACAAAGTGATCCCACGTCGCCTGGTCAAGAAACGGGTACACCTCAAGTGGGTTCTTTTCACATGTTGGATTGAATATATAGTATCTGCCCAGGTCAATCTTAAAAGCCCTCCAACGCTCACCAGCATACTTTATCAAACGCTTCTTCATATCCGTCGTATCCGGTTGGTCAAAGGTGAGCTACATTAACACCAAAAGAATCAACGAATTACTGTATGATATTAATAAGATTCAAATAAATTAGATACAGACAAACACAGGACGTAAAAGTATATATACCAAAATACTCTCCCATATATGATCCTTCACGTCCGCAGGTACATCTTTCCAATTATCAATCAGTATACTAGGCCTGCTTCTAGCAAGGTTCGCCACAAAACTGTTAAACTGTTCTGCCATTGGCCCAATAGGATTGAGGTTATTATCAAAGTTTATTCTTATCCTTTGATTTGAACCACGGTTGGCAGTCAAATTCCTCATTCATGTGGCACGTCTAACCTTTCTACCCGTAGACGGGGTCTCTGACCCGCTGCATGAATGAGGGATATCCTCAGGATCGGCCATGTATGCCTGTTTAAACAAAAAAAAATTTGTTAGTATGTCAGGATAAATATCAAAGATAACTTATAAATATCGATCAACGTACATAAACATGACTTATAGATATCAACGTAAACATATAATATGACTTTAAACATAACTCAAACTAAACTTACATTGTGGTCAATTAGTAAAGTTCTCCCATAACCCTTCTTGGTGATCATTACGAGTAGCATGTACATCATCCACTTCATTTTCCTCATTGAAATTAGGCATCCATGTTGAGAAAGAAGGAGTATCAGAAATATCAAGAGTTGAATCTTGATTTCCCTCACTACCATTATACATGTTTTTTCCCTGGAGAACCACTGACCACCTTTTGTTAGAAGGATCATGGATATAAAACACTTGTTTTGCTTGGGATGCCATGTTGAAAGGCTCTTCTTTATTATCTACCTTATTAAGGTCCACCAATTTGAATCCTAACTCATCGGTTTGCACACCATTGTTACTGTCGACCCACTGACATTTAAAAACAGGTACTCTAAACTTCATGTAGTCAACCTCCCATATCTCTTCAATGATTCCAAAGTATGAAACGGATGCCATAACAGGGTTTTTATCTTTCGAACTAGAGAAATGCATGGACTCAGCGACGACCATAACCCCACTGTTTTGTATAGTACTTTTGTCATCCTGGGACTTTGTATAGAAGGAAAACTTATTGATATCGTACCCACTCCAGCATATGACATCAAAGTTAGGCCCATGTGCTAGCCATTTTAAGGTATCAGAAGCAATACCATCCTTTGCAAGTTTTTATTTAAACCAGTTCAAGAAAGTCTTGTTATGCTTGTTCAAACACCATTTTTCATTCATTCTAGGGTAAGTTTCATTGATGATGCTTTTGTTCTCACATAAGTATGGTTCAACCTCATCAGTGTTATTCAATATATACAAATGTGCTTGAAGCACTTCCTCCCGATCCATGCTCTTAACAGTGATACCTCATGTACCCTTACCATCATATCTTCCTTCGTGTCGAGACTTCGGAAGCCCTACAGGTTCCGCTTCTGACATGTAGTCTGTACAAAACTCAATAGCTTCTTCTGCAACATACATTTCAACAATAGATGCTTCGGGACGGTGTGGATTCTTCCTATATCATTTCAAGATCTTCATGTATCGCTCAACCGGGTACATCCACCTTAAATAAATGGGGCCGCACAATCTAATCTCCCTCACTAGATGAACAATCAAATGAACCATGATGTCAAAAAATGAAGGTGGAAAATACATCTCCAATTGGCACAAGATAATGGCTGCCTCATTTTCCAAGTCATCCAACTTTTTAGTGTCAATGACCTTGCTACATATAGCATTGAAGAATAAGTATAACCTAGTAATGGCATGTCTGACTTTTTTAGGCAAGATGTCACGAATGGCCACCGGTAGTAGTTGTTGCATCAAGACATGACAATCATGAGACTTTAAGCCAACTAATTTGAGATCTTTAATTGAGACAAGTCTTTTGATATTTGAAGAATAACCCTGTGGCACTTTGACTCCCCGTAGACATTCGCAGAAACTTCTTTTCTCTTTTTTTGATAAAGTATGACATGATGGGGGCAAATAAGTCTTCTTATCCCCCACTTTATGTGGAGATAACTGCTCTCGTATACCCATCACAACTAGATCCAAACGAGCATTCACACCATTATTTGTTTTGCCTTGAATGTTGAGAAGCATTCCGATTAAACTGTCACACACATTTTTCTCCACATGCATCATTTCAATACAATGTCTTACATCAAGCCTGCACCAGTATGGAAGATCAAAGAAGATCGACCTCTTCTTCCATATTTTCTTCTCGATAGCCTTCTTCTGGGTCTTCTCACAGATAACATTAGTGTTGTTCACCCTTTCATAAACTTGCTCTCCAGTCAAGGCCACCGGAGCAATTTCGTTCTCCGGAAGTCCATTGAAAGTTTTCTCAATCTACGATAAGGATGATTACGTCGGAGAAATCTCCGATGCCCAAGATAAACTGTCTTCCTTCCATGTTGCAGTTGATGGTAACATGTGCCTTCTTCACATATTGGACATGTTTTATGCCCCTTAACACTATACCCACACAAGTTCCCGTATGCTGGAAAGTCATTGATGGTACAAAATAACATGGCACGCAATCTGAATGTCTCACGACAATACCCGTCGATCACATCAACGCCTTCATCCCACAACATTCTCAAGTCTTCAATCAAGGGACTCAGATAAACATCAATATCATTTCCTGACTGTTTAGGACCCGAAATCATCATACTTAACATAATGTATTTGCGCTTCATGCACAACTAAGGAGACAAGTTGTAAATTACCAGGAGAACAAGCCTTGAACTATGAATACTACTTAAGTTTCCATATGGATTCATTCCATCGGTAGCAAGTCCAAGCCTGAGGTTTCTGGGCTCATTGCCGAAATCCGGAAACAAACTACAAATTCTCTTCCATTGCAAAGAATCGACCGGATGGCAAAGCTGTCCATCACACTTCCTCTCATCTGCATGCCATCTAATGTTCTTTGCGTCATTTACATTAGCAAACAATCTCTTGAACCGCAGAATCACAGGAAGATACCATAACACCTTCGCAGGAGGGCCTTTGGTGACCACATCACAACTAGAATCACGATCCTTCACTTTGTAGCATGATACCCCACACCTGGGGCACTCGTGCATCTCTTCAAACTCTTTCATGTACAATATGAAATCATTGGGGCAAGCGTGTATTTTCTTATACTCCATACCCATGAGACACAATATCTTCTTCGCCTCATAGTTTCGAGATGACAATGTGTTACCTTCTGGAAGCATGTCTTTCAACAACTCAAGCAATTCGGTAAAGCTTTTATCGCTCCACCCATTTCTCGCCTTCACATTGAACAATCTTAACACCGCTGACAACCATGTGAAATTAGTGCACCGCGGATACAAAGCCACTTCCGCATCACTGCACAAAGTATCATACACATGTGCATGCCGAAAAGACTCTTGCCCAACATCACAGATCATGTCCTCTAGTCCATTGTCCATATCCACGTCATCGACTTCCTCTCTAACCGACACCCTCGACCTGTCTAACGATTCACCATGACATATATATGTTGTATAACTCTAGCAAATCCCCTCACAAATAAGATGATCATGTATCTCCTCAGCTTCTAGTCGTCTCTCATTCAAACAGTTAACACAAGGACAATAAAACCTTCCGTTACCATTATCAGGAGCATTTGTTTTTGCAAACTGCAGAAAATCTTCCACTCCATTCTCATACTCATCACTTGTTCATTTAGCATTCATCCAACCGCGATCCATGACTAAAACCAATAACTCCGTACTTAGTCCAACATATTCATCAACCACTTCTTATGACAGGGTATGGCCCTATCCCATTCGAGAAGAAACTTTTTCAACATTCGGTTAACAGTTAGTCCTTAACTCTCATGCTCATACTCGACGAAATTTCGGCAGCATTTCCCTTCGGTCTCCGACGTACACGACTTGAACGCGATGACATCCACCACGATAAAGTATGCACCCGGAGAACGAAAGGAAATGTATCAATCCGAACTTTGATCAAATATATAACATTAGAATCAATGAATAACTATTTTAACTGAATGAAGAAAAAGTTTTTTTCCTAAACTGTCCAACTTTGGACAATTTAAGATCCAATACAATGAGCAGTACATTAAGCACGTACACGTGTGCTCATTAGTATTGCATCTCAAACGGGAAACTAAGGCTTTACTAATTAATTAACATTAAGAAAAATAATAAAACACTCCATTCCCCAAGTACAATGCAAACAAAAACCAAACGAGAAAAATGGAGAGGAGAAAGCTTATCGGGTGTGGGAAGAACACTCAGCTGGAAACCGTAATGAATAATGAATATTCTGCTTAATATTCTGCTCGGAACTTGTACCGTAATAGTTTCAATAACAGCAAGTGTACCTATAAAAAAAGAGAAGCACTTTGTGAATATTTTCATAACAAGACCAGAATAACAAGTTCACAACAACAATTATGTAGCTTGATCAGTATAGGAGTATAAATACAGAAGAACTTTGACAAAGATAAATCACACACATACATATAAGAAATAGCTGAGCTTACAGTAGAAAATCCAAGTTGATGAATTCATATAAGGCTGTATACACATATAAATGATTTAGCAGGTAGAATGATAAATGAAATCTGGAGCTCAAAATTTGATGGGGAAGATGATCAAAATGAAGTCTGGAATGGTTGAGTTAGGTGTGTCAGTATTGCTCTCACTCTCATGCATTTAAATCTATAACTCTTGAAAGACAAATAGGAATTGTAAGTTTTAGTCTCTTGATATTTAACATGGCATGCAAGCAAAACATATAGACTAATCAATCATATCCTACCTAAACCTAACATAAAACCGATCCAACTTAATCAGCTACCATTTTTATTACTTTCAGTCACTTAATGAGGCAAAACTTATCTTATAAATCTCAACCAGATAAATGACAGCAAGCTAAACATAACTGCAAAATTCTCACACAAGATCATTATCCATCATCATCAATTATAAGAAGACCTTTTAAAATTATATTGATAACTATCAAAGACAACTCCTTTTTAAATTATATCATACTCGATCAACAGTAAAATCTTAAAGACAAAACATATCCCCAGCAAGAATCCAGCTTAACAAATATCCTCCATGGAAAGAAATAACGCTATAACTCAATGGGATCATAGCTGCATTGTGTAGGTAATTCTGGAGACACAACACTACGACCAAACCAGAAACTAATAGGACACACACAATGTTGATTTTTTTCCTGATAAAAGACATAACAGTGATGGCACAAACTTGTTTAACCCGAAAACAAAAAATATGATCCACTTCAATAACAATTTACCTTCAATCAGGTATGCTTGTGAAGAAAATAAGTTAAACCACAAACATAAAATTCATTAGTCCAAATAAAATTCTCACTTAAATTCCTTTAATGATTTGGTTAATATTGTAAAATGGGGCTTTCTCAACCCCACCTACATTCGGAACCATCATCACCTAGTGCCTGGCTAAAGTTAAATTATACCAATTTCCTTGAAAACCCATAAAGAAACACAAAAATGTGCAGATAGTCCATCACAACTTATGAATGAAAATGCAAACAAAACAAAAATAAACTGTGCAGTGTGGCAATTATTCAACACATAAAATAAATGGAAAGGGATTAGGGAGAGGGTATGAGAAGACCTTGCACTTCAAGTAGAGGATACAAGCTAGGGTCACGGCAGCGACACGGAGGAGCAAGCGGAGAACAACGAACTTCGTGGTTGAGGTGATGCAGTGGTCCTCCCAAGCCGTAGATGGTGACGCGTGCGGTGGAGCAAGCAAGGAACAGAGGTTATGAGGGTGTAAGCATTACGGTTTCCATATCTTTTTGAGCTTTTTAAGGAAACAAAAGAAAGTGGTTAGAACCATTTATGCTAAATGTATTTCAGGGTTGAGAGAGAGAAAGAGACTGAGAGAGAGTGTGTGTGTGTGACCTGTTATCGTGGTAATGGGGCGAGGTCGTAGGGCGGCGTCTTCCTCCCTTGCTTATTGAGTGGAGGGCGGCGGCGGCGTCTTGTTTTTGTGGCAATGGAGGTAAGGAATGGGGTTTTCTGGGAGGAAGAGTGAGCACGGGCATGCAAGAGGGGTTTTTTGGGTCAAAGGTTTCTTAGCAGCGCGAAAAATGAAAAGGAGGATGAGGGAATTAAAAATGACACATGAACAATACACATCGGCTAACATTAAAACCGATGTTAAAAGGTTTTCCATATCGGTTATAAATAAAACCGATGTTAAATGTTGAGATATTAATTTATTTTTTATCAATTTTTATTACCTTTTCCACAACGGTTTTTAATAAACCGATGTTATAATGTTTTCCACATCGGTTATAAATAAAACCGATGTTAAAAGTTATATTATTCATTTCCTTAATTTTTTTATTCATTTTTCCACATCGGTGTATAAAAACCCGATGTTAAAACATAAACATTTTCACATCGGTTATAAAAAAACCGATGTGTTAACTTATGCATTTTTAAATTTTTTATTTTTGGTTCAATTTTCAACATCGGGTTTATAAAAATCGATGTTAAAACCTTTATAACATCGGTTTATTTTAGAACCAATGTTAAAAGTTTTCAATTTAATTTCAAAAATGTCACCGCCTCCTTTTTCACATCGGTTTTCTGTAAACCGATGTTAAAGCCCCGATGTTAAAAGTATATTTTGCACTAGTCCTTTCACCAAACAGTCTCTTATCTTAACGGGGAAGGCCTCATAAGACAAGTCTCCTCCTAACTGTACTAGGTTAATTTTGGTAATCATGAGAGATCGAATTAATTCCACCACTAGGAGAAACAAATGCATTATGACGTTTGAAAAGAAAGAGGGTGGAATTAGCCAATAAGTGAAAAGTCCTATCAGACAAAATGATAAGACAATATATATTAGAGATCGGGAAAACAAATTTTTGAAAAGGAAAACTTTTAGACTCCACTTTCCCAAGAAAGTATAAAGAAGAATTAACTAAGCAGAAAGGTAAAGGAATATCCAATTTGTAAAAAGAGTCTTCAATAGGTTCCTGAGTGTAAAAATGTCGTCATACCTTTACAAACAAGACTCTACTAAGATTACTTCTTCCACAAGAACTTCCATTGGATTAAAAAATCAAAAGATAAATAGATTCCAACACCAAGAGAATTCGTTCTTAATATAAGACAGTCGTCAAACAAAGCTTTTAAAAGAAGAACAATCTGCCTTAAAAAAATCAGACTGAGTCACATCTACCAAGAATAGAGGCGACTATAGTAAGTTTACGAAGGAATTCCGGTTTCCAAAAATTTACATACATTACGACTCAAGAAAAATAGTCATAATTGATTTCAAATCAAGATGGAAACAAGCAGATTAACATACAACCATAAAATTGGTCATTTCGATTGTCTAATACAATCACAAGAAATAAATGAGTGAGTAATAGCTTGAAATTTTAATGGAAATTAAATCTAAACAAGCTATAGTAACCAAATGAAACTCTAAAGGCAGAAAAAGAATTCACTTGTATGAGAATTATAGAAATAGACAAATTCTATGATCTCACACAATAAAGTGAAACGAAAAGATTACTGAATGAAATGGATATCACAAATAAAAGACTCATTTATGAGACACTTATCTTGTCTAAGACCTTTAGACTAAGTAATCTCGATTCCAAAAATTTTATAGCAAAGAAGCTATATATGTTATGACCCAAGAAAATAGTCATAACAAATTTTCAAAGAGAGGTGAGAATGATCAAATTAACATATACTATTAAATCGATCAACTCAAGTGTCTAATACAATCATGAGTATTTGAAAATATGGGTGCAAATTCTCACGTATAAGGAATCTGTTTGAGTAATATAAAATAATAGACTAGCATGACCAATTGATGAATCATGATAGATTTTGAATCAAAGTCGGGATATTCAAATCAACACGTAATCATAGAATTGGACATTACGATTGTCTAATACAGTCATAAGAATTAAAGAAACGATTATAAAATTAAAAGTACTTAGAGAATAGCTTCAAATCAACTAAAGCAGAAGAATATAAACCATGAGGGTATAAAAGAATCAACTTGAGTAAAAAAGATTCAAACCCAAAAGTTTTTTAGTAATCTCACACAATAGCGTGAAGTGGTAGTATGATTATAGTTAAAATCTCTCAATCATGAGACGCTCACTAGAGGTCGAAGATTCAGATTGTCTTGTCTAAGTCTCGGTAAGCACACACGTCCTTCTAGACACACCTAGTTTGAGATGTTATTGTCTCCTATTTCTCCTCTGAATTTTGCACGATCGCGGTCAACTTCCTCGACTCCTCATATCTTGATTATTATGATACCTTAATGTGACAATCCTTTGTTTATGCACGTTTCCCCATTCATGATATTGCAATTCCCGTGTTGTTCCTCGATTGAAGTTATTGCCATGCTCTAAAGGTTCCCTCAGCGAGTCATTGATTACTATAAAAGTAATTAGTGAAACTCACATCACGAGATAAATCTCATGAACTTATGTCTAGCTAATATTTATGCTATCAACCAATATCACACCAACTAGGCAAACAAACCAACAAACACAGAGGTCACATAAAGAAAAACACAGTCGGGTCATAACCTCATAACCGATAAGGCTCGATTGCTCTGATACCATTAAATGTAACACCATGTTTTATTTAAAGCTGGTTAACTTTATAAAATGAGGATTTTCAGTATTAATTTCAAAATAACCTCATTAAAAATTTGGAACTTTTCTTGACATCAAAACAAAACCTGATAAACATTTGATAAATTTAAAACTTTCTCAAATAAAAATCTGATCACTGGTCTTACATCAATTGCCAGGAGAGAGAATCGAATAAAATTCCATTTATACACAAGAAACTTAAAATAATTAAATACAATATTCTCAAATGAATTTTCATAAGTATGCGAACTAATCACGTACATTGAGTTTTCGAAAACTAAATAAGTTTATAAATTTTCTCACGATGATCCGAAATTAAAATAACATTTCAAAAGTACTTTAAAGCAACTAATTATAAACATAAGTGAACAAATTACACAACTACGTCGAAGCTCTAGCATATTGATACTTCTCTTCTGTCACCTCCTCAACATCTGCTAGCCTTTCCTCATCTCGTCTCCACTCATCAGATGAAACTAAATGTTGCCAAAAAGAAGCGAAGGAGAAAAGAAATACAAACAGAGGAGGTAAGATCCTACAATAGGCTAGCAATGTAGATTTGGGCATGCAGGAAAACAAACAAGCATTCAAGTGGATATATATATATATACACACACATCAAGATATACATTTATAAAATACATATATAGTTTTAGAAATAGACCGAGACTCGAATGCATGCCTAGAACTAGACCTAACTCTGCTCCATGGAGATTATTTTTCTCATAATGCTCTGTCGAGATAGCATTAAGGTAATATGCGTAAACACCTTGGTACACAAGTCTCGATTGGAGTACGCTAACAGCCATCTCCGCGGTCCTTTCACATGAGAGTACTTAACATCTGAATAATATTTAGTTCAGTGGAGTGTCAAGATAGCCCTGATGTCCAGGTCTCCACTGGTGCAGTGCAGCTGTACATTGAACCATTGGCAGGATCCATGCCTGACTATCCATGAGGTCTCCGTGGCCCCCACACAGTCCCCTAATATCCTATAAATAGATGTCTATGCCTCCAGAACGACAACGACTATGATTAGGTTGGAATGTTTTCCAAGGACAAACAAAGCAGGACCTAAAAGTTCCAAAGTGCTAGTATCAATTTAAAAAAAGTTATTGTTAAGAATTGGGCTCGAATAGACCATTAACCGAAACCATTCTTTTCAACACAAATTCATTTGAACACTTTGAATTAAGTAAAGCATACTTAGGCTAGAATTAATTTTATAATATTTAAAATTAACATTTGATACCTAAAATCAAGTACAAACCGTAGATTTAAAATGTCATAAGACTAAGATTTTGAAAGTCGCTTTAACTTTCCAATGTTTGGTCTATTCATTTCATTCCAAAATATCATATATCATATTAACTTCGAGCCCAAGACAACAAAATATGAATAAGGATGAACCTTGAAATTGAATTCATAAATTCAATAAATAAGAATTGATACCAACTAATAATAACATTCCAACACTTCCCAAATCTAAGTTCGGAAACAAATGCACTTCACACAAGTCCTTAAGCGACTTAACGGTTATACTGATAGGCTTACACTTAGACCCTAAACCAACTAATAATAACATTCCAACACTTCCCAAATCTAAGTTCGGAAACAAATGCACTTCACACAACTCCTTAAGCGACTTAACGGTTATACTGATAGGCTTACACTTAGAGCCTAATTATAACGAATCGAATTGACGCTCAACGTCCAAAAATCAAGAGTAAGGAAGGTTCTCGAATTGAACCTTACACCAAAAATTCACTATTTACATAAATCACCATAACCATTAAGTGCACTTTCATAAGTTCAAGTCGCACCACATACAGGCAATAAAATAACCATCAAATTAAATATCTAAAATCCTCATGCCATATTGCAACGATACGAACTATGGCATACACTTAAATGGTTCATCATAAACCAAACACCAATATCATGAACATTTATATCATAAAATCAACTAATAACCCAACTAACAACCATTGTTCAAACTAGAATTTCGTTCAAGCTATATGTTATTAACAACCCCACTTGTGATAATTGAACACTAATAGCATTGATGAGAATAGAAAATGGATCCAAGGATGATGGATGCAAATCGAATCTTAGACATGAAATAAAATAACACTTCTCAAGCAGACTAGTTAAGATTACTAATGCCTTCAATAGTTGTCCACTTGACTTCAATCTTTTTTTCCTCGACGGTCAACACATTGCATAAAATTGATCCCATCACCTATAAGCTATATGCCTATATGTAATGATTTCCGTTGATAGTCAAGGGCTATAATGAACTCCTAACTCCTTAGTATTTCTTAAGCGCCTCAACAACCATGTAGCGATGATGGATGCCATAAATCAAAGCAACTATAATTGACACTGTGACTTAAGATGGAGAAAGATACCATAGAAGTAAAGAAGTATCATTGCTCTATCCTTTATACACTCCAAACAACAAGTCTCTACTTGCAAATTTACCTAAACAAAGCCCAAAGTATTTATTGCACCAATTAATAAGCACCTTAAATGTGCCTTAAATAAGATCAAACCCTCAGAGACAACATTTTCTATTTTACATTCACAATCAGCTGCATCCAAAACATATCAACTAATATACCCATGTAGCGCATAATCCAGATACAAAGATTGTGGCAAAAATAATCCACATAAGGTCAAACACAAACCATATAATTCACACAAAAAATAATTATACAATTATATTCAGTAAATTCATGCAATAAACCCCATGCAATTTCCTAGGCATATATATACTAAAACCCGCATTAGAACCCAAACTACACCCAATGTATTATCTTCCCCCATCTCTTAAGGCGTCGGAGGTTTTCAGGCACTTGTCAGAAATGCAGTCAGTTCCAGTCAGAGTTCCCAGAGAGCAATTTATAATTCCCCAGAGCAAGCACGAACATGAACGACCACCCAGAGAAACGATCCAAGCATGTACAACAGCCAGACAAAACACAAAATCAAATACTAAGCATTAACATTATAGATTTAACTCACTAACATACTTAATTTCTCAAAAACCACTTTGATTTAATTGAAAATAGATTTGGGGGGTTTTTAGGTTCATGAAGAAAATTGAGGAAAATTCAAATTAACAAGAGATTTACAAAATTAGTTTAGGGAAACCCTTAATCATGACCCTAATTGCATAAAACACCAATTAATTTCAAAATCCAAATCTGAAATCAAAGACTAGGGTTTGAGATTGGAGAAAAATTGGGGTTTTTGAAATGGACAAAGGAAAGTGTGAAATCACTCGCCCAAAGGAAGAAGAAGACTTGTGGTGGTGCTATGGCGGCGACGGACGGAGGCTCGTGGCGGCGGACGTTGGTTTGTTGCTGTTTTACATCAACCAAGACCAAAGAAGAGAAGGTAAGTTCAAGGGAAGAAAAATAAGGAGTTATGATGAACTCACATGGTGGAAAACCACCATGGAAGCGGCGACCGGAGCTTACCGCGGTGGAGACGTGATTTTGCGCGGCTGAGAACAGTGGTTCCACACGAGAGGGATGGAACGGTCTGAGCAGACGAACCGGATGTGGTGGTCGCGTGGCTCCGACGGTGGTGCAGGGCGGTGGTCGCAGCTGGACCAAGTGAAGAAGGAAGAAGGAGATGATGTTAGGGAGAGAGAAGAAGGGTGAAGTCATGATGATGAAGAAGGAAAAATAATGTTGAAGAAGAAGAAAGTTAAAGGAAAAATAATGTTGAATAAGAAGAAAGTTAATGCTCTAATGTAAAAAAAATTGAAAGGGAGAGAAGTTGGAAACGTGGAGGGGTCAGAACCAAGGAACAAAAGCTTTCAATAAAAGATCTCTTTTATTTTTCTGGTACTAAAAATTTCTTTTAGAGATTATGAAAATCACTTTTCTTCAACCAAAATAATTTTAGATGGTATTTTTCTAAAAAAAGAATAATAGCGTAATGCTATTGTTTAGCAAGCGTGCATACAGTAACAACGCAATGTTAACGTACTCAGTAAAATATTTTTAAATGTGTAAATAATATTACTCAAACCAAACAACATTAAAATAAACAAAAATAAACATTAAGAAAAATTAATCACTCTTAATAAAGTAATTAAACATATAAGCAAAAACAGGGATGTTACACCCATAGTAATAGGACATGCGTAACGGCTATTACATATGTTATGTTTTTATTGATGAGCTATTACACATGTCTTATTGTCATTGGAAAACAATATCTAATAGACTAATGTTCCTATAAATTTGTACCTAAGTCTCATCATCATCATCATCATCATCATCATTATTTTGGTGAGTAAGATTTTTTTTGCTATTATGAATTATTTACTATAATCGTTAAATACAATTATTTGAGCAAAAAATAAAATAAAAATACCATTATTATTTTAAATATTTTATTTACACTTAAACTTTATTTTGAGATTGAGATGATTTAAGAATCTAAATTAAATTTTATTGGAAGTGCTAGTGATCTTTTTCATCAACATTTATGTATTAAATTTGAGTGATCACTATTAAATATGAATCACTCTCCTCGGCTTATTCTCCTCTTTAGTGAGGCACATGGCTTCACGTACATTAAGTATAACTAGCAATGATCTCATTCAATGAATAAATATTTTTAGATTTGAGAAAATATAAAATAAATGTAAAAACTTAAGTCATAAATGGTATATAATTCAAGAGAAAACCAAAAAGTACAATTTAAAAGATAATTTAAATAATAATAATAATTGCATAATTAGTTATAAATTTTTAATTTAATATTTAAAAAATAAAATGAATAATATCACCTGTGATTTTATAAATGAGAGTAATCTAATATATTTAATCACTCTTAAGAGAATATACTCTAATTTAATATATATGTAAGTATCTTTTTCTTTTAGTTTGATGTAGGTGTTTTTTCTTTGTTAATAACGCTAGGTGATGTTGGTTCCTTAATAAGGAGGATAGAATTTGCACATAATAGTTTATCAAAAAAAAGAATTTGCACATAATGACTCAATAGTACTCTAATTCAATATATGAGGTTGATTAATGATAAATAATTAGTACTTAAAAACCCGGAAATTAATACTAGGCAAATAGTATACAATCCTGAAATAAATACAATATCAATACATTTTTTTATGTTTGATATTTTTTAATGAATGATATCTAAAACAAAACCACGGAGAGGAAGTACAGTATTTTAATCATCTCACTTGCAATTTACAAACCCGATTGAGATTATATACAATGGAGTTGGGTAGGTCAAGGAGTTTAGGCTCAAATTAAATTTTGGAGAAAGAAACGTAAGCAGATAATAATGCCGTTGTGTTTGTTGCAAAAATAAAATATACAATTGTAGGTGAGATGGTCCTATGTAAGAGAGAAAGGCTAAAAATGACGGTTACATAATTAGATATTGGGTAGTATGATAAGGGTTTGCATACGTGGGTAGGATCTTCCAGATCTAGTAGCTTAACTGCTATCTAAAAAGCAATAGTAAATTAAGAATCTAAGTTGGATAATATTATAGACTTGGTGTACTAGTGCATAACTATTTATAAAACTATTATTACCAGATTATGGAGTGCTGTGATATTTATATGAGGAGTGTGGAGATTTTCTTTCTAGATTTGGTGCTCCCATTGTGCTCGGCCTGTTCATTGCTGATGGTGAGACCACCACTATCTTATAACTCAACTTTTCAAAATCATCACACACTTCCATTATAATAGAATTCTAATATTTTTCGTTGTGGAATTAAACACACACTTATATTCACACCTAAAATCAATTCTTCTAAACTCATTTTTAAAACATTATTACTAAATATAAATTATTATTTTATATCTATTTTTTAAAATTAATTCATTCAAAATCTAAAATAACCATTTACTAAACGTATGATTAAAGATCAAATTGAAGGTTTAGATGGTGTTTGTTTCAAGTTATATTAATATATTCCAAGAAATGTTAAGGTGAGAATGTAATATTTGTCGCGATCGTCCCGTCCGGGAGCTGCGAAAAAGAAGGTAAAAACAGAGGAGTCGCCACTAAGATTTTTATTGGGAAAATCTTAGAAAACACAATTATTTAAAGGTAAACTGGTCTTTTAAAAAAGAGAGATATGAGTCCTGGAGTCGGTTACGAGTAGGGAAGGTATTAGCACCCCACATCACCCATTTAAAAAACAGTACCTCAAGTTAATTGTGCAAAAAAATATTTTAATAACATTTTAAATATTTATTTTACCCCAAAAATTAATTACAAGAAAGAATTATTTTAAATTTTAATTTTTTGACTTTTATTAAATTTTTTATATTTTTAATTTTATGGTTTATAAAAACTAAATGAGGTTGAACATGGCACATGAGTCCACAGGGCAACCGCAAATCTAAGGGATTAAACATGGCACCGTGTCCATAGAGCACCCCTGGAAAGAGAAAAGTTTAATTATTTTGATTAATTATTTTAACATAAAAAGAGACACAAAAAAAGAAAAATTTAGTTTTGGCCCGACAAGATGATTTATCTTGCTCCTACGTATTCCCGGGTGCGATGGGAAACTCAAAGCCACGTAGTTCTTTAAAAAAGGTTGATTGATTGGTTGATTTTACTTTTTTTGATAAATATTTGCTCTTTGATTCTTGTGTTAAAGAAGGGTATTTTATTTTAAAAAAAATTCACTTTTGCTTAGAGTCCAAGATAGCAGTGCTATACGATAAACCCTTACAATTCACACGGCACTTGAGGATGAAAGTTCATACATCAACGTCGTAGATTGTTGCGTGAATTAAAAAGATTTTTTTTAGGATGAGATTGGCTAAAACTGATTAAAAGTATAAATTAGAAAAAAAAACATTCAATATTTCTTAAAGGGGGTTCACTCTTGCACAGGGTTAAAGATAGCAAGGCTATACGATGAACCCTTACAAATCATAGAACGCTTGAGGATGAAAAATCATACATCATCATTGTATATTGTTGCGTGAACTAAAAAAAGATTCTTATTTTATTTTTTTTTATATAAAAAGAAATTGGGTAAAATTGATTAAAAGTATAAGTTAAAAAACGTTTGATATTTTTTTGAAGGGGAATTCACTCTTGCACAGGGTTAAAGATAGCAAAGCTATACGATGAACCCTTACAATTCATACAATATTTGAGGATGAAAAATCATACATCAACATTGTAGATTGTTACGTGAACTCAAGGGATTTTTTTTTTGTAAGAAAAGTAACAAATAAAATTAAATAAAAAGACAAGGTGTTTTCTTTTAATTATTTTTGACTAAACATTCTTTTTAAAAAGGGCTGGCCTCAAATGGAAGGGCCAGATCAGTGGAAATAGAACATGGGCCAATGCTAGTCTAATACCCAAATAGACAAATAAAATAATAAAACTATCAACTTTGGGCCAACATGCTGCCCAACAAAATATGACCAGGACCCAATATAAACCAGAATAAAGGAAAAACAAGAAAGAATAAAACAAAAAGGACAGAGAGAAACTTCTCTTTACCAACGTAACAGGGGACCAAGGAGATGGATGCAAGGGTGTGGATGACTGGTTCAAGCGCAGATCTGATATAGAGACCTGACGGCTGGCGAGCGGCGAGACCGGCGAAGGCTGGGCGATGGTGGTGATGGGCGAAGCCGGCAGCGAGACTGAACTGAGATGGAAGCACACACAGATCTGCAGTTGCTGGATTTGCAGAGGCGGAGGTCGTGGCTGCAAAGGACGACGCGGGCAACGGCGAGACGGGGTGCGGCGGAAGCGGAGGGAGGCGGGTCGAGAGGCAACGGTGGTGGCTTCCCGGATCTACTTGCTGTTGCTGATAATTTGGGACTTTGTTTTATTTGTTTTTTTTTGTGTTTGAACTTGAGAGTTGAAAGTTGAATCAGAGAAAGAGAAGAAAATAGGGAGAGAAGAGAGGATGGAGATAGGCACTGTTTCTGGAATTATGAAGGCTCAAGGAAAGTGTAGAGAGTAGAGGAAAGACATGAGGGGAAAGAGAGGTGGAGGAAGAATGTGGAGGTGAATGCGGTTTGCCCCCTTTTTTGTTGCTGTTTGTTTTTCAGAGTGGAGAGGAAAATGGAAGAAAATCCACTGCTGGGAATATTGGTTTTTTTTGTTATGCAAGTTGTGATGAGGTTCTGTTTTTATTCTTGCTTTTGAAAGGGATGATGGTGAAGGGATTGTTATAAATGGTTCTGTTTTGACTTATTTTTGGTGATGAATATGGAGATGATATGATGCTTGGCTATGGGGAGTGTTGGCTATGTTGAGATGTTGAAGATGAATGGTGGAAGGGTTGATGAAGGTGAAGTAGATAGATGGGAGTGGATGGTGTAAATGCTTAAACAGGAATGATGGTGGAATGGAGAAGGGAATGGCAGTACTGTGGGGAGGATCTCCAATTTTTCTCCTGCTCTTTTCTATGCCTCCCCCCCCCCCCCTTTAATGTGTTGTGTGTCAAACTTATAGAACAAATTAGTGAAGAAGATGACAAAAAAAGTTCATGACAGCTGGGAGGAGAGGACAATAGTGATGCCTTGTTACAGTGGAGAAAATCAATTTGCTTTTCTTGGGAGCAGAGGAGGAGGTGAGCAGGATACCATTTTTGTTAAAGAGACCGTAAAAACCCAAAGGACAAAAGAAAAGTGAAATGGATTTATACTTAAAAATGGGTGAAAAGGACAATACATGAGTGATGTGAACCAGAATGCAAAATAAAAGTTCAATTTTTTTATGTTTTTTTTATATTAACAATCAGAAACCTGTTTCTTTTTTCTTTTTCTTTTTAATTTAATTTTTTTGTTTACTTGGGCTTGGATGCTGGGCTCAAAAAAAAAAAAACTTGTAGCAAAAACAAATTAGGCCAATAATATGCACAAAGATATATTTTTAATATTTTTGCAAGTTTTTATATATTTTTTCTTTTCAAAATATTAATTAAAAAAGGGAAAACCCGGACAAAATTAGGTGTTCACAGCTGCCCCTCTTTACTTGTTTCTTATTAGATAATAGGTGTAGCCGTAGTTAACCAATTATCGTTATAAGAAATTAGTAAAGACAAGAACTCCAATTTTGTCCGGGTTATTCTGATAAGCAAAGGACATGTGACTCCAAAGGGATTTCTTGTAAGGAATTAACAGCTTGGATTGGCCACTGAGGTTTACACATAAAGCTTGCATGGTGGATTTCCTGCTGAGCTTAAAAAACCAAAGATAAATAGCTTACGGGGTTGATTGCCCGTCAGAAGCTCGAACAGAAAAGATAAAGAGCTTACGAGGCGGATTTCCTGTCAGAAGCTCGAACAGAAAGATAAGAGAGCTTATGGGGTGGATTGCCCGTCAGAAGCTCGAACTGAAAGATAGGAGAGCTTATGGGGTGGAATGCCCGTCAGAAGCTCAAACAAAAAAGATAGTGAGCTTACGAGGTGGATTGCTCGTCAGAAGCTTGAACTAAAAGATAAGGGAGCTTACGGGGTGGATTGCCCGTCAGAAGCTCGAACAAAAAGATAAAGAGCTTACGAGGTATTGCTCGTCAGAAGCTTGAGCAGAAAGACAAATGAGCCTACGGGGTGGATTGCCCGTCTGAAACTCGAACTGAAAGATAGAAGAGCTTACGGGGTGGATTGCCCGTCTGAAGCTCGAACAGAGAGATAAAAGAGCTTATGGGGTGGATTACCTGTCAGAAACTCAAACGGATAGATAAAAGAGCTTACGGGGTGGATTACCCGTCAGAAGCTCGAACTGAAATATAAAAGAGCTTACGGGGTGGATTGCTCGTCAGACTCTCAAATGGAAATATAAAAGGGCTTACGGGGTGGATTGCCCGTCAGAAGCTCGAACTGAAAGATAAAAGAGCTTACGGGGTGGATTGCCCGTCAGAAGCTTGAGCAGAAAGACAAATGAGCCTACGGGGTGGATTGCCCGTCTGAAACTCGAACTGAAAGATAGAAGAGCTTACGGGGGTGAATTGTCCGTCAGAAGCTCGAACTGAAAGATACAAGAGCTTTCGGGGTGGATTGCCCGTCAGAAGCTTGAGCAGAAAGACAAATGAGCCTACGGGGTGGATTGCCCGTCTGAAACTCGAACTGAAAGATAGAAGAGTTTACGGGGTGGATTGCCCATCAGAAGCTCGAACTGAAAGATAAAAGAGCTTACGGGGTGGATTGCCCGTTAGAAGCTTGAATAGAGAAATAGGAAGAGCTTACGGAGGTAGGTTATCCACCGAAACTAACAACAACAGACAAAAAGCTTGCGAAGCCGAGTATCCGCTGAAGCCTGAAAAGATAAATGGAAAGCTTATGAGCTCGGTTATCCCCTAAGCTTGACAAGAAAGGTAAAAAGCTTATGGAGCTTATCGTTATCCGCTGAAGCTGAACAGAAACAACACAAAGCTCATGTGTCCTATGCCTGCTAAAGCTAACCAAGACATGACTTTTGGGGCCCTGTGCCCGCTAAAGCCGAACAAAACAAAGCTTATGAGGCCGTATGCCTGCTAAAGCTAAAAAAGACATGACTTTTGGGGTCCTCTGCCCGCTAAAGCCAAACAAAACGAAGCTTATGAGGCCCTATGCCTGCTAAAGCTAACAATAACATGACTTTTGGGGCCCTATGCCCGCTAAAGTCGAACAAAACAAAGCTTATGAGGCCGTATGCCTACTAAAGCTAACAAGCATGACTTTTGGGGTCCTCTGCCCGCTAAAGCCAAACAAAATGAAGCTTATGAGGCCCTATGCCTTCCAAAGCTAACAAGACATGACTTTTGGGGTCCTCTGCCCGCTAAAGCCAAACAAAACAAAGCTTATGAGGCCCTATGCCTGCTAAAGCTAACAATAACATGACTTTTGGGCCCTGTGCCCGTGAAAGTCGAACAAATGCAAGAAGTGATGTTGACTTTGTTGATGCGTGAAATGATGAGACAATGCATGATATGAGATGACTTTTTTATTTAGTTGGTGAAAATCCTGTTTTTTTTTTTTTTATGTTTGATGCGTGAGATGCTTTTGATGAGTGATGCAGACCTTGATTATAATATTTTTTTTAATGTGTGATGCATGATATGCTTTTTATCAATGATGAAAAAAAAATCTGATTTGTTTCTTTTTTGCAAACACCTCTTTGATCATTGACTCCTTAGATTTTTTATTGCAGCCGAGATTGAGGATGAGCTGGAGTGAGACTCCTTGATTTCGATCATCACTTATTTGTTGAACTGATGTTTTACTTCTTGCCTGAGATATGCTTCTTTGTGATGATTATCCCAATTGGATGAGATTTCCCGATTAATCTTTCAAGGATGTGACTTGCCCCAGCCTTTATGTATTGGGAGCTTTTCACGGCTTGTCCTCTTAAACTTCCCCGGTTTATCAGTTTGAGGAGACTTCTTGTACTTTGTTTGTATTTGACCCTAATTTTTGCGTAGGTCGCTCTTTGCGAGTTTTCAACCTACCGGGTCGCTCTAACTTTTGCCCAGACTGCCTTTTCAGGTTTTCAGTCTAGCGAGCCTTTTTTGTTTACTTTTTATTTTCTTTTTCTTTTTGCTTTTGATTTTTCCTTTTTTTTTTTTGACGTGGACAGTTTTGTCACCTTTATTTGTGAAGATCAAAGCTCTTGCTTGAATTGCCAACCGAGGATGCCACTTTCTTCCTCGTATTCAGAATTCTTCTGACCAGAGTTGTTCATCAAAGATTTACCATTAGACGGTTGAATTGTATCATTGAACTCATGTTTACCTTACCTGAAGCATCATGTAACAAACATGCATGGATTCAAAAGTATGACAGGAAAAACAATATGGCCCGAACAACTTCTTGCTCGGTGTTGGAAGTTTGATAACTCAAATGGTATTCAAAAGGACAAGAGTGAAGTAAAACCCGCAAGAGGTGATGTGGGGGTCAAAAGAGTATTGTCCCATTTTGGTTTGATTTGATTTTGGATAGAAGGGATTCTGCTTACCATAATTTTGCCTTAGTATCAGTCATGTGAAAATGAAATGGGCTTGTATGCCGCTTAAGAACAAAATTTCCCAGATAAAGACCTTTGAGAATGAATTTACCCCAGTGTAGGGTTCCTAGAATGAAACTGCCCCAATGTAGGGCACTTGATATGTAAAACTTGAGAATGAGGTTGCCCCAGTGTAGGGCATCCAATAATGGAAATGCTCTAGAATAAGGCCCTTGAAAGCAAAGTTTTGCCCCATGTAGATCTTGCCCAAGCTTTTGCCTAGACTGCCTATGAGGGTTTTCAGCATAACAGGCTTTCTTTTTTCTTTTTTCATTCTTTTTTGGAATTTTTTTAAGAGAGGAGCAATCAATTAAAAACTAGAAGAGCACAAACTTTTTGTCTCAAAATGAAGTTGATGAAAAAGTAGCAATCATTCATTGATCAGAGTGGACTTTTTGAGGCTTGTAACGTGGCTAATGGTTGGGGGTCATGAAAAAAGGATATAAGGCTCAAACAAATGTTTTAAGGTTGAATAGGATCAAAGATCCATGTTCTTTTTCGGATTATTGAGAACATTTACTTTCTTCTAACTTTCCCCCTTTTTTTCTGTTTTACATGAGGTTTTTTTTTATCCTCTTTCTTTCTCTTCTTCTTCTTCTTCTTCTTCTTCTTCTTCTTCTTCTTCTTTTTTTAATTCTCTGTTTTTTTTTTGTTACGCTTCATGATCACCATTTCCTTCTTGCTTGCCCCTTGTTTAGTGGTGATCCTTGTCCAAGGTTCTTTGAAGAAAATTTTCAGGCTCAAAAGGGGTAACAAGGGATAATGATGATATTTTGCTAAGGGTAGAAAAAAAATGTCCAATCTTCATTTCAAATCATGATTGTTTATTTTTTTTTTAAACTTTATTTTAGAGACAAAGAGATGGTGCTCACCAAGTTTTATTTATTTGCTCCTATTTTATTTTCCTTTCCTTCTTTCCTTTTTTTTTTTGAAAAGGTATTGGCGCATGTGGTCTTCATTGATGTCCACAAAGAACTTTCAAGAAAATGAGCCTTATTAATCAAACCAAAAAAGGTACTTGGGGAAGAAAAAAAAAGGGAAGATGAGATATGAGTATGACGAGAAAAACATTATGGTGGGGATGGAGATGTAAAGAAAGGATGAGACAAGGTACGCATGCAAATCCATTACATTAATGCTTCAAGAAAGTGAACATGGTTCAATTGTCTCATGATAGAATACAACATAACCATTGTGTCATGGTAAATCCCTGATAAACAAATCTTGCCTTGGTTACTTAGAAATTCTCAAGATGGGGTCACAAAGTATTGGCTCTTTTCAATCACTGGGATTGAACCTCTGATGATGTTAGCATAGCCTTCATCTTGAAATCTCCATAGTTGATTGGGATTGTCCTTATCATGATTTCTTTCTTCCTCGGTCAGGGCCTTATTATCCCGAATTTGCATGATTTTCCAAAGATCACTCCATAAGAGCATGAATATGCGCTACCTGACTCCAGTAGGATTATATAAAATCCTTCACATTGACATCCAAACATCCATGATTAGGCAAAAGGTTGTGCCAACATTTTTCGGCCACTTGAGCAAATATTGTCTCCAGTTCCACCTCATGATGACATTCTTTTTTATTGAAAGTGCAGTGGTCTACTTTTCTCCAGGAAAGGAGAATAATGCATGAAATGCATGGAATGAATTATTTTTAATAAATGTTCAACTTAAGATGAAATGAGTATATGAGATGCATAAAAAGATAATTTTTTTTGAGCCAAGTCCTAATGCGTGAGATGCATGAAATGAATTCTTTATGTGTTTTTTTTAACTAGAGAATCGAATGAAAAAAGAGATTTTTTTTTTATAACAATGGCAATACATGCGTTTTTTTTTAATGTATGAGATGAATGGTTTGTTTTTATATTGACCCAAAGAGGTATGAAATGCATGTAATGAATTATCCTTTATCAATTTTCTTGAGAGATGCATGAAAAAATGAGATGAATGAAATTTTATTTTTTTATTTCTTTTTTATCCAAGAGGTCAATGAAATTGATGCATAAGATGCATGAAGAAGTTTGAGTTTTTTATTTATTTATTTTTTCACCATATGCATGACATGAATTTTTTCTTTTAATTTTTTTTTCATGTGGTTAGCATAGAAAGTAATTGATGCATGCAATGCATGAAAAACGATTTTTTTTATTTCTTCATATTGACTCAAAAAATTGATTAATGCATGAGGTGCATGAATCATCTTTTTTTTTTATTCTTCTGTAAAGAATATGAATAAGTTACAGAAAATGTGGATGAGTTACAAAAAAAAAATATTTACACAAGCCCCCATTTTTATTATTTACAGAAATGCGTGAGTTATAAAATATGAAAAATGACTTTTTTTTTAAAGCAAAAGGACTTGTGTATATCATTTTTTCTTTTAGAAAAAACCTAAAAAGGGAATTTTTTGTCAAAAATGAAAGAAAAACATGAAGATGAGTAAAGAGAAAAAATGCTCCCTTTATGTTCTAAGACGGGCAAGACTTGGGGTTGGACACAACTACAGTCCCGACTTGACTTTAACTGGCTGACCCCTAAGGTTGCTCTATCAGTGAAATTGGGTAGGGTCTAGACTTCTAAAATCCATGGTCCTCAGATTGCCCCCATCCCGAAAGATAAGGATCCGACTCATGAGTCTAGCCACAAGTAGGGATAAATCCTCTCAATATGACCATCCCATGATATCGGATACAACCTGAGTGGTGAATCAACAAATACCAGGGAGGTACGAGACCTCTTCAATGACAATGTCGAGACACCGCCTAATCCTTGAGTTTTGCGCAAGCTCGGGTATAGAGCCAAAAGTGTGTGCAAGTTGTGATAGTGATGTGTGTGATGGGAGCACACAAACCTTCACAAAAACCTACTAAAATAAAACTACCCCAAACCTGCAAAAGGAACAAACAACACAAATACAAAAGTTCTCTACCCTAAGGTTGCAAGAATATACAAAAGCAGTTATGAAAGCATTAAAAAAAAGAAATAAAACAAAAAAGGGTAAAACAAATATTTTCAAAGCTGTTAAAAAAAGACAAAAAAAATGGCACAACCAACTATGATAGGCCTGACTCTCAAAAGTCCCCAATGGAGTCGCCAGCTGTCGCGATCGTCCCGTCTGGGAGCCGCGAAAAAGAAGGTAAAAACAGAGGAGTCGCCACTAAGATTTTTATTGGGAAAATCTTAGAAAACACAATTATTTAAAGGTAAACTGGTCTTTTAAAAAAGAGAGATATGAGTCCGGGAGTCGGTTACGAGTAGGGAAGGTATTAGCACCCCACATCGCCCGTTTAAAAAACGGTACCTCAAGTTAATTGTGCAAAAAAACATTTTAATAACATTTTAAATATTTATTTTACCCCAAAAATTAATTACAAGAAAGAATTATTTTAAATTTTAATTTTTTGACTTTTATTAAATTTTTTATATTTTTAACTTTATGGTTTATAAAAACTAAATGAGGTTGAACATGGCACATGAGTCCACAGGGCAACCTCAAATCTAATGGATTAAACATGACACCATGTCCATAGAGCACCCTTGGAAAGATAAAAGTTTAATTATTTTGATTAATTATTTTAACATAAAAAGAGACACAAAAAAAGGAAAATTTAGTTTTGGCCCGACAAGATGATTTATCTTGCTCCTACGTATTCCCGGGTGCGATGGGAAACTCAAAGCCACGTGGTTCTTTAAAAAAAGGTTGATTGATTGGTTGATTTTACTTTTTTTGATAAATATTTGCTCTTTGATTCTTGTGTTAAAGAAGGGGATTTTATTTTGAAAAAATTCACTTTTGCTTAGAGTCCAAGATAGCAGTGCTATACGATAAACCCTTACAATTCACACGGCACTTGAGGATGAAAGTTCATACATCAACGTCGTAGATTGTTGCGTGAATTAAAAAGATTTTTTTTAGGATGAGATTGGCTAAAACTGATTAAAAGTATAAATTAGAAAAAAAAAACATTTAATATTTCTTAAAGGGGGTTCACTCTTGCACAGGGTTAAAGATAGCAAGGCTATACGATGAACCCTTACAAATCATAGAACGCTTGAGGATGAAAAATCATACATCATCATTGTATATTGTTGCGTGAACTAAAAAAAGATTCTTATTTTATTTTTTTTTATATAAAAAGAAATTGGGTAAAATTGATTAAAAGTATAAGTTAAAAAACGTTTGATATTTTTTTGAAGGGGAATTCACTCTTGCACAGGGTTAAAGATAGCAAAGCTATACGTTGAACCCTTACAATTCATACAATATTTGAGGATGAAAAATCATACATCAACATTGTAGATTGTTACGTGAACTCAAGGGATTTTTTTTTGTAAGAAAAGTAACAAATAAAATTAAATAAAAAGACAAGGTGTTTTCTTTTAATTATTTTTGACTAAACATTCTTTTTAAAAAGGGCTGGCCTCAAATGGAAGGGCCAGATCAGTGGAAATAGAACATGGGCCAATGCTAGTCTAATACCCAAATAGACAAATAAAATAATAAAACTATCAACTTTGGGCCAACATGCTGCCCAACAAAATATGACCAGGACCCAATATAAACCAGAATAAAGGAAAAACAAGAAAGAATAAAACAAAGAGGGCAGAGAGAAACTTCTCTTTACCAACGTAACAGGGGACCAAGGAGATGGATGCAAGGGTGTGGATGACTGGTTCAAGCGCAGATCTGATATAGAGACGTGACAGTTGGCGAGCGGCGAGACCGGCGAAGGCTGGGCGATGGTGGTGATGGGCGAAGCCGACAGCGAGACTGAACTGAGATGGAAGCACACACAGATCTGCAGTTGCTGGATTTGCAGAGGCGGATGTTGTGGCTGCAAAGGACGACGCGGGCGACGGCGAGACGGGGTGCGACGGAAGCGGAGGGAGGCGGGTCGAGAGGCAACGGTGGTGGCTTCCCGGATCTACTTGCTGTTGCTGATAATTTGGGACTTTGTTTTATTTGTTTTTTTATGTTTGAACTTGAGAGTTGAAAGTTGAATCAGAGAAAGAGAAGAAAATAGGGAGAGAAGAGAGGATGGAGATAGGCACTGTTTCTGGAATTATGAAGGCTCGAGGAAAGTGTAGAGAGTAGAGGAAAGACATGAGGGGAAAGAGAGGTGGAGGAAGAATGTGGAGGTGAATGCGGTTTGCCCCCTTTTTTGTTGCTGTTTGTTTTTCAGAGTGGAGAGGAAAATGGAAGAAAATCCACTGCTGGGAATATTGGTTTTTTTTGTTATGCAAGTTGTGATGAGGTTCTGTTTTTTATTCTTGCTTTTGAAAGGGATGATGGTGAAGGGATTGTTATAAATGGTTCTGTTTTGACTTATTTTTGGTGATGAATATGGAGATGATATGATGCTTGGCCATGGGGAGTGTTGGCTATGTTGAGATGTTGAAGATGAATGGTGGAAGGGTTGATGAAGGTGAAGTAGATAGATGGGAGTGGATGGTGTAAATGCTTAAACAAGAATGATGGTGGAATGGAGAAGGGAATGGCAGTACTGTGGGGAGGATCTCCAATTTTTCTCCTGCTCTTTTCTATGCCTCCCCCCCTTTTAATGTGTTGTGTGTCAAACTTATAGAACAAATTAGTGAAGAAGATGACAAAAAAAGTTCATGACAGCTGGGAGGAGAGGACAACAGTGATGCCTTGTTACAGTGGAGAAAATCAGTTTGCTTTTCTTGGGAGCAGAGGAGGAGGTGAGCAGGATGCCATTTTTGTTAAAGAGACCGTCAAAACCCAAAGGACAAAAGAAAAGTGAAATTGATTTATACTTGAAAATGGGTGAAAAGGACAATACATGAGTGATGTGAACTAGAATGCAAAATAAAAGTTCAATTTTTTTATGTTTTTTTTTTATATTAACAATCAGAAACCTGTTTCTTTTTTTCTTTTTCTTTTTAATTTAATTTTTTTGTTTACTTGGGATTGGATGCTGGGCTCAAAAAAAAAAACTTGTAGCAAAAACAAATTAGGCCAATAATATGCACAAAGATATATTTTAAATATTTTTGCAAGTTTTTATATATTTTTTTCTTTTCAAAATATTAATTAAAAAGGGAAAACCCAGACAAAATTAGGTGTTCACAATATTCATACGTTTTTTTTTTTTTTGAAGTTATAAAAAAATATTCCCATAAAGTAATTATTCCCAGGAAATTAATAAACCCATGTTTTCACCTATATATTTTCATTCCCACCTCCAATGTTTGGTATATGCTATTTCCATAACCTTGGCATCAATTATTATGCACAAATACAAAAATGTCCACAATTTTGTTACTGCCATGTTCCTCTCTCAATGTCCAAAACCACTTAGCTAGGGGCCAGGGCATTATTCTTAAATTAGTACATTATTTAAAACAAAATTTCACGGTCAGAAAATCGGCTTTTTGATCCCACTAGTACAATTTACTTCATAAATTATCGAAATAGTGCAACTTAAAAAGTATTTATCAGATTTGGGTAAGTCGTACATGCCATATACGACTACGATTTCATTTTTTAGGGTTTATTATAAAATAATAAAAGTCGTACATGATATGTACGACTTTCATGTGGGATGATAGACACGATCAAATAGAAGTCACACATGATATGCACCACTTCTATTATTTTATAATAAATCCTAAAAAGTGAAGTCATACATAATATGTACGACTTCTATTATTTAATAATAAATCCTAAAAAGTGAAGTCTTACTGGCATATATGACTTTAAAGTCATATATGACATGCACGATTTACCCCAATTTGATAAATACTTTTCAAGTTGTTCCATTTTGGTAACTTACGAAACAAATTACACTAATGGGATAAAAAAACCCATAAAATCAACATACCTTATCCCTTGACTACGTATAACTAGTACATTCTTATACACACATTCAGAAAACCATATCTTCTCTTGTAGTCTCTCAAGTATGATAATCACTTTAATTTTAATACTCTCATAACACTTTTTGTCAATTAAAATAAAAAATAAATATTTAAATCACATTTTATATATCAGGGGCATTTCAATAATTTCAATATTTATTCTAATATATATAATGGATCAAAAAACTTTCATTTGTTGTCAGGAATTTTAATTGTCAACCAAACATAAATATCCAACAATCATATTTTTGGATATGTGATTCTCAAATATATAATTTCAAATCTTGAAACAAATACTTTAATTTCTTCTCGAATCTCTACTAAACGAGTCCAAAATAATACTCGTATTTTCACCCCCACCCCCACTCAAATTTTGTCGTACAATAATAGTTCTGGTTTTCCATTTTGCCGGTGCGGCCCTTGCAAGAGCCCAACAATTTCGCACGCCATAATTTACTGATGGATTGTCGTTGACCCAATAAAATAATGAACGGAAAGTCAAAATTGTATTTCGCTCGGGTTTGGCCTGAACCTAATCCTCATGATAACGACATAGCGTGGCTTATTATTATTTACAATCATTAATTTTAACTATTATATTACGATAAATTAGTTTTTTTTGGAAATAACGAATACATATTTGAAAACAATGTTTATTATCAGTTTTATGTTAATAATAATAATTTTTTTTAAAATTATTCAATTAATAAAGAATTCATTTTAAAGTATGGATTTATCAAACATACTATAATTCCTTATTATATTACACAATTACAAGAGGATGATGAATAGCACTAGAGTATAAAGATATTAGTTAACCGTTATATTTCTGAAAAATAGTAAGATTCAAAACAGAAAAAATGTTATAAATTAGAATAAATGGGAAGACATACTAAGTGTGTGTTTGGTTTCAAGGTTGAAACTAGCAGAATTGATTCTGCCTCCTGTCAAACGTGATTTTAGTGAAAATGAGATGTTTGGTTACTGTTAGGTAAAATTGATTTTATCTTCAGAAGCAATTCTGACCTGAAGCTACAGAAAGTAGCTTTTGCGTTGAATTGAAAAATTTACACTAAGTTTTACTTAAAACTTGTTTTTAAAACAAAAACATCTAAACATAAATCACGTTATCATAAACTCAATTCTAACCAAATCAATTTTACAAAATCAATTTCATTCAAAATCACTTTTATCTAACGCTCCTCCAAACACACACTAAAATGTGTGCTAGAAGTGATTCTTCCTTAGTTGTGGTGGATTCTTCACCAGTTGGGATGGAAAGCTTGACGGATGCATGGGTATTTGCCTATGTGAAGTGTTAGGCGTTTGTCGCTTTGTTTTTTCTTTATTTCCTTTATGTAACCCAAAAAAAAAAAATCATCATAAAAAACGCATTTACAATATATGAAAAATAAAGAATAAAATCATGTTTTGATCTTGAAAATATGATCGGCTTATTTATTTAAATAAAATGTGCAAGCTCTTTTTTTCCCCCCTCTATGCAAGCTCATTTTTTGTTGTTGGTAATTTTGGTTTCTCGGCCTCCACACGTAATTACGGAGACTAATCCCTCGAGTTGGATAGGATCACAAGGACAACAAAGCTCTCCATCAAGAATTTTAACGCTGCTGCATTTCAAAGATCATGATTCTAATTGAAGACCTCTGGTTAAGCTGGAAAAGATCTATATCATCTCATCCAAATACTCTTGGTTATGCAAGCTCATTTCTTGTCATTAGTTTTTTTTTCTCTAGCCTCTACCTCTGAGCCTCTACCCATGTATTAAATTTAACTCATAAAAATTGAATGATATCAATTATAATTAAAAATAAAAATTATATAAATATAAAGTAACAAGTATAAATAAATAATTTAATCAACATTAGAATACCCAAAAAAAAAAATTTAATTAACATTATTTTTTATTTTAAAAACGAAAAAAAAAGATGGTAGAATAGTAATCACGTGACCTCCACGTGGAAGACGTGCATAATAAATACCAAGAACGCTGTCGATATCCTTCTTCCACTCCCACCACCCGCACCGAACCGAAGCGGTCGCGTCATTATCGTAAACCACCTTGCACCACTCCGCACGCTATCTCACACGCTCCCTTGGTCGGTAACGGTAACGGTAACGGTAACGGTAACGCTACTCCTCTAATTTTCACTACCATAGTAACAACCAACAGGTCAACCGTCAAGGTTAAATGCGTAATTCCATATAGAAATAGAAATAAGCAATTAGCTCTTGCTCTTCAAGTGGGTAATATTATATGATTAAGATAATAAATAATCAATAATTAATTGCTTATTGGGTAATTAAAAAGTAACGAGCTTTATTATTTATCTTTTGTGTCAGCTAGTGGGTTGGATTTAATGAAGGCATTGAGTCCGTGCCTCCTCCAGAGTCAGCTTCTATGTTTGGTTTGTCAGAGAGAGAAAGGAAAAAAAGTTAGAGAGAGAGAGAGAGAGTTTGTAAATTGTGAAGCAGAGGATCTAAGCGTGTTCTTTCAGAAGACTTTAGAACAGGACACCATGTTATTATGATATATGATGGTCACCTACTAATCTTCATCTAATTTTTCGTTCTCATCTCTCTTGTCTTTGAATGCAACTTGTTGAAGTATATTTCTATTTTCTAACACTTTTTTTTTTTATTGTGTCCTGTTTCTTGTGTTTTTTTCTTTCTGTTTTTCACTTAGATGGGGATGTGAGGAACTTTGACACCCAAATTTTTTTTTTCTGGGGTTCTGATTAGTAGTTTTCGATGTTTGTTCTTCTGGGTCCTATTTGTTGCTACCGGAAGTTTCCATTTTTTGTAGTCTTCGGTATTTTGCAAAATAAAAAAAAGTGTTTTTTTTTATAAAAAAATTGTTCTATGATTCTAGGAGTCTTCTGTGGTTCTTATTTTTTGGTTGAAGTTCTTATAACAGGGGGTTGTAGTGAGAGGTCTGATCTATTTTTTGTGCCTTTTACAGATCTCTTATGTTTCATCATGATCTTATTTTTTTAGAGAAGGGACCCTTATTTGAGGTTTGTTATTTCTCACCTTGACCTTTATTGTCTTTTATTCTGCTTGTGTTGTGGTGTGCTCGTGTGTGTGCGTGTAAGAGGAATTTCATTCGATTCCTGGCCTTGTAGCTTCCCCAACAAAATAAAAGGAAAGAGAGAAAGTTAAACTAAAAATAGAGCAATTAGATTCCCTTCTAGAATCAACATATTCTTAATACAAATAACAAAATAGATGTATTGTCCCCTTTGTTTTTGTTTACCTTTATGGTACAAAGGTTCGTTGATACAATTTACAAGTGTAATCCTTTGGTAAGTTGTTTATTTTGGCTTGATTGCTCCTATAGGAAGTTTGATTGACGAGGTTCATGATCAGGTTCAAAACCCACCAAAAAATCGTTTCTGACAAAAGTCTGGAATTATAGTTTGCTTTAGCCTTTAGTTCCATGTGGGGTTTTCTTTTATGAGAATCTCACTTTTTTTTTATTGTTTAGTTTTTTTCACTTTGTGCTTTGCCCTATCTGTCTTCCTTCTCTTTTATTTCTTGATCACTAAGCATTGAGGATGGAATTTGAATTAAAGTTTGGTTGATTTGCAGCACTTCACACCCTTAAGACTTGAAAGTTGTGACATCTTCTAAATAATTAGAGTGGAATATTTATCCTTTTATTGGCTTTGATGACATATTAAGTTCCGGGGTTGCCAGTGTGTTGGAACAAATGTCCTTCCGCAGTATAGTTCGTGATGTAAGGGATGGTTTTGGAAGCTTATCAAGGCGAAGTTTTGAGGTTAGGCTTCCTGGCCATAATAGGGGCAAGTCACGCAGTTCAGTACACGAGTTGGAGGATCAGCCTCCGGTTGTACAGAACAGCCGGTGGGCTAGCCTTCCACCTGAGCTTCTTCGCGATGTTATTAAGAGATTGGAAGCAAGTGAGAGTACCTGGCCTGGTCGTATTCACGTAGTTGCATGTGCAGCTGTGTGCAAATCCTGGAGAGAGATGTGCAAAGAAATTGTCAGCAGTCCTGAATTCTGTGGGAAAATTACTTTCCCTGTTTCCTTGAAGCAGGTGAGATATCCGTGTTCTTCTATCCTGTGTCAAAAATGTATTTTGAAATAATTGATTCGTGTATATGTAAATATAAAATTGGGAACATGATCTTATGTTGCATTTTAATGTTTGCTTGATGTTTCTTACAGCCTGGGTATAGGGATGGCCCCATCCAGTGTTTCATCAAGAGAGACAAATCCAAGCTGACATACCACCTGTTCCTTTGCCTTAGTCCTGGTAAGCTTTACTATGTTTGTTGACACCCAATATATGAGTTTATCTGATTATCTTTTGTGGTTTATTTAATTTTTATACTATGTAATTTATTAAATATTATTTACTTTATTCCTTATCAATCTAAGCTGAGTTCATATTTCGATATAGAATTCATTTATATTTCCTTGATTTTCAATTCTGCTAAATTGCATACGTTCTTCATTTTGTTTTGGCAAAATGAGGGGTTCAATAGCATTCTGGTACACCTGTATCCATAATTCCATATGTCGAAGTAATGATAAATGGAAATATACTTAATTAAACATAATTTTTGGTGCCACAATAAAGTATATATTACTGGGAGCTTCCATGTGACAGTACAGCGGTATTTCCCCAAATTAAGTTTTCACTGAAACTAAGTTTGTCTTTCTGCAATTTATATACCTGGCCATTCTCGTTTAAGATGGCCAAGTTCTTCGGTCTTGCCCTCCTTTGAGTTTCTTATATTAAGATATTAAGTTCATGATTATTTATACCTACTGATTACCAAACTGCTCAAGCTTCAAGGGTTGGGAGTTGATGTTACTTCTTGCTTACTGTTTACAAGTGGTAATATCCTCCATTTAAACTTAGTTATGAGCATAGTTTCTGGACTAGGTGTGTATCTTTTGTTGCTTGTTAGCAAATTTATTAGTTGCACTTGTGTTATGCATGTGTCAGCTCTGTGCCTAGGTTAACTGTAATTATGAATGAACTTCCTTTTTCCCCCTAATTTATTTGTGTATCGGTTCCATTGTTTGCTATGCTGTAATAAATAGTTTCTTATTTTGAGCTGACAATTGTTTTGCTGTTACTATAAACTAGAAATATGCATTTAGCAATTTTATGGTCCTAGCTGTCATTGTATCCGGGGTATTTTCTGAATTCATAAGCCTTGCTTGTTGAACTCATAACTGTGTTCTTGCAGCCTTGCTTGTTGAAAATGGAAAGTTTCTTCTCTCTGCAAAACGGACCAGAAGAACAACTTGCACGGAGTATATTATATCAATGGATGCAGATAACATATCTAGATCTAGTAGCACTTACATTGGAAAACTGAGGTATGATGTTTTGGGGTACTCTAGTTTTTGGCTGCTTGACATTCATTTTGAGTTACTAGTCATGGTTTTTAACAAATTTATGTTTTGAATGACTTGGATGCATAGTTTTTGTACCATCATCCAAGAATTAGAGTCGTAGAAATAAATGTTTCTGTACTTTTCCTGTCATTATGTACTTATACTGTGTTAATTTCACCTTGTTTCAGGTCAAATTTTCTTGGCACCAAATTTATAATTTATGATACACAGCCTCCCTATAATAATGCTCACCTGTCTCCTCCTGGCCGAAGCCGTAGGTTTTATTCCAAAAAGGTTTCTCCAAAGGTCCCTAGTGGCAGCTACAATATTGCCCAGGTCAGCTATGAGTTGAATGTCCTTGGTACTAGAGGCCCACGAAGGATGCACTGCGCCATGTACTCAATCCCTGCATCATCCCTCGAGACTGGTGGCAGTGTCCCCGGCCAGCCAGAACTACTTCCACGCTCCTCGAGGATTCTTTCCGGAGTATATCCTTCTCAAAATCAATCAACGCATCAACCGAGTTTAGCAGCTCTAGGTTCTCAGACATAATCGGAGCTGGCAACGAAGATGAGGAGGGAAAGGAGAGACCACTAGTTCTTAAGAACAAGTCTCCTAGGTGGCATGAACAGCTGCAGTGTTGGTGCCTCAACTTCAAGGGAAGAGTGACAGTTGCCTCTGTCAAGAATTTTCAGCTCATTGCTGCAACACAGCCTGCGACAGCCGGTGCTCCTTCGGGAACAGGACCTACACCATCTCAGCCAACACAATCTGACCATGACAAGATTATTCTTCAGTTTGGCAAGGTTGGCAAGGATATGTTTACAATGGATTATCGTTATCCCCTCTCTGCATTTCAGGCTTTTGCTATATGCTTGACTAGCTTTGACACAAAACTAGCATGTGAATAGTGACAAGAGATATATGTGGTAAGAACAATAGGATTCAATCTCCATTTTAGGTATTCATAGGATGATGAAGCTGCATTAAGTCATATTGAACACCTCAATAGTTAAACTGTGAAATACAGGACGAAATGTCTCCATGTCCCATTCTGTTGTTTTTCTTTCTTGGTTTCTTTGGGTATTTCCTTTCTCTTTTGAACCCTCAAATTAGTATGCTTTAAAGTTTTAACTGTCTTTGTAACTTTGTTGATGTAGACTACCATACTTTGTATGCTAGATGTAATGAAAATGTACTAGTATTCAAATTTAATGTTTCGCCCAATGTTGATAATTTCATTGTTTTTGGGAGAATCTGATGAGCGCTAATGCATCATGTCAAGTGCCTATGATGGCTTTAGTTTTAAGTTTTAAACCATTGGAGCTCCTGTTGGATAAATATGGCCAGATATGCAATATACTGAGAATTGGGAAGCACAGATGTATTTAATTGGTAGGTAGTAAGGTACTGATAGTTTAACAATGTAGAGATGTTTTACATCGGCAATGAAATCCTAAATTGCTACATTATTAAAAAATGATCGACTCTTATTATAACTATTTTAAAAGTCATATACAACATGACTTTTTTTGAAGGCATACAAGATGATTTTTGTTTGGTTGACAATGTAGAACTAAAATGAAAAAAAAAAAAATCACGGAAGCATTTGAAAGAGTTTATAAAGAACTCATTCAAGTTTAAGAAAATATTTCATACAAATAAATTTATAAAATAGTTATTTTTATGATTTTTTTTTTATAAACTCTTTTTAATTTATTATAATAAGGTTGACAGTAAAACTTTAAAAAAAAATTTAACTTCTCAACTTATTTTAGAAAAACTTAAATCAATAAGCATTTTAGTGTTTTTTTTTTTTGAACAACTAAGCATTTTAGTTATTCATCAAAACTTGGCCTAAATTATTCATGATGTGTGACAGTAGCTACACAGTATCTGAAACAAAAAGAATTGATTCGATTTTGCACCTACTGAGATAATTTGAAGCTACAATAGTAAAAAGGTCATATTTATGGAAAAAAGAGAAGGAAAAAAAATTAAATTATTTTATGTTTGAATTGGATTATCACTCTTCAAAGGCTGGGATAGTTATTACATGTTTTTAAAATTGGACCGGTCATTGAACCGATGAAGATACCGGTTCAAGGTTTAATGGTTCAATCAGGGTTGAACCATGATTGAACCGGTATTAATTAAATAATATTTTTTTTAATTTTTTAATATAATATATAATAATATCAAACAAAAAACACAATATTCAAAACTTCATCACATTAGAAATTAAAATTCACTTATAAATATCATAACTCATAACATAAATCATGCAAAATTATACATAAAATCAATAGATCCAATAAATTTTCTAGTCTTTATTTATTATTATTATTTCTCATCTATTATCTATTTATATGTATTATTATAATATTATATTATAATAACTTGCTAGTCCCTTTTTTGAATAAAAAACATTTCTAGTCCCTGATTTCTACCATCATAAGTCCCAAACATGTCTACAGTTGTCACCCATTTCACTTCTCTTTCTAAAACAAGTTGCCACCCACTCATTCCTTTTCCTTAGAAACTTCTCTTTCAAATCGTTACGTCTGTCAAAAGGAAAAAATGAACAAGTTTCTGAGTACCCACTTCCTTCCTCTCTCAGATTTTTCTTTTCTTCTCATCTTCATCTTCTACACCTTCTCCTCTTCTTCCTGTTCTTGAGACATGCCTCCCGCTCGCCGGAGAAGGAAGCGTGAGAGATTTTCAAAATTTACAAAATATTAAAGGCATTCGATGGTTAAATAAATACATGGTATGTTGTTAACTTATCACAAGCTAGTGTGTAGCCCTGCAGTTGTGACACTTCCAATATACCAAGGGGGCGTGAGTTCGATTCCCGCTGCAATTGATTTTGAGTTTTAGAATGATCGTTTTATGAATTTTTCAAGAGTTATTTTCTTTCACCAAGTGGTCTATAAATAGAACCATCTGCATGCAGTGAACATACACGAAAAACTTAGAATCTCTCAACCATTCTTCACTCCAAATCACCTTCTTTTCTCCCTTGTGCGCAGAGAGAGTTAGGAAGACTATTGTTTTGTAAACTGTCATTGTCGTTACGCTTGGTTTAGGGTGTGCAAACCAAACCAAGGTTCTCCATTGTATCCTGAAGGGGATTCACCAGTTACACCTGTTGCATCCAATCTACGAGGAGAGATTGGTGGGGGCGAATCGAACCTAAAGCCTAGTGTTCCTACACGTCTTGGAGATTGCGCATTACATTTATTCTTCTCTTCTTTGTTGCAGGCTAGGCCCCAATTTCTAACAATCTTTAGGTTCGAATTTCGTTATATAATTGTGGTTGCAACATTGGAGGAGATGACATTTGACATTGTTAAAGTGAAGAGGTTCGAGGATGGTAATTCTGTTCGTTGAGAGAAAGAGATGCATGGTGTTTTTACAACAATGATAGATTAGTACTCTTACGCTTCATCAAAAATATATTTATTTGTGACCATGGTGAAAGGTACACATTTACTTTTTAAGGCTATGATATGTTTGATATTCTGAATTCATGTATGTTAAACTTTAAAGGCATGTTTTGTTTATGTTAAAATTAACATGTGGTATTTGACCCTTAGATGCATGATTTAGAATAATTCAATTATGTGAATTTTGATAAGCATGAATATGTTTGGTTTATGATACATGTATGCAAATTGATGTATGTTGATAGGAAGTTATCAATATATTAATGATCATATCAAATGCATGTATTAATGTATTTGATCCATGTAAGAACCAATTATTTTTAGAGAAGATTTAATCTTGTATTATGAGGGCATGATTATATGAATATAAGATTGGGAATTTTTTCTTGATTTTGTAGAAATTATAAATATTTTGGATGTGTTTTTGGATTGTTCTAAGTTGTTATAATGGACATGGATGTTCATGAAGAAATGTTATAGAAAACTTAAAATAATTGGATTATTATTTTGTTTGTTTTTCTATAATGAAAATCATCTAGAATTATCCTAGAACATGTTTAGACATGAATATAAAACATAGAGACGACGAAAAATAAGTTTAGATTGGGATATAATGACCAAAAAGGGGAGTGAGTCGTGTGAATCCAGTTTCCTACAAAATGGGTTTAGTTAACCCGGTTGGAAGCAGGTTACGTTGGTCTAGTGGTGGACTGCTGCTCTCCTTTCCTGCACGGAAAAAGTGCGCACAGCGGGATTTGAACACGGGATGCATTGGCAGAACCAAAGGAGTTCGAGGGGCTTGCCGCCAGGCCAGGGATAGATAACTTGCCAGTATGTTATTTAATATTATATATGTATCTGGAATAATTGGTTAATGATTTTTGTTTATATCTGGCATATATGATTTAAAATTATTATGAATGCTTGTTAGTAACTGTTAAGGAAATGAATATTCTCAATTACCCATTAGTTTTGATGATTATATATGTTATTATATAGTGTGGGTAAATTGAAATTGTTTGTCATAGGGCAATTATTAAATGCTTTTAGGAGTTATAAGAATAGGAGAATTTTATAACCCTAGTTAGTTTGAGTCTACTAGAATAGTTGTCCAAACAACAGCATCTTATTCCCCATAACAAATTAATATTAGTTGAAAATGAAAATAGGATATTAAAAGAAATGATAAAAATCATGGTATCCTATTATGGTCTAGCAAAATCATACTGGGGAGAAGCCATGTTGAAGGCTTACATGGCTTGTTAGTTAGTAATAGCTCCAAACAAAAGGAACATGATAACCCCATATGAGCTCTCGAATTATAGAAAGCCAAATCTCAACTATTTCATAGTTTGTGGTTGTAGGGCAATAATAAAAGTTCTTGAACCAAAATAAAGAAATTAAGTGAACGGGGAATTGAATGTGTGTTCCTTGGCTATGCTAAAAATAGCAAAGCATATACATTCATGGTTATCGAATGTAATGACTCATATCCTGTAAATACATTAATTGAGTCTAGGATACAATCTTTCAAAAGATAGGTTTAACTCAATTCCAAGTCACGGTGATAATGTTCATAGGAATGAACATGATCCGTAAATCAATGTATCTAATAAAGATACTTTTGAAGGTTCAGAATTTGAAGAAGTCAGAGACCTAGAAAAGAGAAAACGTACAGACCAAACTTTTTCATGGTCCTTGTTGAAGGAACAAGAGAGTCCATCTACAGTTATGGGCCAATCTATTAGAATACAGAAAGTGATCCAAAAATATTTTAAGAGTCATTAAAATCTCAATAAGTCACTTTCTGGAAGGGAGCTATACTAGAAATTTGGAAATTAGTAGGCCCCTCACCTGGTTCCACAACAATAGGTTGAAAGTGGATTTTAAAAGGAAAACCAAGGTTGACGGAACCATGGATAAGTTTAAGGCAAGATTAGTTGCTAAGGAATTTACACAAAAGGAGGGTATTGACTATTTTGATACATATGCACCTGTGGCAACATGAAGGGTTTGTGTTTAATAGTCAAGAAAAGAAAGTGTGTATATTGAAGAAGTCATTGTATGGACTAAAACAAGTTCTTAAGCAATGACATGAAAAGTTTGATCAAGTTGTGCTAGCTAATGGATATAAAATAAATAAATCTGACAAGGGTATTTATAGTAAATTCCATGGAGGAAAATGGGTCATGATTTGCCTATATGTAGATGATATATATGTTGATGATATATTAATATTTGGTACTGATCTAGATTAGGTAGAAGAAACTGAGAGGTTCTTATCTAGAAATTTTGACATGAAAGGCTTAGGGATAGCTGATGTGATTCTAAGAATTAAAATAATAAGAGATGGTGAGAATGTAGGTTTACCCCAATCTCACTATGTAGAAAATGTATTAAAGAAATTTAATCACTTTGATTGTCAACCTATCACTACTCCATATGATCATAGCATTAATTTAGTACCAAACAAAGGTAGTCTAGTAGCACAACTTGAATACTCAAAAGTAATTGGATGTCTAATGTATGCCATGACATGTAGCTGGTCAAACATTGCATATGTTGTAGGGAGACTAAGTAGGTATACAAGTAATCAAAGAAAAGACCATTGGCATGTTGTCCAAGAGTATTAAAATACTTGTGGGGGGACAATAACTATAGTTTAAACTATAATAGGGATCCTTCGGTATTAGAAGGTTACACGGATGCCAGTTGGGTGACTTATACAAGAAGATCATGTTTTAACAAGCAATTGAGTCTTCACAATTGGTGGGTGTGCTAGTTCTTGGGGTTTCAAGAAATAAGTCGGCATTGCCGGTTCCACCATGGCTGCAGATTTCATAGTATTGGCAGCATTTATCAAAGAGATTAAATGGCTTAGAAATTTGTTGTATGAGATACCAACTTTAATGGCGCCAGTATGCATACAATGGGATAGTCAGTAAACACTATCAAGAGCATATAGCCAGGTTTATAACGGAAAGTCCAGGAACATTGGACTAAGTCATAGTTATGTCAAGGAACTAATTGCAAATGCAGTAATATCCAGGGTCTTTATAAGACGGAAAGAAATCTTACATCCTTTGACGAAAGGACTGACAAGTGATATGATGTGGAAAAACATCATTAGGGATGGGACTCAAGCCCATATCTACATGATCACCAATGGTGGAAACCCGACTTACACTTGAGTAGCATCAAGTCTTAAGTTCAATGGGCCAAAGTACACTATGAGAGTGATTGCAAGTACTTGACAAATAGATAAATCCCAAGGTTTAAAAGTACTTGGAAACCATAAGGACATAAAAGAAAAGGGTGAGCTTTTGCTCTTAATGAACCTATAACATATATGTGCCGAGGTGCCCAACTTATGGGGGTGCTTCTGGTAAATTCCACCTATGTGAGAGTGAAGTGTGACCGCTTCTTAGAGTTGGGCTTGACTCTGTAAGCTCTCATGAAAAGGATACACGACACAAGGCCTTACCAAATGTGTCACACTACCACGTCGTTCAATGGTACCGAGATTTCATGTGTAAGTCATGCATGCTTGTTCTAATGAATATTTGGTTCAAAGCTTGTCTACCATTTTATGCGGGGATGAGTGAAACCCATGGCTTACTAAGCAAATTTTCAAATCCCCAAGATACCTTTGTCTGAAAGCATACGATTTCCGGAATAATGGGATTTGGATTTATTTTGAAAATGGTGGGGGATTGTGAGAGATTTTCAAAATTTACAAAATATTAAAGGCATTCAACGGTCAAATAAATACATGGTATGTTGTTAACTTATCACAAGCTGGCGTGTAGCCTTGCGGTTGTGATGGTTCCAATATACCAAGGGGGCGCGAGTTTGATTCTCGCTGAATGTACAAAACTGCAGCTACACGGAATCGAACTCGGGTGCGTGATGCAAGAGACACATCCGCTGACCGCTTGGCCAACGGATGTCTTATGTCAGTTAATGAGCGTTAATACTATTTAGGTATTGTATTTGACCGATTATGGAATCTTTCAAGAGTTATTTTCTTTCACCAAGTGACATGAGTTGGTCTATAAATAGAACCATATGCATGCAGTGAAATACACGAAAAACTCAGAATCTCTCAACCATTCTTCACTCCAAATCACCTTCTTTTCTCCCTTGTGCGCAGAGAGAGTTAAGAAGACTATTGTTTTGTAAACTGTCATTGTCGATACACTTGGTTTAGGGTGTGCAAACCAAACCAAGGTTCTCCATTGTATCCTGAAGGGGATTCACCAGTTACACCTGCTGCATCCAATCTACGAGGAGAGATTGGTGGGGGCAAATCGAACCTAAAGTCTAGTGTTCCTACATGCCTTGGAGATTGTGCATTACCTTTATTCTTCTCTGCTTTGTTGCAGGCCAGACCCCAATTTCTAATAGGAAGGTTGTTGGTTGTTGTCGCCGTTCGTTGGAGGAGGAGCATTTTCAATTTTTAAGCTTTTTTTTTAAAAAAATTAGGGAACCGGTTCAGAGCGACCTTTGACCGGTTTTATTGGTTTTTAACCGGTTCACCGGTTCATCCACCGATTCTGCACAAGTCCGGTTATAGGGGCTAACCGAACCGCTCTGATGCCCGGGTCCCGGTCGAACCTACCGGTCCGGTTTTAACTACCTTGGTTATTACCAACATGTGGTTGGTCTAAATGATAAGAGATTTGGGCATCTCAAGCAAGTGGTCAAGGGTTCGAATTATGACTCTTGTATTTGGAAGAAACCTGGTTGGGATGGGAGAATCCAACTTGTGTGCCCGTCGACGGGTTCCCTAATGGAGATTAATCACTGTTAACGTTGGTGGATACTTCGTACCTATGTCATAGTTACCAAAAGGGTGGTATGGTTATTGAAAATAATTTTTTACTTTTGGAAAGTTGTATTTTCTATTGAATTGTTAGAGATTGGTCTACCTCGTTCATTGTGCTAATTTTTTCTTTGCAAAAGTAGGTGCTTCTAGCAACGATAAGTTGACCCCCTCTGGCTAATCTTGCCCCGCTCCTCTTGGCAGACTTTATGGGAGTTGTTGTTGTTAGAATTTAGCTTTTGTTTGTTCTGTTTTTGTTTTCTTTTCCTGTATACCAACAAGAATTATGAACCTACTAAGGGACAACCATGAACTGATGGAGTATTTAATGAAAATAAAGAGTTATTTTATAAAGTTTCAAACCAAGTCTTTATGGCTAACCCATTTCTAGCAGTATACAAGTTCAAACGTTATGGTTACTTATTTCTAGGGGCTTAATTAAGTACATATACTTCAAAATGATTGTTTAAGTTTTATATTGCTTATAAATGAAGTTATTTTTAACCAAATTCTTAAATAATGGGAAATCTTGTATAACTTACAAGGCTAATTAACTTCAGACTTCAATATCAAAGCGTCCTAACCTCTTTTGTTATTAAGTTTTTCAGGATACTTTTACTTTCTTTACGCGTTATGTTATAACTTATAATCCTTTCAAGTATGAAGCAGAGATTTTCATCAACCAATTCAAATCGTAAAAATCGAATCGAAAATCGAAAAAATCGCTTTTTTTATTGGATTGGATCGGATTTTGGATCCTCTGGTGAAATCCAATCCAATCCAATCTAATCTAATCCAAACCGGTCTATTACATACATTTATTATTATTTTTGAAATTATAGTATTAATCATACTTAAACATTTTTTTTTATACTTTTATGTCCCTCATTCAATTTAATATTTTTATTAGAATGACATATATGAGACTACTTAGAATAAATATTAATGTCTGAAAGTTATATTTTGCTAAAAGATTTGATGCATAACACATATGTACTTGATTGAGTAAACATGAAAAATATGAATTCAATTAAGTAAATTTGAAAAATAATTAGTTACAATTTATTTGTAGCCGATTCAAGGAAAAAATAGGATAAGTGAGGATAGATATAGAAAATTAACATAAAAGAACGTGTTAAAAAATATCAATAATTATTTTTTTTCAAACTCCCAAATTAAAATGAATATTATTCTTTGTCAACTATTAAATAAGTAGAAATGACACGTCCCGACATAAAAAAAATTAAAATGTGACAAAAACCGAATTATTCAATCCAATCCAAACCGTATTTGATTGAATTGGATTGGATCAGATATTTTTAAGGAAGCAAACCGATCCAATCCAAACCATACATTATTTTCTTTATTGAATCGAATGACTTTTAGCTTAAAACCGATTCGATCCAATCTACTCCACGAACACCCATGATAGGAAGGAATATAATTACACTGTTGGATCCTCTCCGGCGTGGTCGCAGCTTTTTGCTTGGCCACCCCTTTTTGATTTCACTTACCTATTCTCTGCTAGAGTTTGTTACACAATTTAGTAGGGAGCTGATCTTCTTAGGACTGGTTTGGGCTTCCATGTGGGTAGTGCTAGTTAGATTTACAACCTTGTTGTAGGTTTTGTCACTCTTGGTTGAATTTTTACTTTGCATCAACTTTGTATATGAATCTCTTGTATATAGGTTTGAGTACATCTAACACTCTTATTAATATATTTTGCTTAAAAAAAAAAAAACCATATAACATGTGGTAGGGATAAAAAAAAAATAATTGTGGCAATGCAACCGTGCTAGAGGATCAAGGTCCATAATTAAAGCCTTTTCCACAAGCAGCTTTTAGAGAAAAATTTAATTCAAAAAATTAAAAAAAAGCGTTTCTAACCTTATTTAAATCACCAATAACCCCATGATAGTATAAGTACTATTCAAGTGAATGGATTATCTTATTATATAATATATACTATCAATCAATCATAAAATGTTACGTTATTAAAAATATTTGAATTTTATTATAATTATCTTAAAAGTAACATATATAATATAATTTGTGATTGATTGACCGTATAAATTTTTTTTATACTAACAGTATATCAAAATTAAATTCTTAATTCATATGATAAGTTTTATTATGATTGTTTTTGGATTTATATCATTTAAAATAAATCTATTAGTAACATGACAATTATTATCAATTCTCAATCTTATCTCTAAATTATTGGTATAATTTCTTTAATCAAATCCACACTAGTGCAAAATATGTAATAAACGGGAGAGGTTAACGTCTGTTAACCAAAACTTAGACGTTAAAAAGGAGACGGTGTCAGAACTGTAATTATCAGGGTCATTTAAATCACTTTTAACGTCAGTTGTTTAAACAACTGACGTTAAAAGTGTATCTTTTACGTCAGTTATTTACACAACAGACGTAAAAGATGACTTTTAACGTCCGTTGTTTTAACAACTGACGTTAAATGTTGTTTTGAATTTTTTTAGCAAGTATATGTTAACCCGCGCTCCTCTTCGTCACTCTCACTCTGCCCTAACCCTTTCTCTCTTCATCACTCTCACCACGTTCGAGCTCCTCACTCCACCACCACCCGTGAGCTCCTCTCACCACCACGAGGTACTCTCCTCTCCTCTTTCTCTCTCTCTCTGAACCGTTACTCTCTGCCCTAACTCTCTGCCCTTTACTCTCTGCCCTAACTCTCTCTGTCCATCTCAATCTCAGCCACCGAGAACGAGACGTCGCACCACCACCACTGAGCACTCACTCTCTCCTTCTCCTCTCCGTGAATGCCCTTTGAAATCTGTGGTAAGCTTAACCATGACAAAACTCTGTCATTCTTTCTTTTTCATATATGTTTGTTGCTGTTAGTTTTACTCTATGGTAAGAGGCTTTTGCTCACAATGGATTTTGCTTTCAGTTTCTGGGAAGGGTATGAGGCTTGGAAAGGGAAGCAATTTGTTCTGGAAAAGCGTCATAGCAGGTTTGTGTTTGTGTCTTTCTTCAATATGGAATAAATGCCTCTATTCTACATGCCTCTGTTCTTTTCTTTATATTATAGGTTGAAACTTTTTCCTGAGATTTTTGAAATTTTTCTTACTGCATTATCTTGCTATGTGTTTTTGGGTTATGCTTGTTTGAATCTTTGTGTATATGCTTGTTTGAATCTTTGGGTTATGCTTGTTATGCTTGTTTGAATCTTTTATGTATTTTTTTTAAACATGGTCGATTTTGAAACCACCATATTGGTTGTTTTTTTTTTTAAAAAAAAAAGCGTGATAGGTTTTGATAGATTTTGTTAAGGGTGGCCATAGGTTGGGTTGGGTTAGGTGGGTTCGGAGAGAAAGAGATAGTAATTGACCGGGCGAGCTAAGTTTTGTGATATTGGTTGTCAATGTGGCTTGGTGTGAATAAGTAATGACACAAGCTAGGGTTAAGGGTGCATCCTATCCTCAGCTTAATTTCATGAGAATGAATGCTAAATGAAATTATATTTTAACCTAACGATTAATATCTCCATTTTGACTGAGGTTATGTGACCGAGGTAGTGGTGTATATATATCTACAGAACCTATCTAGCTATGGATCGTAGTTGGATGGTTTGTAAACGCACAAGTGATGAGTATTTGAAGGGATTGGAAGAGTTTATAGAATTTGCTCAAAGGAATGTTTCTAATAGTAAAGGAATGTTCTGTTGTCCTTGTGTCAAATGTTTGAATATGAGGAAATGTACGATCAAGGATATATGTACTCATCTTATTTGTTTTGAGATTTTCTTGAATTATACAAGATGGATATGACATGGTGATGTGTTGTTAAGTACTCAGCCAAGTGTCTCCCAAAGTGAGAACGTTGACGTAGATATGGAGGATGATCGAGTAGAGGACATGATCTGTGATATTGGACAAGAATCTTTTCAGCGAGCACATGTGTATGAAAGGTTGTGCAGTGATGTGGATAAGCCTTTGTATCCTGGGTGTACTACTCATACACGGTTGTCGATGGTGTTAAAATTGGTTTGTATGAAGGCGAGAAATGGTTGGAGCGATAAAAGCTTCACCGAATTACTTGAATTATTGAAAGACTTGCTTCCAGAGGGCAACACATTGCCTGACCTTAACTATGAGGCCAAGAAGGTATTGTGTCTGATGGGTATGGAGTATAAGAAGATACACGCATGCCCCAATGATTGCATATTGTACACGGGTGATTATGAAGAGAATCACGATTGCCCCATGACGCGACCGTCCCGTCCGGGAGCCACGAAAAAGGAGGTAAAAACAGAGGAGTCGCCACCAATATTTATTTAGGAAAAACTTTGGAAAAACCATTTATTTAAGGTAAACTAGTCTTTTTAAAAAAAACATAGAGATTTTGAGTTCGGGAGTCGTGGTCCTGGGTAGAGGTGTGAAAGGCGGCGACGACGCACCAGGATGCGTTCAAGGTGACGGAGGCCACACGAATCTGCGTGTGGATGGTGGACTCGTATGGTGGGGCGGATGCGGAGATCGTGGTGGAGCACGGAACTGAGATTCGTTTGATCTATTTGTATTTTTTCAATTTTGATCATTTCCGATTTGGTATGGAGTGGTGGTTGTTGCTTCTATAATGGTTATTGAGATTTATTTCTCAGTGATGAATATGGAGAAGAGTGGCTATGTTTGAGGTGTTGAAGATGGGTTTGTTTTGATGGTTGGAGGGTGATGTAAATGAAGAGGAAGGAGGAGCTTGAGTTGATAGAGAAGATGATATGAGATGGTTATGCAGTGAATGGATGGTGATGAAGATGGAAGGATGAATGGAAAAATGGGAGAAAGTATGGTAAACAATCTGAGATTTTGTTTAGCTCCCCTCAGTATTTTCGTTTCCTCCCCCCTATTCTGCTTCAGCTATCCTAATTTATGCACCATCAAGGAAAGTAAATGACAAATTTCTTTATTATGCTAGCTGTGGAGTAATGCAATTTTGGTGAACATTTCAGCTTTTGTTGCAGGGAAGCAGAGGATAAGACATATTTTTGTGTAAAAAGGAGTCAAAAGCAAAAGAAAATGTAAAGCACATTTTGGCTTTTTCCTAAAAAAAATTACGGTGATGGGAGAAGACATGGAGGGAGGATAAGACATTTTTTATTATTTTTAAGATTCAGAAAATTTGTCTTCTTCTTTTTTTTATATTCCTTATTTATTTTTTTTATTTTATTTTTTGGGCTTGGAAGTTGGACTCAAAAAGGACTTGCAACAAAAAAGAAATTAGGCCATGAGCATGAACAAAATAATTTTTTTTGGTTTTCTTGCAAATTTGTACTTTTGTTTTCTTTTTCCTTTCTTTTCAAATATATTAATTAAAATGATAAAATACCCAGACAAAATTAGGTGTTCACAGCTGCCCCTTTTTACTTGTTTCTTATTAGATAATAGGTGTCACCATAGTTAACCTATTATCGTTATAAGCAACGAGTAAAGACATGAACTCCAATTTTGTTTGGGGTACACTAACAAACAAAAGGACCTATGACTAAAATACGATTTCCTGTAAAAACCCGTAGGTTGGATTGCCCACTGAGGTTTACACATAAAAATCTTGCAAGGTGGATTTGCTTGCTGAGCTTAAAAAACGAAGATAAAGAGTTTACGGGGTGGATTGCCCGTGAGAAGCTCGAAAAGAAAGATAAAAGAACTTACGGGGTGGATTACCCGTCAGAAGCTCGAACTGAAAGCTAAAAGTGCTTACGGGGTAGATTGCCCGTCAGAAGCTCGAACAGAAAGATAAATGAGCTTACGGGGTGGATTGCCCGTCAGAAGCTCGAACAGAAAGTAAAAGAGCTTACGAGGTGGATCGCCCGTCAGAAGCTCAAAGTGAAAGATAAGAGAGCTTATGGGGTGGATTGCCTGTCAGAAGCTCGAACAGAAAGATAAAAGAGCTTACGGGGTGGATTACCCGTCAGAAGCTCGAACAGAAGATAAAAGAGCTTACGGGGTGGATTGCTCGTCAGAAGTTCAAACTGGAAGATAAAAAGCTTACGGGGTGGATTGCCCTTCAAAAGCTCGAACAAAAAGATAAAAGAGAGCTTACGGGATGGATTTCCCGTTTGAAGCTCGAACAGAAAGATAAATGAGCTTATGGGGTGGATTGCCCATCAGAAGCTCGAACAAAAGAGATAAAGATTTTACGAGGTGGATTGCCCGTCAGAAGCTCGAACTGAAAGATAAGAGAACTTACGGGGTCTAGTACTCGCCGAAACTTGAAGATAAAAAAGATAAATGAGCTTACAGGGTGGATTGCTCGTCAGAAGCTCGAACAGAGAGATAAATGAGCTTACGGGGTTGATTGCCCGTCAAAAACTTTAACAGAAAGCTAATGAGCTTACGGGATTGATTGCCCGTCAGAAGCACGAAATGAAAATAAAGAGCTTATGGGGTGGATTGCTCGTCAGAAGCTCGAACAAAAAGATAAAAGAGCTTACGTGGTGGCTTGTGCATCAGAAGCTCGAACAAAAAGATAAAAAGAGCTTACGGGCTGGATTGCCCGTCAGAAGCTCGAACTGAAAGATAAAAGAGCTTACGAGGTGGATTGCCCGTCAGAAGCTCAAACAGAAGATAAAAGAGCTTACGGGGTGGATTGTCCATCAGAAGCTCGAACAGAAAGATAAATGAGCTTACGGGGTGGATTGCCCGTCAGAAGCTCGACCAGAAAGATAAAAGAGAGCTTACGGGGTGGATTATCCGTCAGAAGCTCGAACAAAAGATAAGAGAGCTTACGGGGTGGATTACCCGTCAGAAGCTCGAACTGAAAGATAAAAGAGCTTACGGGGTGGATTGCCCGTCAGAAGCTCCAACAAAAAAGATAAAGAGCTTAAGAGGTGGATTACCTGTCAGAAGCTCGAACAGAAAGATAAAAGAGAGTTTACGGGGTGGATTGCCCGTCATAAGCTCGAACAGAAGATAAAAGAAATTATGGAGGTATGGTACCCACCGAAACTAACAACAAAAGACAAAAAGCTTGCGAAGCCGAGTATCCGCTGAAGCCTGAAAAGATAAGCGAAAAGCTTGCGGAGTCGGTTATCCACTGAAGCTTGACATGAAAGGTAAAAAGCTTGCGGAGTCGGTTATCCGCTGAAGCTTGACAGGAAAGGCAAAAATCTTGCGGAGTCAGTTATTCGCTGAAGCTTGACAAGAAAGGTAAAAAGCCTGCGGAGTCGGTTATCCGCTGAAGATGAGCAGAAACAACACAAAGCTTATGTGTCCTATGCCTGCTAAAGCTAACCAAGACATGACTTTTGGGGTCCTGTGCCCGCTAAAGCCGAACAAAGCAAAGCTTATGAGGCCCTATGCCTTCTAAAGCTAAAAAAGACATGACTTTTGGGGCCCTCTACCCGCTAAAGCCAAACAAAACAAAGCTTATGAGGCCTTATGCCAGCTAAAGCTAACAATAACAGGACTTTTGGGGCCCTGTACCCGCGAAAGCCGAACAAATGCAAGAAGTGATGTTGACTTTCTTGATGCATGAAATGATGAGACAATGCATGATACGAGATGATTTTCTATTTGGTTGGTGAAAATCCTTGTTTTTTTTATGCATGATGCATGAGATGCTTTTGATGAGTGAAGCAGACCTTGATTATAATTTTTTTTTAAAATGCATGATGCATGAGATGCTTTTTACCAATGATGAAAAAAACTCTGATTTATTTATTTATATTTTTTTTGTAAACACCTTTTTCATCCTTGACTCATTAGATTTTTTATTGTAGCCGAGATTGAGGATGAGCTGGAGTGAGACTCCTTGATTTCGATCATCACTTATTTTTTGAATTGATGTTTTACTTCTTGCCTGAGATATGCTTCTTTGTGATGATTATCCCAATTGGATGAGATTGCCTGATCAATCTTTCAAGGATGTGACTTGCCCCAGCCTTCATGTATTGGGAGCTTTTCATGGCTTGTCTTCTTAAACTGCCTCAGTTTACCAGTTTGAGGAGACTTATTGTACTTTGTTTGTATTTGGCCCTAATTTTTGCGTAGGTCGCTCGTTACGAGTTTTCAACCTATCGGGTCGCTCTAACTTTTGCCCAGACCGCCTTTTCAGGTTTTCAGTCTAGCGAGCATTTTTGTGTACTTTTTGTTTTCTTTTTCTTTTTTGATTTTGATTTTTCTTTTCTTTTTTTTTTCTTTTTTGGGATGTGGACAATTTTGCCACCCTTATTTGTGAGGGTCAATATTCTTGCTTGAATTGCCAATTGAGGACGCCATTTTCTTCCTGGTATTCAGAATTCTTTTGACCAAAGTTGTTCATGAAAGATTTACCATTAGATGGTTAAATTGTATCATTGAAATCATGTTTACCTTACCTGAAGCATCATGTAACAAACATGCATGGATTCAAAAGTATGACAGGAAAAACAATATGGCCTAAACAACTTCTCGCTCGGTTTTGGAAGTTTGACAACTCAAATGGTATTCATAGCAAGACACGCGAGAAGTGATATGGAGTTCAAGAGAGTATTGCCCCAGTTTGGATTGATTTTATTTTGGATACAAGGGATTCCGCTTATAAGAATTTTGCTACAGTCTCAGGCATGTGAAAATGAAATGGGCTTACTGTATGCCGCTTAAGAACAAATTGCCCCAAAGTAATTTCCTTGAGGATGGAGTGCTCCAGTGTACGGTTCTCAGAATGAAACTGCCCCAGTGTAGGGCACTTGATAAGGAAAACTTGATAATGATGTTGCTCCAGTGTTGGGTCCCAAGAATGAAACTGCCCCAGTATAGGGACTTGACAAGGAAAACCTAACAATGGAGCTGCCCCAGTGTAGGGCATCCAATAATGGAAATGCTCTAGAATAAAGCCCTTGAAAGCAAAGTTTTGTCCCACGCAGATCTTACCCTAACTTTTGCTTAGACTGCTCATAAGGGTTTTCAGCCTAATGGGCTTCCTTTTTCTCTTTTTTTTTCATTCTCTCTTTTTTTTTTTTTTAAGAGGAGCAATCTATTAAAAATTACAAGAGCACAAACTTTTTGTCTCGAAAATGAAGTTGATGAAAAAGTAGCAATCATTCATTGATCAGAGTGGACTTTTTGAGGCTTGTAACGTGGCTAATGGATCGGGGTCATGAAAAAAAGGATATAAGGCTCAAACAAATGTTTTAAGGTTGAATAGGATCAAGGATCCATGTTCTTTTTCGGATTTTTGAGAACATTTACTTTCTTCTAACTTTCTTTTTTTTTTTTTTTTTGCATGAGGTTTTTCATCCTCTTTCTTTCTCCATCTTTATTTTTCTTCTTCTTCTTTTTTCTTTTCTAGTTTTTTCACTTTCTCACTTTATGCTTCATAATCACCATTTCTTTCATACTTACCTCCTGTTTAGGGGTGATCCTTGTCCAAGGTTCTTTGAAAAAAAGTTTCAAGCTCAAAGGGGTAATTAAGGGTAATGATGATATTTTGTTAAGGATAGAGAAAGACGACCAATCTTCATTTCAAATGATAATTGCTTTATTTTGAAAACTTTATTTGAAAGAGAAAAAGATGGTGCTCGCCAAGTGTTTATTTATTTGCTCCTCTTTCATTTTTATTATTTTCTTTCTTTCTTTCCTTTCTTTTTTTTTTTTTGAAAAGGTATGGGCATATGTAGGCTTCATTGTCGTCCACAATGAACTTTCAAGAAAGTGGGCCTTATTAACCAAACCAAAAAGGTACTTGGGGAAGAAAAAAAAAGGAAGATGAGATATGGGTATGACGAGAGAAACATTATGGTGGGGATGAATATGTAAAGAAAGGATGAGACAAGGTATGCATGCAAATACATTATATTAATGGTTCAAGAAAGTGAACATGGTTCCATTATCTCACAATAGAATACAACATAACCATTGTGTCATGGTAAATCCCGGATAAACAAATCTAGCCTTGGTTGCTTAGAAATTCTCAAGACGGGATCACAAAGTATTGCCTCTTTTCAATCACAAGGATGTGACTCTTTGGTGATGTTAGCATAGCCTTCATCTTGAACTCTCCATAGTCGATTAGGACTGTCCTTATCATGATTTCTTTCTTCCTCAGTCAGGGCCTTATTATCCTAAATTTGTATGATTTTCCAAAGATCACTCCATAAGAGCCTGAATATACGCTACCTGACTCTAGTAGGACGATATGAAATTCTTCACATTGACGTCCAAACATCCATGATTAGGCAAAAGGTTGTGCCTTCATTTTTCGGCCACTTGAGCAAATATTGTCTCCAGTTCCACCTCATGATCCAAGGTTTAGTTGACATTCTTTTTTAATGAAAATGCAATGGTTCACTTTTCTCCAGGAAAGGAGCACAATGCATGCAATGCATGGAATGAATTATTTTTAATAAATGTTCAAATTAAAAAGAAATGAGTATATGAGACGCAGAAAAAGATTTTTTTGAGCCAAGTACTAATGCGTGAGATGCATGAAATGAACTATTTATGTTATTTTAATTTATTTTTAACTAGAGAATTGTATGAAAAGAGAGTTTTTTTTATAACAATGGCAATGCATGCGTTTTTTTTTTGAATGTATGAGATGAATGATTTGTTTTTATATTGACCCAAAGAGGTTTGAAATGCATGTTATGGATTATCCTTTATCAAATTTCCTTGAGAGATGCATAAAAAAAAATGAGATGAATGAATTTTCATTTTTTATTTATGTTTTATCCAAGAGGTCAATGAAATTGATGCATAAGATGCATGAAGAAGATTGAGTTTTTTTTTCACCGTTTGCATGACATGAATTTTTTCTTTTATTTTTTCATGTGGTTGGCATAGAAAGTAATTGATGCATGCAATACATGAAAAATGAATTTTTTATTTCTTCATATTGACTCAAAAAATTAATTAATGCATGAGATGCATGGATCATCCTTTTTTATTCTTCTACAAAGAATATGAATGGGTTACAAAAATGTGGATGAGTTACAAAAAAAAAAACAGATTTACACAAGCCGATTTTTTTATTTACAGAAATGCATGAGTTACAAAATACGAAAATTATTTTTTTATTTTTTTTTTGTTCTATTTTTTTGTTAAAAGCAAATGGACTTGTGTAAATCATTTTTCTCTTAGAAAAAACTAAAAAAGCGGATCCTTTTTTTGACAAAATGAAAGAAAAAACATGAAGATGAGTAAAAGAAAAAAATGCCCCCTTGTGTCCTAAGACGGACAAGATTTAGGGATTGACACACCTAAAGTTATGATTTTAACTCGCTGACCCTTAAGCTTGCTCTATCAGTGAAAATTGGGTAGGGTCTAGACTTCTAAAAGCCATGGTTCCCAGATTGCCCCTATCCCGAAAGATAAGAATCCGACTCATGAGTCTAGCCACAAGTAGGGATAAACCATCTCAATATTACCATCCCATGATATTGGGTACAACCTGAGTGGTGAATCGACAAATATCAGGGGGGTACAAAACCTCTTCAATGACAATGTCGACACACCGCCTAATCCTTAAGCTTCCACAAACTGGGGTATAGAGCTAAAAGTGTGTGAAATAAGTGTAAGTGATATGTGTGTTGGGAGCATACAAACCTGCTCCAAACCTATTAAAATGAAAACTACATCACACACACAAAAAGAACAGCCAGCAACATAATAACTCTCTACCCTAGGGTTGCAAGAATATACAAAGGCATTTATTAAATCATATAACAATTTACAAAACAAATAAAACAAAGAGGGGTAAAACTAATATTTTCAAAGTTATTAAAAGAAGTTGCACGACCAACTATGATAGGTCTGACTCTCTAAAATCCCCAGTGGAGTCACCAGCTGTTGCGACTGTCCCGCCCAGAAGCCGCGAAAAGAAGGTAAAAACAGATGAGTCGCCACCAAAATTTTTTAATTGGGAAAATCTTGGAAAACCCATTTATTTTAAGGAAACTTGTCTTTTTTTTAAGAAAAAGAGATTTGAGTCTGGGAGTCGGTTATGAGTAGGGAATGTGTTAGCACCCTACATCGCCCGTTTTAAAAACGGTACCTCAAGTTAATTGTGCAAAACATTTTAATAACATTTTAAATATTTATTTTATCCCAAAAATTATTCACAAGAAAGAATTATTATTTTTCAATATTTTGTATTTATTTATTGGTTTTGTATTTTAAAAATTATTGTTGAAAAAACTTAAATGAGGTTGAACATGGCATATAAGTCCATAGAGCAACCTCAAATCTAAGGGATTGAACCTGTCACCCGAGTCCATAGGGCATCCCTAAATAATATAAATTTAAATATTTTAATTAGTTATTCATGAATAAAAGGAGACACGAAAATAAGGAAAAAAAATAGTTTTGGCTTGACAAGATGATTTATCTTGCTCCTACGTATTCCCGGGTGCGATGGGAAACTCAAAGCCACGTAGTTCTTTAGGAAAGATTTGATTTGTTGATTGATTTTCATTTTTTGAAATGGATTTGATTTTGAAAAGTTTTTGATTTTTACATTTTTTTTGGATTTTTAAGAAGAAAAGAAATAAAATGGCCTACAACATTATTAAAACCAAAAAAACTGCTTTGATCCAACTAGAACTAAAACTGACCCCAAATAATACCCAGCATCAGCCCAAAGTAAGAAGCCCAATCACAAACAAAACACATAATAAGATAAAATAAAAAACTATAATAAAATAAAAGAACAAACAAGAAGCTTCTGGTTTTTCACAAGTTACCAACGTATAGAGTACCAAAGAGATTGGTGAAATAGACAACTATAAACACGAGAAGGGGGGGTTGAATTGTGTTTATCAGAATTTAAGCAAAGTTGAAATCTTTTCGCAAACAAAAAGGCTAGATTTGGACAAGTGGAAGAATACAGGATGGACGGGTAACTTTTGCAAACACACCACATGATAGACGTAAGAAAACTAAAGCAATTAAAGAGTTTAAGGAAAGAGAGATCGACACAGTTATTTATCCTGGTTCACTCTTCAAAGCAAAGAGCTACGTCCAGTCCTTGGCAGCACCAAGATTTATCCACTATAACTGATAAGGTTACAGACTCAAGTATTATTTGTAATAAATACAACTTCTCACAGGCAGATCTTTCACTAACGCTCAGAGAGTGGTTTAAATGTAAGGCTTAGGAAAGTCTGCGTAATAACTTCAAATGATTGAAGAATAAAGAATAAAAGAATGAAGAAATTAATGCAGAGTAATGGCTTTTTAATGCAATGTGTATATCTCTTCTTCTTCATCTTCAATGACTTCTGTATTTATGGTCTTCAAGCATTTAGGATCCGTTAGAGACATTTCCTCAGATGTTGGCTTCAAGCATAACTTCATTAAATGCAATAGAGTCGTTCTGGGCAGTCATTAATGCAATAGAGTCGTTCTGGGCATCCATTAATGCAATAGGAACGTTGGTTGTACTCTAACATGAAGGATCATGGCTTTATGCATCGTGATACAACCATATCAGAGTTGTGCATAGATCTTTTTGTACTTTGCTGAGTACACTTCCCTTTTCGTGTAAGGACCAAAGGTACTAGGGAATAAAGCATGTTGGAAGCATTCTTTAACTGGTCTTTGGTTCTGATTATCCAAGGTTGCTTGAGATAGTAACTTCTGACTTTTCTTGATAATCATGAAACTGAGTAGGAGAGAAGGCTTCAAGTCTCTTTCTGGTTCTTGAAATACGATTCTGATAATCCTAATAGAATTCGCGTTCATAAGATAAGTGCTTCCATCTTGAAAATAATCGCGTCTATCTAGCCGTTTAAGATTTTTCATTTGGGCTAGTAGACGAGCTCCATATTAAGGACTTAGCAAGTCTAAAGACTAGTGTGGACGAGTGCTTCTGTCACCTTTAGTGGACGAGCACTTCTATTACTCTAGTGGACGAGAGCCTCTGTTACTCTAGTGGACGAGCTCCATTTGCCACGTCATTGGACGAATACTCCTTTAACTGGTTGAATGTAACCTAGTAGACGAGCTCCATATGCCACGTCATTGGATGAGCCATTCCGATACCTTAATGGACGAGCTCCAAATGCTACGTCATTGGACGAGCCATTCTGATACCTTAATGGACGGGCTATTCTGATACCTTAATGGACGAGCTCCAAATACCACGTCATTGGACGAGCAATTCTGATACCTTAATGGACGGGCTCTTATATCACTTCAGTGGACGAGCACTTGTGTTACTTTAGTGGACGCAAGTTTCTATCTCTTGCGTTCTGAACATGCGCCTCAATCACTACAGTGTTGGGCGTCTGCTTGTTACACTTTGTTGGATGTCTGCTTTTTTCACTTTGTTGGACGTCTGTTTGTTTCACTTTGTTGGACGTCTGTTTGTCTTATTTAATCTGCACACTCGATAGACAGTTTAGCAACCAATATGAAGGTTAATTAAAATATTAACCAATGTTTAGTTCTCATCAAAACTTAGGGAAATGCACATCAGACATTTTAGAGACTCAACAATCTCCCCCTTTTTGATGATGACAAACATTAAGATGATTTAATGAACCTCAGAAAATATCAACAAAGAAAATAGCATATATCAGACAAGTTGAAATTTTCTTAAGCGAACAGGTTATATTGCAAACAGGTTATATCATATTCATTCTCCCATTTCATATTCATTCTCCCATTCTCCTATAACATATTTCTATCACAAATCTCAATTTCTCCTATTCTCCCCCTTTTGTCAACATCAAAAAAGGTTATCAAGTTTTATTTATGTAATATGTTAAGGGCAAGATAACATGTTAAGAAAATCATAGTAATGCAGCAAGCATATTAGACACACTCCACTTAAACTATTGTATCATTACTGCCCCTGAACTAATGCTTAGTTGAAAGAACATGTATATAGGAGTAATGACAGATTTAGCATAGACAGCTTAACATTCAGACATGTCATTCAACAATGTAATGCATGTTTAGACTATCTCTAATAAATAAAAACTATCTTCTGCGAGGGGTTTAGTGAAAATATCAGCCCATTGATTTTCAGTTTTAACAAACTTAATATCAAAGATGCCTTTTTGAACATAATCCCTAATGAAATGATGTTTGATTTCAATATGTTTAGCCTTAGAATGATGAATTGGATTTTTAGTTAAGCATATAGTACCCGAATTATCACACCATACAAATATGTTATGTTCATACATAGAGTAATCCTCAAGTTGATGTTTTACCCATAAGAGTTGAGAGCAGCAGCTAGTAGTAGAGATGTATTCTGCTTCAGCAGTAGACAGGGCAATGGTTGTCTGCCTCTTGCTTGACCATGAGACTAAACTTGCTCCAATGAAGTGACATCCTCCACTTGTGCTTTTTCTTTCTATTGTCTCCAGCAAAATCAGCATCACAATATCCCACTAATCTGTATTCTTTTGATCTTAAATACAACAAACCAAGATTAGTAGTTCCAAGCAAATATCTAAATATTCTTTTAACAGCCTTAAGATGAGATTCTCTAGGATCAGATTGGAATCTAGCACACATACAGACACTAAATTGAATGTCAGGTTTGCTTGAAGTTAAGTACAGTAGAGAACTAATCATTCCTCTGTAGACAGTTTGATCTACCTTTTTACCTTCATCATCTTTGCTTAGTTTTGCATTGGGTTGCATAGGGGTTTTCATGAGCTTTTCATTTTCCATTTTGTATTTCTTGAGTATCTCCTTGGTATATTTTTGTTGATGGATGTAAATTCCATCACTTGTCTGCTTAATTTGTAATCCAAGGAAGAACTTCAATTCTCCCATCATGCTCATCTCAAATTCAGCTTGCATTAGATTTAAAAATTCCTTGCACAGCTTTTCATTAGTTGCTCCAAAAATAATATCATCAACATATATTTGAACTATAATAAAGTTCTCTTTAGAGCATTTTTTGAACAGAGTAGTGTCTACTTGTCCTCTAGTAAAACCATTGTGCATGAGAAAAGAATTCAGTCTATCATACCATGCTCTAGGTGCTTGTTTCAAACCATATAATGCCTTTTTAAGTTTGAAAACGTGATCTGGTTTATCAGTATCCTCAAAACCAGGGGGTTGTTTAACATACACTTCTTCTTCAATTATACCATTTAGAAAAGCACTTTTTACATCCATTTGAAACAGGGTAATTTGGTGTTGTGCAGCATATGACATTAAAATGCGTATGGCTTCTATTCTAGCTACAGGTGCAAAGGTTTCAGTATAATCAATACCTTCTTGTTGGTTATAGCCTTGAGCTACTAACCTTGCTTTATTTATGACAACTTTACCATCTTCATCTAATTTGTTTCTGAAGACCCATCCTGTTCCAATAACCGACTTGTTTTTAGGCTTAGAGACAAGATTCCAGACATCATTTCTTGTGAACTGGTTAAGTTCTTCTTGCATAGCAAGAATCCAGCTTTCATCCTCAAGAGCTTCTTCAACGAGTTTAGGCTCCAAATCTGAAATAAAGGCCATATTGCTTGATTCTCTTAATGTGGATCTGGTTCTTACTCCTTAAGAAGGATTTCCAATAATAAGATCCTTAGGATGATGAGTGTTGAACTTCCAATCCCTTTTGAGATCATCATGAAGATCTTGACTTGTCTGCTGACTCGTTTGTTCCACTTGTCTTTCAGCCTCAGGCACATGTTCTGTTTTGGTTAGATCGGGTTGTTGACTTTCTGGCTTGTTTATATCAAGACCTGCAAGATCATCTTCTAGATCCGATAGTTCTTTATCAGTCTTTAATCCATCATTGAATTTAACATGAGCATATTCTTCAATAATACAAGTTCTTGAATTGTAAACTCTAAAAGCCTTAGAATTTTCAGAATAACCTACGAAAATACCTTTATCTACCTTAGAATCAAACTTTCCAAGATTATCCTTGGTATTCAGAATAAAACATTCACATCCAAAAGCATGAAAATAAGATATGTTGGGGCTTTTTCCTTTCCACAATTCATAAGGAGTCTTTTTTAGAAAAAGACCTAATAAGTATTCTGTTTTGTACATAACAAGCAGTGTTTACAGCTTCTGCCCAAAAGTACTTAGGGAGATTATTTTCATTGAGCATAGATCTAGCCATCTCTTGCAGAGATCTGTTCTTTCTCTCAACCACTCTATTTTGCTGTGGAGTTCTAGTGCAGAGAAATTGTGAGAGATTCCATTCTCCTCACAGAACTGTCTAAACTGCTCATTTTCAAATTCTCCCCCATGATCACTTCTAAGGGTAGAAATACAGAAACCCTGCTCATTTTGTACTCTTTTGCAGAATACTGAGAAAGCCTTAAAAGACTAATCCTTGTGTGTCAGGAAGAGTACCCATGTGTATCTAGAATAGTCATCAACTATGACAAATCCATATTTTCTTCTAGCCAGGCTGGCAACACTAACTGGTCCAAACAGATCCATGTGTAACCACTGAAGAGGTCTAGAGGTTGATACTTGGTTTTTAGATTTGAAACTTGATTTTATCTGTTGACCTCTCTGACATGCATGCATCACACAAGACATCTTTATTAAAGCTAATATCAGGCAATCCTCTCACGAGATTATTCCTTTTTAATTCAGAAATTAGTTTCATACTAGCATGTCCTAGTTTCTTATGCCATAACCATCTCTCATCCTCTTTAGACATCAGATAGGTTACACTTTGATCTGAGAGATCAGACAGTTCAATCTTATAAAGATTTTGTTGCCTTTTAGCTGAAAAGAAGGTTTTGCCACAACAGCCTTTAACTATGCATACATCCTTGGTAAAGGAAACATCAAAACCACTATCACATAATTGACTTATGCCAAGCAAATTGTGTCTTAATCCTTTAACCATAAGAACATTAGATATAGAGGGAAGAGGGGGTTTACCACCAATAGTACCAATTCCTATAACTTTCCCTTTCTGATTCCCTCCGAAGGCAACGTGTCCTCCTTTCTTAAGTTGGAGGTCTAGGAACATAGACCTTTCTCCTGTCATATGACGCGAGCAGCCACTGTCCAGGTACCAGCAGTGGTGTTTTCTTTGTCCTGTTGAGGACATCTGCAACAAAAATTATTTGATCTTTAGGTACCCATTTTTTTCTAGGTCCTTTTCTGTTAGTTCTAGGAGTCTGTAAAGACTTCCTTCTCTTCTTATGGATACGCTTAGACATAACATGCCCAATTTTTCCACAGAAGTTACAAATAGGTGTTGATTTGGTTACAGTTGACTTAACAGATACTGTAGGAGCTTTAGTTAATACTTTATGATGTGTCTGATGGACATATCCAATACCTTCTTTGTTAAGAGAGTGCTTCTGACTGCCAAGTAGCTTAGTCAGATTGTCTATACCATTAACAAATTTGGCAAGATCATAAGTGAGCTCTTCCACTTTCTGTTGAAGTTTTTCAACTTTTTCAGATGGTGATGTTTTACTTGAGATCTTAGCTTCATTAGACTTTTCAGTCTTCAGCTCACTGTTCTCTTTAGCCAGCTTCTCGCACTCTTGAGATTTCTGTTTATGCTCACTGGCGAGCTTTACATACTCTCTCTTGAGGGATTTGAAGGCTTTAGATAAGCAGTTGGATTCCTCCAACAACTCCTCATAGGCATAAAGTAATTCCTTATAGTCAGGATGTACCTCATCATCAGAGTCTGAGTCAGTATTGGCCATCAAACAGAGATTGGCTTCTTCCTTTGTTTCTTCATCAGAAGATGTTGACTCCAGATCCTCCCAAGTAGCCATCATTTCTTTCTTTTTCTTCTTGAAGAATTTATTAAAAGGGGCCTTCTTGAGTTGAGCACATTCAGCCTTGAAGTGATCGGGCTTCTTGCACTCATAGCAAACAATTGGACTTTTGTCTGTTGAGGTGGATTCTTTGAAGTTCTTATCGTTGTTGAACCTTTTGAATGGCCTATCCCTCTTGAACTTCTTTTTCTGTAGGAGAAGCTTTATCTTCCTGGTCAGGAGAGACAATTCTTCATCACTCTCAAAATCCTCGAGTTCTGATAGGTTAGCATCACTGGATGACTCATCTGCCTTCAGAGCCTTGGAAACTTTTGCTGACTTTTGATCAGCTTTCAAAGCAATTAACTTGCCCTTCTTTGGTGCAACTTCATCTCCAAGTTCTTGCTCATGAACAGTGAGTGTTCCAAGAAGTTCATCTATAGTCAAGGTAGTGAGATCCTTGGCTTGAGAGATAGCAGTGACCAAAGGTCTCCACTGTTTAGGTAGACTTCTCAGAATATTTCCAACCTTCTCAGCATTGGTATAGACTTTGACAAGATATTTCAAATTGTTGATTATAGTTTGAAATCTTCCTATCATATGAGCAACAGATTCTCCTTCCTCCATGACGAACAGTTCATACTTTCTGACAAGTATGGCAATCTTTGACTCTTTGACTTTAGTTGTTCCTTCATGTGTGACAGCTAAAGTGTCCCATATTTCTTTGGTAGAGTTACAAGCACATACCTTCTCAAACTCCTCCGGACTGAGAGCACAAATGATGTTATATCTAGCTTTGTGGTTCAACTCCCATTTTGTCTTTTCTGCAGCAGTCCACTGAGCTTTTGGTTTGTCAGTGTTATCATCATTCTTGGGAATGAATGGACCATCTCTTATGACATCCCAAAGATCAGAGTTTGTGGATAGAATGAACCATTGAAATCTATCTTTCCAATAGTTGTAGTTTTCTCCATTGAAGTAAGGAGGTCTGGTTAGGGAAGCTCCTTCAGTCTGATGACTTCCACTTGAACTAGCTCCAGTAGTCATGCCTATTCTTCATGATCTTTTACCTCTATACTGTTAGATGCTCAACCCAAAGGCTGAGCTCTGATACCAACTGAAATAGAAAACTATAAACACGAAAAGGGGGGTTGAATTGTGTTTATCAGAATTTAAGCAAAGTTGAAATTTTTTTGCAAACAAAAAGGCTAGATTTGGACGAGTGGAAGAATACAGGATGGACGGGTGACTTTTGCAAACACACCACTTGATAGACGTAAGAAAACTAAAGCAATTAAAGAGTTTTAGGAAAGAGATCGACACAGTTATTTATCCTGGTTCACTCTTCAAAGCAAAGAGCTATGTCCAGCCCTTGGCAGCACCAAGATTTATCCACTATAACTGATAAGGTTACAGACTCAAGTATTATTTGCAAACCTAGCCTCTTCAGGCTCAAGACAAGTATTGTTTGCACCCCTAGCCTCTTCAGGCTCAAGACAAGTATTGTTTGCACACCTAGCCTCTTTAGGCTCACTCAGATTTGTTTGAGAGATTTGGTTTGTAATAAATACAACTTCTCACAGGCAGATCTTTCACTAACACACAGAGAGTGGTTTAAATGTAAGGCTTGGGAAAGTCTGCGTAATAACTTCAAATGATTGAAGAATACGGAATAAAAGAATGAAGAAATTAATGCAGAGTAATGGCTTTTTAATGCAATGTGTATATCTCTTCTTCTTCATCTTCAATGACTTTTGTATTTATGGTCTTCAAGCATTTAGGATCCGTTAGAGACATTCCCTCAGATGTTAGCTTCAAGCAGAACTTCATTAAATGCAATAGAGTCGTTCTGGGCAGTCATTAATGCAATAGAGTCGTTCTGGGCATCCATTAATGCAATAGGAACGTTGGTTGTACTCTAACATGAAGGATCATGGTTTTATGCATCGTGATACAACCATATCAGAGTTGTGCAAAGAGCTTTTTGTACTTTGCTGAGTACACTTCCCTTTTCGTGTAAGGACCAGAGGTACTAGGGAATAAAGTATGTTGGAAGCATTCTTTAACTGGTCTTTGGTTCTGATTATCCAAAGTTGCTTGAGAGAGTAACTTCTGACTTTTCTTGATAATCGTGAAACTGAGTAGGAGAGAAGGCTTCAAGTCTCTTTCTGGTTCTTGAAATATGATTCTGATAATCCTTATAGAATTCGTGTTCATAAGATAAGTGCTTCCATCTTGAAAATAATCATGTCTATCTAGCCATTTAAGATTTTTCATTCGGGCTAGTAGACGAGCTCCATATTAAGGACTTAGCAATTCCAAAGACTAGTGTGGACGAGTGCTTCTGTCACCTTTAGTGGACGAGCACTTCTGTCACCTTTAGTGGACGAGAGCCTCTGTTACTCTAGTGGACGAGAGCCTATTTTACTTTAGTGGACGAGAGCCTCTGTTACTCTAGTGGACGAGAGCCTCTGTTACTCTAGTGGGCGATCTCCATTTACCACGTCATTGGACGGATACTCCTTTAACTGGTTGAATGTAACCTAGTAGACGAGCTCCATATGCCACGTCATTGGACGAGTCATTCTGATACCTTAATGGACGAGCTCCAAATGCCACGTCATTGGACAAGCCATTCTGATACCTTAATGGACAAGCTATTCTGATACCTTAATGGACGAGCTCCAAATGCCACGTCATTGGACGAGCCATTCTGATACCTTAATGGACGGGCTCTTTTATCACTTCAGAGGACGAGTACTTGTGTTACTTTAGTGGACGCAAGTTTCTATCTCTTGCATTCTGGACGTGCGCTTCAATCATTACAGTATTGGACGTCTGCTTGTTACACATTGTTGGACGTCTGCTTTTTTCACTTTGTTGGACGTCTGTTTGTTTCACTTTGTTGGACGTCTGTTTGTCTTATTTAATATACACACTCGATAGATTGGTTAGCAACCAATATGAAGGTTAATTAAATCATTAACCAATCACTACAAAAAAAAGAATTGTTTAGCGACCGACATATTCGGTCGCTAAACTTTCTAATTCGGTCGCTATTTAAGTTAGCGACCGATTCATGGTGGTGGCTGATAACCTGGTCGCTAAGCTTTTAGAGACCGAAATAATAATTCGGTCTCTAAATGGCGACCGTAATTTCGATTGCTAAATAATAAAAAATGGTCGCTACACGGTTGGTCGCATTGTTTGGGTAACCATTTTTAGCGACCGATAATCGGTTGCTAGTTCGGTCGCCAATGTTGGTTACTGTTAACCTATATTAGCGACGGATTTTCGGTCGCTAGACCACAATTTGTTGATGTTAATTAAAGTTTAGCGACCGAATTATTGGTTTCTAATTCGGTCGCTAAACTGGTTTTTATTAAATTTTTTTAAATTTAATTTTTAAAATAATATTTTTTTTCTTTTTTTCTTTAAAGTTTCGCAAAATTACTAATAAAACACACCAAATTACTAATGAAATATACAATCATAAGAAATAATGAATATATATATATATAAAAAAAAATCCAAAGTATCGTACAAGAATCGTTTAAAGTCAAAAATATGAAGAAAAAAAATTAATCAGTCATGATGAGGGGGAGGTGGAGGAATCCAATCATCCTCAGCGTTCGTACCACCGACGTCTGCTATCTGATCGTCCTATGCAGTAGCAGCATCTGTAGCTGGCGGTGGAACTGGAGGAGCGACAGCGGGCGACACAACCGTCAGAGCATCACCCTGAGCAACTGGAGTCTGGATCCTCATCTGCTCCAACACCAGCCGCAGTGTCTAGCCCTGCTCGATGCTCGTCTGCATCAACTGCTGGTGTGCCTGAGTCAACTGTGCAATCTGGTTCGCCATCTGCTGCTCTCTCTCGCTCTTCTCCCGAAGCTCCGCGTTCAGCTGCGTGATGGTGTCCTGCATTTGGTTGAACTGCTCCTGAGGGACGGTATCGGCATAGGAAGGAGCAGGCGTGCCGGATGATGAAGCGATAAACTCGCCTCCCAGGTGTCCGAGGTCATACACGTGCCCTTTCTTGTTCCTGCCCTCGACGACCTCCAAATAAATGGCATTATCGTCGACGGAGATAGGAGTGCTGGGCCCATCACCAGTCAAGGCCTTATCTTGTGACTGTGAGGTATGTGATATGGCATCGTCCTTCTTCTCGTTGAAGCCCACCTACAAAGTATAGTTGAAGAGATTTAGTTAAAATTATAATCAATATTAACAAATCATTTATAATAAATTACAAGTAAACACTAAATTGTTTTTTTGCTTACAGCATAGTTACGGGCCTTGTCGTTGACCCATGTCCCTGACTTCAACTTCTTCGTCCTCTCCAGTGGGAGCCCGTTGTTTCTGTGCTTTCTGCACAGAAAAATATAATCTTAAATTCAAAAGAATAATTAAAAATGAAAACTAATTAATTAAATAGTATAATAAGTCAAAAGTTTAATGTATTACCAGCTCGTCGTAGTGGGCGGCGGCTGATTTAGACCCGCCGGTCCAAGCACATGCGCCACCATCAGAAGCTCGATTATGCCGAGCTGTGGCCTGGATCTCCCGGAACTTCTCAGTAGCCCAGTACTGGTCCAGCTGCCTCCTGATCTCAGGATTCACCCACATCCCCTTATTCTTACCCTTCCTCAGCTTGTTCGTCAGATTCTTCATGACCAGTGAGCCTTTATGCTCAAATATGTCCCTGACGAGACCCTCTAAAGCTACGTCCCACCTATACTCTTTCTGCAACGTACAGTTGTTAGGAAATTCGTGTGTGTGTGTGTGTGTGCGTGTATAATGTAAATTTAATTTAAATAATTTAATAAATTGTTACCTTAAACTCTAGAAACAACTGATCCCTATGGCCCCCTGGGATGGCCTTCCATGTAGGCCATGGACCATCAAACTTGCATCGCAAGATCTTCTATATCGAATCAGAAGGGCCCTTCGCGGGCAGAAAGCTGCCGCAAAATTAGAGCATTAATAAATGTTATAAATAAATTTAAAAAAATAAATAAATAGAAATTAACAATACTTTATATATATTAAAAAATTAAATTAGCTTACTCGTTATCCCCCTGGGGATAAGAAGAATCCTCCTGTTGGATGGACCACGACTCTCCTGTCCCGATGATGATGATGGTCCTGTCGTAGGTGTGGATGATGAGGGTGCAGCCTGTGTCCCGACCACATGAGGCTGGGTAGGGGGTGCAAGTCCATCACCCTGAGGTGTCCCGTCCAAGAGTGAAGCTACTCAAAATATATAAATCTATCTATCTTTTTGGCGTATTCTTAGCTTCTCATCTCAGTACTCGGTAAAATGGATTGCACCAAATTTCCGGACAAAGTAAGTTGTTGTAAACATCAATGTACTGATGAACTTTGTTTATATGTTCAAACATGTCTGCAAGCCCATTTTGAGTCCTAAACTCACTTATGGATAGAAGCAAAAAAATTGTTATTTATGTGTTTTGCCAAAAACCGGTTTGAGTTTTTCAACTCCTTTACTCTTACCACAGTAGCCTTAAAAATTAATCCCTTCTCATATTCGCTTAAATCAATAAGAATGACACAATCAAAATCACATTAACTCTTTTGAACATTGTTTTAACATTAAAATATTTAAAAACATAAATCAATTACTACAGTCTCATTTCTAATTAAATCCTCAAGTATAAAACTCAATTTTTCAAATGTGCAAACAACCCAAATTCACATTGACACTGACTTATGTTTATATACATTATGGCTAACTGATAAATACTGACACAACATATAAACAAGTTGTTGCAAGCATGAATGTACTGATCAAAATCCACACAACAACAATTGAGTAATGTGACATAACAGAATATGATAGCAGGGCAGTGGAAGCAATAGAGAATTTAGGGTTTAGGGTTTAGCAAATAAAGAGAAATGGAAGCTTACGCTTTGAAGATAAATGGAGCTACAATCAGTCACCGATGCAAAGAGTGGGGGAGAGCTGAAAACACAAACCAGAGAAGTCAGAGAAGAGGAGAAAAACAGGGAGATGGGGAGGGGGTTGTGCACGATGGGGAGAGGAAGAAGGGGGGTTTAACTTACCTTGGTGGTGGCGTTGCGGTGGTGGCTTTGCCGACGCAAACAGTGACCAGAGGAGGGAGGAGGGGTGGTGGCGGATATGGGGCAAAGGGAAAGAGGGAGGCCAAATGGGGAGAGGTGAATGGAAAGGGAGGAGGTGCAGAGTGGTGGTGGTTGCGTTGCGGTGGTGGCGACGATGGTCAAACTGCGACAGAGAGAGGTGGGCGTGGAGGGGTTGAGGGAATAGAGAGGCTTGAGGGAACAAAGAAGAAAAACGCAAAAATAAGGAAGGAAAGAGGGCTCTACACGATTTAGGGATTTATGCTTTAGCGACCGATATATTTGGTCGCCAATCCGTCGCAAAAATTTAAATGTTAAATTCGGTCGCAACTTTGGTCGCTAAATGGGTTAATTTGAAATTTGAATTCATAAATTTAGCGACCGATTTAAAATTCGGTCGCTAACATGCTCTATTTTAAATTTTTACGCGTCGTTTAACGACCTATTTAATATCGGTCACAACGATAAATAAATTTAACCGTTGCATTTAACTCGGTCGCCATTTCAGTCGCTAAAAAGTCATAAATTTTTTACTTTTACTTTCCTTTATTTTGCGACCAGAATAGAGACCGATAAATCTGCTACGCTCTATTTCGGTCGCAATATCAACTCTAATCAGTGTTTGATTTAGATCCTACAATCGGTCGCCATTTCGGTCGCAAACAGTAACCAACAAATTCGATCACTATTTTCGGTCGCTAAATAACCTTTTTTTTGTAGTGAATGTTTAGTTCTCATCAAAACTTAGGGAAATGCACATCAGACATTTTAGAGACTTAACAATTGGCTGGCGTTATGGCGGAAGAGGCTGACCGACGACGTACGCGCGGTGGTTGGATGTCGTCTAGGACGGTGAGACGCGGGCAGGAACAACAGCACGACTGTGGTGGGTCGGAGGGACATACGCAGATCCGCGGTTGGTGGAGATGGCAGAGGACGCGGTGGTGCACGTAGATCTGGTACGGCGAGACGAGACTGTGAGGAAGACTGGTTCTGAGCGACGGTGGCTATGTGGCTGCGATGAGGGTGGCTAGAGGAGCTGCTGTGATGATGGCGGAGAACGCGGCAACGGTCGTCAATCTATGGTGGGAATGGAGGAGTTGGTGATGGCTGTGAAACATATCAGATTTTTGTTCTCCTCCCACCCCTCCCAGAATTTCCTTTTTTGCTCTCTATTTATGCTCCATGAAGAAAAGAAAGTGACAAAGAAATTCTGCTAAGCCAGTTGGAGAAGGAGAAGGACGACGGTGATGGGATTTGTCTCATAAGGAGTAGTGTAGTGATCAGTGTACCATTTTTGTGTTCTTTCCCCCTGACCTAGACAAATGCTTTTTTCCAAGTTTTGAAAACTACCCAAAATGGGAGTCTATTTGCTTGAGCCCTTTTAGTTTCTTGTTATCTGCAAAAGTTGCTTGGATGTATGTTGGTTAAAGATGAAAGCTGTACGGGAAGGACCAAAAATGTAGCAGGAGGATGACATTGGGGAGATAAACATGACACAAGGCAAATTTTTTTTAACTTTTATTTTTATTTTAAAAGAAATAGATTATAATTTTTATTTTATTATTAATTTTTTTTTTAGGTTAGCTATTAGGCTTACTAAAAAAAAACTTAGCTTTTGGGACAAGATGAAACTCGACTAAAACAACATTGTAACAAAACAAATGGGGCCAATAACATAAACAAATTTTTTATGCATTTTTTAATTTTTTCTTTCTTTTTTAAAAAAATATTAAATAAAAAGAGACAATACCCGGATAAAATTAGGTGTTCACACCAAGAGACTGAAAAATGCTCATACGGCCTTAAATGGAGAGCAAGTTTATCAACGGGTGAAGCACATCAATGTTATCTTCAGCAAGTTGCGCCAACGGGAGAAGTAGGACTACTAAGGCAAAAGGAAATCCTGACTGGATTTTCCTCAAGGTTTCTAGTTTATTAAATATTTATTAATATTATAATTACTAATATATATATATATATATATATATATATATATATATATTTAACTGACATTAAATTTCATTTCTTTTGTAGTCTTATCATCATCTAGACGGTTGGTCGTGTGGCTATTATATGATGCATCATATGCTGAACACAGTCTCCGCATCTATTACAGAAGGATGGAGTAAAGTATTCACTTAAACAACTTATTTAATTATATATTTTAGTTTTGGTGATGACTTGAGTTAATGTTATTGTTAATTATTTGAACTTGTGCAGGCTTTTAACGATCATTCTCCTCTTAAAAAAGAGAGTTTACAAACTTGAGAATGCGATTTTCAGAATTCTTCTTTAAGTATGTTGTAGAAAAAGGAGTAGAAAAAAATACCTCCTACATACTTAGAAGGTGTGTAGTTAATTATATTTGTATATAAATTTACATTTATATACTTAGAAGCTAATAGTTATGTTTTTTCTATCAATGGGTTTTGGTTTTTTGTCCCCCCCCCCATTGATTTTTTGCATTTCTTTTCTTTTAATAAAATTTAAGGGTGCTCTTTTTCCTTAATGATGTTTTTATCCCTAAGGAGGGTTTTGCATCATAAGGTTTTAATGAGGCCATTTTTTGCTAAATTCGAGTGTGTGTGCAAATTCTGTACTGTGTGCATTATTTTGTATTCTGGACTGTTTATTGAATGCAGGGATAACTGGGGGAAATGATATATTGTAACAGAAATATAAAAAAAAAAATAATATTTTTAACGTCAGTTGTTAACAGACGTAACTTTTAGAGTCTGTTGGAATAACGTCAGTCTTTTTTCAAACGTCAAAAAATACTTTTCACTAACGTAAAAAATGATTCATGCATTAGTGTCATCACTTAATAACTATATGAATTGTCATTCATTTGCAAGCACTGTGAACCACATGTAAGGTGTTCTCCCAATCGTCTCTCTCTTCCTGACCTAATTATTGTTTACTATAATTTATTAGTATTGATTTTTTTTTTTTTTTGCCAAAGCAAATAATGTTAGTTTTTTTTATGTATCCTAAAGAACTTTAGTCTTTTTTTTTCTCTTTCAACTTTCTTAACTATGTAATTATCTCCTTTCTCGCTTCTCTTTCTTTGTATTTTCTATTCTCCTTTCATATTCATTTAGAATATTTCTTAAAGTTTTGCTTGAGTCCCAAAATTTGGAGACACTTTGTTTCTGTCCTACCCAACTATCTGAGCCACATGCCTTTATCTTATCCGGTCATACCTGAGGGGTAGTTGCACAATAAATTTTGTAAAATTATTTCTGGCCAACTAACACTTACTTCGTTGATTGCAATTGATGGCTACGAACGTTTTTCAGCCACGTTACCTAACTTTGTCGACTTTTTGCCAACATATTATAAAGAGATATATCCAATTACAAATAACATGAGGCCCATCCAGGCATTTAGTCTGAAAGAAGTTAAAATGAAAAACTCAGAATCTACATGATACATCATACATATCTGAGATGTACACACTTTGATTGATCCATTTTCTTTATTAAAAAAAAGGGTTATGTCATGTGGAAGATAAATAACTACCCCAACGAATCCATTACATCTTATGCATAAGACATCTAACAGCAAAATTATAGTCCTCATAATTCATGGAAAACCTTATCATTTTCTTCATTATGAAAGAACCCCATTTATGTACCTGAAAAGAAAAAAAACCCAGTTTTTTGTGTACAACCAGTGATGTACATAGGAAGAACATGCCACATATGCATTTGAGTTTGGGATTTTGTTTTGAGCTGAGAGCTGGTCTAAAAAAAAAGTCAGTAAACGATTGTTTTATTCACATAACTATTTAATTATGAGATCAGAGCATGCCAAAATCTGATGAGTGATGAAGCAGATTAATACATGAAAATGCTCTAGCTAGGTACAGCAATATACTTGCACATGTGGTCAGTTATACTTAAAATTTGGGTGGTTAGATAGTTCAACTCGTTTGAATTTAGGATATAAGGAATTAACGAGTTTGAGGAACAAAATTCAAATCTTGACAAAAAAGAAAATTAACATAAAAATTAATATACTAACATTTACGTATTAAAAAATATATACTTAGAATCTGATGTTATATATATATATATATATATATATATTATTAATTGCAGGTGTTGCAGAGAGATCAACGTACGTAGGTTGATCCGTGGGATTTAACATCTGACAGACTTACGAGAAGTGAGCACTGCTTTCATATTACTACTACTACAAGCTGTAGTACCTTACCGCAGAGGATCATGGAGGCTGATATGCATCGCTGTCATCTATGTTTCTGGATTTGAGGGTCCTCTTCAACCAACTTGAAGTCGGAACATGAAGAGTTGTCATAACTGTAGCTATATATCTATGATTTACACGATTGTTTGAGCAGTTACAGCTAGAGACCTAGAGGAGTACTTAGGGAGAGAACCTGAGCATCATTTTCTCCCTCCGTCTCCATCTCTCTCTCTCTCTCTCTCGCTCAAAAGTGCATTATTATGCAAGTACAAAAATGTCTTTTTAATACTCGACACGCATGTGACACACTGTTGTATGTTAGTGACTTAGTGTCGTGTTCATTATTTTCATACTAAGTTTAAACGAATGTAGTTTATGCGCAAATATTATAAATAATATTTCATTTAAGTGTCATATTTTAAGTGTTTAAATTAAATAACATAGCTGAAATAAAAATCTAGCAAGGCCACCTACTTTTATTGGGTTGGAAGTAGAGACGTGTACACACGAGAATCCTCATTAAAACTTTGTTTAATTTGGGAGTATAATATGTGGAAAGAAAGAAATGGGAAGGAAAGAAAAATGGTGAATAAATAGATGATTATTTAATTATTTTATATATAGGAGGGAAAATGAAATGAGATAAAACTGAAATTTTTTGCCCTTCTTTGTGTAGTAGGCTAGAGGAAAGAAAAACGGTTTTATGAAATGACATGAATGCTCTAAAGTAAAAAATGAGATGTAAATAAGGTTGATGGTGTTGTCGTCTTTTCACCCAAAAATAAGCATTTTTCTCCCAAATTTGGTGAAAACAACATTTTTGTGGAGCTTACAATTTTTTTTTCTTAATTTCCTTCCTTTTTCCATGGTCACCTAAAATGAGGGAAGCAGAGCTTTTTCTACTATTTCCTCCTCCTCTTTTTTTTCTTCTTCTACTTTCGTTCATGTATATCAAATTAACAAATGCTAAAGGTTGTTAAAATTTGGTAATTAATTAACTATAGGGAAAATTATAGTGACTTCTTTTGAAGTTTGACTCACTAGTGTAAAATATGCTTTTTACATCGGAGTTTCCACATCGGTTTCTGTAAAACCGATGTGTAAAAGGAGGCGGTGACATTTTTGAAATTAAAATCAAAGTATTCCACATCGGTTTAGAATTTAACCGATGTGTAAATACTTTCCACATCGGTTATTTTTAACCGATGTTTAAAAGTAAAAAAAAATTAAAAAGTTAGAATTTTTATATTTTAACATCGGTTTTTCTAGAACCGATGTGTAAAGTAGTTATTAACCACATCGGTTTACAGATAACCGATGTAAAAAATTATAAAAAAAAATAGAATTTAAAACTTTATATTTCCACATCGGTTCCAGGATAACCGATGTGAAATATAACCATACCACATCGGTTTTATAATAACCGATGTGTAATATAACCCTTCTTTAAGTTTCTATTTTCATTCCCTCCAATTCACACGCCCTTTTGCAAGATTATAGTCATTTCTTCTCACATCTCAGACCTTCACGCTCACTCACTCTTTGACTCACTCACTCACTCAATCTCTCACTCACTCACTCACTCACTCTCAGTTCTCTCGATTCTCATTTCTACCTTCACACTCACTCACTCTCTCACAACTCCACAACAAACCTTCAAGATCTGCATTCTTCCACACAAAAAAGGTGCGTTTTCCTGTTCCTATTTGCAAGATTAGTCATTTATTCGTTTCTTGTTTAGAAAAGTTATGAACTTTGACTCCAACTGGTTGGCTAAGTAAATAAGGGATGCCTGAGAATGGCACATGAAACCACTCCTCATTTTCCCTGTTACTGGTTTTCAGGCTCATCACAGGTGCACAAAGAAACCTTCAAGATCTTCATTCTTCCAAAAAAAAGGTGTGTTTTCCCTGTTATAAACAGTCCCATTTGCAAGATTAGTTATTTATTCGTTTCTTGTTTAGAAAAGTTATGAACTTTGACTCCAAATGGTTGGATAATATACTTGCATGTGTTGTTCTGTTGCTCCAAGACTGGATTTTTCCAGTGGTGGTATCACGCGTCACGGCCGTGCTGGATTCTGCCTTGGAGGTTGCTTCACTGGCTGTTCTGTCACGGCCGTGACCACCATCACGGCTAGGCCGTGATCAGTTCTGCCTGTGAGGGTCTGGTTCAGTTGGCATGTCACGGCCGTGATGGCCATCACGGCCAGGCCGTGACAGGTTCTGCCTTGGAGGTTGCTTCACTGGTTGTTCTATCACGGCCGTGACCACCATCACGACTAGGCCGTGATCATTTCTGCCTGTGAGGGTCTGGTTCAGTTGGCATGTCACGGTCGTGATGGCCATCACGGCCAGGCCGTGACAGGTTCTGCCTTGGAGGTTGCATCACTGGTTGGTCTGTCACGACCGTGACCACCATCACGGCTAGGCCGTGATCAGTTCTGCCTGTGAGGGTCTGGTTCAGTTAGCATGTCACGGCCGTGATGGCCATCACGGCCAAGTCGTGACAGGTTCTGCCTTGGAGGTTGCTTCACTGGTTGGTCTGTCACGGCCGTGACCACCATCACGGCTAGGCCGTGATCAATTCTGTGTGTGAGGGTCTGGTTCAGCTGACATGTCACGGTCGTGATGGGCATCACGGGCTGGCCGTGACCAGTTCTGACTTTTACATTCTTTCTTTTAAGCTCTACTCGATCACGGTCATGATGACTTTCAAGGCTAGGCCGTGATGGGCTCTGTTTGGCTAATTTTCTTCACTTTTCAAGCCCCATCTTCATGCAAGCTACATAATTAGTAAAGCCTTAGTTTCCCGTTTGAGATGCAATACTAATGAGCACACGTGTACATGCTTAATGTACCGCTCATTGTGTTGGATCTTGAATTGTCCAAAGTTGGACAGTTTGGGAAAAAACTTTTTCTTAATTCAGTTAAAATAGTTATTCATTGATTCTAATGTTATATACTTGATGAAAGTTCGGATTGATACAATTCCTTTCGTTCTCCGGGTGCATACTTTATCGTGGTGGATGTCATCGCGTTCAAGTCGTGTACGTCGGAGACCGAAGGGAAATGCTGCCGAAATTTTGTCGAGTATGAGCATGAGAGTTAAGGACTAACTGTTAACCGAATGTTGAAAAAGTTTCTTCTCGAATGGGATAGGGTCATACCCTGTCATAAGAAGTTGTTGATGAATATGTTGGACTAAGTACGAAGTTATTGGTTTAGTCATGGATCGCGGTTGGATGAATGCTAGACGGACAAGTGATGAGTATGAGAATGGAGTGGAAGATTTTCTACAGTTTGCAAAAACAAATGCTCCTGATAGTGGCAACGGAAGGTTTTATTGTCCTTGTGTTAACTGTTTGAATGAGAGACGACTAGAAGCTGAGGAGATACGTGATCATCTTATTTGTGAGGGGATTTGCAAGAGATATACAACATGGATATGGCATGGTGAATCGTTAGACAGGCCGAGGGTGTCGGATAGAGAGGAAGTTGATGACGTGGAAATGGACGATGGACTAGAGGGCATGATCCGTGATGTTGGGCAAGAGTCTTTTCGGCGCGCACATGTGTATGATACTTTGTGCAGTGATGCGGAAGTGACTTTGTATCCGGGGTGCACTAATTTCACACGGCTGTCAGCGGTGTTAAGATTGTTCAATGTGAAGGCAAGAAATGGGTGGAGCGATAAAAGCTTTACCGAATTGCTTGAGTTGTTGAAAGACATGCTTCCAGAAGGTAACACATTGCCATCTCGAAACTATGAGGCGAAGAAGATATTGTGTCCGATGGGTATGGAGTATAAGAAAATACACGCTTGCCCCAATGATTGCATATTGTACAGGAAAGAGTTTGAAGAGATGCACGAGTGCCCCAGGTGTGGGGTATCACGCTACAAAGTGAAGGATGGTGATTCTAGTTGTGATGTGGTCACCGAAGGTCCTCCTGCGAAGGTGTTATGGTATCTTCCCGTGATTCCACGGTTCAAGCGATTGTTTGTTAATGTAAATGATGCAAAGAACATTAGATGGCATGTAGATGAGAGGAAGTGTGATGGACAGCTTCGGCATCCGGCCGATTCTTTGCAATGGAAGAGAATTGATAGTTTGTTTTCGGATTTCGACAATGAGCCCAGAAATCTCAGGCTTGGACTTGCTACCGATGGAATGAATCCATATGGAAACTTAAGTAGTATTCATAGTTCATGACTTGTTCTCTTGGTAATTTACAACTTGTCTCCTTGGTTGTGCATGAAGCGCAAATACATTAAGTATGATGATTTCGGGTCCTAAACATCCAGGAAATGATATTGATGTTTATCTGAGTCCCTTGATTGAAGACTTGAGAATGTTGTGGGATGAAGGCGTTGATGTGATCGACGGGTATTGCCGTGAGACATTCAGATTGTGTGCCATGTTATTTTGCACCATCAATGACTTTCCGGCATACGGGAACCTGTGTGGGTATAGTGTTAAGGGGCATAAAGCATGTCCAATATGTGAAGAAGGCACATGTTACCATCAACTGCAACATGGAAGGAAGACGGTTTACCTTGGGCATCGGAGATTTCTCCGACGTAATCATCCTTATCGTAGATTGAGAAAAGCTTTCAATGGACTTCCGAAGAATGAAATTGCTCCGGTGGCCTTGACTGGAGAGCAAGCTTATGAAAGGGTGAACAACACTAATGTTATCTATGGGAAGACCCAGAAGAAGGCTACCGAGAAGAAAATATGGAAGAAGAGGTCGATCTTCTTTGATCTTCCATACTGGTGCAAGCTTGATGTAAGACATTGTATTGATGTGATGCATGTGGAGAAAAATGTGTGTGACAGTTTAATCGGAACGCTTCTCAACATTCAAGGCAAGACAAAGGATGGTGTGAATGCTCGTCTGGATCTAGTTGCGATGGGTATACGAGAGCAGTTAGCTCCACTTAAGGTGGGGGATAAGAAGACTTATTTTCCCCAAAGATGTCATACTTTATCAAAAAAAAAGAAAAGAAGTTTATGTGAATGTCTACGGGGAGTCAAAGTGCCACAGGGTTACTCTTCAAATATCAGAAGACTTGTCTCAATGAAAGATCTCAAATTAGTTGGCTTAAAGTCTCATGATTGTCATGTCTTGATGCAACAACTACTACCGGTGGCCATTCGTGACATATAGCCTAAAAAAGTCAGACATGCCATTACTAGGTTATGCTTATTCTTCAATGCTATATGTAGCAAGGTCATTGACACTAAAAAGTTGGATGACTTGGAAAATGAGGCAGCCATTATCTTGTGCCAATTGGAGATGTATTTTCCACCTTCATTTTTTGACATCATGGTTCATTTGATTGTTCATCTAGTGAGGGAGATTAGATTGTGTGGCCCCATTTATTTAAGGTGGATGTACTCGGTTGAGCGATACATGAAGATCTTGAAAGGATATATGAAAAATCCACACCGTCCCGAAGCATCTATTGTTGAAAGGTATGTTGCAGAAGAAGCTATTGAGTTTTGTACAGACTGCATGTCAGAAGCGAAACCTGTAGGGCTTCCGAAGTCTCGTCATGAAGGAAGATATGATGGTAAGGATACACGAGGTATCACTGTTAAGAGCATGGATCGGGAGGAAGTGCTTCAAGCACATTTGTATATATTGAATAACACTGATGAGGTTGAACCATACTTATGTGAGCACAAAAGCATCATCAATGAAACTTACCCTAGAATGAATGAAAAATGGTGTTTGAACAAGCATAACAAGACTTTCTAGAACTGGTTTAAAGAAAAAATTGCAAAGGATGGTATTGCTTCTGATACATTAAAATGGCTAGCACAGAGGCCTAACTTTGATGTCATATGCTGGAGTGGGTACGATATCAATAAGTTTTCCTTCTATACAAAGTCCCAGGATGACAAAAGTACTATGCAAAACAGTGGGGTTATGGTCGTCGCTGAGTCCATGAATTTCTCTAGTTCGAAAGATAAAAACCCTGTTATGGCATCCGTTTCATACTTTGGAATCATTGAAGAGATATGGGAGGTTGATTACACGAAGTTTAGAGTACCTGTTTTTAAATGTCAGTGGGTCGACAGTAACAATGGTGTGCAAACCAATGAGTTAGGATTCAAATTGATGACCTTAATAAGGTAGGTAATAAAGAGGAGCCTTTCATCATGGCATCCGAAGAAAAACAAGTGTTTTATATCCGTGATCCTTCTATCAAAAGGTGGTCAGTGGTTCTCCAGGGAAAAAACATGTATAATGGTAGTGAGGGAAATCAATATTCAACTCTTGATATTTCTGATACTCCTTCTTTCTCAACACGAGTGCCTAATTTCAATGAGGAAAATGAAGTGGATGATGTACATGCTACTCGTAATGATCACCAAGAAGGGTTATGGGAGAACTTTACTAATTGACCACAAAGTAAGTTTTGTTTGAGTTATGTTTAAAGGCATATTATATGTTTACGTTGATATTTATAAGTTATGTTTACGTACGTTGATCAATATTTATAAGTTATGTTTGATATTTATCCTGACATACTAACAAGTTTTTTTTTTGTTTAAACAGGTATACATGGTTGATCGTGAGGATATCCCTCCTTCATGCAGCGAGTCGAAGACCCCGTCTACGGGTAGAAAGGGTAGACGTGCCACACGAATGAGGAATTTGACTACCAACCGTGGTTCAAATCAAAGGATAAGAATAGACTTTGATAATAACCTCAATCCTATTGGCCCAATGGCAGAGCAATTTAACAGTTTTGTGGCGACCCTTGCTAGGAGCAGGCCTAGTATACTCATTGATAATTGGAAAGATGTACCGACTGACGTGAAGGATCAGATATGGGAGAGTATTCTGGTATCTATACTTTTACGTCCTGTGTTTGTCTGTATCTACTTTATTTTAATCTTACTAATATCATACAGTAATTCGTTGATTCTTTTGGTCATAATGCAGCTCACCTTTGACATACCGGGTACGATGGTTATGAAGAAGCGTTTGTTAAAGTATGCTGGTGAGCGTTGGAGGGCTTTTAAGGTCGACCTGGGCAGATACTATGTATTCAATCCAACATGTGAAAAGAACCCACTTGAGGTGTACCCGTTTCTTGACCAGGCGACGTGGGATCGCTTTGTTCAGAGCCGACATGATCCCGTCTTTCAGGTTAACTTATTTGATTTGTCTATAAATTTATGTAATTTCATTAATTTTATTTACTTATGTAATTTAATTGTCTTCTATTTATAAAAGTAGAAGAGGAAAAAGGGGCAGGAAAACCAAAGCAAGAATGTCTGCCCCCATGTCATGTCTCGTGGGGGATATAAAAAGCTTGGTCAAATAATGGTGGAAGAAGAAAAGAAAGCACATCAGGAAGCAGCATCTCAGGCGGATCCTAACGCTTAAAATCGTCCAGAGGTTGTTGATCCACCTCCACCCCCACGCCATCGTAAATGGAAGAGGGCCCGACAAAGAAAAACGGGACAATATACATCTGAGGAGGCTCGCCAAGTAGCTGAGGAGATTGTAAGTATAGTTTGAATTGTAATTGTCATTTTAAGATTGTTACCGAATTGTAATGTGACATGATATTTTATATGTGATAGGATGCCTTGGACGAGCAGGTAACCCAAGGAACCTTTGTTCCTAGAGGATGCGATGATATCTTAGTTGCTGCCATCGGTAAACCAAACCATCCGGGCCGTGTCATTGGTGTTGGATGGGGTGTCGGCATTCGCCAATACCATGGTTCATCTTCACACCAATCCCACAGGGATGTTGGTGCAGATAGAGCACGGCTAAAACAGGAGATTGCAGCTGAGCTTAGACAGGAGATGGCCGAGCAGTTTGCCCAGCAGATGGCAATATTGACTTTTATGTCCCAGCAGATGACCGCCGGTGTCCAACCCTCTGTCCAACCCTCGGTCCATGTGAGCACTAAGGGCTCATGTGATCCTCCTCATCAGCCTGAAACTGATGATGATGGTGATGATGATGATGACGACCGTGATAGGTGTGAGTTGTATGTTGATGATCATCATCATCGCCGCTTAGTGGCATTGGGGAGGGCACGTAATAACTTAGGTAATACCATACACCATCGTTTATTACCGGATGATCAGCTGACGGTCGTTGTTTAAATTATTCGAGATGCTGATGCTCGAGTCCCTGTGCCCACTGAGGAGGTTCAAACAGTGGGTCACGCCCCCGATAACTTCATCCTCTGGCCAAGAAGATTGGTCAGCTTTCTTGTTGCATCTGAGGTATTCAGTTAGTTGTGTATTTCTATATTCATAGTTGAAATTATTTATTATTGTTTAAAGATAATGCTTTATTTTTATTCGTTATAGGATGTTGGAAATGATCATATACTGCCTAAAAGGTCGGATCCAGGAAGACCAGAGATGTCTGCTCCAACCAAGGTATTCATTTGACCATTTAATTAATTACCAATGAAATAACTTCATTATCTGTGATTACTAATATATATCTTTGTTGTTTATGGGATCGACAAAGGGGCTCCTGGTGATGTTTTTAAACTTCTGGCTATACAGGTTGTCACCATGGAGAATGACGCTGAGACACCCCGTTGTGCCCCATTGTATTATTACATTAAAACCTTAAGATTTACTTACTTAATCGCGCACATACTGTTGAAAATACGTAAAAATTTAAAACTTAATTAATGATCATATAACTTCTACAAATATAAAACACACCAAAGTTGTAATATATAATTACACACATGTTTATTTATTACAAAACCAAAACACTGTTAAGGGTACCCTCTCAGTAGGATCCCTCACAGGTATAGACTTCACTACAGACATACCTAGCGAAAATATAAATACTCCTCAGACACACTGGCCATCATGTCTATACTCTAATCGCCATGGATCACAGCTCGACCTCCCGCATCTGGTTCATACGGAGTTCCATCTAACTCCTCGGTAACTGGTTCCTCCATCGGGTCTTCTCGTACGATCACATCAGAAATAAAATACAACACGCATAAAGATATAGGGAATAAGAAACAGTTCTATCATCAAAAAGCGGAAAAGATTCATAGTATATCATACAATAAATGTCAGAGACAAGAAACACACATAACTAACAAATCATCCTCAAATTATGATATTGTCCTCTACCCTCTGCTCATGTAGTCTAAGCACTTATACTATCATAACTGTCTCTATTCCTTTCACATTCATTATTAGTCCAGGGTAGTTCGATGCAAAGAACTCAGCATAGTACACTTCTATCTTTTGATAGGATGACTCAACATAGTGCCCTTCTATCTTTCGATAGGATAAGACTCAACATAGTGCCCTTCTATCTTTCGATAGGATAGGATTCAGTATAGTGCCCTTCTATATTTCGATAGGATAGGATTCGATATAGTGCCCTTCTATCTTTCGATAGGATAGGATTCAATATAGTGCTCTTCTATGTTTTGATAGGATAGGATTTCAATATAGTGCACTTCTATCTTTCGATAGGATAAATCAGATCGACGCGTCATGGACTGAAAAAGTATTTGCATCAAAGACTCTATATGAATCTCACTATCTCAAATCAATAACAACCTTGTACCTCAAGCTCCCATCATAACCTCAACTTGCATTCTATGTCACATCTCATCCATTAGATAACTTAATTAAGCTAGGCACCTCTAAGTCAATTCATTCTCTCACCCAAACAATTATCTCCCGAATAACATATATCCTTACTTAAATATCAGCTAAGCACAATATTAACAACCAGGCAGATCATGCATAATATAACATTAGAAAATATTCAAATATCTCAATATCATATATAGCAATTTATCACAACCAACTCATAATAATCAAACCAAATAAATAACAAAGTCAGACTCTGTCACGGCCAGACCGTGATAGCCATCACGGTCGTGACAGACAACAAACATCCTCAATATCATAATTATTCAAACACCGAAATAATACGTCACATGCAGATAGAATACCTCAACCAGCGTATCACAGTAAATTTGATAACATAAAATCAAGCATCCTCAAATACTTAAAATCAACTTAATGTCGATAAACCCACAATCCCCGAATCACATTGGTTTTACAGAAAAGGTTTCCAATGGGATTTTGGTCTTGTCGATTACTCGACTACTAGTAGGGTTTAGGTCGCCCTACACAATTATCATATAATCTACTACTTATCGATTCCGACGATAGGTTGATTCTTTTCCCCACCTGAGCTAGCACCGGAAATACGTACACGATGATCCTCGTTATCCCGCCACGAGTTAACACAACCACCTTCAACCAAACAACATAACTATAATTAATCAACTAACAACCATCTACGACACTTTAGGGCTAGGTTCTACCAAGACTTAGAAAATAGGTTTAAGGTTATCTTCTTAATGCCATCTTTTGGATCCTAGTTACTAGAGTCTTAACTAACATAGATTACTTATTACAATACTAAAATTTGAAACAAAATCCTCTAACCTTTAGGGTTAGGGTTTCGGCCAAGGGTTGAATTTTAGGGTTCAAAATCCTTAAAATTCCTAATCATGATTAAGTCATAGATTAATGATCCTTGATTAACCTAAATCATGGATTAGTGACTAAACAACTAAAGTTGAAACTCAAAACTTCCTAACTCTTTTATACAAGGATTCGGCCTCAACATTATCATAGGGTTAGGGTTCTTAGTTTAATAAACCAACTTGGATTTATTAAGCATACATACTAATAGCTTGATTAACAAGATCATTAATGAAAACCATGAACAAAACTCTACCAAACCTACTTTGATAGATTCGGCCAAGGCTAGGTTTTTAGGAAAGAAATTTTGGATTACATCATGCTCTTAGATTTAGATAATATGCATGATATCAAGAAGATAGAAAGTAGTTTCATCATCATTAGATTTTTCTAGAATTTACTATGACTTTTCAAAGTTCTAGGGTTATAAACTTGAAAATGATGAACACCTATGAAACAAACTTTGAATCAAGAAACTTGCCAAAGAACATAGGCATGATTAGAGAAGAAGAATAGGATTCACCTCTTGAAGATCAAAAACAAGTGAAGATCCAAGGACTTGCTTCACAAAGTGATGATAAAGGCTTATGAACTTAGAACTTTGGAGTGGTTTTTGTAACAAATGGCAATAGAAACCAAATGAAATGTGAGGGAGGGTATTTATAGGCATGTGGGCTGCGCCACTTTGGAGGATTTAAGAGAAAGGAGGTGTCTTTTCAAAGGATTAAAGTGCAAATAACTCATAGGGACCATTTTGCAAAGATTCCAAAAGTATAAGGACTATTTTGCAATTTGCCAATAAAGTGTCGTGATGACCATTTGCCACATTAAATGTGGTCTTATCTTGAATATTTTGGGCTGATTTTTGGCATTAGATATTTTAGGAAAAACCTAGCTTGTTGAAGAAGATTTGTTGAAGAAGATTGTTGAAGCTTGAAGAACAAAGTGGAAGAATGTAGAACATTCTAGAGTTTTCTTGACTCATCCAACAACAAATGATGGCAGCCATAAATCCTCATGGGCTTGAGCATGAGCTTGCTCAATTTGGTCTTGGTTTCATTTTTGTGGGGCCCACTTGAAGATTTAAGCATTAAACTTAAGATAGGAAACTTGTATAGTTTCAAATAGGCTTTATGGAATCAAACCATGAACTAGAAAATTTTGGACTTCAAAGCCACGTCCATTTGAGATTGGAAACAAGAATTCTAGCCCAATTCTCTTGAAAAAAAACTTTAAAACTAATTTAGGGACAAAAGGGTAATTTACAGAAAGTTCAGGGACTTAAGCGTAAAATTCATAAATTTCCACTTTAACCCTGAAGAACCTTCTAAACTTAAAAATATGATTCATACCCTTGAATCATCTCTAAATCCTAAGATAAACCCTCTATCGGCTCTTAGAAACTCTAATATCCCTTCCGTCGTCTACTCGATTACGCGTTTCGCCTGAAAAACATAATTTATTTTATTTTTTTATGAAATAATTCTAAAAATACAAAATTGTAGGAAATAAAATACTAAACTTAAGTATTTCGTTCACGAATTAAAATTAGGTCTTTTGAGTAGTATTATTATACTGTCAATGGAATTCGCGGGCCGGGTTTCGCCTGACTTTCCAACCAAACTTTTAATCGTAGCTTCCTACATTCAAGTATGATTGAGTAGTAAACTCCGTTTATTTAAAATAATTTTCTAATACTCATATAAATATATACCAATAATCGTTCGCATTTCGATTATTTTGAAACAGTGAAAATCGGGGTGTTACAGACGCAGCTTTGGTGATGTTGGAACATGATGCCAGCCCAGGTGATGAACTGTATATTCCAAATAAGGAACTTATGGAGATTGTACTCAATAAAGAAATGGCTAGTTCTGCACACCTATCGTTATGGTGCACGTAAGTACATTTTATTTATAAGTTAAGTAATTAATTTTTAAATACTATGATGATTAACATGTTTTTTCAATATATTAGGTATCTGCATCGTATGATAGTTGATCAGGGTAACCTCACCCTTTATGGGTTCATTGAACCCATGTTCATTCAGGGTGATATTCTCATAGCATCAGAAGATCGGGTCATCACCATACGTGATATACTTGCCCGAGACGATCATCAATTCTACCTTGCGACGTATCTCAATAAGTAAGTACCTGTTATTAAATTATAACTATATATGACTTAGTCACTAACTGTTCCGCAAATACAGCCAGCATTGGCAACTGTTGATCTTGTACCCTAGGATGAACGTCGTGGTCTTCTTCTGCTCAATTGGAAATAAGCCGGAGAATGAACTGCAGACGATCATAGAAACGTAAGCATTAAAATACTTTATAATCGATGAATGCGATTGTTTTAATTATCTGAAATCTATATAGATATACTTTAATTAATGTTTATTTTGTCATGATAGTTCTATTAATGCAAGCCACATGTTGCGTGGTGAAAGGCGTCGGCCTATCAGATGAATTATTCCTAGGGTAAGATATTTATTAGTACAAATGCATCAAATGCAGTGGGTATAATTATTGATTTCTATTTAATTTAATTCCTCATATTCTAATTGGGTTTCATTTGTACGTAGTCACGTACACAACGTGGATCATGGGAATGTGGATACTATGTGATGCAGTGGATGTTGGAAATTATCTCCTTCAGGATCACTGAAAGATGACACGAGGTAAATGTTAATTGATAACAATTAGAAGTAACAATTATAGATTCGTTATATGTTTTATATTAGTTTATTAACTACTTAAAAGATATAATCTTTTGTCCAATTAAACTTGCAGATATTCAACAATCCAACTCCATTATCTGATTCCGACATCAACAGGATAAGGAGGCGTTGGGTAACTTTCTTTCTTGAAGTGTACCAACCATAGTTTGTATATATATATATGTAGTTAGTTTAAAAACTTATCATGTACTGGCTATAGTGTACTTTTGACTGATAATATGTATTTTGATATGAAATCTATAATATATCATGTAGCTTTTTGGTTTCTAATTATCTTTGTTGTTGTGACACCCTAAACTCGGGTCGTCACATGGTTACCCGTTTGCGGAAATAAAACTTAAATTGCTGGTTACTTTTGGAAAATAATGTTTTCTCAACCTTCATCTTTTCAAAATATGGTGATAATTTTTTTTTTCTTTTAACCTCATAACAACAACAACGTAATCAAATTACACTTAAATACACAATGTATATAAGTCATACAACTATACTGCCTCATATGTTTTCATACCTTAATAATTTTCAGTTTTATCCTCAAAACATAATAGGACCTAAGCTGGTCGTAACTAACAGACACTACAGCCAATAGGAGCAGCACATCACGCTTCCAACTAGACAGCCTTCCTCTTCTTGTAGGGATCATACCCCTTGTACGTCTCTGAGATGTGTTGTAAGGGTGAGACACCAATATATGGATTTACCACCATAACTAAATGCGCAACACAAAAGAAGGCACATACACATATACATATTTATAACAACATACTCATTCATATTATATCACATCGTTTGTCAATGGGTTTCACACCCCAAACATCAACGTTGAAAAACTATGCATGAACACTTCCAAACATCATCTAAACATTCATACCTAATCTCATGAGATATCCCCAACTTCGTGATGAGTTGATCAGACTCGATAGTTACCGGCACACAGCCACAGGCACACAGCCAAAACCCATCACACACTGTTCAACATCGTGGCACAGGTGTCACAACGTAGATGGGGCCTCATTGTCCACTAGGCACAATAAGAACATCTTTATGATCTACCATGACGCCGCAAGGTAATCACTCGTATAAAACCCATCACACACTGTCCAACATCGTGGCACAGAGTGCTAACAACGTAGATGGGGCCTCATTGTCCACCAGGCACAATAAGAACATCTTTATGATCTACCATGATGCCGCAAGGTAATCACTCGTTTGATCATGGCACGTCTGCCAAATGCATGCAAAAAAAACATTTTGTTCTCAACACTTTTCTTTGTGTCATATCTTTATTTGTCAAAGCTCTCGAAAGCTTTCGACCCATCATCGTTTTTAAACATCAAAGCTCTCAAAAGCTTTCAACTTATCATCATTTTACACATCGAATGCTCTCAAAAGCATCATCGTTTTCAACATCGAATGCTCTCAAAAGCATCATCGTTTTAAACATCTTTACAACTTTTATTAACAACACAGGACCTCAAAGTCCGAGTACTCAATCACGAAGCCCCTAGATCGTTGCAATCAGTCTTAGGTTCGTGGTAATAGAAAACATCTCAAAACGTTTTAACTTCTTTAAGTAGATACCCAGTCTACAACATAACGAACCTTAATACCCCGACGTCTCGGTTATTAAGTTCCATATCATCATTTACGTCGTTAAGTAAAACTCATTTACAGAAAATCCTTTCTACTTGAAATTTGTTTGTAAAACATTAACTCATCAAAACTCTTTCACTGAAACTTCAATTCTAAAAATTAAATCAATTCAGATTAAATTTCTTCTCAAAATAAGTACTGCTGTTTTTAAACTTTCTCCGTAAATAATTTCAAAACTTGCCGTCGTTTATCATTTTCCAAGAAAGAGTTTTAAAGTCAAACTTTGACTTCTTCTTTTTTTTATAATATTTTATTATTATTATTTTATAAATAAGATATTTTTGAATATTAATTTCACAAAATAACTTTTTGTAATATTACGTAATTTCTTACGTAAAAATTAGCAGTACTAAAAAAATTTCACGGTCACGCTCTCACCGTGACTCATAAATTTCTTTTACACTAATAAATCATTAAAATAATAATATTTCTCAAAAATCATTATTTTTCCAAAATAATATTTTCCACCATTATTATATTCCAATATTTCCCATAAAACATTGAATATAATTTTTTCACAGCTTATTAAAGCTTTTATCTGATTAATCGGTTGTGCACTGACCACTGTCAGGCCTCTCAAACAACATTCAACAACATCATCAAAATTATATCACCAGGCAGATCATGCATCATAGCAATATAATATACTACTGCAGATAATTAAAAAATTTAAAAACAGATAAATCACTGATATACGGATAAACAACACCACGTAAACAACATAAACAAATAACCGCAACCACATATAAATCATATAAACCACACTAAAAGCAATTAGTTATTGAGAAAAAACCCTCAGGTAAGCTCCCCTTACCTCTTGGAGATTGAACTAACCGTTCCTGTTAATCTCCTGATCCCGATCCGATTTTTCTCTCCGTCAGCGTAAATCAGTTAACTTAGTTGTTTCCTTCAAACAAATTGAAACCAAAATAAATTAAATCAAACAACAATACACTTGGATCATGGAGGTTAGGGTTCGGCTTCACCCAATTTTCTAGGTTAGGAAAATTAAAATTTGGTTAACTTAGGGATTAATGATCCATAAGTTACTTAAGCATGATTAAACACTTAAACCAAGATTATGAACCAAGAACATGAACTAAAACTCATCTAGTTCTAAGAACTAGGGCTCGGTTTTCTCAAGATTCATAGGCTATAAATTTTAAAATTTCTTCAACTCTTGGATTTAATCAACATACAAAACTTAGAGTTGGATTCAAGTGTTATAAACAACTTTTGAATCACAAAACCATCAAGTGTTTATACCTAGGGTTTCGGCCTTGATTGAAACAAATAGGTTAGAGTTTGATTTTTGATCTTCTATGTAATTATATACAAGAACTATCAAGGTACTAGAAGATGGAATCATGAATCAAGACATGAAAATGAAACAAAACCCATGAACATCATTTTGTCTTAGATTCGGCCCAGTCCAGAAATTTAGGAAAGAAATTTCTCATGATCGTATGCTTCTAGATGATGAAAATAGAGATGATTATGAGATCATAGCAATTGGTTTCATGTCAAAAGGATTTTTCTAGAATTAGTTATGAAATTTTGAAGAAAGCTTCAAGAACTTTGAATCATATGAAGAACATGATGATCAAAGGCATAAACTCAAGAATCTTGTAAAGAGAAAAGCTTAGAATAGCAAGATTAAGAGATACTACCTCTTGATTATCAATGAAAAGGATGATCTTGATGATGTTCTTCACAAATTTCTCATAGTGTTCTTAAGTGTTCATGAGAAACTTAGAGAGAAAGATGAACATGATGAGGATTTAAAACAATTTTAGTAATTTGGGCATATCTCTCAACATACTTGTCCACTTTGGATGATCTTTATGTCGTTGGAAAGAAGAGAGAAAGATGAACAACTTTCATGTTGAAAGTTTTTCGAGATTCAGAGCAGAAATTGGTCAGAATTTCGTGGCAGTTTCGGGTGATTGATGAGAGAATGACTTTGCCTTATAACTCAACGACTTAACATAAATGCTCATTTATGGCTTAGGAAAAGTGATGTCCAAGTGCTTGGAATGGATGAGGAAGCCGTGGGTTTTGGGTGGATTTGGTCAAAATTCTCAATGGCATGGCTTGTAATTTTCATGAAGAGCCAAAGGTAAAATCGTCATTTCCAGGCAAAATATTCCTTTGTTATAAATGCGCCATTATGACCCGGATAAGATCATCATAAATGCTCGTCACATCGGTCAAATCCGTTACCTCAGCCCCATTGCCGACTCCCTAGTTCATCTGACGCACCTTTTTCTTAGAGATAATATCGACGTATTCGCCCGCAGCAAATATAATATTTTAATTTTTACGCTAAATTTTTCGAAACTTCCAGTATCTTAGAAAATACGATAAAAACACTTTTCATTTCGTTCACAAATTAAAATTAGGTTTTCTGAGCAGTAAACTTTTACTGTCAGTGAAAACACAGAAAATGACAGACCGGTTTCCGTCTGAATTTTCAACCAAAAACTTCCCCGTAACCTTATGAAAATAAGTATAACAAGGAAATGATCTTGGTTTATCCAAAATCATTTTCTAAGTCTCGGATAAAAATATATATTTATATATTTATTACCGACACTACAAAGCAGCGAAAATCGGGGTGTTACAGTTGTCTGAATGTAATTGAACGTACATATGTATTGTTCGTAATAAATTCAGTATATGTTAATTGTGTTTTTGTTGTACAAAAATGATTGTTGAGAATATTTAGAGTATGTTATTCTGGTATTGATCTGCATTATTACTGAAACAGGGGAAATGAATGATAAAAATGTAAATAACAGTTTCAAAAAAAAAATTAGACTTTACACATCGGTTTTAAAAAAACTGATGTAGAAATTTCAATTTCCACATCGGTTTTACAGAAAACCAAAGTGGAAAGTGACTTTTCCACATCGGTTTTACAGAAAACCGATGTGTAAAGTCTAATTTCCACATCGGTTTTCAATAAAACCGATGTGGAAAGTGATATTTAAAATAGGTTAGCAATTGACAAATGAACTTTCCACATCGGTTTGTTATAAAAACCGCTGTTTAAAATGTACTTTACACATCGGTTTCAAAACCGATGTGTAAAGTGGCAATAAACCACATCGGTCTTTTCAACATCAGTTTAAAAACCGATGTGAAAAACCAAAAATAACCGATATGAAATCCCTTTTCTACACTAGTGACTTAATTATATTCGATAATACGTATACTCTAAAAATTACTAACCTCCCTTGAAATTGAAAAATGATAAATTGACACAGAATTTGGGACAACATACGGTACACCGTATGAACAGTGCGGCACTGTAGCTGCACTGTAGCACTTTTTTTTTTCTTTCTAAATTTAAATTTTTTTTGTAAATAAATTTTTTGATTAAGTATGTGTCAATATCTGGTGAACGGGGTACAAATATCTGGTGAATGCCTTCAAATATGTGGTGAATGCCCATACTAAAACCAAGTTTTGGATGCCTTAGAGTATCTGGTGAACGTAGTTCAATTATCTGGTGAATGCCTTCGAATATGTGGTGAATGCCCATACTAAAACCAAGTTTTGGATGCCTTAGAGTATCTGGTGAACGTAGTTCAATTATCTGGTGAATGCCTTCGAATATCTGGTGAATGCCCATACTAAAACCGAGGTTTGGATGCCTTAGATTATCTGGTGAACGTAGTTCAATTATCTGGTGAATGTCTTCAAATATATGGTGAATGCCCATACTTAATCAAAAAATTTATTTACAAAAAAAATTTAAATTAAAAAAAAAAAAAGCGTGCTCTGATCAGCCGCAGTCATGGCTACTGATGTCGCCTTTGTGCGACACTGTTCATACGGTGTACGTATGTTGTCTGGCAAAATGTGTCAAATTAGCAAACCTGCTTGAAATTATAGGTGGTAGTAGGTTAGACGGTAGGGTTGATTTATCTAGCAAATATGCTAGGCTTATTTAACAATACGAGCTAAGTCTTTAACCTCTTGAAAAAACTTAATTAGCATAGTTGGTCTATTTATTTACATAATTGTGAATTTATAATATTTATATCATTTACCAACTAAATATTATTATACTATATTTATTTCGTATGAATTAATAACTTTGTTAAATATCATACCAAGTTATAAATTTAAAAGTATAAATTTCTAGACTTTTGGGTTTAAGTATCAATATTCTTTAAGAGTAAATTGAAATATTTATCTTTCCACATAATTCCTCCGAACATCACACATGTAAAAGATCTAGTTTATTATAAGTTGTCAAATTTTTCTTTATTTTCCATTAAAAAAACTCTTTATTTTTAAATACAAAAATTATCACCCGTCGTGAGCTCGATCAATTAGTATAGGGATGTTAATGAGTATTTTCCTCAACGAGTATCTGCATAAATTATCCAAGATCAAATTTTATGGATATGAGTGCGGTACCCACCCCACCCCATACCTGCATACTTATATATATATATATATATATATATATATATATTAAATTTAAAAAATAAAATGTAGCCTAGGTTAAGTGAATTAAATATTTATGCTCTCCTCTTTAATAATATAATAATTTCTTATCATGTTTTCAAGCATCTACAAATTTCTTATATGTGTCGTTCTCTAACTATACTGATATACATTTTTTTTTTGGTTTGCCTTTTGGATTTATCAAAGGAGTTATGTTTTTTGAGTTTGCTTATTTTGATGTACCTAATCATAGATAAAAAATTCATGTGGAGTGACTCATCCAAAGGAATCCAAAAGCAGCTCTCCTCTTATGTCTATGTTACTCTCCACGAAACTTGAAAATGTATCTGGTGATTACAAGGGTTTTTTCAATCAAATTTTTATTATTAATTTTTTATAATTAATTAAAATGTATGTAATAGGTGTGAGTATGAGTATTTAGGTACCCAATAGGTAATTTTTACCCATGCATAAGTACGAGTATTTTTTTAAAATGCGGATATGAAAACGAGTACTATAACACCATGTCCCAATCTTATTCACTGCTATTCCTAAATTAGTACGTATATACAAGTTTTTGAGACTTATCTTTATTCCTTATTCGAATCCTTGAATATATTAAATATGTTAGGACGATCATATGTATTTATATCGATCGATAGTATCATAAACATAATCATGAACCCAACCTTGTTGCAAAGGCCTAGTTTCTTATCCAACTAACGCAAAAAGGTGAATCTTGTAGACCATATTTTAGTGGACAGTCAAATAATTTGTGGTCCCAAATAGAGGTGGGTAAACGGACCGGTCCGGTCCGTTTAAGTCCGGTCCGCATAAGTCCGCATTTAAACGGACCGGACTTTATAGTCCGCATGAAAAATGGACTCTGAAAAATATAGTCCAAGTCCAGTCCGCATAGTCCGCGGACTAAACGGACTGTCCGCGGACTCTATCCCATGAAAACAAAAAAACAAAAAAAAAATTAAAAAACAACATAAAGAAAAAAAATTCCAACCTTGTCAGCTCAAAATTTACGCCCAAGAACTATAATCAGTTGCCCAAGTGTGCAAACATAAATAGTAACCCAACGGGAAAACCATTTCCTCCATTTTTAATAATCTTATGCCATTGATAATTAACATCCTTAAGACCCAAGATTGCCCTTGAGGGATCAATCATGGGTTTGTTCTCTAACGGATCTAACATCTTCGAGCAAAAAAACAAAAAGAGTAAAAAAAATATCACGAAGCACGAACCAGATGTGTCACGTGTGATATCAATGAGATCTAAGATCAAACGTACTAGATGTGTGAATGCTTGGGACGACGAGCGAGCACGAATCGAGCGGAAAGAACCTAGCGGTAGCGACACGGGATTTGCGAACGATGGTGAGACCGAGGCCGAGGCGAAACGTGGTGCGATTCGCGAACGGTGATGAGGCGGAAGATGGTGCGATTCGCGAACGTAAACTCCTTGGTGAGACAAAACGCAGGGTCACGGAATGATGGTGAGGAAGGAGTGAGGACGTGAGGCTAAGCCGCTAAGGAGGAATGGGTTGAGGGAGTTAGAGTTTTTAGGTCAAGATTTGAGTTGGGCTGTGTCTCTGAACAGAATTTGTGGCCCAATACATTTTAAAAAAATTGTTAAAAGTGAACAAGTCCGGGCGGAGTCCGCAAATCCATGGACCGAGTCCGTTTAGCCCGCGTGCTTAAACGGATCGGACCAAAAAGCCCGCATTTAAATGGACTCTCATTTTAGGGTGTCCAAGTCCGCGCGGACTGCGGGTTAAGCGGACTGTCCGCGGACTCAGGTCCATATACCCAGCTCTAGTCCCAAATGAATCTCATGCGCGGGCACGTGCATATATATCAAGGAAGAAATAAAGAAATTTCTTTATGTCATGGGACTTGGTTGGTGGAGCACTAATATGAGTCAGATTTTATATCATAATAACAATACAATATGCTGCCTGATATATACATTGGTGGAAACGTTTGGACAGATAATGTTATCTGATCTATCTGATATATAGGTGGCGTTTGGAAGAGCTTATTTAAACTCCTTTTAATTTATCTGATGACATAAGCTCTTATGCAGTGTGTTTGGCAGAGCTTATAAAAATAACTTATATCATCCCATAAGGAGTTTTTGACTTATTTTCATAAGTCACTGGGAGAAGCTTATGGAATTATCATAAGAGCTTATGCACTAAACACCCTCTCCGTGTTTTTCACTATTCGAATCCTCTCATGCCCCTTTCTTTCTTTTTCTTTTTTTGAGCGTTTATGGCATAAGCTCTAACACGATAAGGTCTTATGTGATAAGCTCTTAATTAAGTTGTTTTCCCAAATGCACCCATAGTGTTGTCCGCATTCCACAACCGTTTTGGAAGACAATGCTATCGCTTGTTGACACTTTCAGTTCCACTGATAAGAAGCGCCAAAATGGACTCATCAACCATTGAAGTGTATTTCACTCAATGCGTGAAACCAGCTGATAGTGAAAAACACCAAGTGTATCATGTTAATATAAAAACGTAGAAAGATTGTAAGAAAATAGCTTATAAATTTTTTTTTAAAAAATAACAGGCTTATTTAATTATGGGTTTGGTTTAAGAGAAGTATTATTTTAAAAAAAAAGCTTTAGTCATTAGTTAGGTTTTGTTAATATTTTTTTGATAGAAGAAAATCTCAGTTATTGGATCAACATATTAGTTGCTCACTCGCTCCGATTCATTACTTTATTTTATTGATGTTTTTATAAAAATATGTGAAATAAGCTGATCTGCATTAAGCTAGTTTATGAAATAGGTAACAGGATCACAAGAGAACAAACTAGAGCTATTGGGCCAGGGCCCCTTTTGTTTCCAAACCAAAACTCACGGGCCTGAATCCATCAACCCAAGACCGGCCCATAATGATGGAACGTCACATAGAAACTTCCGTCAGTCAAACCCTTTTATCTTCACTGTCTCCCATCTTTGTTCTTTATATGCTTTCATTTCACTCTCTGTATTCAATTTTTTTTTTTTTTTTTTTTTTTGTGTATTGTAAAATTTCTTTTGGTTTTTTTAACATGTTGGTGATGCCCAATGATGACCAACTCAAAATATATTGAGCAGTTTTTCCATGGTTTATAGTTCCTCATTTGCTTTTCCTCACCCTACCACCTTTTTTACATACATACATACACACACATATGTTATAGATTTAACTTTGATGCATTGTCATTAAAGTTTGTTATTTGGTGGTGATGGTTTGTGAATGCTTTTGATGAACGCCACTGGCTTTAATCTGTGTCTGATTGGTTCTAAGCTATGAGATCTGAGGGCACTTTCTGGGTATTGCCTTAATTTACTGTTTTTGAAATTTGAACTTAGTTTAGTGGTTGTTGAAGTTTTGAGCTTAATTTTGTTGTAGTGGGTGTGGTTTTCTGAGAGAAAGTTGGGATTTTTTTGGTGAATGATGATACATGCACTGGGCTCTGAGCAGTTTTACTGCACTATTGATGGAAATGCACAGCCTAGAAAGCCCTGTCTGACCCCCACAAACAAATTACATGTAATTTAAATGGGTTTTTGGTACTCTTTGTTGAATGTTGATTGTCATCAAGGGATAACACAATGAACTTGTTAAACAATCAAAAACTTGTTAAACACATTTTTCTGATGATTGAATGACATTGTGTAGGCTGTTTCTTGGATTTTTCGTAGAGCCTTTTGCATCACAATAGTCTTTGCCGTCAGTTTCATCATCTTCGTTATTCTTCATTTTGGTGATTTTTTACATTTTTCATTCTTTTCACAATGGTTACATGTGTAGTTATAATGAAAATTTGACTGTTGAACTTCCAATGACCATAGAAACTTGTGAGATGATGAAATCTGAGGTGTTTTGCGGTGGTTTGATATGGTGTTCTGAGTTGAGTGACTTAAATTGGTTACCTGATTTTTCTATGTCCAAAAAGTAGTGGTTTATTATTAATTTGTTGCTTTTATTGAGGGTATCTTTGACGTTTACCCTTGCTTTTATTAAGGCTATGTATGGGAGTTTTGGAATGGAGTGGTTAGTAATGGAGTGAAGTGGAGAGTGGAGGGCATGAAAAATTGAAGAAATGAGGGATATGGAGTTGTTTGGGTTCCCACCCTTAACCTTTCCACTCTATTAATGAAAGAACTCCGAAGCAATGGGTCAAGCTCTTTCAACCATTTCACTCCGTTATTCATCATCCCACTCCAAATAGATGAGTCACACAGCTGGAAGAATGTTTTTTTACTCTTTAATCTATGCTGCCCAATGATGGACAAATAGACTATTGAACGGCTACATGGCTTTGTTCATAACTGGACCTGCACCATCCTCTCTTCCTCTCTCTCTCTCTCTCTCTCTCACTCACCCACTCGCTCGCTCTCTCTCTCACTCACTCTTCGCACACAACCATGTGTGTGTGTGTGTCTGTCTGTCTATCTATACATATACCAGTTGGTGCAAGAAGGCTGTGAATGAAGCCACTGGCAAAAGCTGTAGATGATCTGTATTTAGCTATGAGATCTGAGGGCTCTGCATGAGTTTTCTGGCAATATAAGTTTTTTTTGCTATCTTTGTTTTCTATTGACATCGTTTTCTTTATTTATTCTTTCTTTAAATTGTTTTGATGTATCTTTTTGGCTCTAAGTCTCTAAATTGATACTCAATGATTCAAAACTTAAAACTGTTTTGAGTACTGTTTTTAGTTCCTTACCACCATTGCCACAACTACTACATATTTACATTTGCACACGTGCTTACATACTTTCTTAGTTACATACATGCTTACAGTTTCATACATAAATTTTTATCAATCCCTTTGGAAACTGGCTGGCTTTATATACTGATGCTCGTAGAATCTTCCTCTTTTCAAATAATAAGGGGAAAGCCCCAGAGGAGATGTGGTGAGCCATAATGTTCAAATGTTATCCATTCAACTTTGCTCAGAACTGCCTCTATGAGCTAATGTTCGAAGTTCAGAAATTCTTCATCCTCTGCTTACAAGTGAGTTGTTTTTTCCTGCTTTGCTGTGTTTGATATGGTGGCATTGAGGAAGTATATTGATTCTTGAGTTATCTTGTGGCCAGTTCGGGTCCTTGATGTTGCAGTTACACATAACCTTCAGATTGTTTACACCTTCAAATTGTTCATATCAGACAGGACTCTTTTGTGTGTCCATTGCCTAATAATGAAGTCTTGTTTTATTGTGACATCTCATTGTTTTGAGATTTCTTTAGCTGCTTTACCCTTTATGCTTCCAGTACTTACACCATTTTCCTAACTGTTGCTGTTGCCACTGCAGGCTCTCCTTGCTATTTTTTATATCACTTTGCATTATTATTTATTGATGCAAACAAATATTTCTATTAGCATGTAGGATATTGAGCTTGTTTGCTATTTTTCTTGTTGTAATGTTCATTTTTCAATTTATAAAACTTGCATATCAAGAGCTTGTAAGCATTCAGGTCACGTTTACTGCAAATTTTGCCTTTTTCACTCCTGCATTCATTATAATTTATAAAATCTTTCCAGCCCAATGATGGATAAATTGACTAATGAGAGCTGTATGGTTTTGGATAAATTGACTAATGAGAGCTGTATGGTTTTAGATAGGCTCTTGTACATAGTTGTTATATTGTTTGCTATAGTGATAATGATTACAAGAGCTGTCCGTGCAATGCTATACACATTGCATTGCAAAATCCATATTTCATATGCTATTGTGGAGGCTCAAAAGCAATTCATCTTGGTTGCGTTATTTGTATGAGAGTGGCATCCTCTAAGTATTTTGTCAGCAAAATCTGATTCTCGCTGTCTCTGTTCTCTATGGGAGCCTGAGTTTTCCCCCAGCTCTCTGGTAATGGTTTCCAGTTCTCAGCCATTAGAAGTTTATGTTTCTTCTTCCCTTCTTTTCCTTTCCTCATCCCAGACAACACTCACAGCTGCCACTTCTCAGCAGCTCTGATATTCTTCCCATCTTCTCTGTCAACTCTTTTATCTAATTGGATTATTATTGACTTCCTTGAGTTATAGTTTCAATTTTGAATTAGTTTTTGTTATTTGATTGTTAAATTATGGTGGAATTAGTTCACCAATCAATGTATTATTTTCATCACCACCATTTTTTTACATACATATATTTTTTTGGTAGGCACAGACATACATATATGTATGTATATATATATAATATTGATTTAACTTTGATGCATTGTCATTAAAGTTTGTTTTTTGGTGGTGGTGGTTTGTGAATGCTTTTGTTGAACGCGCCACTGGATTTAATCTGTGTATGATTGGTTCTAAGCTATGAGATCTGAGGGCACCATTTGGGTATCGCTTCAATTTACTATTTTTGAAATTTGAACTTACTTTAGTGGTTGGTCAGGTTTTGAGTTTCATTTTGTTGTTTTGGGTCTGGTTTTCTGAGTGAAAGTTGGGATTTTTTTTTGGTGAACGATGATACATGCACTGGGCTCTGAGCAGTTTTTAGTTTTACTGCACTATTGATGGAAATGCACAGCCTAGAAAGCTATGTCTGACAATACATGTACTTTAAATGGGTTTTTGACACTCATTGTTGAATGTTGATTGTTATCAAGTGATAACAAAATGAACTTGTTAAACAATCAAAATAAGTTTTGTTTATTTGCATTTTTCTGATTGAATTACATTGTGTAGGCTGTTTCTTGGATTTTCATGGAGCCTTTTGCATTGCAGTAGACTTTGCCTGCAGTTTCATCATCTTCATTGTTCTTTTTTTTTTCTTCTGCTTTTTACATTTTTCTTCATTTTCACAATGGTTACATGAGCAGTTATATTAATAATTTGACTGTTGAATTTCAAATGACTATAGAAACTTGTGAAATGATAAAATCTGAGGTGTTTTGATATGATGCTCTGAGTGACTTAAATTAGTTACCTGGTTTTTCTATGTGCAACAAGTAGTGGTTTATTATTAATGTTGTTTTTCTTGAGGGCATTGTTGATGTTTTCCCTTGATTTAAAACTTAAAAGCTTAAATTGATAACTCACAGCTGAAAAAAATATATATTTTTACTCTTTAAACTGAAATAGTGAAAATTGTGTTCTATGCTGCCCAATGATGGACAAATAGACTATTGAACAGCTACATGGCTTTGTTCATAACTGGACCTGCACCATCCTCTCTCTCTCTCTCTCTCTCTCTCTCTCTCACTTGCTCGCTCACTTACTCTTCGCACATGCCCGTGTGTGTGTGTCTACATATATATATATATAAATAAATATTCTCCAGTTGGTGCAAGAAGGTTGTGAATGAAGCCATTGGCAAAAGCTGTAGATGATCTGTATTTAGCTATGAGATCTGAGGGCTATGCATGAGTTTTCTGGCAATATAAGTTGTTTTTTTCGTGTGACTATCTTTGTTTTCTATTGACTTCGTTTTATGTATTTATTCTTTCTTTAAATTATTTTATGTATCATTTTGGCTCTGAGTCTCTAAATCGATGCCCAGTGATTCAAAACATAAAATTGTTTTGAGTAGTTTACCTTGGTTTTTAGTTCCTTACTCGCCTTTCCTCACCACAACTACTACTCATTTACATTTGCAAACATGCTTACTACTTTCTTAGTTACATGCATGCTTAGAGTTTCATACATAATGTTCTTAGAACCATCCTGTTTTTCATGTTTTTCAAATAATCGGGGAAAGCCCCAGAGGTGGGCTATAATGTTCAAATTTCCATTCAACTTTGCTCAGAACTGCCTCTATGAGCGAATGTCCAAAGTTCAGAAAATCTTCATCCTCTGCATGCAAGTGAGTTGTTATTTCCTGCTTTGCTGTGTTTGATATGGTGGCATTGAGAAAGTATATTGATTATTGAGTTTTCTTGCGGCCAGTTTGGGTGCTTTGCTTGCCCTTGCAGTTACACATAACAGATTGTTTACACCTTCAAAATGTTCAGATCAGACATATGACTCTTATGTGTGTCCATTACCTAATGATGAAGTCTTGTTCTATTGTGATATCTTATAATCTTGAGACTTCTTTAGCTGCTTTATCCTTTATGCTTCTAGTACTTCCACCATTTTCCTAACTGTGGATGTTGCCTCTGCATTTTGTCGTTGCTATTTTTTTTATATCCCTTTCGTTCTGATTTATTGATGCAAACAAGATATTTCTATTAGCAAGTAGGATGTTGAGCTTGTTTGCTTGTTGTAATGTTCATTTTTCAATTTATAAAACTTGTATATCAAGATCCGTGCAAGCATTCTGGTCACGTTCACTTCAAATTTTACTTTTTTGACCCCTGCATGAATGATGAAATCTTTCCAGCCCAGTGATGGATAATTTGACTAATGAGCAGCTGCACGCCTGCACGGTTTTGTTCATAACTGGAGCAGCTGCCTGGTATGTACCTGGTGTACCCATGCTTCAGAGCTTGGTGCCTGATGTTCATGACTTCTATTTTCTGTACACTGATCTTAACACCACGCGTCATGACACGTGACCGTTGGCGTCCCTTTGTTTAGCTTTGGTTTTGGATAGGCTCTTGTAGTCTAGTACATAGTTGTTAATATTGATTGCTACTGTCATAATGATTACAAGAGCTGTCTGTGCATTGCAAAATCCATATTCCATAAAAATAACATGCTATTGTGGAAGCTCAAAAGCAATTCATCTTGGTTGTGTTATTTGTATTGAATCCTCTAAGTGTTTGTCAGCAAAATCTGATCCCCGCCGCTTCTGTTCTCTCTTGGAGCCTAAGTTTTCCACCAGCTCTCAGGTAACGGTTTCCAGTTCTCAGCCATTAGAAGTTTATGTTTCTTCCTCCCTTCTTTTCCTTACCTCATCTCAAACACACTTCCAGGCCGCAGCTGCCACTTCTCAGCAGCTCTAATATTCTTCTCATCTTCTCTGTCTACTCTTCTATCTAATTGGATTATTATTGACTTCCTTGAGTTAGAGTTTCAATTTGGAATTAGTTTTTGTTATTTGATTGCTAAATTATGGTGGAATTATTTCTCTAATGTATTGTTTTCATGAATAAATTTACTTTCCTTTATCATAATCTTTAGTAGTTCTAAAGTTGTATGTTGCTAGTTTTCACTTTTCAGTTTTCACATTTCATTTTTAGTTGGACTAGTGGATTTACTTCGTGTCTTTGTCATTGTAGAGTGTCAGTTAACTTGTTCAATTCCATCTGGAGGAATTGACTATAATAATCTCTTTTGCATAATGTATGTGCCCAATGACGAACAATAATTATAAAATGGAACTCTGAATATTATTCGAAGCCTTTCCATCCCTTTTGCCTTTCTTCCCACTGCCGTCACATCACCTACTATGCTGCTGCTGTTGCTTCAGTCGTTGTTGTTGTGACCTGCTTCTTCTTCTTCTTCTTTTTCTTCTTCTCATTGTTATTATTGTTATTATTATTATTGGCGGTGGGTAGAGATGGCGGAGGTTGTCAGTACTGTCTGATGGATGTTGAGAGGCTTTTTATGGATCATGATGAAGTACTAATTTGCTGAAATCTGAGGGCACACATAGTATGTTCAGTTCAAATAATTTTGGTTGCATGTAATTGGGGCCATTATTTTTACATTTTATGCATTCTTTAGTGTACTTTTGTATCATTGGTCAAATATAGCCCATGGATGGACGTTGGACAATTAGGTCATTGAGAAGTTCCATAACTTTTCTAGAAGACTGCATGTCTCTTATCCTCCCTGTCTTCCTCCCTCTACATAGCTGTATATATATTTGTCTTTATTTGTGGGTGTTTGTCTGAGATGGAGAGAAAGCAGTGGCTATAAGTTTACGTGAATTGCCAACTTTAATAATTGCAGATGTTTTACACCAGTGTGTAACTGTTTTCTTTTAGAGCTGCGTGGCTATAGTCATGTACTTTGGTGTTTGTGTTGTAATTAGATAACATTATTGTGAGATGAATGAAGCTTTTCAAAGTAGCTGTACCTGTTCATTATCTGTTATGCTTTTTCAAAACCCGCATAACAAGTCTGTGTTATACTCAGTTATTTTAATGATCTTTATGGATGTTATGGATTGGAATATTATATTCTTTACCAGACTTTGAGTTCTTCTATCCTTGTTTTTTGTGTTATTTTGGTTGTTGAGTTTTTTTTTTAAAATTGCATTCAGCAGTATTTGTATAAGTCTTTTTTATGCCCTTTGAAGGTTTATTGGTCCAAATGGATAGAGAAAGGCGATCATTATATGTGATAAGCATTTTTACTTTGGTCCATATATGCGAGAATCATTTTCAATTTGGTCCCTAATCTCTATACTTCAATTCCAACAAACGGTGTCATTACACCAATAAATGGCATGGGCCAAATTAAAATAAATTGTACATATAATTTAACCTTGTTTTTATATCTCATTTGGGCTCTAAGTCTCTATATTGGTGCCCAATGATTCACAACTTTAAACTGTACTTAGTTTACCTTGATATTTAGTTCCTTACCTGCAACTATTTCGTATTCAGTATTTACATTTGCAAACATGCTTGCATACTTCCTTAGTAACATACATGCTTACAGTTTCATTCTTTTTTTTGTAATTATTATTATTCTCTTTGAAAACCGCTTGGCTTTTATATTTGATGCTGTTAGAACCTACTGTTTCAAATAATCACGGGAAAAGTCTTATCCAAAAAAAAAAAACACGGGAAAAGTCCTAGAGGAGATATGATGTGCTTTAATTTTCAATTTCCACTTAGTTTTGCTCAGAACTGTCTCTGAGTGCATGTCCAAAGTTCAGAAAATCTTCACCCTTAGCATACACGTGTTATTTTTTCTTGCTTTGCTGTGTTTGATATGGTAGCTATTGGGAAAAACTCAAGTCTCACATTAACTAGAGATAGTATCTAATAAGAGCTTATAAGTAGTGGGGAATCCTCATCCTAGGAGCTAGCTATTGGGATTGAGTTAGGACCGAAATCTAATATGGTATCTAGAGCTAGGGTTTGATTAGGTCAAGAACCACTGTTCTCTGGTGAACTTTTTCGGCGACCGTCTCCGGGAAACGTTTCCGATCATCGAAGTAAGGTGACCGGCCATCTCAGAAACGTTCGGCGAGTCTGTTCCGCGAAGACCCATCATCGTCCTCCGCCACACGTGCCGCCAAGCGCCACTTCTTTCCGCTGTCCTCCGAGCGCGTGGGGTCCACGCGTCGGCCTCCACACGACCATTCGTTTTTCGACCACTTCCGGAGTCTTCTGCCTCTGTTGTGTGGGTTAAAACTCGATTCCGGTCAGTTTGGTTTCCTCCCTCACATTATGTCTATTGTTTTGTCCGCTGCTGTCACTGTTTCGTCCGCTGCTGCCACTTCTCAGAATGGGGATTCTGCTCCTCAGTGCTCTTATTGCAAGCGTGTGGGTCATATCCAAGACAAGTGTCTTCATGGTTTCCCATAAAAGTCAGCTAATGTGATGTAGTTTGCCGATCAGAAAGTCAAGGTTGGGTATGATAATCGAACAGGTTACAATCATAACAATTTTTCGGTTGATGAATATAAGGAGTACCTTCAGCTTAAGGCAACCCAACAAGCCTCATCTTCAGCAACTATAGCTCATTCTGGTATTTCTAAGGTTTGTCTCTCTCATTCATCTCCTGTTGGTTCCTGGATTCTGGATTCTGGTGCTTCGATCATATAGCTGGTAACTCTTCTCTCTTTTCTACTTTTTCCTCTACTAAAACACCACATCACATCACCCTTGCTAATGGCTCTAAAACTCAAGTCACCGGTATTGGTCAGGCTTCACCTCTTCCCTCTCTGTCTTTAAATTCAGTCTTATTTGTACCTGGATGTCCTTTTAATTTAATCTCTATTATTCAACTTACTCGATCTCTCAATTGTTTCATAACCTTCACTTCTACTTCCTTTTCCATCTAGGACCGAAGTACGGGGAAGACGATTGGAACAGGATTTTGAGTCACGCGGTCTCTACTACTTACAACCTCCATCCTCCACCATATGTGCTGCCACAGAGTCGCCTAGTTGTCTTCATCGTCGTTTAGGTCATCCGAGTTTGAATAAATTAAAGAAAATGATCCCTCATCTCTCTAATTTACAGGTATTGGAGTGTGAGGCATGTCAGCTTGGAAAACATGTTCGGGCATCCTTTCCAAGCAAGGTTACAAGTCGTGCAGAGTCTCCTTTTAGTCTTGTTCATTCTGATGTTTGGGGTCCTAGTCGTATTTCGTCTGTCTTAGAGTATACGTATTTTGTTACTTTCATTGATGATTTCTCTTGTTGTACCTGGTTATTTTTAATGAAACAACGTTCGGAGTTATTAACTATTTTTCAAAAAAATTGTGCTGAAATACAGAATCAGTTTGGACAAACTATTCGTATCTTATGCAGTGATAATGCCAAAGAATATTTTTCTGCCCCCTTTAATTCTTTCATGGCATCTCATAGTATAGTTCATCAATCAAGTTGTCCTCACACACCTCAACAAAATGGTGTGGCTGAGCGCAAACTTCGTCATATCATTGAAACAGCTCGTACTCTCCTATTACATTCTAATGTCCCTGTGAAATTTTGGAGTGATGTTGTTCTCACTGCAGGTTATTTAATAAATCGAATGCCATCTTTTGTTCTCAATAACCAGGTTCCTCACTCTCTTCTATATCCTCAGGTACCCCTTTATATTGTCCCCCCTCGTGTTTTTGGTTCCACATGTTTTGTCCACAATGTCGCTCCAGGTCTCGACAAACTTGCTGCCCGTGCCATTAAGTGTATCTTTCTTGGTTACTCTCGGGTTCAAAAGGGGTACAGATGTTATTCTCTATCCACTAATCGTTCTTACATCTCTGCAGATGTTACCTTTTTCGAGGATACACCTTTCTTTGCCTCATAAGTCTTGTCGGAGTCTGTTTCTTAAGTCTTGCCTATTCCAGTCTTCGATTCTCCTGCTTTAAGTCCACCTATCTCACATATACAAGAGGCTGCCACTGTTGCTCCTAAGTACCCCATAGAGCCATTTCGTCTCACTTATCATCGTCGTCCTCGTCCCACTATTCCGGTGACTGAACCCGTTGTGGACACCAGTGACTCACCTCCTGCTCCTCCATCTCCGTCAATTCTGGTCCAACCTGAGCCTACCACTAACCTTCTCATTGCACTTCGCAAAGGTAATCGTTCTTCTCGCAATCCTCATCCTATTTATAATTTTCTAAGTTATCATCGTTTATCTTCACCCATTATGCCTTTGTATCTGCTTTGTCGTCCATTTCTATTCCTAAAACTATTCAGGAAGCACTATCCCATCCAGGATGGCGACAGGCTATGATTGATGAGATGACAGCTTTGGAATCTAACCACACTTGGGCTCTTGTTCCCTCTCCTCCAGGGAAGTCTACTATTGGTTGTCGTTGGGTTTTACTGTCAAAGTTGGTCCCAATGGGACTGTGGATCGCTTGAAGGCTCGTCTTGTGGCCAAAGGATATACTCAGATTTATGGTCTTGACTATGGTGATACATTTTCTCCTGTTGCTAAAATAGCTTGTGTTCGTCTCTTTTTATCCATGGCTGCTATCTCTCGTTGGCATTTATATCAGCAGGACATTAAAAATGCCTTTTTACATGGTGAGTTGGAGGAGATTTATATGGAGCAACAACCTGGGTTTATTGCTCAGGGGGAGTCAGGTCTTGTTTGCAAACTTCAGAGTTCATTGTATGGGTTGAAACAATCACCTCGAGCTTGGTTTGGGAGATTTAGTAAGGTCATACAGCAATTTGGCATGATCTGTAGTGAGGTTTATCACTCTGTTTTATAGACATTTAATGTGTAAAAAGGTCATTTATCTTGTGGTCTATGTGGATGATATTGTAATTATAGGTGATGATCATGAAGGGATCACTAGACTAAAGCAACATCTATTTCAGCATTTCCAAACCAAAGATTTGGGCAGGTTGCGATACTTCCTTGGTATTGAGGTCGCTTAATCAAAAACAGCATTTCTATTTGTCAAAGGAAGTATGCACTTGATATTTTGGAAGAGACTGGGATGCTAAACTGTAAGCCGGTGGATACTCCTATGGATCCGAATGTTAAACTCATGCCAAATCAGGGGGAGCCGTACTCAGATCCAAGCAGATATCCAAGGTTGGTGGGAAAGTTGGTTATCTCACTATGACCATACCAGATGTAGCCTTTGCTGTTAGTGTTTAAGTCAGTTTCTTAACTCCCCTTGTGATAGTCATTGGGATGCAGTAACTCATATTTTAAGGTATATTAAAGGGTCTCCTGGAAGGGGGCTAATATATGAGAAGAGGCAACACAGACATTGCTGCTTATACAGATGCAGGGCAGGGTCTCCGAGTGACAGGAGATCAACTTCTGGGTATTGTGTTTTCATTGGAGGTAATCTCATCTCTTGGAAGAGTAAGAAGCAGAGGGTAGTTGCAAGATCGAGCACAGAAGCAGAATATAGAATCATGACTCGTACAACATGTGAACTTGTATGGTTAAAACATCTACTTCAAGAGTTAAAGTTTTGCAAATTGGGTTCCTGTCTTTCACGAACGAACTAAGCATATAGAGATCGATTGTCATTTCATTCAAGACAAGATTCTTTCAAAGGAGATCGGTACTTCATTTGTCAATTCTAATAATCAACTTGCTGATGTTTTCACCAAGTCTCTAAGAGGCTCACGAATAACTTACATATGTAATAAGCTGGGTGCTTATGACATCTATGCACCAGCTTGAGGGGGAGTGTTGATATTGTTTGGTTTAGATTTGATATAGTCTGATATAGTTTGATATAGTTGTTAATAGGAGTTATAGTCAATCCCTAAAATCAAGGGATTTTGTATTCAATTTTTGTAACTTATCATTCTAGAAATTGAGGAGGCTGAGAAGGTTATTCTCAAGCCATTCAGCTATCATAACTTGGTATCAGAGCTATCCTAGATCCATTGTTGGGCCACCTACCATGTTATCCACGTACCAAACCCAATAGTGCTGGCCGTGAGGGAGTGTATTGGGAAAAACCCAAGTCTCACATTAACTAGAGATAGTATCTAACAAGAGCTTATAAGTAGTGGGCAATCCTCATCCTAGGAGCTAGCTTTTGGGATCGAGTTAGGCCCAAAATCTAATAGTAGCATTGAGGAAGTATCTTGATTCTTGAGTTATATTGTGCCAGTTTGGGAGCTTGCCCTTGCTGCTACACATAACCTTCGGATTGTTTACACCTTCAAAAAGTTCATATCTGACAGGAATCTTCTGTGTCCCCATTGCCCAATGATGAAGTCTTGTTCAATATTGTGATATCTTATTGTTTTGAGATTTCTTTATCGGCTTTATGCTTCCAGTACTTCCACCATTTTCGTAACTGTTGATGCTGCCTCTGCAACCTGTCCTTGCTGTTTTTTTTATCACTTTTTATTATTATTTATTGATACAATAATCATATTTCTGTTAGCATGTGGGATGTTGAGCTTATTTGCTTGTTTTGGTGCTGTCATGATCGTTTTTTATTTTATAAAACTTGTATATCAAGATCCTTGTAAGCATTTTACTGTTAGGTCATATTCACTGAAAGTTTTACTTTTTCACTCCTACATGCGTTATAATAATCTTTCCAGCCCAATGATGGATAAATTGACTAATGAGCGGCTGCACGGTTTTCTTCATAACTGGAATGCACCATCTCCTCTCTCTCTTTCTCTCTCTCACGCTCACTCTATCTATCTATTTATCTTTCTTTCAATGTCTGTGTCTGTATGTATCGATGGTGCATGAAGGATGTGAATGAAGATTGTTGCAAATGCTGTACATGATCTCTATTTAGCTAATGAGATCTGAGGGCTATGCATTCCTCTCCCCTTGCCCTAAACAATGGTTTTCTGGGTGCAAAATCATTTTTTATTTCGTCTTTAGAGGCTTTCTAGGCTTAATATTTCTTCACAGCAGAAACTTGGTTGCTTGGTGCATTATTGTCATGGTTTCTATTTTTATTTTCTCTGTTCTTAACATCATGCAACATGACACTGGCTTCCCTTTGTTTAGTTTTGGTTTTGGATAGGCTCTTGTACATAGTTGTTAATATTAGTGTTATCAAAACCGAACTGGTCATCGACTCGATCGGGACACTAGGTTGATGGGTCAGTGGTTGAACCAGATGAATCGGTATATATCAAATCCAAAAAAATAACCAATTCAGCTGTGTGGTTCAATGGTAGAGTCACTCGGCAACTTCACGGAGGTTGTGTTCTCGAATCCACACAATTGCATTTTGGCATCATTTCTGAGTTTCGCATGGAGAGCACGCATGGACATTACAAGATATTTCTGTGCTATGGTTTTTACACTGCATTAAGATATCCATATTGCATAACAGTAACATGCTATTGCGGATGCTCAAAATCCCTAGTGCCTGTTGGCAGAGAAAACTCTAAAGTCTACATCAATACCTCTTGGTTGTGTTATGTGAATGATATGGGCTTCCTCCAACAATTTGTCTGGAAAATCTGATATCGCCAGCTGTCTCTGTTCTCTCTGGTAGCCTTGTGTTTTCCGTTGGCACTTGAGTAATGGTTTTCAGTTCTCAGCCATTAGAAGTTTTTGTTTCTTCTCCCGTTCTTTTCCTTTCCTCGGCTCAGACACACTCACAGCTGCCACTTCTCAGCATCTCTGGTATTCTCATTTTCTCTTTATACCCTTCTCTCTAATTGGATTATTATTGACTTCCTTGAGTTATAGTTTCAATTTGGATTTAATTTTTGTTATTTGAGTGGTTAAATTAGGTGTAATTTTAATTACGGTTGAGTTTTGGAACTTGTGTTTTATAAAAGTACTTAGTTATCCAATATATTATATTGATGAATAAATTTACCTTCTTTCCTTTATGTTAATTTTTAGTAGTTCTTTAAGTTGTACATTGCTGGTCTTCACTTTTCACATTTAATTTCTTATTTACTTTGTCATGGTAGAGTGTCAGTTAACTTGTTCAATTGAATCAATTCCCTCCGAAGGAATTGACTATCAAATCTCTTCTGCATAATGGATGTGCCCAATGACGAATACCGATCGTAAGATGGAACTCTGAATATTATTCAAAGCCTCTCCATCCATCCCTTTTGCCTTTCTTCCCACTGCCGTCAACTCATTATGCTGTTGGTGGTGGTGGTGATGATGGTGGTGGTGTTGATGATGATCTTCTCCTTCTTCTTGTTATTGTTATTGTTATTATTATTACTACTACTTTTACTGGCAGTGGGTAGAGATGGTGGAGGGACGGCCGATGAGCACCGTCTGATGGATGTCGAGAGGCTCTTTATGAACGGTGATAAAGTACTAATCTGCTGAAATCTGAGGGCACACTTGAAATACATGTTATGCATTCTTAGTGTACATTTTGTTTGTGGGAACATGAAGGCAAGAAAATATACTTCGTGAGCTTATTCTGTTTCAGCTTGTTAGATACAGAACCATTTGATGTTATCTTATTCTGTACCTTTCCATTGAAGTAGTAATGAGATAACATGAGCTGGTGTTTGATTGTGAGTTGTGACTTTGTGGAAAATTGTCCATAACTTCAATTATATTAATTAAAGAAAAATAAGGAAAACAATACTAAACTAAATTTTCACTATTGAAGCAGACTATTATTTTAAACCCTAGAGTTTGTTTCCTGATATTCTAATCTTTTCTTTGCTTTCCCTTTTATGTCTATACCAGGTTAAAGTTTCAGCATCATGTCTTCCCCTCTTTTTGCCGCATATCATGGAGGTTTTTTCTTTTCTCTCTTTCTCCCTAGGATTTAGGTTCGTTGTTTCTGATTTGTTTGATTCCTTTGAAAATGGAAGGCAGGTAAACTATTTTGTAGTTGCTATGATGGATGAGATGACAAATGTCAATCCCTCATTTGACCTATATTTTCCCCTCTTCTATGGCCATAATTCTCGGATTTAAGCTATGAAATTCAAAAGTGTGCAGTACATATTGTAATTTCTGACTAATGCTGCCAAGGTGATGGTAAAAATGGATCATGTTGTGGTGTTGGGGGACTAAAGAGATGAGGAGAGGTGTTGGTTGTGTGCAGGAGACAAACAAGAGAAAGGTCCCACCACTAAGACCCTTGCATTGGAAACCCAACTAACTAACCAACTGCCCATTCAAATCATTGGATATGGGAAGAATAATCAAATAGAACCTTATCCTGGCACCTCCTTAAATGTTCATTTCTGCTCATGTAATGATGCGCATGCACAAGCACCGTCGTTGCAATATTTGACAAACACAAGGAAAATATTTTTCAATGCAGAAGGATGAGACATTGAGATGATTTTCTTGCTGATGGCTTACCGTTGCCCCACTTGTATATTTATTAAATAAGTTTAATATACCGACAATGGTGGAATGTGGTGACAAGTAAGCTATTTTTGGCCAATAGTGGTTGATACTTCTGGTCAAGTCTTCTGCTCACACTAGCTGTGACTTTGGGTTCGATTCCTGAACCTCTTCTGTTGGTAGGTAATAAGTAAATTCTATTATAAATCCTCGTTGAGGTTGGTGGTATTTACTGATCTTGCAAGTAGGCGTGTCATTAATCTAAATTTTTTTCTTATCAAAAAAGAAAAAAGACTAAGCTGTTCTTATAGGGATGTGATTAAAGTGAGGTAAAACGATAGTCTCCTAGCAATATATGTAAGAATATTTTGGTTAAATACACAATTAAGGTTAATATTGTGTTCCATGTAATGAGGGTTAATTAAGTCACTTAAGTGTTTAACTAAGTTTGGTTAAATGATAAATTTATTGATCACTAAATTCTTAAAATGAATCTGACCGAAAGTAGCTTTTATTTTAACTGAACCCAAATAATATTTGAGAAGTTAATTTCATTTATACATCACTAATCAAAATGAACAACAGCCATGATTTCCTTTTAATTAAAGGGGGAACAAAAGTGAATATGTAATCATGTGTGACGAATACAACATTGACTTTTACCCAGGACTACCTTCGTGACCTTGACTGATGAAATTGAGCTGTGCAGTGATCTAATTCCAATGCAATTATTGGCAATAAAATATTGTTGTAATTATAGGAGAGACGAATCATCAGTTCTTGACAGCCACGTATCTAGAGGTATTATTGTCAAACGCTTTGATTGAAGAACAAAAACAATATTATTTTCTTGACGAAGGCATTCATTATCTTTAAGGTATTGATTAATAAATTTAATAGATAAAAAATAATTAGAAATTGATGTGTTGATATTTTGAAGCATGAAAAGCTTAGTTTTTCAATCAAAACTTTTTTTTGTATTTCTTAAACAATGCTATTTAAAGTTAAGACATTGATTAGCAAGTCTCTAATTTTTTTTAAGCATGGGGGGATTTAAGAACGTTCAGACTAGAAAGACATTGATCTTATAAAAAAATTCAGATAATAGTTAAAATGGAAGCATGTTTAATTAAAATCTAACTTTCATTAGTAGTATAGAAGAAAGAAAGAAAAAAAAAAGGGGGGGAAAATGATAGAAAGAAAATAGATTTTTATATCATCTTTAACGAGAGAGGGAAAAGGGAGAAATAATAGAAATGTTTTCTCCTCATCCATTTTTGTTTAGTTGGATAAAAAGGGGAAGAGATAAATGATATTATTTTTAAAAGGGACAAAAATGTCGTTAAAATAAAGAGGAGAAAGAATGTTGTTTTTTAGGATATAGATTAAAATTTAAAATGTACGTCCCTTTTCCATGTTTATCTCCTCTTTCTACGGATTTGGATTGCCTTCGGCTGGACCGTTCAGAAGTAAAAAAAAAAGAAAAGGAACACTGTCGGGTCCGATAGTTATTTATGACAAAAAAGAAAAAATACGGAGAGAAGCTGGATCCTCTTTCCTCTCATAAATGTTGTGGGCCCCACTACATTTTATTTCTTTTCTAAATGTTACGGTTTAAAAAAAAAAAACTAGATGTTTCGATTTTTTTTTTTTGTTGGTAGAATCGATATCTATGATATAAAAGATACATTTACAAGCATGTAAATAATATAATTTTTTCTTTTATATGCAAATTAAAGTGGACGTAATTACTTTTTTTTATGTATACAATTTTTTAATAAAAAAGAAGAGTTTCGTGGGGATAAAAAAACTTAGCGCATGTGCATACATGTCATCAAGTGTTCATTATTTTTATTGGTTATTAGTTTTAGGACCACATCTTAACCTCCAATGGAGTACAATTATTCCGGCATGCATCACATCTATTTATAATTAATTTAAGTTGTAATGTTTGTTGATGAATCTCAGTTCTAATTTGAATAAAATAAACTAAAGAATGACTTGTGAGTATGTATGGACATATATAATATTGATTTTATAACCTTTGTAATCTTGTATATATTAAGAAATCAAAAATAAAAATATTATATTGAAAGTAATATATTCAATTCCTTAAAAATTTAAAGTTATTATTTTTAATATAATATTTCTATTTTTTAATTTATTAACATGTGCAACTTTACACATATTAAAAAAATCGATATAATATATACCAAGCAACTCAGGTTTGAGGTTTCCAAGTAGATATTGAATTGAACAACAAACTAAAACTATTCATCCTGTTTCTTCCTCTAAACTGATAAAAAAGGAAGACAACTAGAACCTATAAAGACGCAAATACATGGGTAGCCAACCTTTTTTGTTTTTATCAGTGCAAACATACAAATTTTGCGCATTTGGACTTAATTAATTTGTTGTCAGAAGAAAAATGCTCGAGTCACAATTGAATATCTATGTCTAGGCAGGTGACGTCAGAATTGGATGTATATAAAAATTTAATTGGAATTTATTATAATTATTATATAAGTGTAAAATAATATAGGTATAAATATGTATATTTAACAAAAAAAAAGGTGGTATATATAAAAGAATAGGATGAAGTTGTCATATGGTACTATTGGGCTTGCCAGCTAAAGCCAGTGAGCCAATGTCTTAGATATGCCTTCATTGCCTTGAGATTAGCATTGTGGACTTGCCAAATTGTACTTGATTATATAATAGAAATCACATGGCCCATAAGTGCAATTTTGTTCATTAGCGTAATAAACAAGTAAAGGCGCATTTAGTTTAAGGACTAGTCCATGTTTATCGATTCCATAACCTAAGGAAGAGCAACCCACACGTGAGGTTGTTTTAATAATGTGAATAAGGTTTAACATAAAATTATGGGGTGGCATTATGTTCATTAATCCTTTTCGTTTCTTAAAATATTTCAACTATTTTTTTTTCTTTCTGCAGCATAAGTAAATATGAAGATTTAGTTGCCATTCAGCACAAAAATTACCTTGCTGGATGCTGGAAGCTGGAAGCTGTATAGGAGTTGAACGTCCCTCTCAGAAAATTAAATTTAATAAAATTCAATTCCCCAGACAGTGAAATTTCTGCTGTGTGATTTCTATCAAACAGCAACTTCAAGATCAATTTTCACTTTTTGGAATATTATTTCCTAGAATAATTCTTTCCCTCGTCTATATGGGAGTTGATTTTTCTACTTTTTCATTCACTAAATTTATTTATTTTTAACATGTATCAAATATGATAAATTTTTATTCTCACGCTCACGTTCTCGAGAATATTAAAATAAAATTTATACCACTAATAAGAGAGAAGAGGGTTTAACCACATTGTATTTAAGCATGAAATGTCCATTAATATTTGATATTTCAAAAAACAAGTTAGTTTAATGGCATATTTTTATTTTGTACAAATTGATCATTATGTCAATTTATAAAGGGATAGTTTACATCAATACAAATCATTTTTCACTTGTTATTTCTTTTATCTGTATATTTTATTTTCATCCAACGATATAAAACTACTAAAGTTAAAATCACAATCGCCATTAGATGAAAATAAAATCGAAGATGGAGAATCAATATAAATGAATAATTACTTATACTAACGTATACAGATTTATTTTTGATTCGGTATCACCAAATAATATATTATCACATTACTATAATAATTTGGTTAAACAATCGCACAAACAAAATTAAAACCATTACATCAATTCCATCTTTAGGTTAAATAATAATTGAGATTGACGTCTGCGCTGGCCAGTTCAATTGATAAAAATCCAAAAGACCTAGCTGCCAGCCAACCTAATGCACGTTGAAAATACCCATTTAATGGGTAAAGCCTTTATTTCTTCAACTCAAAGCTACACATATAATAGTGCCAAACATTGGCTATATCCTAATTCTGTCTGCATCGAAATCTTCCACTTTGGTGGACTTCACTTCTAGAGACGTCACTTACTCAGTGTAAGGAACCTAAATTTACATTTATTTATCTCATTATGAAGATATTATTGGAAGAAACATCTTAAAGAAAAGACATTTAACAAGTTCAATAATCGTTTCTTCCATTTTAGTGAAGTTATTCGGCTAAACAACTTAAAATATGTAGAGTGAAGGGCCCAGATATGCTTTGTATGGTTGAACTCAGAAAAATTATATATAGGGTGCGTTTGGGTAAACAACTTAATTAAGAGCTTATCACATAAGACCTTATCGTATGAGAGCTTATGCCATAAGTGCTTAAAGAAAGAAAAAGAAAGAAGGGTATGAGAGGATTCAGACAGTGAAAAACAGAGAGGGTGTTTAGTGCATAAGCTCTTATGATAATTCCATAAGCTTCTCCCAGTGACTTATGAAAATAAGTCAAAAACTCCTTATGGGATGACATAAATTATTTTTATAAGCTCTGTCAAACACACTGCATAAGAGCTTATGTCATCAGATAAGTCAAAAGGAGCTTAATTTAACTCTTTCAAACGCACCCATACAGAGAGAACCTGACTTCTCCTTTTCTCTTCCTCTCTTCTTCTTTCTCTTCCTCCATCATCTTTTTACATGGTTCATATATATTTTTATTTTTCCTTTACATTTCGTGTTAGTTATGAATTCACGATTTAGGGTTTTTGCGAGAAAAGGTGCGCCTAATGATCACTGGCAGTAACAGTAGTGGTGTGGCAGAAGTCGTTGCCATGTTAGGGGTAATAGTGGTCTGAGTCGATGATGGTTGCGATGAGGGAGGTCGTGTTTGCAAGTTCCAAAATTCTAAAATGGGAATCGTTGGGATGATCATCAATTCGAAAAAGTAGCCCCGTTGATTCATTTACTATATCTCATAGTATATATGATAACAATACTAAAAATAAGTATATAAAAGAATTTTTTTGACAAAATAAGTATATAAAATATTAGATATGATATTTAAAATTTAATATTTAACTATCATATATTTATATATAAAAATATATGTTTAACTTACAATTGAGAAGTTGTAGACACCTTTAAAACAAAATATACATACAATTTCATTGAGACAACTTATAACCATAAATATAGTGAAAGTTGTTCTTCAAAAGAGTCGAGTGTCACGTCACTTCCACCCATACAACAATAATAACAAAATGTTTATGAATGGAGTAAAGATATTTGGATATGTCTTATATAGATATCCTACAGTTTATGAGAGTATTGAGAGTGATGGAATATATAATAAGAAAAAAAAAAACCTTTATATAATATTAAACACCATTTTCATGTGTGAAAATACTCTTATGAATGAAATGAAAGGGTACAATTCCAACCCTTTCACTTGGTTGCTTTGCGCAGTCGTAATATCCAGGCGAGAGTGACAGATACATTGCACATTTGCACCTTGAAGGCTTGAATTATTGACGAACCCATGTTTCTCCTTAGGGGTATATCCGTCAATCCACCAATCGCCATTTCTCATTTTTTTTTCTTTCTAGAAAGCAGCGAATATTATGAACCGACCCAGTCTCTCCTCCTCACGCGCCTACGTAGACTCAGTTCTATACGCCACGTGTACCAACCTGGCCCCACCACACAAAAAAGACCACGTCTCAACCCATAAATAGCTTTAGACTTCGTTTGGTTTTAATTTTTGTTTATTGTTTTCAAAATTAACAAAATCATCTATAAACTATAAAGTAAAATTTAGGCTCCCCCACCCCTCGCCCCACAATAATTTAGCCACAATTTTGAAGAGCAAAAATTAAAAGTAATATTTAAATAACTCATTTTAAAAATAATTATATACTTAAGCAGTTATCTAATATGAAATTTTAAGATAATAGATTCGCCAACAAACTTTTATATATTTGTGTTAAAAAAAACAAACTTTTATCTTCGTTAAAAGAAGAGGAAAAAAAAAACAAAACTTGTATCTCGATTAAGTATGTGTTTCGTTTTATGTTGGAAATCTCTAGAATTGATTCTGTCATCAGTCAAACGTGATTTCAGTAAAAATGATATGTTTGGTTACTACCAGGTAAATTGCTTTTACATTCACAAGCGATTCTGACTATAAGCTACAAAAAGTAGCTTTTGTGATGGATTGAAAAATTTACACTAAGTTTTACATCAAACTTGTTTTTAAAATAAAAACATTCAAAAATAAATCACTTTACTTCAAACTCAATTATAACTAAATCAATTTTACAAAATAAATTTTATTCAAAAATACTTTTATCAAACGTCTATCCAAACACACTAACATGATGCACGTATGCTATAACCTCATTTCCACAAAATAAATAAATACATCATTATTTAAAAACTTTGACAGCAAAGTTTTATTATAAACTCTTTTCAATATAAATCAAGTTAATTCAAATATGCACTCTTTAAAACTTGATGGTATTTTCGGCTAAAAAAAATTGATGATATTCTATGAAGATTGATATTTTTATTGGGCGCCAAGTCTCTTTTTCTTACATCGAATGTAACCAAAAAAATAATAAAGTCAACCAGCATAGATGTAGTTTCATTATTACTAGCTCAAGTAATTTTAACTTTAATAAATTAAATATTGATTTCGTAAGTTTTTGTATTTCACAAGAAAAGTCTTTTTTTTATAGTATTTTTCATGCAACCAATAAAAACATCAAACTCCACATCATCATGCGTGCGATAGTATTTTGATCGTCGTCTTATTACGGTATCGTTTGATTTCCTGTTTTGTTGCGGTGTTCGTTTGGTTCAGATTGACATATCAGCTTCGATCCATTACAGATTTAGTCAAAACTTGGATGTCAGCGTTACAGATCCGGAGGTATTGGAATTCCGATCACTTTGATTTTGTCACACTTGTAAGCATTTTCTCGTGTTATACTATTAATCTGGGTGCTGTGAGTTTGTTCACGGATTCATCATTTTCGATTTTTAGCGATGTTGAATTTATGTTTTTTCAATGTATTTTATCAATTTGAATGAATGAATATCTATTTTAGTAAAAAAAAACATTTTTTGTCCTCATATTTTTAAAATTTAAATATAAAATTTAAACTAATTTTTTAAAAAAAATTATAGGCAAAAATGTTAATAGTTAGTTGTTATGTTAATTTTTCTCATTTTCTAAGTTTTGAACCATGTATCTCCTACTCTTCGAACTCCTTTTTGCACTTAGCTCAAACCACTTGATCTACTCAACCCTTTTTTGTAAATTAATTTTAAATCTTCTTATTAATTATTACTTAAAAATTAATTATTCTTGAAAGTAAAAACCAACCAACCTTTATACATGATTTTGATTGTAACAGGTCCAAACAAGTCTTTAGTTACGTGTAACTCACATTCAATTAATGTAAGTGATATTCTTGTATATTTTGTTTCGTACTTTGATCAGGTATTTTTTCATATAAATTGTTACGAAATTAATTTTTGACATCGTCATAGTTAAAAGGCTTTTTGGTAATTATATTCTCTAAAATTTAATTTGTAAAGTTCTACCTGAGAACACGTTTCACTTGACATGGCACCAGGGGCGGACCTTGGAACGGGGGAGCAATGACATTATGGCACCCCCTTAAATTTCATCTGTGTGAGACCATTTGTGAATTTGTTACAATTTGTGCCACTACCATAGCTTGGGAGCAACACATAGGTAGGAAGGTGGTTGATTTAATTAACACAGGATGTTGTCTATGTTTTTTTTTATTATTATTGATTTATAGAGTTGATTTAACATGTTTGGAAGCTGTTTATGTTTTATTTATTTATTGATTTATGGAATTTTTATAAATTTTCTTGTGATATAATTTACACTTACAATTGCTAGTATTTTGACATGTATGTTTTGACCAGTATCTAGTAAGGGTGGCAAACGGATGGATCGGATAAATTTTTATTCGGATCTTAACGGATGGACTAAAAACAATCCATTAATCCATTATAATCAATTACAAATTCATTAAAAAAAATCCAATCCATCAATGATCCATTAAATAAAATCCATCCGATCCATCCATTAACAACTTTTCATGAATGGATATCCAATCCATCCACTAAATTTTTTTTTAAAGAAATTAAATAATTTTATATCTCTTTTATCCATCCATAAAATATTTTTAAAAATAAAATAATTTGTAAAAAATTTAAAATATTATCTATATCTCGCTCTCATCTTTCTTCCTCTCTCTACCCTTTCTCTCTCTCCCTTTTTTTCCTACTCTCTCTTTATCTTTACTCTCTCTCCACTCTATCTTACGACCTTCTTGTATCACGGCCATTTTTCTATTACTGTATGGGAGTTATTGATTATGTGCATCTACAGAGGTTGTTTTGTCGTAATGTTCCATGACATTGTTTTGCGAAACTTGTTACGACTTTCTGTGCTTTCAATTAGTTAATTTTTTTTAAAGTTTCTCATAAAAAAAAGGCAACGAAAAAAGAAAACGTATATGATAACGTGGACTACAATTAGTGCTTGAACACAATTAATTAGTTAATACTTAATGTAACAAAAAAAGAAAAAAATAGATAAATAAAATAAAAAATAGTGAAGAAAAAATAATAGGAAACGAAAGAGAAAATTAGATGGAGTGTGTTTTTTTTTTTACAAATGGAGGGTTTTTTTATTTGGTGAAAAGTAATTTGAAAAAAATAAATTGGTTTTGGAATGGACAAAAGTTGATTCATTACATTTTTTATTGTAGGTCCAATGGATTTTAAAAAATATCGGATGGATCATAAACCATCGACTAAAAACATAATCCAATCCATCCAATTCATTTATATTATTTTTTTATAAATGGATGGATTGAATGGATTTTCTCATGGATGGATTGGATGGATGGTGGACAAATGGATCATTTTGCCACCCCTAGTATCTAGTGTCTCCAACTAACATTCTTAAGTTTTAAATGTATTATTTTGACTAGTATCTAAGAGTTTAAATTCGACAAGTACCAACAGGCCGAAAAAGACGAAAAAAAGGCCTTGCATACTCGAGAAGCTGATTCAATAGAAACCAATCTTACTGATGATCTTCTTTACACTCCCCCAATTTTTTTCTCAAGATCCGCCACTGCATGCCACTCAACCTTCGTGGGGGCATTTTTTGTAAATCTTTTTTTGGTACAATATTCTTGACCATTTGTAAATTTTATCATACAGTTTTTTTAGCAACTTATTAAAGGTAGTTTTACATAAGATTTCTTTATGAGTAAAGATCTGATTTGATCCCCAAAAATAAATACGGTGACATATTTAGTTCTTGAAAAAGATAAATTAATTATTTGATCCCTCGAATTTACAAACATGGAATATGTTAGTCTCAAAATCGTTTCAAACATTCATTTACTTGCATATGAGTCCAATTAACCATCATGTCTAGCTCGTTGATGATCTTGTGTGACCTATGATAAATTTCCACCGTGAAAACATATGAAAAGCGAGAAAAAAATGCTCAATTTCCAAGTTCCGGAGGATCAAAATTGTGCTTTTTTTTCAATTTTTTTCAAACTGGCGGGCTAGACAAGATGGTTAATAAAACACGTAGACAAGTAAACAGATATTGGAACCAATCTAAGGACTAACATGTCCCATATTTGTAAATTTGAGAGACCAAATAATTAATTTATTTTTTTCAGGGATAAAAAATGTCCATAGGATGAGGGGCGTGTAAAACTCGGTCTGGTCCTAGAACCCGTCCCAACCCGTAGTGTTCGGGCCGGGTCTTACCCTAACCCGCAAGAGATGAGGGACGAACCTGTGTCCCATTTAATGATCCGGTGTCGGGTCAGAGAGGGCTTTGTGCTGACCTTCAGGTTATCCGGCCCGTCCCATATAATAAAATCTACTTTTACTTTAATCCCTCCTTAACTTACATTTCATGCACGGTCGCTAAGAAAGAAGTCTGAAGCAAATTATTAAACTTTTACTCTCACATTGGCCCAATTGATAGGTTTTAGGAAATATTTTGTGACTTTTGTAGCATTAAAATAATTCTGTTTGATTAAAATATCATATTTTTAACAATGTGACATTGGAACACGAGTATCAAGAAAGTATCCAATAAAAGGATCTAGTTATTGATATTTTGTAACAACCATTTTTGGATTTATTTAATAACACAAAGTCAATTAGTGACTTTTATATAATATCTTTTACCGATATTTTGGTTTATAAAAAAAAATTCACCGACAAAAATTTAATTTACAAAAAATCTATTCAATTTCGGGTTAACTCGATCTCGTCCCACTTAAATTCGATCTTAAATCAACCCACATATGACCGATTTATTTAAGTCTAGGGACGAGTTCAAATTAAAAAAATTGATTCTATAAATACTTAGGATCAGATAAAAAAACAAACATAACCCGTTCCGATCCGTCTCCGCTCATCTCTTCTTAGCACACAGTAGAGCAAGTTTAAATTTCCCTCCCATCATGTGGTGTTGTACTTCTACTGGGGAGACAACTCAAATGTCTTTGTCTCAAGAAAAACAACGACTTAGATATCATCCGTACGTTTTCGTTGAGATCTACGCCGCTCAACTCAGAATCTATGTACCTGCCACCGTATCCGTAGCGTGTGCGGTACGTGTGCGGCGGTAACTCTCTCAATCAAAACAAGTAACAATCTTAATTTTTCATTAATTATTACTATTACTATGGATAGGATAGGATATGGATTATAAAAGGTAAACATTTTTTTTTGACAAATATCAAAGGTAGACATTAGACATTATTATAGTACCTATACCTATATCGATACTAAATTGTGTGATGTGCATCATGTTGATAGCATATCCTTTTTGGTACATAAAAATCTTGCATATTTTTAATAAAAAAAAATTAAAAGTAATCTTTTGGTTCATATATGTGATACTGATTTTTAATTTGATCCTTATATATAAAAAGTTATCAATTTGGTCCCTATACGTGATACTGATTTTCAATTTAGTCCTCACCGCTAATTGGTTCATATACAAAAGGACCAAATTGTAAATTATTGTCACATGTAAGGACCAATTCAACAAAAAAAAATTTGAAATCGGTCCCTACATGTAACAATTATTTTCAATTTGGTCCCTATATGTGATAATAATTTGCAATTTGGTCCCTCTTATATAGGGACCAATTAGCGATGAGGACCAAATTGAAAACCAGTGTCAGATATAGGGACCAAATTGATAACTTTTTACGTATAGAGACTAAATTGAAAAATCAGTGTCACGTATAGAGACAAAAGATTACTTTAACCAAAAAAAATTATCTTGCAAAATCTTAATTTATATTTTTTTTATTTTTTATTTTTTATTTTTAATACTAATATAGATGTGGTGTCAGGAGAATTAAATGAAAATACCATTTTACTATATTTTAAATAATTAAAGCTGATTTATTAAATATTTGTCTTTATTCTAATTGTGATTTATGCTTCTATGTTAATGTATTTTAATTTTATATATAGTATCTAAGTTATATTATGTCTTATATTTTTTGAAACTCATTATATTACATATGTGTTTAATTAGTATGCATTTTTAGTATAAAAAACTTTATGTCAAAAATCATGTATGATTAATTTTTAAAATAATTTGAATAAAATTCAAATATTTTTATTGATATATTAATTTATGATTGATTGATATAATAAAAAAAATTGTATTGATGTTATAAAAAAAAATATTGACAATACAAGCTAATTAAATCCATTATATATTAATGTTGTATTATATCTATAACTCGTATATGCACATGTGCTTCTTAAATTAGTAACACTAATTATATAAATTGATTTTTTTAATAATTGTTTATGAATTTTTATTACAAATAATTAAAGTATATTTGTTAACAAAATAAAATTAAAAATATTTCATAAAAATATTTTTTTAATTATCAATACACTAGGGTAACGTTTGTTGCAAGTTTTAAAAAAACAATCCCGGAAATGTTACCATGAGAATAAAAGTTTATTGTGTTTAGTACAAGTTTAAAAAGTTTATTCTCAGACATAAAAGATTCTCGAGAATAAAATTATTGAATGATAATCAAAACGTAGAAACTTGGGAAAATTCTATTCACAGAGATATAGTTTGCTTGAGAATAAAACATTCCAGTTATCAAAATGTTACAGTGTTTTACCCTTTTCGAGGAATTCTACCTTTTTTAATTATATAAAATGATATATTCCTTTTTTTTTCTAAAAAAAAAGGAATTATTTCAACTTTTATTACATAACATGTTTTTCAATGCACTGGTGTCTTTTTTTTGACATAATCAATGCACTAGTTAGGAAAAAGAATTTAATTGCACCCGTTTTTTGTTATTATTATTATTTTTATTTTTATTTTGTGTATTTGACTGTTCTCTTTTTTCCAACCACCATAAAACGCGGTCCAATTGCCCCCAATATAATCCTCTCCTTCCATTAGGGTTCCATGCCTCACATCTTCCCGCATTTCTCTCTTCAAGTCTTGATGATCTCTCACTCCCTTCTCTGATCTCTGATTTTCTCTCTCACCCTTTTAAACTTTCTCACTCCCCTGTGTTCTAGGTTTTCATTTCTTGTTGCATTTTTGCTAGGTTCAAACTCAAATTGGGTTGTCATTTCTGGGTTTTCCAATTGAAGTGATAAAAGATTTCAAATTGAAAGCAAACTTTTTACTCTAGGGGGTTCGATTTTGGATTTTGGGAAATGGGTATGTGAAATCCGAGTTTTAATTTCCGAGTTTTCAAATTGGAGAGAATTCTTAAATTTTAGGGGAGGGTTTCAATTTTGGATTTTGACAAATTAGTCTGTGAAATTTTGGGATTTTGATTGCTGGGTGTTAAAATTGGAGAGAAAAATTCGGTTTTTTCTGAGCTTTCAGTAACTGGGTCTGGGAAATTTTGAGGGGTAAGAAGAGGGTGTGATTCAGAGAGCGCTTCTGTAACTTGGTGTTCTATGTAAGAATGCCCGCTACGGATTTTCAAGGTTCTTCTCCTTCATCCTTAACCCATTTTGGCCGTTCAATTCTGAGTTTCCATCGTGATCAGGTTCACTCCATGGAAGGGTCAACCTTGGAGCTTGAACTAGAATCCTTTCAGCAACACATCACTGAGCGGTTCCTGGAACTCTCTTCAGTTGATCACAACGATTTGCTTTCCCTCTCTTGGGTTGGGAAGCTCCTTGATTCCTTCCTATGTTGCCATGAGGAATTCAGGGCCATTATCCAAACCCACAGGGCTCAGGTGTTGAGACCCCCAATGGATCGCATGGTGTCTGATTACTTTGAACGCAGTGTGAAGGCTTTGGATGTTTGCAACGCAATTCGAGATGGGATCGAGCAGATTAGGCAATGGCAGAAGCTGTTGGAGATTGTGGTTTGTGCATTGGGGCATCAGAGGAGTATTGGTGAGGGCCAATTTCGTAGAGCCAAGAAGGCTCTCATTGATTTGGCAATTGGTATGCTTGATGATAAGGAATCCAATACTTCTATTGCGCATAGAAACCGATCTTTTGGCCGCAACAATGCTAGCAGAGATAATCATCAGAGCCATAATCATAACAATAACCATAATAATAACAACCAACAGTTACTACACCATCGATCATTGTGTCATTTTCGATCACTTTCATGGAGTGTTTCTCGTACTTGGTCTGCTGCCAAGCAGCTACAAGCAATTGGGAACAACATGTATCCTCCTAAAGCAAATGATCTTGTGGCAACTAATGGCCTTGCAATGCCTGTGTTTATCATGAATTCAATCCTGTTGTTTGTGATGTGGGCACTTGTGGCTGCGATTCCATGCCAGGATCGTGGATTACATGTCCATTTCACCACTCCTAAGAACTTCTTGTGGGCTGCTCCGATGCTCTCACTTCATGAAAGGATCATGGAGGAGTCGAAGAAGCGGGAGAGGAAGAATGCTTGTGGATTGCTCAAAGAGATTCATCAGATTGAGAAATATGCTAGAGTGATGAATGAATTGGCTGATTCTGTGCACTTCCCATTGACTGAGGAGAAGGAAGGTGAGGTTAGGCAGAGAGTGCAGGAGATTTCACAAGTTTGTGATGCTTTGAAAGATGGACTTGATCCTTTGGAGCGCCAAGTGAGAGAGGTGTTCCATAGAATTGTGCGTAGCAGAACAGAAGGGCTTGAGACTCTTGGCAGACCAAGCCATAATGATTAATTTGTTGTGCACCCATCAATTCTTTGTGGGTGCTGAAAATGCAAATAGAAGTTGAGTTGATTCAATAGCCTAATTTTGCTTCCATTTCAGACTACAACAATGAAGAAGCAAGAGACCAAGGAAAGGAGGAAGAAAGGCAAAGGCTGGTGATTTGAACTGAAGATTTTGCCAACAGTAAAGTGGTAAGGGGGAGGATTCTTGCACCTAAAATCCATATAGATGTATAGAGTTAAGGATATTTGAAGTGGGTGTTGTAATTTTTTTTTTCCTCCTCTTTTTGTCTAGTGATGGGTGTTGCTATTTGTACAATCAATTTTCTCTGTAACTTCCTGCATCCTCATTGTAGCTGATTTTGTTGATGAATATGTATTAGATACATTTCCTGTTGTTTCATATAATTACAATTGTATTAGGAAGAGCTGATAATTATAAAATCTTGTCTTCCTTTGGAGTCTAGAGATTGTTCAATTTCATTAAACTTTATGGATTAATTGAAGAAGATATTAAAGTTAAAACAAATTTCTGAGGAATGTCTCTGTATTCTGCAGCATTGTATCTGTTTCCATTTTCCAGTATCATTTATGGACTTAAACTGTGAATGACATTGACGGTGGTCAAGTATTTTGTTCTGTTTCAGCATCATAATTTGTCAGGAAAATATGGCCTTACAGAGTTTTTGCTCTAGCATTTGGGCTTAAAATTTGTTTAATATATATAATCAAAATCAAAGTTTCACAGGAAATTATATACCAATGTCTCTCCCTTGAACCGTTCATTCTCATATATTCAGAAGAATTGGGAATTTATATATAGTTACTCTGTTATTTCAGTATGTAGTATTTTAGAAGTGAAAATATTACCACCACTGTGCAGTGTTATAGATGAATTTTTAATGAACGAGTTTCCAGTCAGGGCATTGATGCTGGTTTACTTAGACTTGGTTTATTGCCATCCATATTTGAATTTCTTGGCAATGTGCCACGGTGACACTAATTCTTGGTCAAGGGAAAATTTGTTGACCAGAGGTCAATATGTATTCTTTATGACCTTTTGTAACGCCATCAGGATTTGCCATTTTGGATCACATTTGTGTTACAAGTGTATTTTGTTATGGTCTTGCATTTTCTGCTGTAAAAAAAAGCCATATATGGACTTAAAAACTTTCTCATATCACATAAAATTCTCTGATTCTATAGCGTCTATTTATGTCATTGTAACTGTCACTGGAATAATAATTATTCAAGCGTTAAGACATGGTTTTATCTTTGCCCTGCATTCTTGGAATTCATGATAATTTTTACAATTCTGTGTCTATCAGTGGGATAAGTTTTTTTTAGAAGTGATATTATCTTTAAAGCAAACAAGTAAGATATATTTATTTTTTAATTTAATAAAGTCAATAGAAATTTTTATTCATTAAATGATCTAAGAATTGATGTATTATTACTTGCAGACTTTAAATGCAATTTTATTTTAAAGGAGCTGCTTTATACGGTTATACCTGTCTAATGCACGTGCTATGTCTGTAACTTGTATACAGGTTTAGAAGAATACATGATTTTTGCTTTACTAGCAAAGTATCATCTTTCCAGCTCAATACAATTTGAAGAACTGAAGAAAGAAAATACCCTGCTCTTGAACATCTAGAATAATGGAATAGATTTCTATAGGGAAGCCTTGCTATTCAATACGAATAGCAAAATGACAAAAGCTATACATAATAAGGATGCACCGATAAAATATCAATTTGGGTGGAAATCGTGAGTGATTAATTACAAACGGAGATGAGAAAAAAGTGTCAAAAAACACAATTTGTGTGTGTATATATATATACATACTAAATCCGTTTCGTTCTACTTCTACGTATCATTTTTCTATTACAAAAGGTAAAGCTAAAGGTATGCGCAGTTTCGTTTCTTTCAGTTTGAGATAGCAAAGTGGCCACGTTAGAGTTTGTTATGCATATGGTGGTAGGGATAGGTCCACTCGAGTCTGGAAGTTGATTGATGTAACAATCTACTCAATACCAAATTCACCGAGTAAATAGCCAATTTGGTCCCTGAAACTGTGAGATCGTGTTAATTTGGTCCCTAAAATTAATGAAATTGCAAAAAGGTCCCTGAAACTGTTAAACGTTGATCAAGTTGGTCCCTCCGTTAGGCAGGGTTACTTAACGCCGTTAATGGCGCTGACGTGGCACGTTAAGTGCCCATGTGGCATGACAAATGTATCTGCACGCTTTCGGGACCAACTCGACACTAAATTACGAGGGACTAAGAACCTTCTCTCTCTCTCTCTCAATCCTCTCTCTGATCCTTCGCTCGAATCTCCAACAATGGTGTTCTTTGTTATTGGAACATTTTTTGATTTTTATTGTTTTGTTCTTTAGGCTACAATGATCTGTATTGACAATTCCGAATGGATGCGTAATGAGGATTACTCTCCTTCTCGGTTTCAAGCTCAAGCTGTCGACGTCAAATCTTATTTGTGGTGCTAAAACCCAGGTAGGTTAACCTAATCATACCTTATTCTTCTCTTTTGCCTTTTTAATCTTTATGTTCTATTTTGTTTAAGGTTTTTGGAAAATTAGTTAGATATAGAGAAAACTCTGAATGTTATAGCTGGCTTGAGATAGTGTGAATTATGCGTTATGTTGTATTTCGGAATTGGTTTTTAAATTTGAGGTTCACTTGTGCTCTTGAATGTATTTTGATTTTAATTATTTTAATTATACAGTCTAATCCAGATCTGGTAACCCCTACTAGTGATCTGGGCAAGATCTTAGCTTTGAGTGTATGCTTTTCTTTGAATCTTTTTTATTTTTTTCTTCTGTACTTTATTATTTGACCACTATGCTATTGGAAAAGTATTTGATGAGTGATAATTGAAGTCGATTTGCCTTATGAATGGATATATATTTCTGTTTTTAATTTTATTATTAATTATTATTGGAATATTGTACCTATAATTTCTTAATGATGTTGCACTTACGTTTTTGTTGAGACCTTCCTGAAGATTTAGAAGGAGATAGGGATTAACAGATTATGATGAAATCCTTTAGCCGTGAAAACAATTTTGCTTGGTTTTGTTAACTGATTTCAAGTTTGTTGATCTTCTTCTCTTTTTGGATTTTACTAGCAGCTGTGTAAGGTTGCTTTTTATAGGGCATGTCCATTGATGAGGTTGATGAACTTTTTTGTAATCTCATTTCTGAAATGTTGAACAAGAATTGCAGCATATCCTTCTGCCATATTGTGTTACTTTTTGGTTCTTCTGTTCATCAAAAAATTGATTTTCTCCCTATTTTCTTCCCAATTTTTAGGACTAGAAATAGGTGGTGAGATGAACCTAGCTGCCGGAATTCAGGTGGCACAATTGGCTCTTAAGCATCGGCAAAATAAAAAGCAGCAGCAAAGGATTATTGTTTTTTGCTGGAAGGTATGCTTAGCTATATTTCAAGCTTTATCAAAATTGTCTTGTTTGTAGTCGTTTTCTGTCTAACTGTCTTATTCAATGTTTTATAGTCCTGTCAAGCATGAAAAGAAAATGTTGGAGATGATAGGGAGAAAGTTGAAAAAGAATAGTGTAGCACTTGATATTGTCAATTTTGGTGAAGAAGATGAGAGCAAGACGGAAAAGCTGGAAGCACTCCTTGGAGCTGTTAACAATAATGATACCAGCCACATTGTTCATGTTCCACCTGGTCCAAATGCTCTTTCTGATGTACTTATAAGGTTTAGTGTCAAAATCAACGCTATAGTAAAAATCGAGGCGTACCTCAAGCACCATTGTTGGAGATTCAGAAGCGAGGGAGGGAGGGAGGGAGGGAGGGAGGGAGGGAGGGAGGGGGAGGGAGGGAGCGAGAGAAGAGAGAGAGAAGGTTCTTGGTCCCTGAAATTTAATGTCAGATTGGTCCCTGAAACTGTGGTACAGCTGTCATACCACGTGGGCACTTAACGTGCCACGTCAGCGCCATTAACGGCGTCAAGTAACCCTGCCTAACGGAGGGACCAACTTGATCAACGTTTGATAGTTTCAGGGACCTTTTTGCAATTTCGTTAATTTTAGGGACCAAATTGACACGATCTCACAGTTTCAGGGACCAAATTGGCTATTTACTCCAAATTCACCACTTATTTTTGTACCAAGGGATGGTTTTTGTACAATGTAATATCATTTAGTGTTCCTTTTATTTTTTTGGTATATTTTTTAGAAGCGTATATATAAAGAAGTTAAAAAATAACTGTGAGATAGAGATAAACATATACGATATTATATACGATGTCCAAAATTTGTGTTCAAATATCATAACTCTTTTGTAGCCAAGTGTCCAAAATAATCTATTAATATTATTATGATAAAGCACTTCCAACCTAAAATTTAGAACCTGAGTACGTGTTATCTAAGGAAATTGTTCATTTTAGAATGTTCTGTTTCTTTCATGTCATCATAGAACTCCCCCAACTTCTGTTGCAACTAATGTTGATTCTACTGTTAATGATATTTTGGTGTCTGTACATTTTAAGACTACCTGTGATTTAACAGTTAGTGATAAGAATCTTGAGACTTCAGTTTATGTTCAAGTTCTTAGTACTTTTCTAACTGTTGTTCAAAATGATTTTAATGTTTTATCTGCTTGGTTGAAAAAGTAAAAAGATGCTAGTACTTGTAAGGAAGGAGAGCAAAATAATAATAATGTTGTCACGGTGGTTACGTTCAAATCTCATAAGAAATATAACCTGAGATTGAATAAAAAAACATAATTCTAGTTATGCTTGCATTTATTTTGTATGGATTTTTATTTTTTGTCCCCATGTTCTTGTTTTATTTTTTATTTTACTAATAAATTTATGGTGACTTGTCACCTTGCTTTTAAAAAAAACTTAAATAAATCCACCTGCAAATTTAAGGATTGAATGTTGACGGACCTAATATCATTATAAAGTCTTTTTGTCTTATTATTTAAATATATATGGAAAAAATATAGAAGAGTTTGATCTTTTGTATATAGGTATAATCATAATCAAATTATTTTATGATATGGTAATATATGATTGAACAAAATGTAAAAAAAGTTTTGCAAAGTCATAATATTTCCAATCTAAACTATATCATTAAAATCCAAGTATTCATAATTAAAATCATTACAAAAAATTTCTTCAAAATGCTTTGACAGTTGCTTTGGATTGCACAGCTCAATTAAATTGCTGATCATAATTCCAATAAAAAGTAGATAATATAATCTTCCAACCAAAAACAGATAGTAATCAATTTCAATATATATATATATATATATATATATATATATATATATATATATATATATAATGTTAAAAAAGAGTACTTCAATTTTATTGGTGGAAGTATTCCACATTGAGTTATCAATTTAAGTAATGCTACATATACACACCTATACAAATATCACATCATATTTAAATTTTTCAGAATTTGATAATAATTGATTTTATCATTACATTTACATTACAAACCTATTGTGTGCAGGCAATCTCATGTATTTGGGATGCCCGAGCTATTGGCCCATTATTGAGCGTGTTTTGTTCTAATCTTGGCAACCCGAGATTAGCCCATTGTTGGCCCATCTACATTAGTCCATTTTTCTATGAATTAGCATTACATTGAAGTAACTGAGAGACTCTTAATTTACTTCAGGCACGCAACTATAAAGCGTATCAAGATTCAAGATCGATTTCTACCTATGTAGTCGCTGGGAGTTTGTACTTACTTGCCAATTTCACAAAACTTTGGACTAAGTCTGCTAATCGTATACACTTAAGGGCTTCTTTGGTTTATTTCCTACTTCCTATTATCGTTTTCATTTTCTGATTTAAAGAATAATTACAATAAGAATAATTACAAAATTATTTTTTTGTTTTCATTCTATTTTTTGTTTTCAAAGATTTGTATAGGAAACAATGAAAACAAAAAAAAATTATTTCCAATGTTTTCTGTACAAATATTTAGAAACAGGAAACTGAAAAAAATATAATAATTTTATATTTAATTTTATTGTAATTGTTTTTTAAATGAAAATAGGAGGTAAAACAGGCCCTAATACTGTGATATGATTGTGTTCTTTGTGAGCAAATGTGGTTTTCCCACAAGTATTATGAAAGATAGTAATTTCTTACGAACTTTGCCTTGTGGTGTGACTTGTGAGCTATATATTAATCACATCAAAATGTGCTAATCTTTTTTTATCCTTTAAAATGGTTACTTTGCTAGAATTTTGTACTAATATATCACCCCAACTTAAGTGTACTATCCATAAATACTCTGCAGATACGGGTGTGGCTAAGCTACACCACCCAGTATTTACACCGCTCAATGCACTACCCACATGGCGGTGTGTGCTCCAATCAATTTGCCACGCTGGTCGGTCAATTTTTCAAAGTTTAGCAATGTATATATACCGTATTCAACTAGTAGTGAATCAGTTTATTGCTGTATACCCCATTGTATTATTTGTATTTATTACTTTTGCCCAAAAATATTAAATTTATTATATTTGTTTATCCAGATTCAGATTTCTCCCATGAATCACATGGTTGCAGATCGATCGGGACTGTTGGGGGGTCTTTGGATGACACCGGGGATAGCGTGGTGGTCGTCGTTTTCCACAGCCACTCTGAGGCGGTTGTGGCGCCACGATCTGGGGTTTCACGCACGGGGATGGGGATGGCGGTGTTCTGATGGCGTTTTGTTGTTCCGGTCTGAGCAGATCTGCATCGGATCGATCGTAAGCGCCGTGGCGGCGGCGGTCCGAGGCAGTTCTGGGGCAGTGCGGCTTTGAGAGTGGTTCCGTCGTTTGGGATCGTGCCGTTAACTGTTCCGGTGTTGACAACGAATACCGACCTTGAGCAAGAACGATGTCGTCGTCATGGTCTCTCTGTCCTGTGTTTTCGTTCCCGATCTCGTGAGCGGCCGAAACGGGTAAGGGAGACGAGGGTTGGGTGTCAGGTTTGGTACGAGATTAGGTTTCTGTGGCTGGGGATTTAGGGTTTTCGACTTTCGGAGGTGGCGGCAACGACGGTCGGGCGGAGGTCGACGGTGAGGTGGCGACAGAACGACCACCGGCGACAAGCTCTGTTAAGTGAAGCTTCCGGACCCGAAACAACGAACCACCGACAAAATGCAACAGCTGCCTGAGCTTGCTAACGCGCTGAGGAGGTTGAAGGTCGAGGAATAGGCATGAGGTTGAAGGTCGAGGAACAAGCGTTCTGCACAATAATGGTCACGCCGGTGCTTTGCAAATGCAAATGCAGAAAAGGATTGAGCTGGGGGATGAAGGAAGAAGACAGGGAAGAAGGAAGAAGACGATGGGGACTTTTTAATAAATATCATTTAATTTAATTTTTAAATTATGGGGGTAAAATATAAATAACCAAAATACCAAGGACCTCCCTACAAATACATCAGAAAGTGCCCATGTTGAATGGTTGAAAAGTCATGGTTGCCAGCTTGTTATATTCATTGACTGTGAGTCAGCCATGTGGGTAGTGCATTGACCAGTGTAAATACTGGGTGGTGTAGCTTAGCCACACCCCTGCAATACATAAGGTATTCTTTATAGGTTTCATACCAACACACAAAAAAGCATCTTTTAATAAACTTAAATCAACTCTTTCTCACTCTAATATAGTGTATTACTAGAAAGATAAAAGTTACAAGCAAAGTTGATCCTCCTAGTAACAATGGAGGACAAGGCTTCCATGGTTTTTTGGGACCTCGCTTCTTCACTGGAGCTGCTTCCTCTTCAGTCTTATGATCTGGAACCTTTTGTGGTTCACTAGTTTGTTCTGGTTCTGGTGTCACTCTATCAACAACCTCTTCTTCCTTCACCTCCTCAATTCCAATCCCACACATTCCTTTCACCTTTTTTGGCATCACTATTGTCAAAACTGCTTCCTCTTCGTTATACTTAGCCTTGATCCGATCCAAAAACACCCCATCAGGGATTCTAAACTTCTTTCTAAACCCTTTGATTTTCAGCTCTTTCTTGAACGGTATCATTTGCATTTCCTGCACCTCCTTCTCCCCACTCACTGAAATCTGAGTACCATCTCCACTAATATTGATGTTAATGTTCTCTTTCTTATATCCTGCATTTGCATGTTAACGTACTAATTAACAACATTAACATAGAAAGAGAACAAGAAAAAACAAAGAATAGCTTTATTATTCGGGTAGAGATCACCCGTCGCATTATAGTATATCATATCTTGTTCTCATCAATAATATTTTGTTAAATAAGTTAAAATTTTATTTAATATTAAAAAGATAGAATATGTAGCAAGGTATTATTGATTGAGGTAAGATGTGATACGTTAAAATGGGACATGTCATCGTTGGGAAAGGGAAAGAAACCTTTAAGATGTGCAGTGAGGATGAGCATTGCATCATTTTCTTTAGACAAGAAGACAGGTCCTGATCTGTCTTTGGCAAACTGAAAATCTGAAATGGAAGTGGTATCATCTCTGGTTGTGGTGATCTTGAGTCCCAACTCAACCTCCATGTAGATGTTGATCCTTAATATTTTTCCTGAAAATAATGAAAGCTTAATAAAAGGGAATGTTCCAATATTTTGTGTCTCTTTGAACAGACAGACATAATGGCTAGCATTTTTAGAGTATCGTGTTACTGTTTTGTAGTTTAATTTCTAAGAACAAAACTGTGCAAGTAAAGCATATATTCATTTCTTCACTATACAGTACATGTACATATAGGCACCAATAAAGCTGCTAAAATGTTGAGGTCAGTTGCTTTTTTGTTGCTGTATCCTATTTCTTATTGCCTTTGAGGGAATCTATTGCTTTTGGGACCCTAACGTGTAAAATCAAAGGCGTAGAAAACATGGTTGTCTGAGTAAGGAAATTATTATTATACAATGGTACAATTTCATAAAATTTTCTATTGTATGATGTGTTGTCACATTATTTAGTGAGTATAAAATGTAAATTTTAATTGATTAGGAGACTCAGTAACAGGCCTTCCGTCATACTCATAAGATAGGTTTTAGGCCTTGCCCCAAAAAAATCAGTTATTCTTATCTTGGTGGGTTGGATTTAAACATTAGAACAACATCTAATGAGATTTATTTATCTAAATGCAATATAGTTTATCAATTCACATCGAACTCTTGTCATACTGATGGTAGCTTTACAAGAGGAATTAGTTCATGGAGCAGCAGGGTAGTCTTATTACTCTTCATGTTCAGTCTATTCAATCTGGAAGTAGAAAATTTGGTCCTTCTTAAACCCAAACTAGCAAAGACATGTGAGAGCAGAAGTTCCTTGATTTGTTTTGGGCCAAATAAAAGTGGATATACAAAGTGCATATTGTTTTTTGAGGCCTAAGAAAAGTCATCTTATGGAGGGCCAATAATGCAATGCAATGAATAGAGCTCAACTTTTAGTCCAAACCAAGATATACGACTACGAAGCCTTATGTCTCAATTGGCCAATTCGATTGGGTTTCTTCCCATTGAGTAGCTTAATTACTACTGGCCAGGGTTGTAAAACATCAAGTGCAGAATGGTACAAGGGTTGATAATGCAACTGTTCGTAGACAAATTTCTTCGTCATGAATGCTAGGTTTCAAGCTTCAAGTATGTTCACATGTAAACTAGTACAGGATTTTTCTAGTTTTAAACATTAAACTATTATAAAGATTGACCTAAAAAAATAGACATCTATATGGTAATGGTAATATATGTTTGATTTGTAGTTTAAAAAACTTGAAGGTATAAGTGCATTGAAATTAAAAAAAATCTCCTTTTCTCATTTGCTTTGGTCTGCATTATTAATTGGTATTAAATATAATTTTAACTTTCATATATAGGCTGCCATACCCTACCCCTTTATTCATGATTTGATCTTCAGTTAAATCAACGAACTGGACCTAGCGTTTTTTAGAAGTCACAAAGGCACCTTTGACTCACAGGGTTTCCCCATTTGCATGGGAAGACATCTTTTGGTAAAAGCAAAAACCATTAGATGCAAATGTGAAAGTTCAAGTACCCTACCCCAATCAATCCCCATCAGTTGGTGAAATGTATAATCTTATCCCCCAGTCAAGACCAAAGACCTCTTTAGTCTGGGCATATCCGTTTTACGGTTGATAGTGATTTCAACTTTCATTAATATCCATGTTGCCCCCACAGGGTGCTTATTGTACACACTTGTCCATCACTTGCTGCATGTGATATGAGTGAATGGCAATGACTTCTCCATCACTTTCTACTGAAAATAATCAATGTATATTGGATGAGAGTATGCTCGGCGAAAAGAATTAAAATTTTATACGAAACTTTGAATGAGATCTATATACTATAGATAACACCACTAAATCAATTTTCGTTGTCAATACTAATCCCTATTTTATTGGTTTCATTACTATAAAAAAAGGGTTTTAATAGCGTTTTTTCAAGGAAGCGTTATTTATTCCTTATCCTAAGACAGCGCTCCCTGAAAGAAGTGCTATTGAATGTTTACGGATAGGAATAGGTAGCACGTCTTTGAAGAAGCGCTATCTTAGAGTAATGAATAGATGACGTTTCCCCAAGGAAGCGCTATCTATTCCTTATCAAAGATAGCCTTTCTCTGAGTAAACGCTACCTATTCCTTTCCAAAAATAAAAGCTCGTTCCCTCGATTGTTTTCTCCTTTTCCTCTACGTTCTTCTTGCTTACTTTTCTGCGTTTTTTCCCCCTTTCATTATTCATTTCCAAACCCTAGAAAATATCTTTCACAATCTCTGCCACTCCACTTCCCATGCTCTCAAACAATCCATCGATCGCAGACCTATTCCTCTCGGTACACTTCTGTCTCTCTAACTCTATTCTAACTCTTCTGTTTGGCTGCTCAGAAAATTCAAAAGTTAAACAAAAGAAAATTTACACTCTCAAATCTCAACGTAGATTCTGCGTCCTCGACTTTCGTACAATGCCTCAATCGCCGCGTATCGATCGCAACCACCGATCTCGATCTGCTCGATTCCATGTCCTTCGGCACCGTATCTTTCGAAGAGCTATTAGGTCACTGCAACGAGCTCTACAAGAAGCACCAAACCGATTTACTTGAACTTGAAGATCGTCTAAAGAGCTATGACTACGTTCCCGGTACTTCCTTTTTTCGTGTTCCTCTTTGACCTAATTTACAGATAGTTTTTCTGTTCTCGTTCGATTGGAAATTTTCTGTTGCTGGATTTAGTTGCAAATTTTGAGGAGGAAGAGGAAGATGAAGTTGAGGATATACAACAACAACAGCATCAAGTTTCTGCGTTGAAGATCGACATTAGTGAACATCTTTTTGAGGTGCTGAGTTCGTCAACTGGAGGTCGCCTTCAGTTCCCCATCTATGATAAATACCTCAGTGACTTAGAAAGGCAACAAGCTTTATGCAAGCCACCTCCTTTGCACTTTCTAATAATTTCTGTATGTTCGAGTGTTTAATTTTTCTTCTATCCTAACTTCATTTCTATGAACAGGGCACATGACATATTTGTAAGTAGGAGTGCTGAATGTAAATCTCTGTCACTGTTGATTTATATTTTCAAAGTAAAATTGATTGTATATGCATCTTCTGAGACTGATTACTGTCCCTTGGCATCAATTCATGGAATTCTACTTATAAAAAATAAAAGATGGAGATATTTAAGTTTTGGCGCAAGGAAGTGAAATTTTGTTGCATAATCCAGACTTAACTTTATCTTTTAGATTTAGTCCTTATAGTTTCGCAATTTTTTTCATTTATTCTCTATTTATTTACTTTTTATTTGTAAATGTGTTCCTATACTTGTCCGAAACAACTTAACGGAATTCAATTCTACTGCAACAGTTATTCTCTAATTTGAGAAAAGTGAAACTGTGGGGAAGTTGGCTTACAAGGATATGGATAGTATTTCTGATAATATAATTCAGTAATAAGGCTTTGTATAGTTACGATCTAACACTGATGTAACACCTCTATTATAATTTATTTTGTTTTGTTTTCTTAATCCTTATAGAGCAATAAGAAAAATGAAGAGCAATTCAGAGTCATCTCTCCTCTCTACAATAAGAACCTCTAGAGGTGAGAAGATTCTTGAGATTGATGGAACAGTCACCACACAGCCAGTCCTTGAGCATGTAGGAGTATCTGCCTGGCCTGGTAAGTGCGTGAAGAATACATTTATATACCATCTTTCTCAAGCATATGTTCCCATTATTTTAATATATATGTATATGCTGATAAAGTAGAAGTATGCACTGTTTATTCTTAAGATACTTAGTGAGTCTTATTTGTGGCATGCATGCAGGAAGGTTAATCCTGACAGATCATGCACTTTATTTTGAAGCACTTCGCGTCGTATCATATGACAAACCAAAAAGATATGATTTATCAGATGATCTAAAACAAGTCGTTAAACCTGAGTTGACTGGACCATGGGGTACTCGACTTTTTGATAAAGCGATGTTATATAGCTCAAGTATCCCTGTAAGTAAATTCAAAATATGTTTATAGATAATGGATGATGGATAACTGCTGAAAATTAACTTGCTATCAACTTTCAATTTCAAAAATATTTCTCTTGTAGATCAGAACCAATTGTACTAGAATTTCCAGAGCTTAAAGGTCATGCTCGTCATGATTATTGGCTAGCTATCATCCGAGAGATTCTTAATGTTCACAAATTCATAAGCTCATATAGAATGAAAGAGGTTGCACGGGATGAAGCACTTTGGAAGGTTGTTTTAGGAATTTTCTGTTTACAAGCCATTCAAGATATTACTTCTGCAATCCCTATACAGCATGATGCTCTTCTCATGTTTAATTTATGTGATCGGCTTCCAGGTGGAGACTTGATATTAGAAACTCTTGCAAATATGTCAAACTTAAGGGAGTTAGATCGTGAGAATGATTTTAAGGCCGGGAGCGGAATGTATTCTATCTCGGTCTTGGACATGGTTTCTAACTTAGGATTCGTATTTGGAACAAGTTCAAACAACTCAAACGAGAGCAGGATTGATGTGGGTGAAATATTTGTTGGAGAAATGACTTCATTGGAAAGAGTTGTTAAAGAATCTAAGAACAATTATAAAAAGCTCGTATCTGCCCAAGCAATAGTTGACGGTGTTAAAGTTGATGGTATTGACACTAATATGGCTGTCATGAAGGTACTACTTTATTTTCTGCTTTTGCCTTTTTGTCAAGCTTTTACAGTTTTGCTTTTCTCTATACTGTTGGTGACGATTATTAGTCAAACACCTCGTCTTGCATTTTATTTGTAATATGAAAAGATTCATTGGACTGTTTTTCTACTAACTCTTGGTAGAAAAATCTGCAAACATGTGCAAGTGTTTGAGTAGGTCACGGAATGTGTGTTTGCATTGCACAACTTGTCTCTTCTTTTCCTAAATGGCATAATAATAAATGAAATGAAGCCAAATTGTAGAATAACCCATTGTACTTGGAGAGAACATTTTGGATCCTATGGCCTTATACCTCTTTCTTATTCCAAATTCTCAATAATGAACCCAGCGTCCTTGAATTATGGTATTTTGATACTTTTCATTTACCACTACTTTCAGGAGTTACTTTTTCCTCTAAATGAACTTAGGAAGTCTATTCGGTCTTTAGCTGACTGGGATGATCTGTGGAAGTCTGCGGGGTTTTGTTTGTTCTTCAGTTACATCATCTTCAGGTAAAACTTTCATGACTGATCGGTATTCTGTTGACTTGTTATTTGTTCTGAGCCAAACTGTAAACATTGTGAATCAAAAGGGAAAATATGTGGGTGGAAGAATGGTAGTGCCAACAATGAAATCCATTGTTATGTCAATCACAAAGGTAACCCTCTTGATTCTAAAGCATCTATAAACACCACTACTATACTAGCTATAGTTGCCTCCCTCCCAATGGGACATTGTATGGTTAAGCATTGAGTTTCCCATGCTTCTTGGAGGTCCCATGTTCAAATTTTGACTTTTGTTAGTGTCATTTGCAGGTTCATCATCAACACCTCTAGTGACCACAGGTCAGCTTTCAATTTTAGTTGTGCTTTTAGGTTATTATTAACCTGTAAGAACATGATCATTTTCTCAAAATATAGTTTTGATAGTTGCAGGATCAGTCATAGGATCATTGTTTGTTATTATCCTCTTGACTGGTGCAGTTTATCACATCTATGATTCTTACACACTTCGAAAAGAAAAACAAGCAATCATTGAAAAATTTCTAGAAGACTATAGAGCTTTCAAGCCCACGAGATACTCATATGCTGAGATCAAGAGAATCACCAATAATTTTGCGGACAAGTTAGGGGAGGGAGATTATGGAACTGTGTTCAAAGGAAGCATTTCCAAAGAATTTATTGTTGCTGTGAAAATCTTGAATGATATCCAAGGAAATGAGGAAGATTTCATTAATGAACACTACAAAAAAAAGGTTATTTAGCGACCGAAAATAGTGACCGAATTTGTTGGTTGCTGTTTGCGACCGAAATGGCGACCGATTGTAGGATCTAAATCAAACACTGATTAGAGTTGATATTGCGACCGAAATAGCGACCGAAATAGAGCGTAGCAGAGTTATCAGTCTCTATTTTGGTCGCAAAATAAAGGAAAGTAAAAGTCATAAATTTATGACTTTTTAGCGACCGAAATGACGACCAAGTTAAATGCAATGGTTAAAATTAAGTTATCTTTTTGCGACCGATATTAAATCGGTCGCTAAACGGTGCGTAAAAAATTAAAATAGAGCGTTTTAGCGACCGATTTAGCGACCGAATTATTCGGTCGCTAAAATTATGAATTCAAATTTCAAATTAACCATTTTAGTGACCGATTTAGCGACCGAATAATTCGGTCGCTAAAACTAAAATCCCTAAATCGCGATTTCCTTCCTCTCTTCCCCCATTTCTCTCTGGTCCTCTCTTCCTCTCTTCACACGCAGCGCCGCAGAAGCTCCTCTCCGGCCACCACCTTCTCCATACGGTAAGCATACATATCTCTCTCCCTCTCCTTCTCTCTCTCACTCGCGTCTCTCTCTCCCTCTCCTTCTCTCCTTCTCTCTGCCACTCGCGTCTCTCTCTCCCTCTTCTTCTCTCCTTCTTTGTCTCACTCGCATCTCTCCCCCCCTCTCCTTCTCTCCTTCTCTGTCTCACTCACGTCCCTCTCTCCCTCTGTTTCTCTCTCTCCCACCGCTCTCGTGCCCTCCCATCCGCCACCGCTGAGTAACGTGACCAGTTCGTGCTCATGCCATTGCGTTCGTCCCCATCGCCCTACAACTATCATCCCACTCTCTGTTGGTTCTTCCTTTCTTTTTTTTTTCTGGTTTTATTATCCTACGAATTCTAGTTCTATGTGAATCAACTTGTTAGATTGAACATAATCTGTTTGAGAAAATGCTTGAATCAATTGCTCAATGTGTTATTGAATTTTATTTGTTGTATGAGATGTAAATTGGTTTTGAACTCCAAAGATGTTGATTTTAGATTTTTGTATGATAAAAATGGTTGAACTCTTGTTAATGGGTATAAGCATGCAAGTATCTTTGAACTTTTGGTTATATGTGGTTTCAAGATATGTAACAATTGAATAATATTGGTTGAGTTTGAGTTTGCATTGAAATATCATATAGTGTGATTGCTATGTGTGAAATGCAGAAATTAAAATGAATTGGATTCAGTTGGGTATCTAACGGTGTTGTTGTTTCTCCAGCTTTTGAAGCGTATGATCAAGGTTTGTTATGTTTGTCAAGATAATATTTGTGCTTTAGGAACATCATTTTTTGGAATTATATCATGTATATTATTTTCTTATTCGCAGGGTATGATGTATTTCTGGGTAATTTTTATGGTTTGGTTTCTAGCGAACATGTCAACAAGAACATCTCTTCACGTGAGTAAGTCCACAAAGCATATCTCTTAGACTTTGTGTGGAAACTTTTAGAAAGAATGAAATGTAAAGAAAAGGGAAGAAATGAATCCTACCCATTTCTTTTAGACTTTGTATGATATGCTTTCTCTTTCTCTTATTGATAAGACAACTTGATAGAAAAGGATTATAGCCTACAAGGTTGTTGAAGATTTTGAAGATTGTGAATTTGTGGATACATTTTATATCCAATTTTCCATTTAATCATCTGTGTTTCATCTGTGTTCCAATTTTCCACAAAGGTCTAAAAGTTGGATTCAAACGGTTCCCTTGGTGAACTCCACAAAAATCCCCATAATTTGGCGTTTTGCTGGATGCTTGGAAGTCTTTTGCAAATATGGATTAAATGGCAAGTGCATTATTGTTAACAGTTGGACAGTGTAATTCTGCATTGCTGGTCATGTTAAGGATTTTAGGATAAAATACTGCTTTGCTGGTGTTGGAAGTCGTGGTTGGTCAGATGAGGTTGATGGTTACTGGGCTTTGGGAGGTCAAATGTTTTCCCTGCAACATTGAAGTTTAAATCAATTTCTTTCTCTACATGGAGCTGGGTGTTGTGCTCTTCATGGTGGCTAATACAGATTGAATTAATTGCTCTGATTAAAAGTTTATGGACTTGTTATGGTCTTTTTGGGTTTTTGATTTTCTATAGGGTGTAAAGGTTCAAAGGGCTTTTTCTCTTTTGCTGATGTTATCCCTAATAATCTTTTAGGCGCTAAATTGCCAATAGCTGGGCGGTGGATTGGTTTTAGATATTAGGTGCTGAGGAATTCTTTTTGGTCGACGAATAGTTAGTATATCAACCATTATTGTCTTCTTCGACTTTGGTTGAATCTCTACCTTATCCCTCTTGTATTTGGTTCTTTTGTTTATGAGTTTAGAGTACCCATTATACTCTTTCAATACACTTTAGCTTATAAAAAAAAATTATATTTGGTTTGTTATATGTTTTTTAAAGAAATCGGTCACTAAATTGGTCCCTAGAACAAGTTTTGGGGACACATTTAGTGACTGATTTTTTTTAATTTGGTAGCCAATTTAGCGACCGAATTTTCTTGTCATAAAATTGGTCACATAACTGGTTTTAGGAGACCAATTTAGCGACCGATTTTTATAAATTAGCAACCGAATTATTCGGTCGCTAATAGCGACCGTTTACAAATTCGGTCGCTAAATGATTTAGCGACCAGGACTTTAGCAACCGTCATTATTCGGTCGCTAATTTGGTCGTTAACCTATTTAGCGACCGAATTTTGATGAATAGCGACCGATTTCTTCGGTCGCTAAACACCTTTTTTTTGTAGTGGAAGTTGGTACAATGGGTAGAATCCACCATGTTAGCATTGTTCGTTTGGTTGGTTTTTGTGCTGATTGCTTTAAAAGAGCTCTTATATATGAGTTCATACCAAATGGTTCACTACAGAAGTTCATAAATTCACCAGACAAGAAACAAAACTTCCTTGGTTGGAAAAGGCTGCAAGAAATTGCTCTAGGCATTGCTAAAGGAATTGAGTATCTTCACCATGGTTGTGATCAACGCATTTTCCATTTTGATATCAAGCCTCAAAATGTTTTATTAGATAGCAATTTTACTCCAAAAATTTGTGATTTTGGTCTATCCAAATTGTGTTCCAAGGGGCAAAGCGTGGTATATATGACAACAGCAAGAGGAACTTTGGGCTACATTGCACCAGAAGTTCTCTCAAGAAACTTTGGAAATGTATCTAACAAGTCAGATGTTTATAGTTATGGAATGATGCTGCTTGAAACAATAGGTGGGAGGAAGATCACAGAAAACATAGTGGAAAACACTAGCCATGTTTACTACCCAGAATGGATTTATAATCTTTTAGAAGAAAGGGAGGAAAAAAGAATTCAAGGGCGATGCAAAATCTCCCCTAGGTGGATTTGTGTAAGGACTCTGTAATGACAATGTTGGGTAATTTGGAGTGTAGCATTTTAGTTACAGTGGTTCTTCCTTATGTTGTTGGGTTATTATTGTATACGGGTTGGGGTACCCTTTGTACCCTTTAATCAATATACTTTTAACTTATCGAAAAAAAAATTGTATTTAAGCTTTTGTATGTAAATGTATGGTTTGTTGAGTTTTGCTAAGTGCAATGGGATGTATAAACTGTTTAATGTCTTAGTTTTACTGAGTGCATGTGAGATCTGTATACTATAGATAACACCACTAGATCAATTTTCGTTGTCAATACTAATCTCTATTTTATTGGTTTGGCGTGCGATCTATTTATATGTCCCTAATTTAATTAGAATGTCTTTTTTAAAATTTTAATTATAACTTGCATTATATATATATATATAATAACTTGCTTAAATGAATTAATAAAGAGAAAACAGAATTAACAAATAGTATATTTTAGATAAGTACATATATCATAAAATGACGAATAAGATAAAGTCATCTCACATAAATTTACAATATTATTATGTACTTAATAGACAACATAGCACATACATTATATATATTAAGAAGCACAGCAACACCAAGGAAACATTCTCCCTCACAAAACTTAATTAGTACAGTTCCTTAAATATATATGATACTGTTTTCCAATAGGTATAATACCTCGTCAATAAAAATATAACAAGTGTAATAATTATCACACATGTTCTATTTTTATTCAAAAACAGTACCACAGATACATATAGAATAACACTCAAGTTTTTTCTTCTCCAAACCACCCAAAGCAGAAAAAACCGGAAGACAAATCAAAGATACAAATACAAGCCAAAAGCATAATAACGAGACAACATAGAATGTATATTGGTAATGCTTCTGTGCTTCATCATACAAATGTTCAGCCAAAAAAGTGGTGCTTCTTCTCTCCACGAGCTTCCTCTTCTTCCTCCTTTGTTTCCTTTTTCTCATGATGCTCATGAAAGGCGTATCCACCAGATCCCACTGCAGCTACTGCTGCAACCTCCTCTTCTATCTTGTGCCTGTGAGCGTGCTCAGGGTCTTTCTTTGCCTCGTGCTTCTCATACTATATATATCACACCAATTGCAGCAAAAGGAATAAATATTATCTATCTTATATTTTGCTTTCGAAGTGTCAAAAGGTCATAAACTCTATGCCTTATTCAACATATATATAATAATTAACCTATTTTCTCCGAAGAAAAACACAGATCTGTGAGATTTATCACATCATGAAGGTTTTATTTTCAATCATATTCATCCCTATAGAAAATAAAAGTAAAACTGAATAATTTTTAGAAGCGACTATAAAAGGGGTTTTCTACAGAAATTCGAGGACTACATAATGGAGAGAAAAAAAAAAGAAAAAGGAACTGATTTAAGTTAAACATTTGGATGTCCTTGAAAAATATTAAATATTATATTAATTAAGAATCTTTTTTAATGTAATTTTGTAAAAGTATTTACTATTTGAATAAAGATCTGTTACCATATTTTCTTTAACCACGTCATGATTCTCGTCACTACCATCTCGTCACATCAATAATTACCAATAATAAATTACATAAAATTTTAACTATGGTGACAAGATGATATCCGTGGAAACTTGATATGATATATCAGATCTCCCTCCTTATTATTTATGTATGGAAGAAAACATAGTAAATACTATGATCAGTAGAGAAAATTAATTAATTACCAAGGCATAAGCACCAGCAGCTACGGCACCAAGCTCGCCAACTTTCTCAAGATGCTTGTGATGCTTCTCCTCCTTCTTGTAGTCGATCTCATCACCAGTACCACCACCAACACCATAGCCACCACCAGTACCAGCAGTGTAGCCACCGCTAGGGGTGTCATCGGAGTATCCAGTAGTTCCATAGCCACCACCAGTAGTGGTGTCAGAGTATCCAGTAGTAGTTCCATAGCCACCACCGGAAGAAGGGTTATCGTAAGATGACTTGTTGTAACCACTTCCATAGTCACCACCAGAAGAAGGGTCATCAGTGGAGTAAGATGATGACTTGTTGTAACCACCACTTCCATAGGTGTCATCACCGCCAGATGGCTGGTCAGTGGAGTATGATGACTTGTTGTAACCAGAGTCATAGTCACCGGAAGGGTCATTGGTAGTGTATGATGACTTGTTGTAGCCAGTCTCAGTGTCTGTAGGCTTATCCTCATCATCCTTGTGGCGGTGGAAGAGGCTGTGGTGGTGGTGCTTCTCCTCAGCCATGGTGGTTAAAAGGGGAATAATTGATGTGGGTATATAGAAAACTATAGGGATGTGAATTAATCGAGTGATTATGAAAATGGGTTGAAGGTGGGATGGGATAATTGGGAAGCACCAGTTACCTATTTATAAAGTGATGGGATCATGGTAGACATGTGTCATTGGCTGGTTGGATCCTGATTTCTTGGTAGGACATAAATGATCTGGGTCCTCCCATCCATGCTTTATGATTTTCTCCTACCCATTTAATTGTATTTTTAATTATGGACCATACTCAATACAAAATTAAATCCAATTAAAAATCATAATATTTTTTATTTTTACATATGAATCCTCGTTTTTAACCCAGTCACGCAATGAAATTAATAAATTATCACTGCTAAGCTTGTACAATGTGTCATTATATTTTGTTACAAGAAGAATCCAAGCTATCAGCGACTAAAAACTAAAAAGAGAAAATCATCTCCATCCATATATATAACCCACACACACACGCATATATATATGAAATGATATATATGTTCTTTGTGTTTTTTTGCCAGCTTTATACACATGTACCATGGAGAAATATTTGCAAAAATATATTTTACAAGAAATGTATTGATAATAATGTAGTCAATATTAAATAAATAAATTTAGATTTTTAAATTAATATTTAAAATAATTTTATTATTCGTAATTGTCATCATAGTTGATTTATTTAAATTTTATTAAAATGTATAGATCTATATGAAATACAAATTTTAAATAATAATACAGGTTAATCATATTTAACCCACTGACATAAATATTTTATTTTCTACGCGATTTTTAACAAAATTCAACTAATAAATACTAAATCTTAAAACATACTCATGATTAGATCTTACAATTATACTAATCATAGGAATGGACTAAGAATTCTTACTTTGTGACAAAGAAGAATGATATGGTCAACTATAACCAATGCTGTATTTAAAGAGGTTTAAAAATATGAACCAATTGTCATAATTTTATTGTGTAATATGCAACAATAATTTACCTAAAATTAAAATATAATCAATTTCTCAATTTTTGTTTTATATAATTAAATATTATGAAATGAAAGTAATACATGTAATGATATAGATATTAAGAAAATATTGAATCGTGTTTTTAGTATAGATATTACCGTACATAGAAATACGTTGATTTAATATGTATGGAAAATATTCAAAACGAAAAGAATCTTTAACTAAATGTGTGATCTCCTTATTATCATTTTCATCAAAACCTAATTTTCTATGAATTATACACTTTTAAGTTTTAACGAGATTAAGGTTTCATGACGATTAACAAACTTTGGAAATTTGCTTTTATTTAATTTTTAGCAACTTTTTACAATTTATTTATTCTTGCATTGCTAGCTAGTAAGAGTAGGTCTTATATGGCGATTTTTAAACGCAATTTTAAAGTTTGGGACTTAATCTTGTTCAAAATATTAAAACTCATACCAAGTCTTCATATTTTTATTTTTATTTTAATAACTAAAAAAATAAAATAATATTAACATTGATTTATCAAAATATTATTGAATATTAATATAAAATTCTTTTACATTAATTAATAATGTATAAAAATTAGAACAATGCTAAAGATACCGGTTAAAAATCTAAAAATAGTAAGTTTTTATTGAGACTTGATATATTTTATATTTTAAAATATGATAAACATTTTTTTAATGATTTTTTGCTTTTTTTCCCGTAATTAATCTCACGATAGCACTAGCTAGTATGAACCTAAAAATTAATTAAAGTAATTTTTTTCTTTTCCACATGCCAAACTTCTAACATTGTATAAATCCTGCTATAACAGTAAAAGTAATAGTATTTGGACACTGATTTTGATTATATATATATATATATATATATATATATATATATAGTGACAAAATTCATAATAAGAAATAAAAAAACAACAAATAAATATTAGATAATATTTTTATATCATGTTAGCTAATATTTTTATGTTTAAATATAATTACTCAATATAACGATGATTCCTTCCTAGCTAAGTCTATTATGGTAGGAGCCACAAAATTGTCGGTTGGCTAACATTTCAGACTATCCATTCATGTATGGATAACATTTATGTTGTTACTTTAATTGTGTGAACAACTTCATTGGTGAGAGTAATTGTCATCGAGAGAGAGAGGGGGTGATATGACTTTCAGACTTTGTTAGATTTTATTTAAGGTCGTGCAACTTTAAGTAAAATCTAGGATTAAATATATTTTTTTTATCCCTGAAAAATAAAAGAATTTTGATTTTAATCTTTATAAAAGAAATTTTTTGTTTTTGTCCTTGTAAAATCTAAAATAATTATTTTTGATCTCTAATGTCATGTGACATCTATTAAGTACTTATGTATCCAACAAAATGTCATATGATCATCCCAAGTGACATACAATAACATTATGTGGTGTCATATTAGTATATGATTCCCTTAAAATTTTTCTTTAATCCTAAAATGAATTATATTTATTTTTCCTAAAATAGATGCTAGGGACTAAAAACGGTGATATCAAATTTTAGAGGGATTAAAACCAAAGAAAAACAATTTATAGGGATCAAAATAAAAAAATAGCTCATTTTATAGGGACTAGAATTAATAATTTTATATTTTAGTGGGATGAAAATCAAAGAAAAAACTTTACAGAGACAAAAACCAAAATCCACTCATTTTCTGAAGACTAAAAATATATTTAACCCTAAAATTTAATATAAAATTATAATGATGAATTTAACTGATAAACAGTATTAGTATAAACAATTTTTACACATATAATCAATTATCAATTGTCACATCATATAAATGTTAACTCTTATCATAACTATATCAAATATTATATATAAAACAATTTTTTATTAATTAACGATATAAAACGCTTTACGTACTAACGAGGTATCAAAATTAAACTCATAAACTATTCATATAAGATAAAATTATCAACAATAGCTCTTTGACTCTTCAAAAAACATTTTTCATACTTATGGCAAGAATTAAAACTCCTAATAATATGTTTAAAGAAACTAATTATTTATCAATTAATTATGCCGTGCCTTATAGGTCAACAATTATCACATCATACAAAATGATTATCTCTTTTACCCTCAATTTGTAAAAAATAAAAATACTCTTTTACCCTCTCATAAAGGTCTGGCATTTTTTTTCATAAATTATATCAATGTAGCGTTTGAAGGAGCTTATTTAAGTTTCTTTTGACTTATCTGATGACATAGGATGCATTTGGGAAAACAACTTAATTAAGAGCTTATCACATAAGACCTTATCGTATGAGAGCTTACGCCATAAGCGCTTAAAGAAAGAAAAAGAAAGAAATGGGCATGAGAGAATTCGAATAGTGAAAAACACGAATAAAATGTTTAGTGCATAAGCTCTTATGATAATTCCATAAGCTTCTCCCAGTGACTTATGAAAATAAGTCAAAAACTCCTTATGAGATGGCATAAGTTATTTTTATAAACTCTTCCAAACACACTACATAAGAACTTATGTCATCAGATAAGTCAAAATGAGCATAAATAAGCTCTTCCAAACACCACCATAAGCTCTTATGCAGTGTGTTTGACAGAGCTTATAAAAATAACTTATGTCATCCCATAAGGAGTTTTTGACTTATTTTCATAAGTCACTGAGAGAAACTTATGGAATTATCATAAGAGTTTATGTATTAAACATCATCTCCGTGTTTTTCACTATTTGAATCCTCTCATTCCCATTTCTTTCTTTTTCTTTCTTTAAGCGCTTATGACATAAGCTCTCATGCGATAAGGTTTTATGTGATAAGCTCTTAATTAACTTGTTTACTGAAACGTATCCCAAATAATGAAAAATCAGTGCAATTTATATTAAAATAAAAGGATCTTGTAAACGAGTGTCCTAAGAGTATTGATTAAGAAACCCATAAAAGAAAAATTTTTATTGAAAAATTAAGTGTTATGCTTTTCGAAATGTCAAATACAATATTTTCTATTCAAAATTTTTATTTTTGATATCTTAAACAATATCCTAAGAACATTTGTTAGTATTTTCCAAAATAAAATATGACTAAAAGTTGAGACATAATGTCGAGGAGGGAGAAAACAAAGCAGATAACATGGGCGGTGACTGGGACCCATTTGACTGGCAGTTGAACAGTTGGTTTATGTCGGCCACAAAGGATATACCGTCCCAAGAGTTTAAATATTCCTTTTTCAAGAGAAGCTTTTAAAAAAAAAAAAAAAAAACATTTATACTATTAACGTCTTTTTATTATAGTATTTGATAAGTTGAATCTGTTTGAGAAGCCCGGTAAGTTACTTTAAAGCTTGTTTGATTAATGTATAAGCTTATTTGATTAAAAAAATATGTTTGATAAATAAACTTTTTTTATTAGTTTATAATGTTTTTTCATAAATTATTTTATTTAGTTTATGACTTATATCTTATATCTTATTGATTTTATTTTTTATTTTTATCCTCATTCATTTAATAAAATTCTCACTTTATCATTTTTGTCATAAATATGTAATTTTATGTCTTTTATATTTATAAGCTAGTTCAGTAACTAATTTTATCAAACACTTTAAATTTAATCAACTAACTTTTAAATTATTAGCTATAAGATATCAACTGAAAATTAATTTATCAACTATAAACTAACTTATCAGTTATTTTTGCCAAAATTAGAAGAAGAAAAAAAACTCAGAACCCTGGATGAAGTGGTATTAATTTCAATTCTAAAGTTTTGCATACAATTTTTTATAAAGAAATATCTTTATTTAAACAACTAACCGGCCGTATTCCAAAATACTAATCTTTTTTTTTTTGTGCTAGCAAAATACTAATCTTTTTTTTCTGTGCTAACAAAATACTAATCTTTTATCAATGATATGGAGGATAATTTCGAAAGAAAAAAAAAAAAATTTCTTAGTTACAATTTAATTCTTGAATTTTTGATCAAAAAAAAAATTAATTCTTGAATTTTTTATATATACAAATTAATCTTTAAATTTACAAAATATCAAGTTTGCACACCATGGTTATATACAAAAAATACTAACATGATATAATTTTGAGCAGTAAAAAAACATGATATAATTTTGATATTTTTTTTAATAGAAAAGGTATAAAACCTAATTAAATATACGCATAAATAAATTTAAAATGTAAATTACGAATATCGAAAAAGGCTAAACTATCTTTTTATTCAAAACATAAATATATCTGCTTTTTTTTTTGAAATAATGATAAATATATCTGCTATTCTGCTAAGTAATGTATGAGACATACATTTGTACAGGTACAACATGATTTATTATTATTTTTACATTAAATATTTAATATTAATGCAAAAAGAGAGAAAATAAATCAAAATACAAACAGAATGAAAATAAACATCAAATACAGGTTGTAATTTGTTCCAAAAACAAAAACAAAAGTTTAGAAGCAAACCATAACGATCAAACTAATCTAACGACTCTTCTTGAATGTGACGTCGGTCCACACCCATTTGATGGACCATTTCATTTTGTTTTGTTATAAGATTTTTTTTTTTTTTTGGGGACAGAGTTTTGTTGCTAGATGTTAGTGAACAATTAGCTAATAATTTAGAAAGTTTAATATTAACACATTATTATTGGCATAAAAAAATTTATATTGTAAATAAATTATAAGTCATTATATATGTATTTTAATGTAATTATGGTATTTTTTTAATAATGTGATAATTTATAATTGATTAATAATATAAAAATTCTTTATATTGATATTGATTAAATCAAATTTAAATGTGAATTTGGATAAGTTAAAAGAAAAATTTAAGAAAACAAACAAATAAATTAAGAAATCGGTTTTTTTTTTTTGGTGATAAAGGGGGCCTAAGCCCAAAAAAGAAAATTACACAACAACACATCTAGAGTAAGAAATCGGTTTCTAAACAATTGTTTGGATAAGTTTTTAAAAAAAAAAATATTACAATTTTTATTAAAAAAATCATTTTATTGCTTTTTATCAATGGTCAAGATAATCTGTCAAAAAAATCAATGGTCAAGATGTAACATCCCTGACTGTTTTATGGATTGATGACTGTCCCAACAAATCAACACGGGTATTTTCATCGTGCTTTGTCCTCACTCACATGCTTCGTGGGAAAACTTCCCAGGAGATTGTAACATCTCCGGGGGTTTTTTCATCGTGCTTTGTCCTCACTCGCACGCTTCTTAGGAAAACTTTACAGGAGGTCATCCATCCCAGAATTGCTCCAAGTCAAGCACGCTTAACTGTGGATTTCTTAAGTGACGAGCTTTCGAAACGAAGATGCATATTGTTTGTATATGTAGTACCAATCAATTCATATAAGTCATCCTCAACTGTATAGTCCCATACCTACACAATCTCAGGATCCCTCTCATTCTGGTGTGTAATCGGTTTATTCATGTGTCCCTCCGCCTAGAAGCATGCTAGGAACCGCTCCTTATCCGTGTCTTTTTTGCACCAGTGACCACTCCCCGCCCTCGTCAGCCCCAGGTGTCACATGCCCACCAGCTTCTGCTTGGTTCGTCCTCGAACCAAATGGTACTGGGAGAGGTGCCTCTCGGATACCATTTGTAACATCCCTGACTGCTCTATGGATTGACGACTGTCCCCACAAACCAACACAGGCCTTTTCAACATGCTTTGTACTCACTCGCACACTTCTTAGGAAAACTTCCCAGGAGGTCATTCATCCCAGAATTGCTCCAAGTCAAGCACGCTTCACTGTGGATTTCTTAAGTGATGGGCTTTCGAAAAGAAAATGTATCTTGTTGGTATAGGTAGTATCAATCAATTCATATAAGTCATACTCGACTGTATAGTCCCATACCTACACAGTCTCAGGACCCCTCTCATTCCGGTGTGTAATCTGTTTATTCATGTGTCCATCTGCCTAGAAGCATGCCAGGAGCCGCTCCCCGCTCCTTATCCGTGCCTTTCTTGCACCGCGACCACTCCGCGCCCTCGTCAGCCCCGGGTGTCACATGCCCACCAGCTTCCGCATGGTTCGTCCCCGAACCAAACCGTACTGGGAGAGGTGCCGCTCTGATACCATTTGTAACATCCCTGGCTGCTCTATGGATTGACGATGGTCCCCACAAACCAACACGGGTCTTTTCGGCATGCTTTGTCCTCACTCGGACGCTTCTTAGGAAAACTTCCCAGGAGGACACCCATCCCAGAATTGTTCCAAGTCAAGCACGCTTAACTATGGATTTCTTAAGTGATGGACTTTCGAAAAGAAGATGCATCTTGTTGGTATAGGTAGTATCAATCAATTCATATAAGTCATCCTCGATTGTATAGTCCCATACCTACATAGACTCGGGATCCCTCTCATTCGAGTGTGTAATTGGTTCATTCATGTATCCCTCTGCTTAGAAGTCTGCCAAGAGTCGCTCCTTGTCCGTGCCTTCTCGCACTGACAACCACTCTCCGCCCTCTTCAGCACTGGGTGTCACATGGCCACCAGCTTCTGTTTGGTTCGTCCCCGAACCACACCATACTGGGAGAGGTGCCGCTATGATACCATTTGTAACATCCCTGACTGCTCTACGGATTGACGATTGTCCCCACAAACCAACACGGGTCTTTTCAGCGTGCTTTGTCCTCACTCACACGCTTCTTAGGATAACTTCCCAGGAGGTCACCCATCCTAGAATTTCTCCAAGTCAAGCACGCTTAACTGTGGATTTCTTAAGTGATCGACTTCCGAAAAGAAGATGCATCTTGTTTGTATAGGTAGTATCAATCGATTCATATAAGTCAACCTCAACTATATAGTCTCATACCTACACAGTCTCGGGATCCCTCTTATTCCGATGTGTAATTGGTTTATTCATGTGTCCCTCCGCCTAAAAGCATGCCAGGAGCCGCTCTTTGTCTGTGCCTTTCTTGCACCGGCGACCACTCCCCGCCCTCGTCAGCCCCGGGTGTCACAAAGGTCACCCATCCCAGAATTGCTCCAAGTCAAGCACGCTTAACTATGAAGTTCTTAAGTGATGGGCTCCCGAAAAGAAAATGCATCTTGTTAGTATAGGTAGTTTCAATCAATTCATATAAGCCATCATCAACTGTATAGTCCCATACCTACACAGTCTTAGGATCCCTCTCATTCCGGTGTGTAATCGGTTCATTCATGTGTCCCTTCGCCTAGAAGCCTGCCAAGAGCCGCTTCTTGTCTATGCCTTCTTGTACCGGCGACAACTCCCCGCCCTCGTCAGCCCCGGGCGTCACCTGCCCACCAGCTTCCACTTGGTTCGTCCCCGAACCACACCTTACTTGTAACACCCCATTTTTCGTAAATAAGGTTAGTGCTTTTATATATGTTTTTATATGATTGTTATGTTTTTTTTTTATGCCTAAGTTCATGTTGGGGAAGTTTAGCCTTAGAAGGGTTCAATCCTTTTAGAGTCCTAGTAATTTGTTTCACCTTTTTGACCATATCTTGAGTTCTAGATGTCCGATCGAGGTGATCTTTGTGGCGTTGGAAATATAAGAGAATTATCTAGAAATAGTATGTTAAGTGTTTGACCAATTTTATTGTTTAGATGGTCTATCAGTGCAATCGTTGAGAGCCTCGTGCTCAGAAATTGAGCACGGTCGTGCTCAACAGGGAGCAAGGTCGTGCTCAGGTCTAAGAGTCTATAAATAGAGCAGTTCCATGAGGGTTGCGACCCAAACCCTCTTTATACCATCTTGGGCAATCCTGGTGTGACAGAAACCTCTTCCTTTTCCCTTCCCTTGAACCCCTTGAAGTTCTTGGCGTTCTTGCTCTAGTTTTGGGAGAGAAGTAGCGCGCTATTATCTTTTAAGGTAACACTATCTTCTCTCTCTCTTAGTCTCTTTTCTATTATTAGATCTATAGACTAATTGGTTATCCTCTTTGTTGCCATATTTTGTGAATATGTGCAGAGTGTACAAGTGAACACAATCATACAAGTAATAAAGTGTGAATAAAGATCGTTCCCACGAGGATTTAAATGACTTGAGTATAAATTTTATATTTTAACGTTTCTAAATAGCTTAATAAAACGAAAGATAATTTGTGGCAGTAAAGTAAAATAAAGTAATTAATTCTCAAGCAGTAATTCAACTTGCAAGGTAGTAAATCAATGAAATAGAGTTTTCAAATAAGATGGGTAACAGTTAGGAAAACTAATCCTTTGTAATTTTAACCGTAGGGTAACTTATGCTTCAGAATGCTACAACATTTAGTCCAGGAAAATAAATTTTGTTTTCCAAAAATAAAGACTGAGTTTCATTAAATGCTTCTTATTCATAAGTTCAAATTAAATTCACTCAGATAAGGTTAAGCATGTCCAGCTACTTAAAGTCTTGAAGGCTATTCCTAATTCATTCAACAGTAATTAATTTACCAATTAATTTCTTTAATTTTATTCTTTAAACAAATACACACATAAATTTTTCCAAAATTATCTAGCTAGTATTTTAATTCAGTTGATCAATCCAAATCAAAATAGCATTCACGCAGAAAAAAGGAAAATATGTAACATCCATTTGCATAAATCACCCTTAAGTATCAATTACAAAATCATAGCATCCTAACTAAAGGAAATTTACTCATAATGAGCATAATGACAAGTGTATGCAAGTGTTTAGTGTCAAATTGTAAAGACAGGTATCAAGCAATATTCAACAAGTTCAGTGAGCAATCAAAGGAGAATATTCAAGGAAGAACTTGGAGGAATCAAAGAGCAAGGACGAAGATCAAGGAATCATCAAGACAAGAGCTTAAATGAAGAAATTAGTGTTAAGTCTTAGATGATTTGTAAGAGATGAAATCTCTTATTCACAAATAGCTCAATTAAGAAAGATGCATGAAGAAAATCATTTTTCATAACCTGCATTAAAAGGAATAAGTTTTCGTTAATAAAAATGATTTTTGGAAATATAATAGAAGCGCCCGTCCAACACTGGAATAATATAAGCGCTCGTCCAACACTGGGAATAATAGAAGCGCTCATCCAACACTGGAATAATATAAGCGCTCGTCCAACACTGGAAATAATAGAAGCGCTCCTCCAACAGTGGTAAAAGCTAGCGTCCAAGAAAGTGGCAGAAGCTCACGTCTACTAAAATGACAGAAGCTCACGTCTACTAAAGTGATAGAAGCACACGTCTACTAAAATGACACAAGCGCACGTCTACTAAAGTGACAGAAGTGCTCGTCCACTAAAGTGATACAAGCGCTTGTCTACTAAAGTAATACAAGCGCTCGTCTACTAGTTGGAGCACGTCCAATTACTTTGTGTTAGTACTCCCTTCTGCTGACGTGGCAAATGGACGCGGCTATTTTTTTTTAAGATGGACGCGGCTATTTTTCCAAATGGACTCGTTATTTTATGGACGCGGATTCTATAAGAATTACCAGAATATTATCTCAAGAACGAGAATCAAGAAAACATATTCTGTTAAATCAGATCCAAATCTGTTTTAATTGATCCCAACGACTATAACTTGTTTTCTATATAAAGGGGATCAAAAGAACACTTTAAGAAGAATCATAACGAACAACAAAAGAATTATAACGATACACATATCATTCATCATCTTTATTGAGCTTACTGTGAAAAGAGTGTTTCAATACTCATAAGTGCTTCAATTTGTTTTATTTGACTATTGAGAGTTAGGATTCAACTTTTGTCTTTACTTTTCGATTGTAAAGAGAGAGGGAGTCTCTCTGAGTGATTAGGGTGAGGTATCCCTAAGGAAGAACATTGAGGCTCTTCACAAGAGTGTGGTATCTCGAGGTGAAGAGTGCTCTATGGTGTAAAGGTTTTTCAAGCTACCTGGCAAAGCTTGTGCGTTAGTGTGTGAAATCCCACAGGTGGAGTGGGGACTAGATGTAGGTCACATTGGTGGTGACTGAACAAGGATAAATATGGTTGTGTAGTATCTCTAAACTCAAACTCTTTAATTTCTGTTTATGATTCAAGAACTTGCAACTTTGATGTTTAAAGTTCAAATATAATTTCTATTCTTGATCTGTATAAACTGTATTTTGTTATTACTGAGTTATTAAACCTGAACCTATTCGTTATTAATCTTTCTTATCCTCATAACCTTCTATTCAAGATTTTGTAAAAATCCTTCATCGATTTTATAAAAGATCTTGAGAACACAAATCCGCAACTCTGATTTATAAAGCTTTGTGAAAAAGTTTTAAGAGGGAAATATTTTCTTTGAAAACTCAATTCACCCCCCCTCTTGAGTCGTTGAAGCCAAAACAACAATTGGCATCAGAGCTAAACTCTTAAGTTTGGCTTAACAACTATAAGAGCATGACTTACAATGATTGTTTAAATGAAGGGGCTTCCCTTGCACGCCCGCCTGCCTTCAATGGATCTGAGTATATCTTTTGGAAGGAAATAATGGTAATCTTTCTTGAGGCAGCAGGTGTTGACATATGGGATGCAGTAGAAAATGGACCATTTGTCCCCTCTACTGTAGATGTTAATGGTGCTCCAAGAAATAAGCCAAAAACTGAATGGAATGCGGATGATAAGAAAATAATTCAATATAATGCACGTGCTAAGAATATTATAACTCTGCTTTAAGCCGTGATGAGTTATTCAGGGTTTCAAATTGTAAATCAGCAAATGAGATGTGAGATACATTGCAAGTAACACATGAAGGAACCACATATGTCAAAAAAGCAAGAATGAACACCCTCACACATGAGTATGTGCTGTTCAGAATGAAGCAAGGAGAACCTATAACTGAAATACAAAAGAGATTCACACACATTGTAAATCAATTGGCTAGTCTTGGAAAAGCTATATCAAATAAGGATCAAATAAGAGGTTCGAGACATTTGAGACAACATGCTCTGCCACCAAATCTTGAAGAAGTTCTTGGAAAGATAGTTGATGAAAGAGTTGGCAAGCTGGTTGAAGAGAAGGTTGAAAAGATGACTGAGAAGATCACTGAGGAAGCCTCTTAGAGAGTTCGAGTATCTATGGCTCCAACCTTAGAGGTTGTAAACAAAATGCTGGAATTTTTGACTGATTTCAAGAAAACCCAGACTCAGAATCAACCTCCTCCAGCACCTCCTCCTGCCTAACTTTGATTTTTTTTTTTTGTTACTGACAATGATGGTCCACTCCCTTCACCTTTTTTTCTGATGACAAAAAAGGGGGAGAAAGAAAAGGAAAGAGATTTTTTTATATACAAAGTCGGTTTTAAAAAGCTCATATTCGTTTGCATATGCATATTCTGTTTATAACTACTCTGATACTTCTGTTTGCTTATTTGCTCTGATATCTGCTAAACTATGCTTATTTATTCTCTCATATATACTCTAAGTTTGACAAGCAGTTGAACTGATCTAATAGCTTATATGCAGTTTGTCTTATATGCTTTTGCTGATTATATATTTGAATGCTTTGTCTTAGGGGGAGCTTTGCAACCTCTCTTAAACTTTGCTTTTCAAATTTAATTAGTTTTTGTCATCATAAAAAAGGGGGAGATTGTTGGAACCAAAGTGGTTTTGATTTAAATAATCTCTACGTTTTGATGTTAACAAAAGGATTAAATTTGCTTGGCAAAGTGTTAGTTGGGATCTAACATGTGCTTTCAGTTATGTAGGAATATTTATAATATAAGTAATGGAAACTTGGGATAAGTTTTCGTTGGACTCCTTGAGAAAAATATGCGTCCACCTTTGTAGACGGCTGCTCTAATATTGGTAAAGTTGTTTATTTATTTAATTGAGTAGACTGTTTCTTTAAGTAGACGAGGCACTAAATGTTTACTAGTCGGAAATCAAGATAACTTACTTAGATACATCAAGTCCAAAGACTTGAGAGTAGACGTGTCTAGCTTGCCACGTCAGCAGATGGGAATAATTGGTATAATTGAATGAACTGAAATATAAAATAATCAAGTAGAGACGAGCTCTAAGTGCCACATCACCAGACGGAGATTATGATAACTCACTAAGGTATAGCAAGTCCAAAGACTTGATAGACGATATAATATGCCACGTCAGCAGACGAGCAAAATAAAATAGTGAACAGACTTAGTCTCACATAAGTAGACGGAGTTCTTAAGTAGACGAGCTCCATATCTTGTATGAATAAATGCAATCCGAATCTCTTAAATTTATTTCAAATGATTGATATTTATTTCTATAGACTATTTGTTCTTCATATTTGTTTTATCTGCTTTAATATTTTACCTTGTTGTAAAAGAAACATAGTACCATCAAAGAAATGCAAAAAGAAGAATCGTACAATGAGAAACTGCAAAACGATCTATACGATGACAACTTTATTGCTGGAAAAAGCTGGATTATACACAAAGGAGGAACAACAAGTTTTCAAGCTGCATTGCTCAGAGCAGTGAGCCTCCATTTTGTGCTACATCGATAACCAAGAGTACTTTTCAGCATTGCCACAATCTAGCTATGAGTCACAATGGATATCATGCATTCAATGCTATCTCTGAACGAGACTATTCAAAATAACCGTTGAATAAATACAAGTGAAGAAGAAGGTATCTATAAATAGATGACCTCAAGTTCTAAAGAACAACTTTTTTTGCCAATCAATTATCACTCATTCTAATTTCCTTTTAAAGAGCAACAGTCTGTATTCTTTAGTTTGAATATTGTTGCAATATTCAACTGATCTTAAACTTTCATATCCTCACACATAGTGAGTTAAGAAGATCATAAGTTAAATATCTTTGTTAGAGTTAGAGCCTGGAGAGGCTTGGTAAGAAAGGAATACTTGTAAGCTTGGAGAGGTGTTGAATACTTGGTTGTAATCTATTTGGAAAATAGTGGAGAAAATCCTTCAAGTAGAAGTGAGACACCCCGTTGTACCCCATTGTATTATTAAATTAAAAACCTTAATATTTACTTACTTAATCGTGCGCTTAACGTTGAAAATACGTAAAAATTTAAAACTTAAAGTAATAATTATATAACTTATGCAGATATAAAACACACCAAACTATATTACATAAATACACACATAAGTATCCTTTATTTTACACCACACTGTTTAGGGTATCCTCTCAGTAGGATCCCTCACAGGTATAAACTTAAACAAAAGTTGTACTTAGCGGAAAATATAAATACTCCTTAGACACACTGGCCATAATGTCTACACTCTAATCGCCATGAATCACCACTCGACCTCCAGCATCCGGTTCATACAGAGTTCCATCTAACTCCTCAGCAATTGGTTCCTCCATCGGATCTTCTCGTACGATCACATCAGAAATAAAATACAACACACAAAGATATAGGGAATAAGAAACAGTTCTATCATCAAAAAGCGGAAAAGAGTAATAGTAAATTATACAGTAATTGTCACAAACCCACATCACTCAAAATCAACAATCATCCTCAATTCACTATATCATCCTCTACCCTCATCTCATGTAGTCTAAACACTTATACTATCATAACTCTCTCTATTCCTTTCACATTCGTTAGTAGTCCAGGGTAGTCTGATGCAAAGAACTCAGCATAGCACACTTCTATCTTTAGATAGGATAATACTCATCGTAATGCCCTTCTATCTTTCGATAGGATAAGACTCAACATAGTACCCTTCTATCTTTCGATAGGATAAAACTCAACATAGTACCCTTCTATCTTTCGATAGGATAAAACTCAACATAGTACCCTCTATCTTTCGATAGGATAATACTCATCATAGTGCCCTTCTATCTTTCGATAGGATAAGACTCAACATAGTACCCTCTATCTTTCGATAGGATAACACTCAACATAGTGCCCTTTTATCTTTCGATAGGATAATACTCATCATAGTGCCCTTCTATCTTTCGATAGGATAAGACTCAACATAGTACCCTCTATCTTTCGATAGGATAACACTCAACATAGTGCCCTTCTATCTTTCGATAGGATAATACTCATCATAGTGCCCTTCTATCTTTCGATAGGATAAAACTCAACATAGTGCCCTTCTATCTTTTGATAGGATAAATCATATCTACGCATCATGGACTGAAAAAGTATTTGCATCAAAGCCTCTATATAAATCTCATTATCTCAAATCAATAACAACCTTGTACCTCAAGCTCCTATCATAACCTCAACTCGCATTCTATGTCACATCTCATCCATTAGATAACTTAAATAAGCTAGGCACCTCCAAGTCAATTCATTCTCTCACCCAAACAATTATCTCCCAAACAACATATATCCTTACTTAAATATCAGCTAAGCACAATATTAAAACCAGGCAGATCATGCATAACACATTAATCAACAGAATATTCAAATATCTCAATATCATATAAAGCAATTTATCACAACCAACTCATAATAATCAAACCAAATAAATAACAAAGTCAGACTCTGTCACGGCCTGGTCGTGATAGCCATCACGGCCGTGACAAACAACAAAGACAAGAATCCTACAACACAGAACCTGTCACGGCCTGGCCATGACAACCATCACGGCCGTGACAGACAGCAAACATCCTCACAATCATAATTATTCAAACACCGAAACAATACGTCACATGCAGATGGAATACCTCAACCAGCGTATCACAATAAATTCGATAACATAAAATCAAACATCCTCAAATACTTAAAATCAACTTAATGTCAATAAACCTACAATCCCCGAATCACCATTGGTTTTACAGAAAAGGTTTCCCAATGGGATTTTGGTCTTGTCGATTACTCGACTACTAGTAGGGTTTAGGTCGCCCTACACAATTATCATATAATCTACTACTTATCGATTCCGACGATAGGTTGATTCTTTTCCCCACCTGAGCTAGCACCGGAAATACGTACACGACGATCCTCGTTATCCCGCCACGAGTTAACACAACCACCTTCATCCAAATAACATAACTATAATTAATCAACTAACATCCATCTATGACACTTTAGGGCTAGGTTCGGCCAAGACTTAGAAATAGGTTTAGGATTATCTTCTTAATGCCATCTTTTGGATCCTAATTACTAGAGTCTTAACTAACATAGATTACTTATTACATGACTAAAATTTGAAACAAAATCCTCTAACCTTTAGGGTTAGGGTTTAGGCCAAGGGCTGACTTTTAGGGTTCAAAATCCTTAAAATTCCTAATCATGATTAAGTCATAGATTAATGATCCTTGATTAACCTAAATCATGGATTAGTGACTAAACAACTAAAGTTGAAACTCAAAACTTTCTAACTCTTTTATACATAAATTCGGCCTCAACATAATCTTAGGGTTAGGGTTCTTAGTTTAATAAACCAACTTGGATTTATTAATCATACATACTAATAGCTTGATTAACAAGATCATTAATGAAAACCATGAACAAAAACTCTACCAAACCTACTTTGATAGATTCGGCCAAGGCTAGGTTTTCAAGAAAGAAATTTTTGATTACTTCATGCTCTTGGATTTAGATAGTAGACATGATATCTAGAAGATAGAAAGTAGTTTCATCATCATTAGATTTTCCTAGGATTTATTATGATTTTTCAAAGTTCTAGGGTTTGAAACTTGAAAATGATGAACCTCTATGATATAAGTCTTGAATCAAGAAACTATCTAAAGAACATAGACATGATTTAAGACAAAGATTAGGATTTACCTCTTGAGAATCAATGATGAAGAAAATCCAAGAACTTGCTTTGAAACTTAGAACTAAGAACTTAGAACTTTAGAGTTTTAGAAGACAACTAACCAAAGAACTAAATGAAAAGTGAGAGAAGGGTATTTATAGTGTAAGTGGCGACATCTCAAGAAGGATCTAGATGAAGATGAGTTGTCATGTTAAAAGGATCAAAGTGCAATTAAGTTCCAAGGACCAAATTGCAAAGATTCCAATAGTTGAAGGACTAGTTTGCAAATAGACAATAGAATGTCATGATGATGAGTTTAATCACATCAAATGCCATCTTATCTTTGACTTACTTGGCTGATTTTTATGAGTGCAAGACAAGTTAAGAAAGTAAGATAATTCAATGTATTAGAAGAATCAAGAAACTTGTAGACAAATCTAGGATAAGTAGAAACCTATAGAAAATTCTAGAATCAACTTGACAATTCCAACTAAAATGGGCAGCCACAATTCACATGGGCTTTCATATGGGCTTGAAACATTGGGGCTTGATTTCATTTTCTTATTGGTTGTGGGGCCCACTTTGAAGATTTAGGCCTTTAAACATAAGATAAGAAAACTTGAATGGCTTTATGGACTCAACTATGAACTAAAAAGATTTGGGCCTATAAGCCACGACCATCTTGGATTAGAAACAAGGATTCTAGCCCAATCCACTTGGAAAAACTTAAAAAACTAATTTAGGGACAAAAGGGTAATTTACAGAAAGTTCAGGGACTTAACCGTAAATTTCGAAATTTTCTATTTAACCCTGAAAAACCTTCTAGACTTAAAAATATGATTCATCCCCTTGAATCATCTCAAAATCCTAAGATAACCCTCTATCGGTTTTGAGAAACTCCGAAATCTCTTCCGTCATCTACCCGATTACGCTTTCCGCCTATAATACGTAAATTATTTTATTTTTTCCAAAATAATTCTAAAAATACAGAATTGTAGGAAATAAAATAATAATCTTAATTCTTTCGTTCACGGATTAAAATTAGGTCTTTTGAGCAGTATTATTATACTGTCAATGGGATTCGCGGGCCGGGTTTCGCCTGACTTTCCAACCTAAATTTTAATCGTAGCTTCCTACGGTCAAGTAGGATTGAGTAATAACCTCCGTTTATTTAAAATAATTTTATAAAACTCAAATAAATTTATAAACATATTTATATGTATTACTGTTATTTAAAACAGTAAAAATCGAGGTGTTACAAGAAGGAACTTGACGTAACTCTTGGTTAGAAGAGAGTGAACCAGGATAAAACATCTTGTGTGAATATTCTATCCCTAAACTCTTACGACTTTATTTGTTTTTACTGACTGAGGGGTTTTGATATTGCTTTTGTTAAACCTTTTTAAAAAGGATCTATTTCTTTGTGCTTGCTTCTGATTTAATATTCTTGTGTGCAAAATTAGTTTTAAAGGTTGTTTTCGAAAATTATTTACAAACACAATTCAACCCCCCTTCTCGTGTTTGCCTGTGTCAACTTCAATAGGAAGAAAGAAATGTGTTGAGTGTGGGAATGGGGAGGCAGCCACGAAAATGAGAGTGTGAGAGAGTGAAATACCTTTGTTTACTTGTTTAAAATGAACCATGGTTGAATTAGTTGGCATAGGTTAAGTTAGAAAATAATATAATAACTTAACTATAGTTAATAATTACTTAACTAGGGTTAATTAATAATCGTGGTTAAAAAAAATATGTGGTCAAGAATTGTTGAGAGGTGTGACTGATTTTGAGCCACAAAATAGGAGGAAGAAGCCAAATTGGCTTGGTCTTGCCTTAACCATGGTTAAAAACAAACTAGGATAGGTTAGGTTAAGCTTAAGGGCATTTTGGTCATTTCACCTAAAAACTCATAATTCCTAACATCAATTGCTTCATAAATTCTTGATGAGTCATCCCATAGCTCAGCACCTCCGGTGTCCGGCTCTATCTCTACAGTTCCGTTTCCGATTCCGTCGGTTTCCCGATTAGGGTTTTACGCCCGTATATAAACATAATATTTAATTTTCGAATGAAATTTTTCAAAATATCCCAACTCATTGGAAATATGATTTAAACATAAACCATTTCGTTCACGAGTCAAAATTAGGTTTTCTAATCATTAAAATCTTACTGTCAGTGAAAACACCGACCGTTTTCCATCCAAACTTTTACCAAAATTCGTCCAAATAAACATAATATTTTATTTCTGATCAGAAATTTGGAAAGTAGAATTCCTCACGGACATAATACAAAAAAATCTACAAATTTTCAGTTTCGGGTAAAATTAGGGTTTTCTGTCGGTATAAAATTATATTGTCAGTAAAAGCGCAGACCGATTTCCGTCTGAGTTTTAAACCGAAAATTTAACCAAAGCTTCCTACCATAGATTACGTTCTATATATGATTTTTTTTCTCCAAAATCATTTCCTAAGTCTCAGATAAAAATATAAATAAATATATATTTACCGTTAATACAGCATATCCGAAAATCGGGCTGTTATAAGGCACAATTTTCATAGCTGTTTTAGTATATGTGGATGATTTGGTTATAGCTGGTAATGATAATGGCGCTTGTAATAATTTTTAGGAACACTTAAGCACATGTTTTCACATGAAAGACTTGGGAATCCTTAAGTATTTCCTATGAATTGAGCTAGCTAGAGGAGAGGCAGGACAATTTTTATGCCAAAGAAAATATGTTTTAGACATTCTCAATGACTGTGGCATGCTAGCATGCAAGCCTGCCTCATTCCCTTTAGAACAAAATCACAAGTTAACTATATATCAAAGTGTATTTTACTAAAATCCTTCACAGTATAGAAGGCTTATTGGAAGGTTGATCTACTTAACCATTACTAGACCGGATCTAACATATTATGTGCATGTTTTAAGTCAGTTTATGCAGGCTCATAGGCAAGGGCATTGGGGGGATTGCTTTGAGAGTCCTTAAGTATCTGAAATCCTCAGAGGACAATAATCTTCAGCTAACAGCATATTGTGATCCGGATTGGGCCTCTTGCCCTTTGACTATAAGGTCAATAACAGGTTATCTTTTGAAATTGGGAACTGCTCCTATATCCTGGAAGACCAAGAAACAAACCACAGTTTCTAGGTCATCTAGTGAGGCTGAGTACAGAGCAATGATCTATGCTGCTAGTGAGATCATATGGCTGCAAGGATTGCTCAAATGTCTGCAGGTTCCTTGTAGATCTCCTACAAGACTTTATTGTGACAATCAAGTAGCTATACACCTGATGGTTCTCGAATCCACAAGTGAACGACTTCGTCGTCAAGTAATAAAAAGATCGAACCACAGAGACCGTGATCTTAAATAACAATTAATTATTAAACTAATTAAACTGAACATGAAAAAGATTTGGAAAAGATTTGATTTTTGAAATCAGGTTAACTAACAAATCTAGTAATTAAAGCGCAATCAAATAAAATCGTTAACACATCAAATATGGAGGTTTTCAAATTAAAGGAGATTTCCGGGAATTGGGTTACCAACAAGACTGCTGATGCTACTAAATTGACTACCCCCTTGTTAATAATCAAGATTGCTTTGAAGGTGAATTTATCCTGAAGAAGTTAATGTTCCCTCTTGAGATACAAGAACCGTGCCCAATTAAACCAACCCCTACTCTTGTGGTAATTGAATTTAAATCGAACCCTTTAAGCTTTGTGACAATTCAGTGAACCCTCGAAGGACCGCTTCTAACTCTCGTGATTTAAGTCCTAAGTTTGATTCCTATAGATCTGATACCTAAGTTCACTGCTAAGTTCGTCCTTAGTGTATCTACAACAAGCAAATAAGTGGCCACCGAATTTACGAGTAATTAAAGCAATACGGATCAAATCGAAAGTAAAATTAAAATTAATACGAGACCAATTGTCAATTCATCACCATAAACAAATCTTGGGCATAGCCCCAATTCCTAGAAATAAGACTACTACTCAAGCATTGTCATGATCATAGCAATCTTAATTAACAACATCATAAAAAGAAAACCCTAGACAAGAGAAGAGATTGAGAAGAAGAGAAATCCTAATTTTTTGCCTATGGGTGGCAGTCCAGAAGTGCCAAGTTTCGAGCCTTAGAGACCTATTTATAATGCAGGGTAACTTGAATCCCAAGCAATTACAAAAATCAGATCAAATCAGTTTTTAAAATTCCATATATTGCACGTCACGACCGTGATGCCTGTCACGGCCAGGCCGTGATGGGTTCTGTCTTGGAGATTGCTTCGCTGGTTGGTTTGTCACGGCCGTGACCACCATCACGGCCTAGACGTGATCAGTTCTGCCTGTGAGGGTCTGGTTCAGTTGGCATGTCACGACCGTGATGGACATCACGGCCTGACCGTGACCAGCTCTGACTTTTCCATTCTTTCTTTTTCGCTCTACTCGATTATGGTCGTGGTGGCCATCACGGCTAGGCCGTGATCAGTTTTGTTTGTCTCATTTTCTTGCTTTTCTAGATCCGTCTTCATACAAGCTCCAACATAACCGATCCTGAGCATTTTAATCTTTAATTCCTGCACACAAGCACCACAAAACCACCTTACCCGTTTCAAGGTAAAAACTAACAAAAAAATCAAATTAAATATGCCTAAACTATATGAAAATGCATGAAAAATGTCAATGAAATATGAGGTGAAATCACATTCATCAAACTACCCGAAGCTTAAGATTTTGCTTGTCCTCAAGCAATAACTAAGGCCAGAAAAGATAATCAATCAGAGCATGGACAATGAACCTAGAACTCGAGTAATAAATCCAAGTAACAGGCATATTCAATAAGAAACCAATAGACAATCAATTTTAAGTCCAATTAGAAGCTTAGGTTCCCTAAATTCACATCTCTCACTAATTCGGGCACTCTTCTCACCTCACTCATATGTTTAAGGGTATATGACAATTTACTCAATTTCCTCAAGGAAGGTACCCTACCATAAGCTTGACTATTAACCAAATCTATACTTTATTAATGAAAACACATAAGAATCGAGAGGTCTTTTATTTTGGTTGCAATGGGGCCATGGGATTAATTGTTAGGTGGGGAAATCAAGAAAAGGAAAATTCAAGAAGGCTAAACAAAATATCAAACAATGCAAAGCATGACAACCTTCTAAAATATCTTTTTAGGCTTTAGTTCACTTTCCACCTTCATTTCTTTCTTCCTTTTTATTTTTTTATTTCTCACTTCTTTTTTCTCATCCCCTTCTCCATTTTTTTTATTTGGAGAAGGAGAGACTTTCAACTTAAGATATATATATATATATATATATATATATATATATATATATATATTCTAACTTTTTCATCCCACAATTTAATTTTCCAACTTCCTTTTTGCCCTTTTGCAATACTTTAAAAGGTGCCATACCAAGCATCGTTCATTAAAATAAATCAAGGTACCAAGAAAAGTATTTTATTCTTTTAGGCTCAAAATTGGGCAACTAAGGGGTAGCATTTAATCAGTCAAAGTTCAGAAGGCCAGAAAAATACCTAGTGCCTCGATCATTTTCAAATATGTTTTCAAAAATTTTTAAGTTTCAAAACGGTTTCAAGTCAAGTTCTAGAGAACACAATCCAAAAGGAATAAAACACTCAATCACAAAGAATGGGGTAAGTTTAGTGAGTACCCCTTTTAGGCTCAAAAATCTCACATTTAGTAGTTTAAAATCAACGAGAAACCCAAATCTAAGGAACCACATGGTAATTATTAACTATCAAAAGATCATCTCAAGCATTTTTATTTTTAGCCTATCACAAGAATACCAAAATTGGGTTCAAAAATTCACTGTCTCAATTCATTTGGCACAAAGTTTTTCACAATTGGATGCATACTCTAAGCAAGGGGCAATCTAATCATGTGATCATGCAAATCATATGCAAAACTAACCCTAAATGAATGCAACATTCAAGAATGCAAAAATAATACCCCTACCCCAAGCTTAAAAACTTACATTGTCCCCAATATCAATAATTAAGTCCTAGGGAGGATAAAAAAAAAAACTCACTGAGGTGGTGGGTGCTGGCTCAGATGCCAGTCATAGAGCTGCTGGATCATGGCTCTCTGCTTACGCTGCTCCTCCATGATGCGCTCCTGGTTCGCTAGGATAGCGTCAAAGGTGGATGAGAACCGCGCACAGGGTTCATCGGACGATGTACCTGCAGAGGAAGAAGATGGGTGCCCAGATGGCCTAGCCTGCGGTGGCGGGCGTAACGGCCTTTGTATCCTGATAGGCTCAGGCTCCTCTCCCACCGGCACTTTCCAATTTGTCGGATTTGTTACATCCAAAAGTGTGGTGTTAGGGAGAGGAATTGGGTGCCTGCGTCTTGGGTGTTTCAGGGAGTACGTGTCATCCTCCTGTGTGATCATCCCCATGGCCTCACAAGCCTGCAAGGTGATACGTGTCCATCCTGATGCGGCCTCAAAACCATCCAAATCAAAGTTAAAGTGATGGCATATGGTGGTGATTAAGCCACCGATGACAATAGTGCCACTCGAGCTCTTGGCGTCTTTTAACATGTGCCTAGCCAAAAACGACCCTGTGTCCACATTGCTCTTAGGGTTGATCATGGCCCAAAGTATAAAGACCTCGTCCTGGCAGACGGATCTGTCACTCTCTCCACGGCCAAACAGGGTGTTGGCTATGACCCTATGCATATATCTTATACTTGGGTTAACAAGGGCTGTGGACTTGGATGTCCGAGGGTCAAAACTCCTGCCTTCATAGTCGTTATTGACCAGAAACTATGTGCACTAAACCCTAAGGGGTATCTCCTGTCACCCCTACATGTAAACCAAAAATTTCATTAAATTCAACTAGGGTTAGCACAAAATCCTGGTTGAAGAGCTGGAATATAATCCGTCCCTCAAGGCAATGCGTCCCTTGGAGGATTTCCGCATTTAGAGAGCTTAAGAACTCTAGAGTAGGGCCAGCAAATGCAGGGTATCTGGTGCGAGCAAACTTGCCCCACCCTATATTTTATAACATCCAGTTGATATCAACAGTCAGGCCTAGAGTGTCTATACATGCATCATCAATATATTTTGTTTGGATAATCTTCCTATTTTTCAAAATATTAAATCTAGCTTGTTGATCATTATCTTTGAAAACAATCCCATACCCATGTTCATCAGTCTCAGAGTTAGAAGAGTCAGAGTCAGAGTAGTTACCTGGGTTCCTGCTTCCTCTGGTACGAGGGCGTGAGGCTTCGGTTGCCCTTTGACACTTGCTTGCCATGATTTTCTTCAATAAGCCTCAAAGCACCAAAATTCACAATCCCCTCTTGCACTTTTTCTGCAATTCGGATTTTTAGGGGCTAGGGTTTCAAAATTGGGAATTTTTGAGTTTGCCCAAAATTGAAGGATTTGGCTTGTGGGTCTTGTTGGGTTAGGTCTGGGGAGCAAGGGAGTAGTGTTGGTTTGGCATGGGTGTCATGGGGGAGGTGAGTTTTCAAGCTTTTTGGGTTAATGAGTATGGTGGAGGTTGTGAGAGGAAGAAGAAGATGAGTGGATGAAGAGGAAGATGGTGGGGTTGGGTTAAGGACGGTTTGCGTTGATGAGTGTGAGATGAGGGAATGGAGGAGGGGAAGTTAAGAGTGAGAGCTTGGTGGCTATGGAGGTTAGAAAGAGTGTAGAGAGGAGGACGTCAGGTCGCGTTTGAGCAGAGTGGATGGGGTTTGCGGGTTTAAAACAGGGTTAAACGCACGTCACGACCGTGACCCTCATCACGGGCAGGCCGTGACGCGTTCTGTGTCAGGCAAGTCCCTTATCACGGGCGTCATGCGCATCACGGCTGACCCGTGATAGAATATGTTCTGCTTCAGCTGGCCTGTCACGACCGTGACCACTGTCATGACCTGGCCGTGATACTTCCTAACTTTCTGTTCTTCACATCACGACTGTGACATACATCACGGCTAGACCGTGATACATTCTGATCTTCTGGGTCCTTATCGTCACCCCCGTGCGGGCTATCACGGCTTGGCCGTGATACTGTTTGACTTTCAGCTGTTGGTTCATCACGGCCATGACCCATATCACGGCCTGGACGTGATTAATCCTGACTTCATTTTTCATGCCCTTTTCACTCTTCATGCCTTCCTGACCTAAAAACACTTGTCAAATCCATTAATTTATGATCTCTCTTCTCTTAATATTCTCAATTATTCAAAAACAAAATTCAAAAACAAACTAAGAAGGGAAAGAAAGCTTGGGTTGCCTCCCAAGAAGCGCTTATTTACGGTCCTAAGCTTGACCATAGTCCTTTCAATCCTTTGATGTTGGGTCGAGGAGGGAAATCGCAACCCCCTGTTCAAGTGGATGTTCTCCAAGGTAGTGTTTCAGTCTCTGTCCATTGACCTTGAATGTTCCAAGTTCCTGGTTCCAAACCTCGACGGCACCATACGGAAATACTTTCATTACTTTAAATGGTACGGACCATCTAGACTTGAGCTTTCCTGGGAATAACCGCAACCTCGAGTTGTAGAGTAGCACCAGTTCTCCTTCATGGAATTCTCTACGAAGGATATGCTTATCATACCACTTCTTTGTTATCTCCTTGTAAGATCTTGCGGACTCATAAGCGTCCAATCTTAGCTCGTCAAGTTCATGAAGTTGAAGGATTCTCCTTTCCCCAGCGGCTTTTATATCAAAGTTTAACCTCTTAATGGCCCACAAGGCCTTATGCTCAAGCTCGACTGGTAAGTGACATAGCTTCCCGTAAATAAGTCTAAAGGGTGTCATCCCAATAGGAGTCTTGTAGGCCGTACGGTAAGCCCAAAGAGCATCATCAAGCTTTAAGGACCAATCCTTTCTCAAACTTGAAACAGTCTTCTCTAGAATGCTTTTTATCTCTCGATTGGAAACTTCGACTTGCCCACTTGCCTGAGGGTGGTAAGGTGTAGCAACCCTATGAGTGACTCCATATTTGAGTAGGAGTTTTTCAAATTGTTTTTCAATGAAGTACGATCCTCCATCACTAATGATTGTCCTTGGAATTCCAAATCTTGGAAAAATCACCTTCTTGAATAGTTTGATTACGGTTTTTGCATCACTTGTTGGGGAAGGAATGGCTTCCATCCATTTAGAGACGTAATCAACGGCTACAAGAATGAACTTATTGTTGCAAGAGGAAGGAAAGGGTCCCATGTAGTCAACTCCCCAAACATCAAATATCTCTACTTCTAGCATAGTGTTGAGTGGCATTTCATGCTTCTTAGAGATGTTCTCCGTTCTTTGACATGGATCACAAGCAAGCACGAACATCCGGGCATCTCTGAAAATATGAGGTCAATAGAAATCACCTTGAAGCACCTTTGCCGCCGTCTTCGAGGCACTAGCATGTCCTCCGTAAGATGAGGAATGACAACAACTCAAGATACTTGGAACCTCGACTTCTGGAATACACCTTATGTAAATGCTATCCGCACACTTGTGGAAAATGTAAGGCTCATCCCATACGTAGTTCTTGAGATCGGAAAAGAACTTCTTCTTCTGTTGATAATTGAACTCCGGTGGCAGAATCCCATATACAAAATAATTCACAAAATCCGCATACCATGGAGCATTCTCTCCCAAGATGGCGAACAGTTGCTCATCGGGGAAAGAATCATCTATCGGCAAGTTGTCCTTCTCATGTTCCAATGGTTCAAGTCTGGATAAGTGGTCCACAACCAAGTTCTCCGTCCCTTTCCGGTCCCGAATCTCCAAGTCAAATTCTTGCAGAAGGAGAATCCATCGGATGAGTCTTGGCTTTGCTTCCTTCTTAGTCATGAGGTACTTTAGTGCGGAGTGGTCCGTGTACACTATGACTTTAGACCCCACAAGGTATGATCTGAATTTCTCAAATGCAAAGACAACCGCAAGCAACTCTTTCTCAGTTGTGGCATAATTGGCTTGAGCTCCATCTAGAGTTTTGCTTGCATAGTATATTGCATGAACCTTCTTGTCTATCCTTTGTCCCAACACCGCTCCCACGGCGTAGTCACCAGCGTCACACATTTCTTCAAATGGCTCATTCCAATCTGGTGTTTGCAAAATTGGAACGGTGGTCAAAGCTTCCTTCAACCTATAAAATGCACTCAAACATTCCTCATTCAAATCAAATGGAACATCTTTCATCAATAGGTTAGATAAGGGTTTAGAAATTTTTGAAAAATCTTTGATGAAACGCCGGTAAAACCCGGCGTGTCCTAAGAAACTTCTAAATCCTTTCACATTTACCGGTGGGGGCACTATACCTTCTTTTACCATAAAATGGTATTTTTCCCAATTCAATACCAAATTAGTTTCTTCATATCGCTACAAAATCTTAGACAAATTTGTTAAACAGTCATCAAAGGTAGTTCCATAAACAGAAAAATCATCCATAAAAACCTCCATGATGTTTTCAATAAATTCAGAAAAAATTGCAGTCATGCATCTTTGAAAAGTAGTCGGTGCATTACATAGACCAAAAGACATTCTCCCATAGGCAAAAGTGCCATAGGGACAAGTAAACGTGGTCTTTTCTTGATCACTAGGATGTATAGGAATTTGATGAAAACCGAAATATCCATCCAAGTAACAAAAGTATGAATGTCTAGCTAACCTTTCAAGCATTTGATTAATAAATGGGAGAGGGAAGTGATATTTTCTTGTTGCCTTATTTAACTTCCTATAATCAATGCACATTCTCCAACCGGTTACCGTCCTAGTAGGGATTAGTTCATTATTTTCATTTTGAATAACAGTCATCCCCCCTTTCTTAGGAACCACATGCACCGGACTAACCCATTCACTATTGGAGATTGGATAAATAACCTCCGCATCTAACAAATTGAGCATTTTTTTCTTAACCACCTCTTTCATATTAGGGTTCAACCTATGTTGATGCTCAATGGATGGTTTATGCTCATCTTCCACTAAAATGTGATGCATGCAAAAAGAAGGATTTATGCCTTTAATATAATCAATTGTATATCCTATAACCTTTCTATGCATTCTAAGCTCCCGAAGCAATTTCTCAGTTTCCAACTTATTCAAGCTAGCATTCACAATTACCGGATAGGAAGAGTTAGGACTAAGAAATTCATACATCAATGTGGAAGGAATAGGTTTTAGTTCTACCTTAGGGGCTTCTTCATCTTTCAAATCCTTACTCTTTGGTTTCAACTCAAGTTTTTCTTTCTTTGTTTTGTTCGGAGAAATTTCTGGACTAGCCTCCAGGAAGCAGGCATAATTCCGTACTTCTCCTCCATGAGCATTTTAAGTCTCCACCAATCAAACACAATTCCAATGGATCATCAACACAAGCTTGAGTGGATTCTTCTTTCACCACTTGGTGCATTAAGTCAACCCCGCAACAAAAATCTTCAAAAGAAGGGTGTTTAATAGATTTAGCTAAATCAAATTCAACTTTATCATCACCCACAATTAAAGTCAATTTTCCATTTTTAACATCAATAATTGCTCCTGCGGTAGCCAAGAAAGGCCTACCAAGAATAATGGGGATTTGGGAATCCTCTTCCATTTCAAGTACTACAAAATCCGCAGGAATGAAAAATTTACCCACTCTAATAGGGACATCCTCCAAGATGCCGACAGGGAATTTGACAGACCAATCCGCCAATTTAAGGGAGATTGTTGTGGGTTTTAGTTCACCCATCTCCAACTTCTTGCAAACAGAGAGGGGCATAAGACTAACACTAGCCCCCAAATTACAAAGAGCTTTATCAAAATTAGTGTTACCAATTAAGCAAGGAATAGAGAAACTACCTGGATCTTTCAATTCAGGAGGTAATTTATTTTAAATTAAAGCACTGCACTCCTCAGTTAAAGCCACTATTTCATAGTCCTCTAGCTTTCTCTTATTTGACAAGATATCCTTAAGAAATTTAGCATATGCTGGCATTTGTTGTAATGCCTCAGTGAAGGGTACATTGATGTACAATTTCTTAAGCACCTCTAGAAATTTTCCAAATTGCTTATCTAACTTGGCCTTAGCCAACCTTTGAGGAAAATGTATCAGAGGTTGGTAAGGTGGTTGAGGGACATACTTAGACACTTTTTCACTAGGTTCCTCTTCTAAGGGCTGTGTCTTAGTAGGTTCCTCCTCCTCATCTACATTCTTGTTGTCACTCTCCCCTTTAGCCTCGGGATTCTCAAGTTTCTTACCACTCCTTAAACTCACAGCTTTACACTATTCATTATTTGGGTTCACTTCAGGTTGTTCAGGAAACTTGCCCGGTTGCCTCATTGAACTGCCCGCTTGTTGGGCAATTTGAGTTTCTAACATCTTGTTATGGACGGCTAAGTTATCTACCTTGGATGTTAACTCTTTTATTGCCTCATTAACTGCCCTACCTTGTTGCCTAAATTCTTCATTCTGCTTAGTTTGAGTAGCAACAAAATTTTCCATAAGAGACTCAAGTTTAGACTTTTGTACCTGAGGAGACCCCGATGTGGGTTTCCTATTACCTTGGCCTTCTTGGAATTCGTGGTTCAACGTGTTGTTGTAGTTCCCGTAGGATAGATAAGGATTATTCTTCCTTACTTGGTTGTAAGGATTTGGGGGAGCATAATTTGGCAACTTCAGGTTCGTGTCATAGAAATTGCGACAAGAGTTCACTTGTTCCCCCGAAGCACCGGACTCAGGAGCCATACCATGTGGGCACTCCATTATGTCATGTCCCTGCATTCCACAAATCTCACAAACAACATTAGTAGCACCTATTGAACTCACATTAGCCTTTTCAAGCTTATCAAAGCGTTTATTCAATGAGTCAATTTTAGACATAATTAGATCAGTACTATTCATTTCAAACTTACCCCCCGAAAGCTTTTTCGGGTTATTACCTCTTTCCGAACCCCATTGGTGATAATTGGTGGCTACGTTTTCAATGATATTGAACGCTTCAGTTAGAGGTCTATTCATAAAGGCTCCACCAGCTGCGGAGTCAAGTGACACCTTCGAAGAGTAATCCAATCCGTTGTAGAAGGTATGCACTAACAACCACCTCTCGAGCCCATTATGTGGGCAAGACTCTAGCAATCCTTTGTAACGATCTCAAGCTTCGGATAAGCATTCTCCGTCCTTTTAGAAGAAGCCGGTGATCTGAGTTCATAGGTAAGCAGTCTTGGACGGAGGGAAGAATTTTTCCAAGAATGCCTGCTCCAGTTGGTCCCAAGTTGACATAGTATTGGCAGGCACTTGCTTCAACTAAGCTTTTGCCTTTCCAGTCAGAGATGAGGGGAATAACCTCAAGCGAATGGCATCAATCGGGGCACCCTGAATTCTTATTGTATCGGTGAACTCCAAGAATGTCTCCACATGATCAGTCGGGTCCTCTGAGGGTAATCCCCCAATTTGATGTTGCCTAATCATGCCAGTTAATTGAGGCGGTATAGTGTAGTTCTCCGCCTCAATTTATGGCCTAGCAATCCCAGTTCGCAAACCCCTAGCATTTGGGGCTGCGTAATCCTTCAGTGGTTTGGTATCCGGTAGATTCGCCATGAATAGAATGGGAATCAACCTCTCTCTCTCTTTGTCTTCGTAGTCTCCTACGTCTATGAAAGGTCCTTTCGATCTCGGGGTCAACTTCAACAAGATTTCCAAGACTTTTGAATCTTCGCATAAAGGAGAAAAATACTAGATAGATAGATACTAGAAAAATAAAAATAAATAAATAAAATAAAATGTCCAAAAAAATTAATTAAAAATTAAATTGAAATTCAAGAAAGCACAGTCCCCGGCAGTGGCGCCAAAAACTTGATGGTTCTTGAATCCGCAAGTGAACGGCTTCGTCGTTAAGTAATAAAAAGATCGAACCACAGTGACCATGATCTTAAATAACAATTAATTATTAAACTAATTAAACTGAACAAGAAAAAGATTTGGAAAAGATTTGGTTTTTGAAATCAGGTTAACTAATAAATCTGGTAGTTAAAACGCAATCAAATAAAATCGTTAACAGATCAAATATGGAGGTTTTCAAATTAAAGGAGATTTCCGGGAATTGGGTTACCAACAAGAATGCTCATGCTACTAAATTGACTAACCCCCTTGTTAATAATCAAGATTGCTTTGAAGGTGAATTTATCCTGAAGAAGTTAATGTTCCCTCTCGGGATACAAGAACCGTGCCCAATTAAATCAACCCCTACTCTTGTGGTAATTGAATTTAAATCGAACCCTTTAAGCTTTGTGACAATTCATTGAACTCTCGAAGGACCACTTCTAACTCTCGTGATTTAAGTCCCAAGGTTGATTCCTATAGATCTGATACCTAAGTTCACCACTAAGTTCGTCCTTAGTGTATCTACGACAAGAAAATAAGTAGCCACCGAATTTACGAGTAGTTAAAGCAATAGGAGTCAAATCGAAAGCAAAATTAAAATTAATACGAGACCAAACGTCAATTCATCACCATAAACAAATCTTGGGCATAGCCCCAATTCCTAGAAATAAGACTACTACTCAAGCATTGCCATAATCATAGCAACCTTAATTAACAATATCATAAAAAGAAAACCCTAGAGAAGAGAAGAAATTGAGAAGAAGAGAAATCCTAATTTTTTGCCTATGGGTGGCAGTCCAGAGGTGCCCAGTTTCGAGCCCTAGAGGCCTATTTATAATGTAGGGTAACTTGATTCCCAAGCAATTACAAAAATCAAATCAAATCAGTTTTTAAAATTCCAGATATTGCGCGTCACGACCGTGATGCCTGTCACGGCCAGACCGTGATGGGTTCTGTCTTGGAGATTGCTTCGTTGGTTGGTCTGTCATAGTCGTGAACACCATCACGGCCTAGTCGTGATTAGTTCTGCCTGTGAGGGTTTGGTTCAGTTGGCATGTCACGGCCGTGATGACCGTGACCAGCTCTGACTTTTCCATTCTTTCTTTTCAGCTCTACTCGATCATGGCCGTGATGGCCATCACGGCTAGGCCGTGATCAGTTCTGTTTGTTTCATTTTCTTGCTTTTCAAGCTCCGTCTTCATGCAAGCTCCAACATAACAGATCCTGAGCATTTTAATCTTCAATTCTTGCACACAAGCACCACAAAACCACCTTACCCGTTCAAAGCTAAAAACTAACAAAAAAATCAAATTAAATATGCCTAAACTATATGAAAATGCATGTAAAATGTCAATGAAATAGGAGGTGAAATCACACTCATCAACACCTATCTGCCAATCCTGTTTACCACGAGAGAACAAAGCATATAGTAGTGGATTGCCACTTCATTAGACAACGTATATAAAGTGGGATCATCATGATAGAACATCTGCCTACTAGACCGCGATAAGCTAACATTTTCACCAAAGCTCTAGGATCAAAACACTTTCAGGAACTTCTGTGCAAGATTGGTGTTCAGGGTTCTCACACTACATCTTGAGGGGGCGTAGTAAGATGGTAGTATCAACTCACTGCTTATCCTTAGTTTGTATTAGGAATACTGTTAATTAGTTGTATTAGTTAATGTATAGATAATGCTTCTATCTTATTAGTAAGGATTGGCATAGCTTATTTCTTTTCTATTTTTCTGTTAGAATCAATAACATATTTGTTGGTTAGGGCCTCTGTACTAAACAACAGCTATATAAGAGTTGAACCCTTGTATCTCTTTCAATTCAATCAATATACCAAATTAAAGAGGAATTACTCATTTCGATATTTTCTCAATAGAGTTGCTATTGAAAGATACTGGGGATATGTGGAGCAACATATGAGGACCAAAACTAATGTTTTGAAATAACATAGGGATTAAAATAAACCTTTTGAAATTGTGAGAGACCAAAACCACTAGAAAAAATTGTTAGGGAATAAAACCAAAACTCACCTAAATTGTTGGGACCAAAAAAATTGATTAAACAGTTTAGAGATTATTTTCTAGAGATTTTAAAAAAAAACGGAAATAATTTTGTGTTTGTTTACAATCATAAAAATCACTTTTTAAAAAGTAGTTAGTATTTTTAAATACTTTTTTAAAAAAATAATGAAAGTAATTGTTCATTTTAATCTTAAAAATAATATTTTATTTTTATGAAAAGTTTAAACAAACAAAATACAAATAACATGAATTAAAGCCATAGACACTGAATCCAAAAGATTCACCAAAAAAAAAAGACACTGAATCCAAAATGGCTTCAAAATGAAGACAGAGGGATAAAGTGTCATGGAACTAAAAAGGGAAAGAGTATTAATAATGAAAACAAAAGAAAAAAAAAGAGATAATGATTGATATAAATAATGCTTAGGTGACGTATTCGAGCGTTACAGGTGTACTTGTGATACTGATATTTGCACTATAGTTGGAGATCGGAGAGATTACTGTCCCTTGCATTATATTCTTTATCTTTTTTGACAGTTGGCTGTAATTTTTAGTAGAAGAAGTGTATTTAGTATATTAAAAAAAATATTAAAAATGTGTTTTTATTTTCTTAAAAACTACAATTAAAATACTTATTAATAAAACCCATTTTTTTAAAGGATAAAACCCTTTTTTTAAAAAAATACGCATTTATTATATTTTTAAAACAAATTAAAATTTTAAAAATAATACAAATTTTTTGACAAGATTATTTTATTAATTCTATTTTCTTATGTAAAGAAAATATTACATGTATTTACTTTTATTCAATATCTATACTAATATAAAAGTTGGATAGACAATTTTACTATACATACACATGTCAGAACTAGGGTTTTTTACTTTTTTTAAAAAAAAAACTATTTATTTTGAAAAAAATTAGTTTTTTTAAATTTTTTTTTGTTTTTTTAAGTTTTCCTTAATTTTTAAAAAAATTTCCTAATAAATTTTTTTGGAATTTATTTGTATACACTGTCTACCAATCATAAATTGGCAAACAGTAAAAGTAGAATTGTCATTTTCTTGATGTTTTAATTTTATATACTTATATTTTAATGTATATATAATTTATATTTTTTATTTATATATTTTAATATTTTTCGGTTCAAAACGAATCAAACCAAACCAATTTTAATTGGTTCAGATTTTCAAATTCATCGAATTATTGGTTCGAGTCTTGCAACCCTAAACTTTTTCGAAGAATAGGATAGCTTTGCTAAAAAAAACTATTTTTTTAAGAAATATTTTTTTTAATTTATTTTTAAAAAACTTTACTTTTATTTTTTTACTTTTATTGTTTTTTTTTAGATTTTTTTAAATTTGAAAAAAAAATTAATTTTTTTAATGTTTTCCTTAATTTCCAAATTTTTTTTGCTAATAGTTTTTTTTAAAATTTATTTATATACACTGACACTGTAAAGTTTTTTTACACTGTCAAACAATCATAAATTGGCAAACAGTAAAATTAGAGTTATCATGTTCTTGATGTTTTAATTTTTATATACATATATTTTAATGTATATATAGTTTTTATTTATATATTTATATATATATTAATATTTTTCAGATCGGACCGAATCAAAACAAACCAATTTTAATTGGTTCGGATATTGTTATTGACCTTTTAAAGTTTATAATTTTTTTTTGTTTTTAAATATTTTTAGCCAGAAAATGTAATAAAGCTATCCTATTCTTCGAAAAAGTTTAGGGTCGTAAGACTCGAACCAATAATTCGATGAAATTGAAAATCCGAACCAACCAATTAAATTGGTCCGTTTTTTTTTTTATTTTTTATGCATGACTTAGAATGGAACCAAACCCAATGGTCATCAATTCGGTTATTTTTTAATCGAACCAATTACTATATTTTTATATTTATATATATTTTAATATTCAATATGTATATCACTTTACCAATCAACAACTTTTCTTCTATTATTCCTTCTTGTAACAGTACAAGGAGTTGTTACCGATGGATTATTAAATTTATTTATTTATTTTTTAAACATATATTCTTTATTTTATTTTTTTAAAATTTTTTTTTTCCCCGAATTAGTTTTTTTCCAAGTTACTTTTTTTAGATGATTTTTTTAAAATATTTTTTTCTAATTAATTTTCTTTTTATAATTATTTTGAATATTTTTTTCTAATTATTATTTTCCAAATTTTTTAAAAATATTTTTTATATACTTTTTTCAAATTTATTTCCTACTTTGATTATACTTTTTTAAAATATATTTTTTACGAATTTTTTAAATATATATTTTTTCTAATTAATTTATATTTTTTTATAATTAATTATTTTTCTAATTTTTTAAAATCTATTGTTTCCTAATTTTTTCTCATAATTTTTTTTTCTAATTTATTTTTTCCTTTTTCCTTTTAAAATAATTATTTTAATTATTATTTCCTGAACTTTTTAAAAATTTTATCCTAATAGTTTTTTTTTTGCTAATACTATTTTTTGAATTTATTTGTATAAATTGACAGTGTAAAGTTATTTTACACAATTAACCAATAATAAATTGGTAAATAGTAAAAGTAGTGTCGTCGTGTTATTGATGTTTTAATTTTTATATACTTATATTTTAATGTATATATAATTTAATAGTTTAAAATTAATATTTTATATATATATATATATATATAATATTTTCCGGTTCGAATCGAATCAAACCAAACCAATTTTAATTGGTTCAGATATTATTATTGACTTTTTAAAGTTTATAATTTTTTTTGTTTTTAAATATTTTTAGTCAGGAAAGGTAGCAAAGCTACCGTGTTCTTCGAAAAAGTTTAGGATCGTAAGACTCAAATCAATAATTTCAAACCCAATGGTCATTAATTCAGTTATTTTGGAACTGAACCAATTACTATATTTTAATATTCAATATGTATATCACTTTATCAATTAACAACTTTTCTTCTACTATTCCTGTAACAGTAGAAGTAGTTGTCAGCTGGTGTATTATTTTGGATTATTTAAATTTATTTATTTATTTATTTAAACATATATTCTTTATAATATTTTTTTAAACTTTATTTTTTTATGGCTCCTAATTTAACCAACCCAAATGTCATTAATTCGGTTATTTTTGAACCGAACCAATTACTATATTTTAATATTTATATACATTTTAGTATTCAATATGTATATCACTTTATCAATTAACAACTTTTCTTCTATCATTACTGTAATAGTAGAAGGAGTTGTCAACTGTTAGATTATTTTGGATTATTTAAATTTATTTATTTATTTTTTAAACATATATTATTTATAATATTTTTTTAAATTTTTTTCCCGAATTAGTTTTTTTTTCTATTTTTATAATTGATTTTTTAAATTTTTTTGTTTTATAATTAATTTTATTCTTCTAATTTTTGTTGAATATTTTTTTCTAATTATTATTTTGAATATTTTTTATATACTTTTTCTAATTTTTTTTATTTTTTTCCTAATTTACTTTTTTTTTTCTAATATCTGAATTGACATAAATAGAGGCAGAACTATTCATCATTTGTAATTTTTTTTTTCTATATCATTGCTTTTGTTTTCTCTATTTTAAATAATAAATCTATATCTATACTAATTAATAAGGGGAAATACTAATTTTAGTGTAGCATAATGGTGCAAGCCACATGTCAAGTGATAAATTTTTTTTATTATTATTATTTATTTTCTAAAATTTATAATTTTTTATTTTAAAATATTTACAAACCGGTAAAGGTACAATATTTTGGGAGTCAAACACGACAATCTCTGAATTGACATAAATAGAGGTAGAGCTATTCATATTTTCTAATATATTTTTTCTATATCATTACCTTTGTTTTTTCTATTTTAAATAATAAATTTATATCTATACTAATTAATAAGGGGAATTGATGATTTTCTAATAAAGTGACACGTGTCAGCACTACATGATTTAAGAGGATTAGTTAATCATTAGTAATAATCAAAGAGGAACACTTAACACATAGTGTTACATTACGTATTGTAATATCATTTTGAAATAAAAATAATATTCAATTATTTGTACTCAAATGATAGATAAGATTGTTTCAAGGTTTTTGTTGATCACTTCTGTCTATAAATAAAAAGTCTTGGAGATGAATGAGTACCACCATTATGGGTGAGAAGGAAATATTGAAAGTAATGTATAAAATAAGTCAAGAAAATATTTGACATAATAAATTTAATTTGAAATAAAAGAAATAATTTTTTTTATACATATAAAGACATAATTTAAATTATTATTAATAATAATACTATTAATAATAATATTAATTGATCATCGATGCATCCTAAAATGTTAAAATACTAGTTAAGGGAATTAGAAAGAAGATTTTATACGTGGACATAACGAATTTGTTTCTCTTATAACTGCAAGTGACGTTGACTGGATTTGGGTTGGGTGAGACTGTGGCTGTGGTCAAATTTAAGCCACGTCGTGCCGCCACGTATTTCTGTTGACCCCTCGAACGGATAGAGAAGGAGATGAGAGATCTCATGGGAGTCCACTCGATATGGACGCGGATCCGATGAAGTTAATTCTTTTTAACTCTGTATTATCTCATCCTTTGAAAACACTTTTTTTTTTTTCAGGATAAATATATTTTTAGTTCTTAGAAAATGAGTAAATTTTGGTTTTGTTTTCTGTTAATTTTTTTTTTTGATTTTCATACCTTTAAATATGAAATTACCAATTTTGATCCCTATAAAATGAACAAATATTTGTTTTTATTCCTATAAATTATTTTTCTTTGATTTAATCCCTCTAAAATTTCATATCACCGTTTTTAGTTCATAACATTTATTTTAGGAAAGATAAATATAACTCATTTTAGGATTCAAGAAAAAATTTAGGAGAATTATATACTAACATGACACTAAGAGATTATTGTATTTCACTTGGGATGATCGTATGACCTTATATTAGATATATAAATACTTAATACACGTCACATGAAAGTAGGGATAAAAATAGCTATTTCAGATTTTACATAGATCAAAATCAAAGAAAAAAATTTATAAGGACCAAAATCAAAATTCGCTCATTCTACGGGAGCAAAAAAACATATTTAACCTTTTTTCTTTTAAGTGAAAAACTAGAAGTTATAAAACGCATGGTTTTAAATTTTGCTAGTAGTGAGTTGGAATTGCACCACCTGTTGTTCATAATAATTGCATAGAATCGAGTTCCAAACTCCTTGATAGTGATACGCTATTCCATTTTTTTAAAAAAAATTATGTAAAAGTATATCAATTATTAATTTAATTTAAAATCTATTATAATGTTAAACTACTAAATTATATGGAGCATTTGCTCTGGTAAATCACATTAAACGGTTAGTGTCAAAAAATAAATACAATGTCGAATAGTTAAACTTAGGAGAATGTTAACCAATACAAAAATAAAAAATAAAAAATTTACCCAAAAATAAAAAAGAGAATACATTGGAGGTGATGTATTCAATGGAAGTGTTATCTCTTATTTTTTCAATAAAAACTTATCTTTATTGGATTCCTTAATCAGTATCCTAAGGATACCGATTAACAAGATCCTTAAAATTAAACTTCAATTAGAACATTTCTCCTATTCACTGTCTTATCATCTCCTTTGGAATTTTTGTTTATCATCTTTCTGTTTTATACCAAGTAAAAAAAATTGCTTATTTATAAGAAAAAACTAAATACAATAGTAACTTATATATGATTAACATAATATACATCGAGTTTTCCTTTTTTAGACTAAACTGATCTATTCATACCAGTGCCGCTTTCAGCTTGAAGTCTTACTCTGGAAAATATACCCTGAAATTTTCAAATTGTTAATCTAGTCACCCCTTATGATCAATATGCATTCAGTAGTGTAAGAGCACTATTGATTATTAGAAGAAGATTGAGGGTCCATTTGTTTAGAATTTAAAAAAATATCTATTTAAAATAATCTAGTGATTACTTTTTATAAAATTTAAAATAATACTCAAAATAGATTTTTATAAAAAGTCACTCAACAACATATTCACTTTTTTTTTCCAAATTAATAATTCTTTTGCAAAAGTTGAAACAAATAGATAAACAATCCTTAAATTAATTATTTTTTAAAAATAATTAACTTTTTCAAATTTCTTTTACCAAATAGACTCCCATGCCACTACAAAATCACTGTTATTATTTTTAGATTAAAGAGTCAGTTAAGTTCCTGATAATTTTTGAGGTACCATTTTTTTTATTACTTATTAAATAGTTTTCGAGAATGACAAAAAAATGACATTTTAGTATATCCATTTGTCTCTATCCTGAACACATTGGTAAACCGTTGATATATATAGTTAGTGTGTCTAAGTACGTGGGCAACAATCCTGCATGCAGAATAGACCATGAGAACAATTATGCATCAACCTAATAAAGTCCTCAAGTATTAGTTAAGTAACCAATTTAGTCCCCAACATTTTCTATCGTGGGACAAATTAGTCCCTACATGTTTCAGCAACACAAGACATGCACTAGATGCACCAATACAAGCCACACGGATGAGTTTAATGGACATCTGAGTACATTAATTATACACATCAACACTCTCACGATGTTTTTAGGATGAAGAAAAACGAAGGGACTAACATATCTCTTTTTTGTCATTCTTGAGAGTGAGTTTTTTTTTTTCTTAGAGATGAAAAGTGATATCTAAAACATTAACAGAGACTACACAATGGGCATTTAATCTTATTTTTATTGTCTTTCTCCTTAGCGTAATGGTTAAAAATTTAAATTTAAATTTTTATTAAAAAATAAATATAATATTATTTATTTTATTCAATAAATTATTTTCCAATTTATTCTTTATTTTATCCTTAAAGAACAAAACCGTTGTTATTATGATGGTCCATGGAAAAAAGAAATTTGTGGTGGCATGTCAACACCCTACAATCCGTGGCAGCACGTTGTGGCTATATCAACAAGTTGAAAATGGATTTGGTGTCTTTCATTTTAGTATTTTTGATATCTTTTTTTCTATCTCTCTCATCTCTTATTTTTTTTATCATTTTTTCCTTTATTTTTTTAAATCTCTTTCATCTCATTTTTACCTAAAATCACCAAAATTACCATTTTTAAAAGTCACCAAATCCTTGCTCCAACCAGTTACGTAGTGCCTTCCTCCTTCATGTCATGTCTCATTATTACAATCCATTCCCGTGGGTGTGACGCGTAGTCCTCCCAGTCCCGTGCTTTTCTTCTTCTTCTTTTTTAATTGTACTAAATTTAATTTAATTCTCAATTCTATTTTGATATTTTGACTTAATTCCTTCTAACTCAAAATAACCAATTTATAATATTTGATATTCTCGTTATCTCCAAGTCTAAAACTCATCCTCAACCCATCGTCCTTATTGCTAACAGACTCATAGGGTTAATGACAATAATCTTTGACACTATTACCACACTACTGGAAGGTTTTCTTAACAATTAAAAAGAATCTTTTTTAGTACTTAGTACTTACTACTGAGTTCTTTTCAAGTTGATACTTAGTTAGTTCCAAACAATAATGAGTCAGAAGTTATTTATGTTGGAAAATAGTATAACACTGAGCAAACAATACAAAGTCCAAGCCTGGAAACAATAAAGTCCAAACGCACACTACAGATCCGCAGTACTTGGACATTGAAGCATAGGGCCCATATCGGAAAAGGGTAACAACTATTATTGGGCGGTCCAGGCCCGTATCCGAGCCCAACCCGTGAGTTGAGTACTCAGAAACAAAGAAACCCTGTTCTGTTACTTTAAGGTTTATGTACTGATTCATTCCCTGAGAGCCGCATCAGTTCCCTGAATCTTTGCATTCAACATGGTACGTGTTTCCGCTCTCTCTTTCTCTCCGTTCATATCCCTTCACATGTTGGTGTTTGAAATTTGTATGCTTTTTGTTTGAATGATCATAAAAATGTGAACTTTAGTAGAATTTTGCAGCTTGTGATTTGAAATCAAGGATTTTGAAACTGACCCTTGTATGTTTTATGGTTACATATTGTTAATGATTGTGTTTATATATTTTTGATTTTTTTTTGGTCATTGGGGTTTATAGGCTCTTGTGGCAAACGAGGAATTCCAGCACATTCTGCGTGTTCTGAACACCAACGTTGATGGGAAGCAGAAGATAATGTTCGCCCTTACCTCAATCAAAGGTATTGGCAGGCGATTTGCTAACATTTGCTGCAAGAAGGCTGATGTTGACATGAACAAAAGGTCATTGCCACTGTTAGATAAGAGTGATATGATTCACTGAATTCGGATTTGTATCTTATAGCTATGGATTTGATTTTTCATGTATTTTATTTAAATGAGTTTTTGGTTTTTTTTTTATTTTTGTGTTGGCAGAGCTGGTGAGTTGAGTGCGGCTGAGTTGGATAATCTGATGACTGTGGTTGCCAACCCTAGGCAATTCAAGATCCCAGACTGGTTTTTGAACAGGAAGAAGGACTATAAGGATGGCAAGTATTCTCAGGTTGTCTCCAATGCACTGGATATGAAATTGAGGGATGACTTGGAGAGACTCAAGAAAATCAGGTCAGTAACATTTGGATTGTAGATTTTTATGAGAAAAAATGTTTAGCTATAGCTGAACCTCTATTAATGTTGACATTGTTGTGTGTAAATCAAGTTGTTTTCTACAACTTACAATGGGTATAACTGTCTCCAAATGACGACCAAAGGAACCATGTCAATGAGGCAAATCATTGTCCAACTGTTCTAAAAGATCCTTTGGTCAAGGAGACATGCACAATTTGGCATGGGTAGCTTCTTTTCTTATGTTGGAGTTTTTAGGTTCATGCTTTCAGTCATCAAATACTAATTCGTCTTATGAGCTGCATAGGTAGTTTCTGTGACATAATTCTCTTCTGCATTGTTTGCAAAACGTAGTTTGAGTGACATTCAGATTAAAACCTAATAATGCTAAAAAGGTTGTAAAGACAAATGAAAACAACATACATGCTATTTTGGTAAATGTTGTGCGTAAGGTCTGATGTTATATTACCATATGAATTTGATTTGTTTGCCTCCACCACTCTGTGTCTACCCATCATGTCAGTTCCCTGGATCATAGGAACAATAAGACCTTGATTTTATTATATTGTTGTCTATAGGATTTTGGTTATAGTGAAAAATAAGACTGCAACCTAACGTTTGAAACTTGCATGCAGGAACCATCGAGGTTTGAGGCACTACTGGGGTCTTCGTGTACGTGGCCAGCATACCAAGACTACTGGTCGTAGGGGTAAAACTGTTGGTGTCTCTAAGAAGCGCTGAGCTCTCATTTCCTACCCTTTTTTCGTTCCTTTGTTTTTGAAGAAGAGATGTATTGTTTGGAAAAAGCCAACAATATTTATTTTGCGAATGCATTATGATTTTGTTGCATTTGAGTGTGGATTGTGGTGTTGGTAAGTTGACATGATTTTTCACTTACGAATCCTATGTTTCTGTGCTTCAATTTCAATAAATGCTGCCAAATCTCAAGCAAGATTAGTGTATGATTACAACTCAATTTGATCTTATAATTATTTGTCATTAGATTGCCGAATTAGAGGTAATAGAGCTTTAAAGTATAACTCTTAATTACCTGAAACCTTCATCTTCGAAGAAACGCATGTTTCGGGAAGAAAAGATGAGAAGAGGGTAGTGACAACGAAAGATGCCCACATCTGTTGCATCAAAGTCATTAATTACCTTTAACCTGCTTTTTCTTCCCAAAATAAATCTCCACCCTGCTTAAAAATAAAGTACAAGTTTTGCTTGAGCTGGTCAAAACTGGTCCAAATTGAGAGTATTGGTCGATACTAGCCCAAACGATATGACACGTAAATGAGAGATGATAAATTTTAAAACTTAGGTGTGTTTGGATAGGGGAATTCAAGAGGGTAATATACTTTTAGAAGGTAATTAGAATCCATTAATGTAAAATGCATTGTATTTTTACATTGATGGATTCTAATTACCCTCTTGAATTTCCTCATCCAAACACGCCATAAAGGAGATACTTTAGCAAGAATTTTAGTAAGCATGATGAAATATTTACATTTATCTAATTAGCATAGTATTTCCATCTATAATAATATAAATTTAAATAGTAAAAAAATTCATATAATACAGTTATGTGTATATGAAAGTGTCTGTAAAGTGTACTACACGAATGCGTGACATCTACGGATGACTATTTTGATGCGTTTGTGCTATAACTTGCAAGTGTTGTTGATTGCTAAGTGTTAGAAGTTAGTTAGGATCTGTTAGAAGTCTGTTATGTTAGTTATGATTAGTTAGATTCAATTGCTTGCTTGCCAAGTTACACCAGAATTATAAATACCTCACATGCTGTAATATTCAGACAACTAGTCAATCAATTGCAGTTTTATCAATGCATCATTTCCTTCCTATCACGTTCTAGTTACTCTTTATGGTATCTAGAGCCTTTTTCTTTTCCTGGTCCAAACCTTCAAGGTTTTAGCTATGGCGAATTCCTCTTCATCTTCTCCAGCTGCTCCTTCGAATCTCAGCAATGATTGTGGCCGCTCGAATTCCACAACCACATTCTCCTTCGCGCCTGCACTCACAATCAAATTGGATGACAAGAACTTTCTGCTGTGGAGTCAACAAGTTGAAGGTGTTATTGCTTCTCATAAGCTCCATCGTTTTGTGGTAAATCCTCTCATTCCTATGAAATACACTACTGAACAAGATCGTGCATCTAATACCATATCTGATGATTATGACAAATGGATCGTGCAAGATCAATTGTTGTTTACATGGCTTTTATCCACACTTTCTGATTCAGTTTTACCTAGAGTAATTGGCTGCAAACATTCTTGGGAAGTCTGGGATAAAATACACAAATTCTTTTATGCACAATTAAAAGCAAAGGTTAGGCAATTGAAATCAGAATTAAAGAGCACAAAGAAAGGAACTAGACCAATTTCTGAATATGTTCTACGAATCAAAGCCATTGCTGATTCACTTTTAGCTATTGGAGACTCCATCAGTGAGCAAGATCAAATTGATGCAATTCTAGAAGGATTGCCTGAAGAGTACAATCAGTTTGTCATGATGATATATGGAAGGCCTGAGTCTCCATCACTATTTGATATAGAAGCATTATTGCTGTTTCAAGAAGCTCAGGTTGAAAATTTTCGTCAAGAACTAGCCATCCCTAATGTCTCAGCAAACATAGCACAAGCCTCTCAACCACAGCAACAGTTCCATTCAGGTTCAGAGAACTTTCATCAAGCACAAAACCAGTATGCCTCAAACTATCAATATAATTCGAGAGGTAGAGGCAGATATGGCAGAGGAAGAGGTCGTGGCAGGGGGCGTGGTAACTGTCCTACCTGTCAACTATGTGAGAAATATGGACATGATGCCTTCAATTGCTGGTATCGCTTTGATCAGTCCTTTGTACAGAGCCACAACTCACAAAGAATAAAGATAATCGATGATCAGCGACTAATGCACAACACAGTGGCACACCTGCTCAGATTTCACATAATACTTCACAGAACTCTCAGCCAAATGCTTTTGTGGCTACTCAAAATCCGCAGACCACAAGCCTTGCACATAACATGGGCAACTTCAGTCACACTCAAGAAATGGCAGCACCAGCAGTTCCTGATCCACAGTCTTGGTTCTTGGATTCAGGAGCCTCACATCATCTAACCTCAGACAGTCACAATTTGCAACAAAGCTCTACCTATGTGGGCTCTGATCAAGTCCACATGGGCAATGGACAAGGTTTAGTCATACAATCTGTTGGCTCTTCTAAAATTCAATCAAATATAAAGCCTCATATATTTATGTCTCTCAAAAATCTGTTATATGTGCCTTCTATAACCAGAAATCTTATTTCAGTTTCAAAATTTGCACAAGACAATGATGTATTCTTTGAATTTCATCCTCACATGTGTTTTGTGAAATCTCAGGCATCTAAGCAAATTCTCCTCAAAGGTACCCTTGGCCCGGACGGCTTATACAGCTTCCAGCAACTCTCATTGCTCAAGGGACCTTCTACTCTGCTCAAGCCTACCAACATCAAGCCTCACTCCACTTTGGCACCTATTATGTACACAAATACTTGCCTTCCAAGTTCTATAAGTAGTGTTCCCTTCAATCCTGTAAATTATGTCTCTACATGGCATCTAAGACTAGGACATGCCTATTCTAATGCAATAAAAACCGTACTTCAGTCTTGTAATGTTGCTTACCATAATAAAGAGTTTTCTGACTTTTGTAACTCTTGTTGCTTGGGAAAATCACATAGGTTGCATGCTCCCCCTTCCCTTACCACTCACTCTACTACTTTTGAGCTTATTCATACAGATTTGTGGGGTCCTGCCCCCTCACCATCACATGGTGGTTACTACTACTATATTGCCTTTGTGGATGCATGCACAAAATTCACTTGGGTCTATTTTCTCAAACAAAAATCTGATGCTCTTTCAGCCTTTAAACAGTTTCGTTCTCTTGTCAAAACTCAATTTTCCACAGTCATTAAATCTGTACAATCAGATTGGGGAGGGGAATACAGACCTTTTACTAAATTCCTTGATGAGCTTGGCATACAACACAGACTTACTTGCCCACACACCTCACATCAAAATGGCACTGTAGAACGCAAACACAGACAAATAGTTGAAATGGGGTTAACACTGCTGCACATGCTTCCATGCCTATTCAGTTCTGGGATCACAGCTTCACTACAGCTGTGTATCTCATAAACAGATTACCTACATCATCTCTCCCTAACTTTGTTTCACCATACCATGCTCTATTCAACTCATCCCCTGACTATCTATCCATTAGAACCTTCGACTGTGCTTGTTTTCCTTTAACCAGACCCTACAACAATCACAAACTAGACTTTAGAAGCACTGAGTGCATATATCTTGGCATGTCACCCAGCCATAAAGGTCACAAGTGCTTAAGTGTCAATGGCAAGGTGTATATCTCAAAAGATTTCCTCTTCAATGAATTCAGATTTCCCTACTCTCATTTGTTCTCCAAACCACCTCCAACTTCATCTTCAATTCCTGCAACTTTTCCTTCCTCCATCCCCATGGTTCATGCCTCTCATCAGCACAACTCCTCCACCTCATCTGGTCTGTCTACTCCTCACTCATCTAGTTCCCCACTCTCCACACACTCTGCTTCAGCATCTTCCTGTCATACCAATGGTCTGGCCAGTCCTGCACAGCCCACTTCAGCCTCTACTTCACCCTCTCAGTCTCCTAATATGCCAGTTCCTGATCCACCTGTATGCATTGCTTCCAAGCCTGATCCACCTGAGCCCTCTAACACTCATCCTATGGTCACCAGATCCAAAACTGGTAGTCTTAAACCTCGGTTGTTCCTTGCACATGTTGAGCCTAGAACAGTCAAACAAGCCTTGTCTCATCCCCAATGGTTTGCAGCTATGCAAACAGAATATCAAGCACTCCTGACAAACAACACCTGGACTCTGGTTCCTCTGCCATCCCACAGGAAAGCTATAGGTTGCAAGTGGGTATTTAGAGTAAAAGAGAACCCTGATGGAAGTGTCAACAGATTTAAGACCAGATTGGTAGCCAAGGGCTTTCACCAACAACCAGGAACTGACTTCACTGAAACCTTCTCACCTGTTGTCAAACCCACTACAATCCGTGTCATTCTCACATTAGCCTTGACTCACAGATGGGATATTCAACAAATAGATGTCAACAATGCATTTTTAAATGGCAATCTTCAGGAAGAGGTATATATGGTGCAACCTCCAGGCTTTGAATCCAATGACAAAACCTTAGTGTGCAAACTGCATCGTGCTCTCTATGGCCTCAAGCAGGCCCCTCGTGCCTGGTATGAAAAGCTGACTCAAGCCCTCTTGCGCTTTGGTTTCAAAGCTAGCCGATGTGATCCCTCTCTCTTTATTTACAAGAAGACTGGGTGTTACACTGTATGTTTTGGTCTATGTTGATGACATTTTAATCACAGGATCCTCCACCAAGCTTGTTGCAGACTTGATCAACAAACTGAATACCAACTTTGCCCTGAAACATCTAGGTAAACCTGATTATTTCCTTGGAATAGAAGTCAAGTATCAGCAAAATGGCTCCATGATTCTTACTCAAACAAAGTACATAAGAGACCTGCTGCTACGGGCTAATATGGCTGACTGCAATGGTATCTCTACACCAATGGTTCATGACTGCAAACTTAGCAGACATGGCACAGATTCCCTACCCGATCCTGCATTGTTCAGGTCGATTGTTGGAGCTCTCCAGTATGTTACTCTGACTCGCCCATATCTCTCCTACTGTGTGAACAAGGTTTGTCAATTTCTGGCTTCACCACTTGACTCCCATTGGCGTGCAGTCAAGCACATTTTGAGGTATCTCAGTGGCACTTCACACTACGGCTTGTTACTTCAGCCTGCAACCTTTGATGGCAAACTTTCTCTTCGTGCCTATAGTGACTCAGACTGGGCAAGTGACCCTGATGATAGGCGCTCTACATCAGGGTCTTGCATCTTTGTTGGCCCAAACCTCGTGTCTTGGAGTTCAAAGAAACAACCTATAGTGGCACGGTCCAGCACTGAGGCCGAATATAGGAGCATGGCTCACACTACCTCTGAATTGCTTTGGCTACAATCTCTGCTCACTGCGCTTCAGACTCCATTTCATCCTCCGATACTACTCTGTGACAACTTGAGTGCAGTAATGTTAGCACATAATCCAATTCTGCATGCCAGAACCAAGCACATGGAGCTTGACATCCATTTCGTCAGAGAAAAAGTCATAGCCAAGTTACTCTCGGTGCAACATGTTCCAGCTTCTAATCAACTTGTTGATCCTCTAACCAAGCCTCTGCCATCCAGTCGTTTTGCTGAGTTTCGAGACAAGCTCAAGGTTGTTGCTTCTCCACAACCTCCTTGACCTTGTGGGGGGTTATCAAAGTAGTATAGTATAATACTTGTAATACTTGAACACATACATGTATACCTACCAATTATGTTAGAAGTTAGTTAGGATCTGTTAAAAGTCTGTTATGTTAGTTATGATTAGTTAGATTCAGTTGCTTGCTTGCCAAGTTACACCAGAATTATAAATACCTCACATGCTGTAATATTCAGACAACTAGTCAATCAATTGCAGTTTTATCAATGCATCATTTCCTTCCTATCACGTTCTAGTTAGCTTGACTGCTCTTTTCGTCAGCACCATATTCAACACATTGAGCTTCACATTTGACACAGGAACGTGTATGTGTTGCACATGCCTCCAACCACGAGGTTCACACAAGCGATAATGAGTATTGAGTAATGACAAGTGCTCATGGTGGGTTAGCACCGATTATGGGCAGAACTAGAATCACGTTTACCATCTTGGATTCTTGGGGTCATTCAATTCACATTGTGGCCAAACATGCACTCGTTAATCAGTTTCCCATTCGATTCAATTAGCATTGCGCAAACAATAAACTAACTCCAACCTCTCAGAAAATGAAAGTGAAATATAGATTAAGTGGATGGAGTGCAGTGGAAAAACAAAAGCCTCTGAGGAACTTGCAAACAAAATCAGGTTTTCCGGTGAATTTTTTCCAAAAAAATGGATCAATCAAATTTTTATAGGTCCATGTCTTAGCATTTCGAGATACAGTAATAACTACACTAAAAAAGTCTGAATGAAGTTGAAACAACAGGGCGATCCAGATCCTCCAATCTCTTCAACATACATGAGATACAACATTACAATAGACAAGCATCTTTGTTTCTTCATTACAGCTGAAAAAAATTAAAATAATAAGGAATTCAGAGGGGAGGGATTGTGGGGGGTGATAGACAAGTCACTTAAAGACGTCCTTAAGCAAGTATCTTTAATACAATGGCGCTTACTTAATAGGGTAACAATAGACTTACTAGGGTTATTGCTTAACTTTGAGACCGGTTTCTATGCGTTCAATGAGCTGATCTGCAGTCAATGCTCCCTCCTGAAAACCACGATGAACAATTTTCTTTTCTTGTTTAGAAAGAGAAATAGTTGTTAAGAATTTGGGTAACTCAAATAATCAAAACATGTAAAGAAGCTTAACAATGAAAACTTATATAACAGATTCAGCACGAGAAACTCTCTTAACATTCAAGACAAAGACAATGCTAATGAATTTTGACAATGTATTAATACCGATTGAGTCTGAAGATTTGACATTAGTGACAATATACAAAGGAAAGGCTGCGAGCATCAGATACATGTCAAGCTATAGACATTCAAATATGATGATGGGAGAAAGCATTTGAATTACTAAATGACACAATCTTATGCTATTGTCCATGTACGTAAGTCACTATTTTAGACACCCTTGAATTGATGCACCAGTTAGGCTCTCTACACTAATCAAAGCAAACATCATTTTCTTTAAGTTCACTGTTCAAGTCAACAAGCCTATTAGTGACTATAAAGGTTAATAGGAACTAGATGATTCCACCACATGCAAGTCGTCTACTCGTCTATAAATTGTCATCAAGAGCTAAGTTGGAGCAGTTCCCAACAAGAGTTCAAAATGACTTCTTCCACTTCTTTTCTGTTGGAACACAAGCACTCACACTCACTCATGGTGCACACACATAGAAAGAATATAAATATTGAGAAAGATTAGAGAAAGAGATAGAGAATGAACACAATTAGAAACCTCTATTATTCACTTCACTTCACACAATTATTTCACACTTGTACTTCACCACTTGTGCTAATTCACATCACACACTATGTCTATTTATAGACTTACATATACACTAACTAACTCTCCTAATAGCTTCTAACTAATTTATTTAGTTACAACAAACTAATCACACTTTAACAAACTAACTAATTAACTAATTTGAATTATACTCCAACACACCCCCTTAATTCAAATAAACACAAAACACAATAGCTAATATATCTCTCAACACAATTTTCCAGGATCCCATATTTTGAAGCACAATGATCTAACCTTCATTGAAATACCCTCATCCACCAGGATCCCAGAATTTTAAAACCCTCAAGTATTTACAGAAACAACTGATTAACACACTTCCTGTGGTAGCCTGGTGGTCACCAACTTGACATTTCAGTACAGCGTCCCTCGTTTGAGTCATACTTGTGCACACTTTTCCTGACTTTAAACCTTTTAGCAGTTTTATCAAAAATAAAAGGACGAACATGCATGCGGCCTGTATCGAACCCGCGACCTTTTGAATCCACCAGCTGCGCCTTACCATTAATCTGAAACAACTATTGATACAATTCATCAATCGCAAATTGTATTTAACATAATCGAAACTCTTCCTTCTCCCAAAACACAAATCTTCGTCTTCCTCCTTCCGCTGAGCACGATTAGGGTTTTCGGAAACCCATTCAGCACCAGAAATAAGAGGTTCATTACAGACCTCATTCATTGCTCCACCACTATTTTCTAACTCAATATTCAACATTTTTTCATCAGGATCACCACCTTCCTTCTCCTTCACGATGGTTAGCCATGGCTGCAACTCATCTTCTTTGTTATAACACAACTCGTCCTTGCATATCCATGACGACTCCGGCAATACTGTGACCGGCTCAGGTCCAATCCTCTCCGTCCGAACCTCCGTCGCGAGTTGCAGATCCGGAATCGCCACCTCGGTCACTTTACCAGCACCTCTGTACGGTGGTTTCGACGGTGGCGGATTCGGTGATTCCTGCGGCATCTCCGCCGTCGCCTCCTCGCAACTCTCCGTCCGGTTACTGTCATAAAGGTGCACCTCCGCATCACCCGTCTGCTTTGTCACGTTCACAGTTGAAATCACCTTTGTCGATGACCCTTCACTCTCTGCCAAAGAACTCACGTCTGGCAACTTCGTCGATGGCGGTAGCATGGTTCTGTCCGGACTCAGTCCATGTTTCACACTGTTCTTATCAAGAAACTCCATTTTGTTCATCTCTTCACAACCGTGCTCTGCATCCTTGGCGGCAATCTTGGAGTGACTGAGGTCCCTCTTCTTTAATGGAACAAACGATGCACATCTTGTTGGCCTCTTGCTTGCAGCAGCACCACCCTTATCAGAATCTTCCTCTCTAGGGTTACTTCTTGAACCCTCATGTTTCATTTTTTCTGCACCTCCATAGGCTTTGAGCAAGATGTCCTATGCTCCTTTGGCTGTGTTGGCAGCAGCAATGTTCTTGAGATTTCCTTCATCCACACATCGGTGAAGAATCAAGAGAGCTTTGTAGTCTCTCTTTTTGGAAGCACCATCTTCCACATCTTGAACACCTTCTTGCACCATCTCAAGCACCTCATAGAAATTGAAAATGTTTTCCATCTTCACCACCCACTGATGGAAGTTCTTGCCATCAAGAACCGGTAGAGGGATTGCAAAATCCCCACCCACAATCTCTTCAATTTCTGCACCCATGAACCCATAATCACAAGTCCCTAATCTTGTAGCTCTAGATATCATGTTGGAACACAAGCACTCACACTCACTCATGGTGCACACACATAGAAAGAATAGAAATATTGACAAAGATGAGAGAAAGAGATAGAGAATGAACACAATTAAAAATCTCTATTATTCAGTTCACTCCGCACAATTATTTCACACTAGTACTTCACCACTTGTGCTAATTCACATCACACACTATGTCTATTTATAGACTTACATATACACTAACTAACTCTCCTAATAGCTTCTAACTAATCTATTTAGTTACAACAAACTAATCACACTTTAACAAATTAACTAATTTGAATTATACTCCAACACTTTCCTCAGAGGGCTCAACAAATGATGGTTCGTGATCTTTTACTGATGGTAGATAACAAGCAATTTTACTGATGTAGGACAGGTATCTAAGTCATCAACAGTGATAATAAACCCTAAATGGATTTCATGTATCAAGCTTTCCATGAAAACTATCAATTTATAAATGCATTTTAAACAAGACTAGAAGCACGGTTAGTTCTAAGAACACCATATCTCAGTACACTGAAACACTGCTGAAGCAAACAAAGCTATACATAGAAACATCAAAATCAACTTCATGATTCAAATTTTAATCTTATAGCAATGACTACGAGGATACCCTGTTCGAAGACCCCAAAAAAGGGGGCCACATATGAGTGTCAAGAGCCCATTGCAAAAACAGCAGATGAAACTTCCATACATTTTACGGTGGCAGAGACACAATTAACCATAATTCAGATGAAAAAAAAGAAAAAGTAACTTACAAAGCGATCAAAGGGTTTTCCATCCTTAAAGATGATGAAAGTAGGCAATGCCTCGATTTTGTATTTGTCAGCAATAGAAGGATACTTCTCAGTATCGATCTTCACTATCTGTATCTTATCATTAAGCCTGGTGCTTACTTCATTCAGTATAGGAACCATGAATTGACAAGGACCACACCTGCAAAAACCAGATTAACAACTCAAACCACGAACAGTTAGTTAACAAAAACTCTGATTAACAGTCACAACTTACCATGTAGCATAAAAGTCAACCAATAAAGGCTTCTCAGAATTAGCAATCAAATCATCAAATGATGAAAAGGTTTCTTTCTTTGCTTCAACCTACACACACAAAAAAGTCTCACTAATTGAAATTGTAAAATCACTCTTATATAACAACAATCACTACAAAATCAGAACTATTTCTTAATTGAAAAAAAAAACGGAGATTCTCTTACCAGAGGAAGGATTCGAGGGCGTGAGGAAGAGGAAGCGCCGGAAGTTTGAATTCGAAGAAGGCGAGTGCGAACGGGAAATTGAAGCGATGAAAGCGATGATAGGTTTGTGGAAGAAGATGCAGCAAAACGCGTGGAGCGTTGGGAGTTGCAAGAAGCAATGGTGGCGGAGGAGGATGCTGAAACGGAGACCGCCATGGAGACGATACCAACGAGATTTTGATTTTTGAAGTTTGGATAATGAGAAGAAGGAAAAGGGACAACAAAAATAAAATACAAATTGTTCGAGACGCGAAATATCCGATGTTGGAAAATGAAAGGGAAGAAGAGAAAGTTAGGAAGGAAACGAAGGAACCAACTTCCCTAGTACACACCACGGTGAGGGTAGTTCAAAACAATGGTTTGTGTTATAGTGTCACTCATATTTTACACAACTCATTATATTACTTATGTGATAAATTTTGGGTCAATCAAATTATCACATAGGTTGGTCAAAATTTCAAACTTTCTAGTTGTATTATACTGTAGTCAAATTATACGAATACAGTATATTGTAGTATAATATATATGCTTTTTGTATTTGTAAATTTAACTCATATTAAAATAATGTTTTTTGATTAAGAAAACTGATTATATTGCAAAATATTATTGACAACGAACATTATTTTAATTCATATTAAAATTTTATTTTATAATATAATCAGTTTTTTAATCAAAAAACATTATTTTAATATGGGTTAAATTTATGAATACGAAGAGTACATATACTATACTACAATATACTGTATTCATATAGTTTGACTACACTATAATACAACTAGAAAGTTTGAAATTTTGACCAAACCCATGTGGCGATTTGATTGGTCCAAAATTTATCATATATGGGTGATGTAGTGGGTGATGTAAAATATGGGTGGTGCATGTTAGCCCAACCCTCAAAATAATATTGTTTAGGATAGAAGGCTGAAATTGGGTCCATGAAAAATTCACGGCATTTGGTCCATTAAAAAAATAAATTAACCACCTATCCCCGGAAATTTACAAGTGAGAGTGTTCATCCTTCCATTTTCAATGTTCGTTTACCTACCAGTTAACCATCCTGCCTAACTCGTAGTAGTCTTGCATAGCCCATAAATTTTCACCCTAAAAAACGAATAAAAAGTGAAAAGCATGTACTTAAGGCATCAGAATTTAAAATTTTACATATTTTTTCCACTTTCATTCATTTTCATGGGGGAATTTGTCAAATGCCATGTAGGAAGTGGAAGGAATGTGTCTTGCGTTTGTAAATTTGAGTAAACGGGATATGACTCATAGGCAAGTGAACGAAAGTTGGAAGTGGAAGAATAGACTAATGTGTCCCGCATTTATAAATTTGAGGGACGAAATGATTAATTTATTGGAAGTCATAAGGTGGTCAAGATGGTTTGGGTGGGGGAGTTAAGGAGTGAAGTGATAAGAAGGTTGAGGGTTCAAAAAGTGGGTCCCCAAAATTTTTCAACGACTATTTTGGGTCTTTAATTTATTTTTAAATTTTTTAATATAGTTATTTCTTTTCATTTAAAACTTCGCTCGCAAAACGCTTCTTAAAATAATAAAATCATTTTTCATGTGGGAGAAATGAGGTGAACAAGCAGTTTTAATATGATTTTTTTATTTTTAATATGGTTTCTTTAGGATATTTAGCCCTCTGTTTTTTCAATATTATAAATTTAGCCTTTCCACTTGATGTTCGTCAAAATTTTTAATCAGCAGGAAGAAATCACTATTCTAGGCATATAAAACCTTTGAACACCTTTCTCCGCCTCTCTACTTCGATGTGAATCAATGATTCCTCCTTTTCATTTATCAATTTCATCCCTCATTTTCGGGACCTTTCTTGGTTCCATATAAAGGTCCTCTAGCTCAAAAGCTCTGCTCAAGTAACATCGGTTAACATTGGCAACCAAATGTCATATTGCAGTAACGACAATGTCTATTTTCCATCCCGGAGAAGTTTTCAATTCATGTTGATTATACAACTCATACAAAAGAACTTACAACATGTCTAGTAATATAAAATTACGACAATGGTAAACAACAGCCATAATGCCAAGCACCACAAAGCCTCACTTTTGGGGCATTCACGGTTAGCCTCTTTCCCTGACGTACGCAATTGCAGTTAACAGACTCCAAAACTAGTGCTGATAACACCAGAATGCTGTGGAAAATGGTAACAAAAAATTTAATACCATGCGTGGCATTGTAAAATATGCAGGTTGCAAGAAGATCATCCATCACTTGTCAATATAAAAGCCAAAACAACTATGGTGAGCGCAATGGCAATGGTGACGGAACGAAACAGCTTTGCATATTTAATTGCAGTCTGATTCTTGCTCTCTTCACTGTTTAATCCAATCTCTTTGAGAAGCTCTCTCACTTCATCAATGTCTGAGTCCTTTGAAGCTTGGATTAGTCTACTTTGAATTTTCTCAAGCTTAGTGAACCTCCTGTCTCTAGATGTAACTTGTTGTGACCAGATAAAACCAGTCATCTTCCACAGGAGGATGCCCACATAGATGGCTACAATGCAGTCCACAGAGTAGTGATGGCGTTCTCGTATTTCTCTTTGGGCACTGTGAATCACAAGAAGCCATACAAGAGCTGAACTGAAACCTCCATACGCTTCCTGCAACCATTTTTGAAGTATACAAGTATAGAATTAAGCTCCTACTTTAAAATCAAAAGCAGAAATAACCACAAAATGATAACACATTGCAGTTGAGCAGTAAACTTCAAATCTTACCGTCCACGCCATAGCTGTGAGTACAGCAACTAGCATGTGGCCACTGTATAGGAGGTCATTGCAGCCACCTCCAGCCTTCTTTAACAGACTGAACCATGAAGGTCCATCGGAGGCAGTGGGTCGCAGAAAATCAATAAGAAAGCTCATTGAACCCCAATCTGGCTGGTGGTCACCAACTGGTTTTCCAATGTCAACTAAGAAAGAAGAGTATGTTAATTTGCAGGACTTTCTCGCAACAAGCAAAATATCTGTAAGGGTGGACACATTCAATTCATATAGATGCAGGGGGACTTCATTGTTATATTTAAGGATTAAGCATAAAATAAAATAATAATAAAAACCTAAAATCCATACAATCACAGAGAATACCATGATCAATTTTCTTAGTATAACTACATCAGAGAAACCTCAAGTGGCTGCAAATAATTACAATGTCCAAAATCTAATATTTTTCAGTTTCAATTCAAAGCTACTCTTCCAGGCTTTATGAAAACAAGAAAAAATCGAAGACAATCTTTAATGAGCGCTACAAGCCTACAAGTGCTATAAAATTTGTTAATATTATGGGCTACAATATAAGTACCCCGAAAGTAAAATCATTATAGCTTGAAGAAGAAAAAACTTTGCAAGAGAGAATCCAATGAAATAATAGACTGCATACCATAAGCTTTATCTTGCTTTATCAACCGGCTGATAGCATTATGATCTGAAGCATAGGGAACAAAATATTTCTGAGCCCAACGATGAGGATATTCCGGAACTTTGAACCGAGAACCGGCACACCAAGGACGAGGTGATGGCAGAATTGTAGATACAAAAGTTATGGCTCGAAGAAGGCGGCCAATCGCCATAGTAAACATATATCTAGCACCTAATCCGAGGCCCGGAGCTCTCACAGAGTCAAATAGCACAGAGAACGCCAGCATCATAAACAACATCAAGAAATGGTGCAATCCAATAATACGAGCTCTTAATATCTCAACAATTCCACTAGGGAGTTTCTCATTTAATGCCAGGAGCAACCATTGACCAGTGTCTGGAAGTGGAGGTGTATCACTATAAAAAGCAAAACAAGTAAATAAATTTTCACCTTTCAAATAACAAGTACAAGGATTTAAGTGCAGCATGCACTTACAGTGTAAAGATTTTTTTATACTATCAATCAACCAGAAATTGACATGTTATTAAAAATGGTTGACTCTTATCTTAACTAGCTTAAAAGTCGTTCATATCATTATTTCTAATACATTAATAATGTAGAAAACTTTATAACGATAGTGCATACCAATATAAACTCTACAATGACAGGTTGAAGCATTTTTTATGAGAAAATATGGTAATATATAGTAGCAAATGATTCATTAATTTCATAATTCATAAAATATCAATAATGATCCCTATTAAGCAGGACTTCATTTCTGATGAAATCCTATTCTCAAATTTTAAATTAAAGTTTGGCTGCATGGATACTGTCAAATCTATGAAGCAGAGATCTGGAGCTTAAAAAATTACTCATCCAAAGCCAAATAATATAAAAATAGAAACAAATACTAGCTCAGAAATCTAAAGGAAGTGAATCATTGCATGGTATGGTAATCGAATCTAATATCTCAGATCTCTTTATGGCTAATTATGAAAATTAAAAGCTGAAATCAAAGAAGCAACACAGTTCATTTACTAACTCAGAATATGCCTTGTAAATCTACGTATCCAACAATATCAACGAAAATGACAAGTTTCACCCAAAGAGAAGGATAATATATAATAAACAATCTAGATCCGTAAGAACAGAACAATGAAAGAAGAAACAAAGAGAACGGAGTTGGTTCCGGCGACGGTTACCGGTGCCAGTCGAGGCCGAGGACGGCGGTGACGGAGCGAACGGAGAGGGCCTCGAAGAGGAGAGCGGCGAGCATGAAGAGCATGGAGGCCACGAACGGGATCGCCGCTCGGAACTCAGCTGACCAGTGGCGGTAGGAAGGGACGCGCGCCACCGCAGCGAGGGCCAGGAGGGACCACAGCGCCGGCTGCAGCCGCGAGTGCCACGCCGGGGACAGGTGCCGGAGATAGTCCACGGTCACGTACGACATGGCGGCGATGCCTAAGCCGGCGTTCTTAACCGTCGTCCATGGCGGCGCCGGTAACCGCATGTCGGGTTGCGACGGTGAGCGGATATGAGAGCGAGAGTGGGAGTTGAAGGTTGAATTTCGTTGAGGCAATTTGGGGGAAGTTGTTGGTTCTGTAGTGTGGGACCAGCTATGCTATTCATAGCAACCTCTAACACTCTACACTTAACAGTTTTAACTACACTACACTATGGTCATAAATTAAAAATGAGTTGGTTTGGGTTAAATTTTGTTAATGTCTAGGTTTATTTTGTATTATTATGTTGACTTAAGCTTGGTTTGTTACTTTTTATAGTCTCTTTTCAGACTGACTGTGATATGTTTCTTGAAATATAAAAGTCCCACTTTTTATATGTTTATAGAATAAGGGTGACTTAATTAAGGACTTCATATAAGGCTTTTCGCATGAGAAATAAAATAAATTAAAGAAAAAGAAAGAAAGGGGCATGAGAGGATTCGAATAGTGAAAAACACTTGGGGAGTGTTTAGTTTTTTTATGATAATTCCATTTTGTTAAAATATAAAACCCCTATGGGATAGCGTAAGTTATTTTTATAAGTTTGATTGTATTAGGATAAGTCAAAAGGAGCTTAAATAAGTTCTTCCAAATGCCACCTAAGGCTCACTATTTGTGAAGTAAAATAAATTAGCTTATAACTTATTTGACTAGTTTATAAGTTTGTTTTATTAAAATATAAGTGTTTGGTAAACAAGCTTATCTTATTAGTTTATAGCTTTTTTTATAAGCTAATTTATTTAGTTTATGGCTATGAGCTTATAGCTTATTGACTTTTCTCTCGTTTTTACCCTCATTCATTTAATGAAATTCCCACTTTACCTTGTCTATCGTAAATATGTCATTTTATTTTATATTTATAAGCTATTTCAACAGCTAATTTTATTAAACACTTCGAATTCAATCAGCTAGATTTTCAGCTATCAGCTAGCTTATCAGCTATCAACTAGCTTATCGGTTATTTTTGCCTAACAGAGCCTTAGTTGATAGCTTATCGGTTATTTTTGCCAAACAGAGCCTAAGGCTCTGTTAGGCAAGTCCAATAAGCTAGCTTATAGCTTATTTGACTAACTTATAAGCTTGTTTGATTAAAATAGAGGTATTTGGTAAATAATCTTATCTCATTAATTTATAGCCTTTTTTCATAAGCTAATTTATTTAGCTTATGACTTATAGCTTATAACTTAATTATTAACTTTTTTCTCGTTTTGACATCATTCCTTTGATGAAATTCCCACTTTTTTAAGTCTATCATAAATATGTCATTTTACATTTTAGAAGTTAGTTCAATCGCTATTTTTATCAAATACTTCAAATTCAATCAGTCAGTTTTTCAGTTATCAACTTTCAGCTAAAAATTAGCTTATAAGTTATTTTTGTCAAACATAACCTAATACTCAGACTGTGTATAGGTTATCTAAATTTTTTTTAACTAAGTATTGTCTTTATCAAGATTGTTATGTTCTTTATAAAATAAAAACAATATACTTATATATAATTAATAAACTATGTAAATATTATAAATTGTTAATTATATAAACTATTAAATAATTAGGCAGATTTGGTAAATTAAATAGGTTTTTAGAAAAGTCCAAACCTTAACAATTGTAATTAAATAATTTATAAAAAAAAATGTAAGTCTAACTTATTTGTTAAATATGTGAAGGTTATGTAGATAAAAAAAATAGGTTTTTTTTACTGGAAGATAAAAAATAGTTTAGTCGTAGCCCTGCAGTGATCCCATTTTATTTTTGACATATTTATACTTCAATTCTATTTTTATTTATTTTTACAAAAGAAAAGTTAATCATTTTCATTAATAATGGAGAACGTAATATATCCGGTAATATCATCACAAATTTGGAGAATAGTAATATATGTAGTTACCTCTAATAAATAGTAAACAACTACATGGACCTTCCTACTATAAAACTCTACCGAAGAATTGTTAACATACGATGACAGAAGACTCCTACAATTTGAAATAACAACCCTATAATTAGCTTGGTCCTCTTGAAGAAGACCTAGGACTTCCTCTTTTTGTATCCGGAGTCTGAGAGAGTAACTATAAAATTTAGCTTTGAAGAAATATGCTCCCTCATCACGTAAAGTGTGATCGAAGTCGATGTTTTGAATTACATGCAAGAAAGACTCAATGCACAGCCAATTGTCCTCGATTTTATTTGCATAAGCTAAAAATTCCAAAAGTAAAAAGAAAAAAATGATAAAACAAGTCAGGCCAACAATGCCGAACGGAGTATTTGTAGATAGGAACTGGACACAGGTTATTCAGGCCTCGACAGTTTTAGCTGGTAATATTCAAGATTTCTGACAGGTCTGGGAACCAGTGCCTGCCACTAAAAAATGGTCATTTTGCTTGCCACCGGGAATAGAATGGACACATGCAACACTTGTGCCAGCTATTCCTTGCGTAGAGTCAACAACTTCAAATCTTCTACCTTTCTTTTCAATCAGTGAAACAAACCCCATATCTTGCGATTCCTTGTTGATATAGCTATTATTTTCACAAATCATTACTGGACCCACACTATTGATAGCAATCAAATCTCCATTTTCTTGCATGCACATTACCTTATCATCAGTCACTCTAGCCAAAAAAAAAAACTAGCATTCACTTTAGGGTTTCAATACTAGTAGGGTCTATTTGTTTTAGATTTTAATAGAATTGATTTTGACTGAATTGATTTTAAAAAAATAATGATTAAAAATTGATCTGTATTTGATAATAATATTTTAAAAGTTTTAAAAGAATTGATTGTGTTTGGATGATAAAGTAAAATCACTTTCAAGATATAAATATATAAAATTTTGTGGATCCTATATCTAGAATCAATTATTCTCAACGAAAAAATTATAAATTCTTGCTTCCAATAAAATCAAATGTGCCCACCCTGTCAATTATTTTGGACTCAATTTTGCACTCAAACGCTCTAATTATTATAATAACTGTGGTTTGGGGGCAAATTCTAGGGTAACCGACCTCACCAAGTCTCTCACCACATCAGACCATAATTCACCATAGATTCATTTTCATCCACATGATCATATACTATATAGCATGCACATCAGATTATTTCTCCTTCAACTCCTTCACTGTTCCTCCACACCTTCGTCTCCTTCATCACCATCACCGATTCACCAGCATCATCATCTCCTCCCTCCACCCTTCATCCCTAACCTCCTCAACACTCCTTCACCCACCACCTGCATCCGCTACCTCTGACCAAAACCTGATGGACTGATGGAAGTCGGAACTGTAATCTGTGGCCGTGATCTTTTTGGTTGACATAGCAATTTCGCTAACAGCGGTGGTGGACAGAGGTCGTGCGGCGGTGAATGATGAGCTTGGTTCTCGGTTTCTAGACGGTGGGGAAGCTCAGAGACGTGGTGGTGAGGCTTGGTCTGCGGTGGTGTGGAAGCTCAGAAACGTGGTGGTACGGCGGGACAAACGGCCCGCCGTATCCCATTCGTCGCTGGAGCATCTGCGACACGTGCTCGTGATTCTTCGATCCTTGCAGAAAGGCTTCCACAGTACCTATAATGCAATTGATAATCCAGAATAAAAGATATGATGCAATTAACACATCACCGACACTTTGACAACAAAAGATATAATTTTGCAAACGACAGTGGCAATTGAAATCCAAAAAGTAATGAGAGAAGGTGAAGGGTATTAAGAACTGGTTGAAAATAGATTTGAGTAAAAGGCTGGAGAAGGGAAATGGTAAGGATGGGATAGAGAAAGACAAGGAACGTTGTACAGTGGGACAGTGGAGCGCTGATGGAGGCGCCGGAAATCGCTACGAAGGTGGTGATGGTGGTTTCTGGTGAGGGGATGTGGTTGGAGTTAGGATCTGGTGTGAGCAGGTGCAGAACAATTCCATGTTGGTTAACAAGTAACTTTATTTTATAATTATCTACTTGGCCACATATTGATTCATTTAATAATTTATCTAACCGATGATATATGTAAATCACCCTGCCTTAGCACATCTGCCTATTTATTTATTTTCAAACATCAAGACAAGTGATGCCCACTTCATATCTATAGAACATAGAGTACCTTAAAACCCAAGATTAATTAACAGAAGAGATTTGCACAATTTGAACCTCAAGCTACATAAAATTCTTGCATGATATATCAACCATCAAATACAAAAGCAAACTATTCGGAGCAGCCGCTCCATCACTGATGTTATTGACCTCTTTTTTATCCCTCGCAAACTACAAAACCTCCTAAACCAACAACAAAAAAAAAAGGAGGTGGGTGGGGGGATATAATTACATAATTGAATATTGGTAGCCAAACCCTCACATAACATACTTGACACTTGACAGAGATGAATGAAATACCAAAGCCAAACACTATGCTACCATTCTGAAAAAATGAAAGGCTCCTATACAATATAATTATTGTAATGAACAAAAGAAAAAAGTTTATGTAAAAAAAAAAAACTACACACCACCACAAGGCACACAACACACCCTTCCAAGTTGGAGGAAAAACCACTGTAAAGGATTTTGGTAGTCCTCCACTGGAGATGGAGTTGGCAGTGGTAGCTCATCGGGCAGATGGCGATGAAATGCATCAACTGCAGCAGCAACACCATCCTCATTCTCAATCAACTTAGCAACTTCTGTTGCTCGAGATTTCACCTGAAGATTTACAATAGTTTACTGTCAACATTATTTTTGGCAATACTATGACACTGTTTGCAGAGCACCAATGGTAATAAGTATACATACAAGAGTAAAAAAAAAAAAAAGAAGCCAGGATTGAATAACGGGAGGCCTACGATTGCTACGAATTTAATATCCTTTTTGTGGTCCATGCCTCCCCAACTAAGCAAGGGCAGAGCTAGAAGATTTTCGTTGTGGAGGCAAAAGAAAAAGAACAATATTTTATCAGGGGGACAGATTACATTGTTTCTAATATTACATGTAAAAAACTTTTTTTTTTTTTTTAAATTTTGGGATAGTCACATGTACTGTATGGTTACACTAGCCAGAAACTAATATAAATTACACTGATTAATACTCTTCCAGCTTGCATTCAATTTATTATGATAGTAAAAAATATGACGGCAGTTGAATAGAATACTTCATAGGTTACTAAAACCTTCATATGAATCATACAATTATGTCTGTGTTGAGGAGCACTTCATTTTCCCTTACGGATACAACCAAAAGATGGATTTGAAAAGGTATATACCAGATGCTGCTACTTAAATGGCTTACTTATAAATTAACAAGCTTCCTATGAATTAGATTATTATTTGGATGTACGAGAGAGGATGGTAGGAATAGGATATCTAAAAGGAGGGATAAATAGAATTTAATTTACCTCTGGCTGGAGCATGAATTTTATGGCATTTGATAATTTCTCAACACTGAGCTGAGATATTGGAATTGGAGCTGGCCCCAACTCTTTCTGATATATTCTCTCTCCCCAAAAGAACTGATCTCCAAAGAATGGAACTATGGTTGTTGGACACTGGAAGTTATGGTATTCATATTAAGAAAAAAGTAATAAACTGTTTTTTTTTAATAAAAAAAAAGCACCAGAATCGTGTTTAGAAAATCCGTAGATGTGCCAACAAATCCTTGGATAATGGAAAAGAAAAATATTTTAGATAAGTTACTTTTGAAGATTACCCCGGCTTTTATTCCTGTAGCTGTGGTTCCAGCTCCACCGTGATGGACCTGCGATTTTGTGCCAAAATATCTTCCAGTTAGTTTGCCAAAGAAAATCTAATTAACTATCCTTATTTCATGCCCGGATCTTAGGAACATTAATATATACCAGCCCCTTTGCCCCTTTCTGTGGGAAGAAATTTTCACAGATAAAGTGTGGAACTTGGTAATCAGTATTAGGAAAAGCAAGAACTAAAGGCAAAGGTTTAAAGTTTAAACTACTACAATCGGTGAAGTGTGAACATTTTCTTCCGTTGCCAAAAGATTCCCCCAGAAAACATTAATTGAAACTCACCACAGCAGAACATTGAGGAAACAGCCAATCATGTGGGCATTCCTCCAGAAGGAAAACATTGTCAGGAACTTCTGTCACTTCTGTCACTGCATAACAAAAAACATAATGCAAGTGAAACTAATGTTATAGACAACAAGTATTTTAGTCATTCATTGACACTGACAAACAAGAGAACATGATACCAAATAACTTCTTCAACAACAATGAGTATTTGAAAGAAGAAAAAAAAGAGGAAGCATATGGGTACAAAATAAATTTGAAATAGAATACTTACAGTTCCCTAGATTGCCCCAACCCCGGTCAATAATCCCCCTTTGTTCTGTACATTTTAGTGCCTCCAATATAACATCTGTTGTTCTTTTAGGATCTTCAAGAGGCTGACAGAGTGAAAGACAAGCTTTTATATATTTAATTTTAAAAAAATTGATAATATCAAGGCATACAATTGCAAGTTCACTACCTTAGGAGTATAACTGGAACTGTTGTTCATGACAATATATATCATTACACTGTTTCTATTATAAGTGAAAAGCCTTTGTACATATCAATATGCACGATCATTGATTACCACAATTCAATGACAGTCATGATAATAATTGAAGGACATTATCTGGACCACAGTCACATCAGTGGATGAACTAGTCTAGGAAGGTCAAATTAATCTCAATGAAAAAAAAAACAAAATTAATCCAGTTCAAACTCTAAGCTCAAGGCGGAGTTTTCTTCAATAACAGAAATAGGGGATTAAGGTTTGTAAGTGGATATTTAGGGGTTAACTATAAATAATTTGAGAATAGGATTTAGTTACTAGGGTCTTGGCTTGGGATATCTTATCAGTAGCAACATCAGAACTTTATGTCCCAATCTAGATTAGGATTTCTTGAGTCATAAGTTTGGTTTGTTTGTCTTGTAGAATTAAGATTGTTAGAGTTTCCTATAAGGCAGATTATCTTAGGCATTTCAGAATTCAGCCTATTCTTGAATATGAATACTGTGATTTTTAGCACCCTTTCTCGCTCTATACCAGTGTGATTGATCACAGACTATTTGTGAGCAACCGAGCAGTCATTATGATGAAAAAATGAAAATAAACTTGTATTACCATCCAAACATGCAAAGGACAAAAAAATCTAGCTGCATTCTCAGGACAGGCATCATATGCGCCTTATCTTTAAAGGAAAAGGAAATTATAAGTCCTTGTGTCAAGCAACCACTTATTATTAAGGTGTATAGTAGTAAGAGAAGGACGGGCAACAGTGGATTAGTGTATCTCATAAGCAAGGAGGAGAATATGCATGGCAATCATTTTGAGGATCTGAATTGTAACCAAATGGATACTTGGCAGGTGAGGAGAGGAGAGACAAGCAAGAATTGAGAAAGGATTTGGGAAGGAGAGAGCAAGCCTCTCACAGAGCAAGCACTATCTGCATTTACTTTTCTTTTCCTTTCAGTTGAAAGGCTGTAAACACCAGAATTTTCATCTGAATACTGATATCATAATGATATCAATAGCGGTGAGTGGTTTATTTCAATAAAACAGTACTCAGGCTTCCTGGTTCCTATCACCTTGGATGTGAAATTGCGTCATGCTTCAGTTGCTAGAAATAAAAGCTTCATACTCCAAGAATGTAATAAATATATTAAGACTATAAGTGGTACTAAAGTCCCTAAAATCCGAAGAGAAAAATTAAATTTACAGAAAAAAAAAAGTTACTGGTCAGAGATAAGTTCATGATAAAATGACTCATAGTTCAAGTGAAATTACCATACCATGCTCCCAAACCCAAAATATAAAGGAGGTGGTCCTTTCTGAATCCATTGGACAAAATCTTCCCTTGGTTGATATGCTGATACGAGGTTCAAGAAACAATAACCAACAACATCGACTAAAGGGCCCCAGTCTGCAAATTTGTTATAAGTCATTAGTTCTTGTAACGTTTGGGACTCTTAAGCAAAACATGTTCACTATGTACTATCAAAGATCAATTCTCCTAAAAGCTTGATTTGTTATGTGGACACCCACAAATGAATTTTTTATCTCTAACATTGACAAATAGTGATATTATCAAACAAAAAAAGCTTACTGCACTTCATACATAATACAAATGAACTCTCTTTAAAGCTTAAAAATCTAGAGTTGAACGGAATCTGATTTGAACCAAAGCAATTATGAAGTCGTCCTCGATAAAACTATAATATGACAAAATCCATTCAATTATTTAACAGTGCATCTGAGTCTATTCAAACTAACAAGTATTGAATTCATCTGCCACTTCAATGACTTAAATGATAAAATGATCACTCATATAAAAAGAAGCACCAAGAGGACATAAGATCACGTGACTATTGTCCATACCACTTGGCTTTGGAACAACATGAGGACTCCACATATAGCCAGTTGGTAAATGAGATATTGATCCACGGTACATGCTGAAGTATGCAATAGGAGCAAGCTTCAATTTCCTTTTTCTGAAGTCGTTGATAATTCCTCTCATCCCCCACCATATTAGTAGATCCACAATAATATAGGACATCTGGATACAACAAGGAAATATTGAAACAGGTTTGTTGGTAATGAAGTCCAGCAACTCTTTCACAAAAGTATCAAAATTAGATTATAAAATATTGTTTCAGCAAAGGACATACCCAATAACCAGCACTTTGAGGAACACGTGCCAAAGGGTGGGGGAACTCATTTGTTGGCCTACATATATGGAAAAAATGTAAGTGACCTAAAAAAGGATTTAAAAAATGCAATAAAAAGGGAAGATACAAAAAATGTTGCATCTATCTGAATATTTGAAACTGCAGTTATTCCTGGTTTTAATTATAACAAGATTTCTGCACTGTATGAATATTTCAAATCAAGAATTAGAAAGTTATGTATATCTTGTTATGAAACCTCAACTTTCAAACATATAAAAAGTGAAACAGCTGCTATAACAATTTAAACTCACGTCCAAGGCATTGTGAAGAAGATGTGAATGGGCACCCCAAGGGCTTCGGCAACATGTGCATGTCCTGCAAGCCGGAGCGTAAGATATAATTCTCTCTATTTTATTCTAAAAAATCATGTGCCTGACAAATTTGCAAACAATTATGAAATACAAAAAAAAAAAAAAAAACTTTGCTCAAATTAAAGGATAAATTTATTTTAAAATAAGTGCAATTCAGTAACACTTTTATGAATATGGGAAATATATTTTAGAAACAATACCATTATACTTCACTTATTTGTGCACAACTCTACTTCTCTTTAATTTGTATTTATCTCAAACATAAGGAATAAAATGAAGATAAATTATATAAAAGCAACAATCATCCTGCTTTGGACAATAATTTAGCAATCAGTGTATCGCCAAATTGATTACTTGAAAGATCTTAGTTTTTATTTATTTTCTACTTTAACAGGTTATGCTCCCAAATCCTGATCAAAAGAGATATAAGCTCAATCCCAAGTTAATGTTTACGAGCACTGAAAATTATTTGCATGTACATGTGCAAAATGCTAATACACTTGAATCTGTTAATATATTATCAAGTAGCCAACTGTGACTCAAACATCAAGGTCAACCATTTGAACAGGTTTGGTCAAAATAATGGCTCTAACAAAATATACCAAGACCATGAATATTGTTTAGCTCTATCATCAAGGTAGCAGAAATAACTTCTACTCTAGAGGTACACATAGAGTAGTGTTAAGGTTAATGCTGGAACAACCAATTGTCATACTTGCAAAGCATGTGATATGATTATCACGTGGCAATACAAGAACTATTAGCAATTAAAACCTTAAAAGAAAAATCAATTATAAGAAAGGTATGAAATGAAGAAATACACAATACAATAATCTTCTAACCACTCACCATATGCAGGAGGATTGGCAATAATAGCCTGAGCTCTAAAAGGAACACCAGTTTCCAGATCAGGCGCTGTGCATGCTGGAAGAAGGGAATCGATGATTGCCTTCAGCTGCTTTCTTTGGATAGATATTTCAGTCGGACCAGATGGGATTAAACCTTTATTCCTCGCCATATCTATTATTGAATTATATATATATATATATATATATATATATATATATATATATATATATATGTAAACAAAAATATGAGAGACTGGGCCCAGAGTAAAACAGAGTCAAAGCTTAAAATATCACAGTCACTGTCTAGGTTAGTTTGATATATATATTGAGCATGTTATATAAATGACTATTGGACTTGATGGTGAATGTAATGAAAACGTTTTTGACATAATTTCTAATTATCTTACGCCTTGCCATTAAAAATTACATATGACTACAAGGATTACTATCAGGGAATTAATTGTATTTAGGTTTATTAAAAAAATAAGTGAGATTACAAGACTTCAACAATTAAGTATCAGTTAGTATGTCTAGAAATAGTCCCACATTGTATGGTTTTTTATATTATGTCATATTGTAGAAATAGTCTCACATTGTATAAGAAGGTTAGTATTAATGTCATGGTACCTATATATCGTATTCTCTTGTAGTTTTTAGAATGAGAAATATTACTCAGTTTTTCCATAATTTCAAGTGTATGCTTTATTCTTGATTTATGATTTACGGGGACTGAAGTTACTGTTACCTACTTAGTATATAGAAGGGAATATGGATGTTCCAAGGTTTGCGTTTTTATTAAGTTCTAGCATCTCTCCTCTCTAATCCTACAATACAATTGGCTATCTAAGATGCTTGGATTGTATTTGAAATTCTTGCTCCAAGAACTGATATTTTATGTTTCTTGGTAGCTATTATATCACATCTCCGTATCCATTTAAGATCTGTTTTAGGTCCATATGCAGTTCTACGGAGGCAACAGATGTTACTATTTATTTTACATTTTTGACTCTATTCTAAATGCTTAAAAATTTGGACATTTAATTATGTAGTAACAGCCTGAGGTATAAAAACAAGACCATCTATATGGTTGCTTCTTGAAAAGTATTCAATAAATTATTTTAGTTGGCCTTTTAAGAAATCACTCTTTAAGAGAAGTCAAGCATATTTGGGCACCATGAGATATCAGTTCATTACAGCATGTTTTCTAATCTGAACACAAACTAAATAGACAAGTTAAGCAAAAAGTACAAGCAGACTGAATAAGAATTATTAGATATGAATGGAAGTATTAAAAAGGAACCTCTTACATCCTGCCAATACACGAGGATCACCACCCAGAGGATAGAAATCTACACCAGTTGACTTTACAAATGTGTTGAAATTAGCATGAGTTGCCAACCTAACATGATGACCATACACCTGCAAGAAAACATTAGTTCATCTCTGAAAGTAAGAAAGTATGAACTAAAAAAATGAGTGCTGGGATGTAGAATCCATCAACAATAGTTAAAAAAAATGCATCCTTTCAGATAGATCAGTTGTACAAAATCTTGCGACAGCAATCAGAACAATTTGGACAAACCTAGTGATTTTCAACTTGGACAAATAAAACTAACTAAAACTACGGAATACCAGAATAAGTCCTTCTCAAAAAAATTAAACAAATCTTAGTAAGAACTTCAATCACGAGTCATTATCGCCAATGCCCTATCACCCATGACAAATTGTGAGGATACCAATACATTACAAACAGTAAAAAGCTTTTTCAACAATGTGGAATGAGTGTTAGATTGAACATAAGAAAAATCATAAGCTCAAAACAAATGCACATATCAGAGTCTATTAGCTAGGGAGCATTAGCTGGTGCACAGCAAATTCAATATCAATATTATCAGGGACATTTACACCATAAAATATACAAGCAAGCAAGAACAAAAATCATAATGATTTGATGACACAATTCTAATTTGCAACCAGATGAATCAAATGAAAATATTCAAACATGCCTGAAGTCTCCTTGCAATGGCCAAAAAAGGTTGTACGTCGCCCCTAGTTCCAACCACAAGTATGACAATTTGTAACCGTGGAACTGAATTTTTTGATTCAGAAGTACGACTTTTGCTCGCTGTTGGCTCTTCAAAAGATTGGAACTCTAATAATTCTGAAGCAACAGATGCACTTTTTTCTAGATCAACTTCAACAGTTCCATCATTTTGTATCTTCACTAGGTTAGCAATCAGTTGATGCTGAGAAACAAAACAAGAAAGTGTTATGAATACATGCAAATAATTTGGTCTAATGCATACATCACAAATACAGACCACGTGTCAAGAACAAAGCTGCAAAGGCCTAACCGCATTTTTCAAATAACCCAACCACTTCTCCAGAACCAAAAGAAGCAAAGGTTCTTCAGAAATAGATAAGCTCTCAGTACTTCACTATAGGCAGGAAAAGGAAAAAAATATGAAGATTTTAAATATATTTACAAATGAGCAGCTATGAAGTAATAATAAGGAGTGGTCATATGAGTCTGAATACGAGACCACTGAAGAGTTACATCACTCTCAACAAACAATATGACAAGGCAGCAACTCAACATGAATATGTCCAGTATACAAATTAACAAATAGCTCTCTTAAAGATTTGCATCTTTGAGATAAATTTAAACAGAACAGGCAAACAAATTAGAATAAAACTGCACAAGCACAATTTAAAATCAAGATAATGCACATACAGATACAATAATGCTTGTGTCTACCTTCTCACGCTCTGACAGCCTGTCCAATATTCGGTCTAGGTCATGTCTTGTGAACCCCCTCTTCTCTGTCATCGATCTAGAAAACTTAATCTCATTGTCAGCTATAAGTGGATTTCTCTCAGCTCCGATAGGAGCTGTGATAGAATGCTCCAAACCTTCAGGAACAGAACTCAACATTACAAAACATAAAATTAAACATTCAAAAGAAGCAAGTTAGAAACAATAGTCCAAGGGGACAATACCCACAGCATTTAGCAGGAGGTGAGCATGCACTTAATTATTTTAAAAAGAAAATAAAGCTATGGCAGTTGAAAATAATTTCAATGAAATTGGACTTCCTAGATTTAAATTTGTGAACCTCAGATAACTGAAACTATACACCTCAAAAAAATGAAAGTGCCTATTTGGATAAGGCATTTCACAGAAGGCAAGTAACTTAGACTAAACAAATCAATGATAAATGCATAAAGGCTTTTGAAGAAGAAGTCTATGAAGCAACATTTCTTTTTCTCTAAATCTTCATATTAGTCCTATGACATATTTTTTCGGTATACAACCTATGACATATTTATTATACAATTCTTCCTTCTTCACTTGAAAGGACAAGTAACGAAGTCCACAAGATTCTATAGAGTTATACAAAAGTATACAGAGCCAAATGTCCGAGGTGGAGCTAGGTAGGGACCAGAGGGGAGCATTTTTCACCCTAAGTTTCTCTTCATGTGTGCCCCTCTCAATTCCACACACTCCTCCATTTTCTAGTCAAATCCCTGAGAAAAATAAGCTCAAAATACACTATTGAAGTTAGAATTGAGTATGCTATGACATACAATAAGGTTTTAGTTCTTAATCCACTTTATTCTTCCACTGTAACCTACAACAATAAAACCGAGGGACCAGAGATTTAGAGTAAAGTCAAATGCAAGAGTGGCCTTTCTTCAACATATAGTGTGTTGCTTCTCTGCTTCTTATATTAATTGCCAATTTTAATCAATAAAGCATTCATCTGATAACAACAGAACCCAATGAGATACTTCACACACCCAAGAAACCTTCATTCATTAACCTACAATACAACAACATGAATGCCTGTCTGAAATCATCAACTGTCTAACAGCCTGACAGAAGAAAGTGACTTAGATAGAGCTATTGAGCACGAACCTCTTCGTGGTGAAGAAGTGGCTAGCGATGAATTCTGCCCCGAATTTGCCTTGGAATCCTCTGCCTTCTTAGAAGAACCTAAATCAAACTCCCCATCTTGAGACTTGATGTCCACTGTCACCAACTCACCATCCTCCATTTGCCTGGGATCTTTCTTTTGCTGGCTATCAAAACCTTCTTCTAGTAATTCTTTGGACAAATGTTCAATTCCATTACTTCCCATCCCCAGAATCAGTCTTTTCAATTCTCACCAATTCATCACTTGGGAAACATTTACAAACAATAAACAATCTCTGCAAATCCAAAGTCCAAAACTTGAATACCCTCTGAACACACCCAGTTTCACTATGTAGCTAAAAAATGAGAATTAACCCCAAAAAGAAACCAAACGCCACCAAGCACACAAGTACAGAAGGACTTGAACAACAGTTCCTGAGTAAATTGATTCTGAACAGTTGCAATTCCCTTCAACTTTTCAAATATGCACAAATATCCATAAACACGTGGTAAGTAGACCTGCAAAGACCAAAACAAAAATTTTAAAAATCCGTAGCTTTAGTAACAAATATAATACAATATAATTGAAGCACACCCACCAATCATTCAATTACAAAGAACGTTTGGTAACCTTAAAGCTGAAACCTTTTTCCAAGTCTAACCTCAACCCAATTCAAGTATCGAGGTGTAGTTCTCGTGAGACGTTAGTGAAGAGAAGCAGTTCAAAGCATAACCCAAAAGAAGAGCGGTGGAAGAAAAGCTATCTGGCACAAAGAGTTTGTGAAGAGTGAAGAGGATATGGAAATGGAATCACCCTATTCATAGTTCATGCTATTGGTTCAACTGAGATCGAAATTTAGACAAGAAAATCAGAGAGAGAGATTGGAAATTATTAATGTGGAAATCGAAGAGTTGGAGGAGGTAGTTGCTTTGGACAAGAATGTTACCAGTCAGTACCAATAGAATCAACCATAGTATAACAACATGACTTTTTTACCATTCAAAAAAAAAAAAAGACTTTTTTTCCCATTGCTATTCTTGTTATCTAGTGTGTAAGAGGCATTGATTAAGGGAAAAATAAAATACAGAAATTTTATATAAAAAGGTATAGTTTTGATAAAATAGGTCGATTGTTCTTATATGTTTATTTTATTTTCATATTTATCTTATAAGCTTTTTATTTTTAAATTGGTCTTATACATTACGTTCCGTTTTCACATTATTCATTTCCGTCAATTTTGACCTAACAAAGTCAGATCAAATGCCATGTATCGGATTAAGGTGATAGCCACGTCAGATCAAAACTGACGGCGTTAGGTCAAAATTGATGAAAATGACTAATGTGAAAACATAACATGTAAGACCAATTTAAAAAATAAAAAACTTATAGGACTAATATGAAAAATAAAATAAACGTATAGGATCAATTTACCTATTTTGCCTATATTTTTTAATCTTTCAATACGTTGGATATACCTCTTTTCAATATAAAGTTATGGGAGAAAATATCATATTAAAAGTTTCTAAATTTAATGTGCAAAAAAAAAAATGTTTCTAAATTTTGATAAAAAAATATTGTGGACGGCAATACTTTTATATTTAACTTTTTTAAATATTATTTCAATTAATTATAATTTAATAGGTATAAGATAAATATGCTGTAAAAAAAGGTATAAGTAAACATAAATATATTAATTGAGATCTAAATTGAAAAATATATATTTTGTTAAAAAATCCCAAAACTGTAAACAATTCTAGTCAAAAGATAAACTTATTGATTATGATTGGAAAAAAAAAGTAATTGAAGGTACTGGATTTTAAATTAAATTTAATAGGGTTTTGATAACTAATATCTTTTTTTTTTTGACAAATGATAACTTGTTCTATAAAAAAAATTAAAATTTTATATTGAAAATTATAACTTTAGAATTTAAATTTTTTTTTTTTTGAGTTCTATAACTTTCGAATTTTGAAAAAAAATGAATACATCATTTACAAATACATAATTTCTATATTTATTTCATAACCGATATTTTCCAATCTAATATTACTATTTTAGTAAAAATTGTGGGGATGGAATACAGAAAGACAGCTTCGCTGGCTAAAATTGCAACGTCCAACGGCCAACTTGTCCAAGGCATTAATATATATATATATATATATATATATATATATATATATATATATATATATATATAAATAAAAGTTAGATATATAATTTTATTGTACGTACACATATCAGTACTAGGAGTTTCGGTCTTCTAGGCGGAGGGACACATGAATGAACCGATTACACACCCGAATGAGAGGGATCTGAGACTTTGTAGGTATGGGACTATACAGTTGAGGATGACTTATATGAATTGATTGGTACTACCTATACAAATAAGATGCATCTTCTTTTTGGTAGCCCATCACTTAAGAACTTCACAGTTAAACGAGCTTGACTTGGAGCAATTCTGGGATGGGTGACCTCCTGGGAAGTTTTTCCGGGAAGCGTGTGAGTGAGGACAAAGCACACTGAAAAGACCTGTGTTGGTTTGTGGGGACAGTTGTCAATCAATAAAACAGCCAGTGATGTTACATTTGACATAGTGGACTTAATTTGGGATGAAGGAATTTTTTTTTGTACGTATAGAGACACGGTTCAAGTTATTAATCATAACAATGCTATTAATAATAATAGTAATTGATGACCTGTGTATCGCACGGATGCAAAAATACTAGTATATATATATATATATATAAAGAAGTGTGAGATTAAATTTGTGCATAAGAAATAATTTTGACATTTACAACTCTGTTTAAAAATTAATTAGTTTTATTATTTTTTTTGAGAGAAAATTTAGTTTTATTAAAAAAATTATATTTAAAAAATTATTTACATGTGTGATATTTTTCAATGTTTTTTTGTTTGGTCTAAGATTTTAAATATAAAACATTTATTTTAGTAATTTCTTTTTTTTATCTCTCATCAATTGCTTTAATTTTTTCTACTTTTTTAATAATATTTATTTTCAAGGTTTTTCTACTTTCAATATTTTTAAAATTTTAAATTTTAATTGTGCACTAAATTAAGATTACATCTTTAAAAAATCCATTAAAATTGATTGTTTATTATTTAAAATTAGTTTTATTTAAATATGTATAACAATATGCTATTTTTTAATATATTTTTTTACAATGGAGAGATGAGATGCTAATAATATATTAAACTGTGACTGATTCTACCAAAAATGTAACCTAAGAACTGATTTTATAATAGAAATTAGAAAATAATGATGACGAGATTGACCCACTAATATAATAGGTGTATTTGATACGCATTAAGGCACATGATAATACGGTATAATCTCTTGAGCCATATGACAATTTTTTGTTATGTACATCGTTTGATAGATAATGGACAGTACAAGTAAAATAATATTAATTTTACTATGATACCCTTTATAATATATATTATTATATATTGATATATAATATTATTAATATATATTATTAATATATGTAAGTATTAAGCAATATATAATATATTTTTATAATATATAGTATATATGATGATATATTATTACTATCATAGTAATATTATATATTTTTTCAAAAAAAAAATATTATATACATTATTTATAAGTAACATTTGTAAAATATTATGAGGGAGAGGGAGAGGGAGAGGGAGGGGGGCGAGAGATATAAGAATAATTTTGTCTTTTTTGATAGTCTGTTCATGAGATAAAAAGTTGTTCTATGATTTGATGGGGATAAAATTTTGGATTTTTATCCTACTTCTCACCTCTTTTTTATCATGACCCTTCATCACTTTTCAAATTTAAAAAAAAAAGACAATTTTTTTTATGGTGATATGTCTTTCAATTTTTACAAATCAAACACACATGATATCTCATTCTAGGCCGGAGTCTCATGTGTCGATCTGGTAGCTACAGCCTACACGTGCAATCATCATGGTTTGTACTTTGTAAGAGGAGAAACATTTTTTGAACGTTAGGATGGCACACGGTTTGTTTTTTTTTTTCTTTATGTATTTTTTATTTTGGATATGTATATATAAATACTAGAGTTTGAACCCATCGCACGGGATAAACTAATGATGATTTTTAAATTATTTGGTTAATAAATTTTGTATTATATTTTTTTAAAAAAATTAATTATTAATATTTTTTTAAAAAAATTATATTATAAGATAACTTTTGAATTTTGACCTATCAATTATATAAAGTTTTTAACAGAATATTCACATATTATATCAAATATATAATATATGTGAATATCATATAATTAATTAGGTTTAAATGACCTATTTAATAAATTGAGAAAAAAAGATATTGATTATAAAATTTGATATATTGTTAGGCTCAATTTTATTATACTGTGAGATAATGATAGAATATTGTATATTTGATTATGAATTATTTTTTTATAAGCATAAAACCTTTTAATGTCTTCATATTTTAGTAATAATCGACAATTTAAGAACTCTTTAATCTAATAATAGATACAAAATAAATTTTTGAATCATATAAGTCAAGATAATTTAGGCATTATTATTAAAAATAAGATTAAAATATAAATATATTATTTATTTTATAAAATAAAACTATTGTTTTGGAATAAGTGTTAGAGAGTTTATTGAATTTTTTTTATGTATTTTGAGTTTTGGATGTATAGTTTATTGACCAAAAACAAATAGTTCATTAAATATATTCACATGAAAATAAAAAATAATTAAAAAATTTCCTTTGATGAAAAAACAAAACTTAGTTTATTGGTTTCTCTTACCTTGGTTTTCTACCTTAGAATACAGCTCATTTCCAATGTCTTCATGCGTATTGGTTCTTAATTGTTCTTCACTACTTGTAGTAGCAAGAAGGTCTACATTTATATTTTCAGAGGTGAAATATGAAAGAGAAGAAGTCCACAATGAATCCATGGTTCTTATAGGTGAATACCCTAAAATAAGTTAAGCAATATGAATTTGAAATAAGTCATTTTCTGCAATGTAGAATGTGTATAGTAAAATTATAATGATTAGAGTTGATACTCCTTTGAAATTTAAAATGGAACTGATATTATTATTAATATTAATAGGATATTACCACTTAGATGTTCATATGTTGGTAAATTAGTAACCACTGAATTTGGAGAATAAGTTGCTTCACATGCTGAAGACAGATTTTGCTTTGATACATAAGCTGTTGCGCTTGATTTATCATTAGATGGAGTAACAAAATTGAGAGGACTAATACTTTGTCATTCGTTTGTACTTCTGCTTGTGCCACCTTCATATATCATATTAATGCGCTAGTGAAAAAACATAGAAAATATATATGAGTACAATTATTTAGGAATTTATTGTTACATGATATATTAGTAGGTGATGCGATGGAAGATATTTTTCACTTTATATTTTGTCTCAGTATTTTTTTTATTCAATAATAAGGTCCTAGAGGTGGGTGAACCAATGGGTAAACCTTCTGATTGGGCTGAAACACTTGAATTAGGAGTTGGTAATGGAGATATTGGACCTCTGTTCCCATCGACATTGCTCCCAAATTTCTTTTTGTTTATTTTTCGATCACTAATATTTTCCTTAGCATTTGCATCTATAAAAATATAAGCAACAATTAGCATGAAACATGAAAAAGATTTTTTTTAAATATGTATATACAAACCGATTGATAAATGGCAAAAAAAGAAAGTTAAGAAATAACGCTTTAACTGATTTGTCTAACTTGTTTCAATATATTGCTGCTTAGTTTTTTTACTTTGAATGATTGATTTTCTAGCTAGTCGTGCAAACATGGTCGTATCTGGAATGTTATTTGAATAGTGAGGTTGCATTAATATATAAGTCGACCCACTTGATGTATCTTTATTTGAAGTAATAACATAGAAATGACTTAAACTCTTACCTCCATTTTTCATTCCACTTGTGCAACCTTCATATATCATATTATTGGTTGATGGAATAGGAGATATCTTCTTAGTTGAGGTACCAATGGGTAAACCTTCATTTTGGGAGGAAAAACCATGTGGAGTCACAAAACTAAGAGGACTAATACTTTGTCCTCCATTTGTACTTCCACTTGTGCCACCTTCGTATATCATATTAATGTGTTAGTAAAAAAACATAGAAAATAAACGCGAGTGTAAATATATAGGATTTTATTTCTTATAACATTTATAGTTAGCTAATATATTAGTAAAAGAATGAGATGATGGTTCAACACCATCATTTTTCTCGCCATTTGAATTAGGAGTTAGTAATGGAGACAATGGTTCTCTATTCCCATAGACATTGCTCCCAAAATTCCTCAACACCAATATTTTCCTTACTATTTGCCTCTACAAGAAATAATATTTGCCTCTATAAGAAATATAAACAACAATTAGCATGAATGATGACAAATAACACGTTAGATGCGGATACAAATCAAATGATAATTTGTAAAAAACATAAAAATAAACAATACTTCTTTTAATTTATAATTAAAAGAACGTGTAAATATAATTAATCAATCTTCTCATCCAACAATAACATTTGCATAGTATATGGTTTTTTCGCATCATTGAAACCCGATACATACCATATCTGCGTAACCTTAACTTTGATATTCCAGTGCTCCTTTTCAGGTGTTATTATATCATCAAGAGAAGTATATTCAGAAGCAATTTCCATTCAATAGGATTGAATGGAATACGTAAGTGGTGAAGATATATATAGATTAGGATAGAGATTGAAGCAAAACAATCAGATCTAAATTTAAAAATTAGATTAATTATTGTAGATAAGATTTATTAATTGATTTAGAATTTAAATTTGTATTTCAATTTGAATTACCGAAATTTCAATTTATTATGATTTTTTATAAGATTTACGTAAGAACATTTTGTATAACCTTATAACTGAAATTAAAATTGAGTTAAATTGAATAATCAGATTAAATAATCAGATAAGATTGACGGTATTTAATATTTGATTTTATTTTAAATTTAAGTTAAAAAACTATTGGTGAGGTTGAATCAAATCAGGAAGATTTAATTTTTAAATCTAATATTTTATTATACTTTAAAGTTGAAATTAAAAAATTAGTCCTAAAACAAATTTTTTAGATAAATTGTTTTAGAGTGTTACTCATTTAGATTTGATAAGCTTAACGTAAAAAGTGGGATTTGATTAAAAAAAATTTGAAATCTTAAGATTTGTAAATAGATAAGAATATTTACGTATATTTGAAATTTGATTTATTAATTGACTTATATTTAGTTAATTTTGGCTTTTATTTTTATTGTCTTATTTTTTGTTAGGTTTATAAATTCAATAATAAATCAAAAAAGTTGTAGTGTTGACACGTGTCATCCATACAACATTGTTGCATTTCATGGATAGGGAAGATGACACATGGCAACACCACATTGCATAGGGGATAGAATTATATTATTTATAGATGATAAAAAATAAATAAAAGATAAAATAAACATATATGATATCATATATAGTATCTAAATTTTGATATTTAAATAACACAACTGTTATAAAAGAGTACTCACCAACCATAATTGTTTAACAACTAGAATTGGAGGCATCTAACTGTAAGTATCATCCCTCACAGAAGCAATAGGTTCTTATATAAAAATATTTTAACTTTTCAAAGCTATTCAAATTTATTATTGTGTTCTCATCATTTATTTCAATTTTTTTTTTACATAATTACTTTGTCATATTTTCTCAACTCTACACGTGATTCAATTGATAAGCAAATTTAACTCTACTAGTACAAGTACAAGGGGCTCTATAACATAGGAGTATATGGAAGATAGAAATTGAAGCCTCATGGATCACATTATATGAAATTAGAATATTGGTTTGGTAATTACCTAGTTGAAGAAGTAATCACTAACCAACGATTAAAATTATAATCAACGGTAGATTCCTTGTCAACTCTAAGTCCCTGAAATTGAAAGACCAAGTCTTCCCCTGCCTGTTCATGCACTCCCAATTCACAGCCGTCAATGGGGCAATCCGTGGAGCAACTGATTATATTATCCATGACGGCAGAGGGGACCTAACCAACTATGTATATAATAGTAACAATAACCCTAGGTGCCTCCCATTACGGACATATAGGTTAAGGCCTACACTAGCACCCACACGGATCAGAATGAGGTGCCAATAGCCCATTACGAATAGATCGCCATATTACCGGGCTTAAGCATCATCAAATGGATCATAATATTAGCCCGTTTTTTGCAAACCAAAAACCACAATTGATTGTATCCCATAAAAACAATTTGAAAAATTCTAACATTCTCCCACTTGGGCAAAATCAATTGTGTGATTTTAATTTGTAGAAAATATTTTCGAAAACGACTCTCGGGCTAATAACTTATTTAATGTGGCCACAAAACAAATGATCTCACGATGCAACACCTAATTAAGACTCCATCCAACAAAAGCTAAGTAACATGGAATCATGACGGTAGTCATACCCTTTATTGCTATGGGACCTTCCATAATTACTGATGGAATTAATCATAGCCTAGAGTGGTTTTAGATAGTTTGTTTACCTTTCCTATTTCCTAGAGGTTTGTTATAATTGTTTCTGGTATTATAGCTTTATGAGGAAAGTTAGGATAGTTAGTTTTAGATAAGTGGTTGCTATGAGATAAGAGGCTGCCATGACTCTATATAATCCTTCATTGTATCCTTCATTGTATTATCTCAATAATATACAACAAGTAAAGTACATTCAGATACTTGATCTTTCTCTACATGGTATCTAGAGCAGGTTTCCTGGAAACTTGATCTCTCAAAATGACAAGAACTGATCTTGCATCTCCTTCAAGCAATGATGATAGTGATGAACATCCAAGATCATCACCAAAGAAAGCTCAAGAAGAAGAAGACAGAATGAAAGAAACCATCAAGAATGAAGACTTTCAGATCAATCCAATGTCACCATTCTTCCTTCACCCCTCAGATCACCCAGGCCAAGTGTTTGTTAGTGAAGCCCTGCATGATGGAAACTATGGCGAATGGGTCCTTGACATGAGCGATGCTCTGTGCGCCAAAAACAAAATGGGGTTTGTCGATGGATCCATCACGATCCCTGATGTCAATAATCCAAATCCTGCTCACTGGATTCGCTGCAACGCCATGGTGAAAGGGTGGCTCAAGAGTGGCATGGACAAGGAGACTCGGAACAGTGTGAGATATGCCAACACTGCCCTAGAGATTTGGACGGAACTTGCGCAAAGATTTGCAAAAGGTAGTGCTCCTCGTGTCTATGAGTTGAGACGTGTCATAGCTCTTCTAAAACAAGAAAGCTTTCTGTGCCTGCCTATTACACAAAATTGAAGGGACTATGGGATGAAATTCTTTCGATTTCACCTTGGCCTAAATGTGTATGTGGTGGATGCATATGTGAGCTTCAAAAGAATCTCTCTCAGATGCGTGAGAGGGAACAATTGTATGATTTTCTCATGGGTCTTGATGATGTGTTTAATACTGTCAAGACTCAAATCCTAAGTATGGCACCTACCTTTACTCTTGGACATGCCTACCACCTGGTTGCTGAAGATGAGCAGCAGAGACTTATATCAGCAATGCACAAGCCAGTTATTGAGACAACTGCATTCCAAACTCAAAATGCTAAGTATGGGAATGATGATCAAAAAGGTAATAAGAAAGAAATGCCTAAGTGTGAGCATTGTCAGAAAATAGGACACACTCAAAATGAGTGTTGGGAGATTGTTGGCTATCCTCAGGATTGGAGGAAACCAAACAAGAAGGACAAGGCTCCTTGGAAAAACAAAAGATCAAACATCAAGGTGGCTCAAGTCACTACAGAAAGTAGCCTGATACCTGGTCTCACAACACAGCAGTATGAAAAACTGCTACAGCAACTAAACAATGATCATGAAGTTGGATCAGGCATCATGCAGGCCAAGCCAAGTGTCAATATGGCAGGTAACTTTGTTTTTGATAAACCTTGGGTTATAGATTCTGGTTCAACAGAACATATTAGCTGTGACTCTAGCATCCTAAAGGAAGTTTCACTTAATCATCATGATTCTGTTCATATTCCTAATGGTGTTAATGTTCCTATAAAAGGCTCAGGGAAAACAGTTTTGCCTAATGGAATGCATCTTGACACTGTCCTGCATATCCCTGATTTCAAATGTAATTTGCTTTCAGTAAGTAAACTGACAAACGAACACAATTGTGCAGTGACATTTGTTGCTAATTCTTGCTTTATACAGAACTTACATTCCAAGACTCTGATTGGGAAGGGTAGCCACAAAGGTGGATTGTATCTTCTCGAGCCTGTCCAAGATAAAAGCACAGCTTTAAAGACTAGTGCATCTGATGACCAACTTTGGCATGCTAGGCTTGGACATGCCTCAGGAGCCAAGATCACACCCTTAGGTTTAGATTTAGCTAATAGGACTGACACAACTCATTGTGATGCCTGTATAAAGGCCAAACAATCTAGATTTCCTTTCTTTTCAAGCTCTATAAAAACCAATTGTTGCTTTGATCTAATTCATTGTGATATATGGGGTCCCTATAGGACTTCTTCTTTAACTGGTGCTCATTATTTCCTGTCTATCGTTGATGATTACAGTAGAGGAATTTGGATTTATCTTATGAGATATAAGTCTGAAGTAGAACAACTTCTACCTATGTTTATCAATATGATTAAAACACAGTTTGGAAAACAAATCAAAAGAATTAGATCTGGCAATGGCTTGGAGTTCACCTCTAGGCATATGAAAGACTTTTATGCAGGAAAAGGCATCATCATGGAACTAAGCTGCACCTACACACCCCAACAAAATGGGGTTGTGGAAAGAAAGCACAGGCATATCTTGGAGACAGCTAGAGCTTTAAGGTTTCATGCAGGGCTTCCTATCAAGTTTTGGGGAGAATGTGTTCTCACTGCAGCACATATCATCAACAGATTGCCTTCAAAGGTCATCAATGGTAAAACTCCTTTTGAAGTCTTGTATGGTAAGAAGCCTAATTACACTCATCTAAATGTTTTTGGCTGCTTAGTTTATGCTCTAAAGCATAAGAGAGGAGGGAAATTTGATGAAAGGGGGAGTGCTTGCATCTTCATTGGGTATCCTCTAGGCCAAAAGGGTTATAAGGTTTACAACATTAATACTAAGGAATCCTATGTAATTAGAGATGTTGTGTTTTTTGAAAGGAATTTTCCCTTCAAGACCAATCCAGAAACTGTCCAACAGTCTCACACTGATTGTTTGGAAGATGTGGCACAAGAAATACAACAGCAACCAAATATCACGAATGGTGATAAAGACCTTACTGAAACAATTAGTGCTGTAGACATCCCTGAAACTAAATTAGTTGATCAAATTGACATAGGGCAAGACAACACAGATAGAGGTGAAACAAATATCAGAGAGGAGGTAGTCTCAAGGAATTCTAGTGGAAGAGCAAGACAATTACCTGCATACTTGAAAGACTATGTAATTGATCTTCCTCCATCTTTTTCCAATTCTACTGTATTTAACTCCATTCCTTATCCTCTGTCCAACTATGTCTCTTATGATAAATTTTCATCCACTCACATTGCCTTTCTAACTGCCATCTCCTCTCAAGATGAGCCAAGAACCTTTTCACAGGCTGCTAAACATGATCATTGGAGAAAAGCCATGGAAAAGGAGATTGAGGCCTTGGAGAAAAATGAAACCTGGATTTTGACAGATCTTCCACCAGGGAAGCATCCTGTAGATTCAAAATGGATTTACAAGATAAAGTATTAACCCAATGGCAAAATAGAAAGATATAAAGCTAGAGTAGTCGCTAGAGGGTTCACTCAAATAGAAGGGGAAGATTTTCATGAGACTTTTGCCCCAGTGGCCAAGTTGGTGACTGTCAGAACCTTACTCACCATTGCTGCTGCAAAGGGATGGATTGTTCATCAATTAGATGTAAACAATGCCTTCCTCCATGGAGACTTGTCAGAAGAAATTTACATGAAGGTGCCTCAAGGCTTTGCAAAAGAAGGAGATCATAGAGTATGCAAGCTTAAAAAGTCTCTCTATGGTTTAAAACAAGCCTCCAGAAACTGGTACCAAAAGTTTACTAAGGCTCTTGGACAGATTGGCTTTCAACAATCCAAAGCTGATCACTCTTTATTCATCTACAACAAAGAGGGAGTTTTTCTTGCTGCTCTCATATATGTGGATGATGTTGTGCTGGCAGGAAATACCTTGTGTCTTATGCAACAGGTAAAACAATTTTTGGATGAAAAGTTCAGCATCAAGGATTTAGGAACATTGAAGTATTTCTTAGGAATAGAGGTGGCTCGATCGAAAAATGGAATCATGCTTAATCAAAGAAAATATGCCATTGACATCTTAAAGGAGACTAAGATGCAAAACTGCAGACCAAGCAAGATTCCTATGGAGCAAAACTGCAAGCTAAAGCCAAGCAGTGATGATCCAGAAGCTGATGCAACAAGATACGGAAGAATTATGGGCAGGCTCCTCTACCTCACTATAACAAGACCAGACCTTACTTACTCAGTCAATACTCTCTGCCAGTTCATGGCATCCCCGAAACAACTTCACAAAGATGCTGTTGATAGAGTTCTGAGGTACATTAAAACCACAGCAGGCCAAGGAATCCTTCTTCCAAGCAACAACAACCTGTAGCTTGAAGCCTACCGTGATGCTGATTGGGGAGGATGCCCCATCACTAGAAGATCCTGCTCAGGCTATGTGATTACCCTTGGTGGCTCTCCTATTTCCTGGAAGACAAAGAGACAATCGGTCGTTGCCAAGTCTTCAGCAGAAGCTGAATACAGATCAATGGCAAAGACTGTCAGTGAGATTGTTTGGCTGAGATGGCTTCTGTAAGAACTGACAGTAACTCAGCAAGGTCCAACAAGGATGTTTTGTGACAACCAAGCAGCCTTGCACATAGCTGCAAATCCTGTCTTTCACGAAAGGACAAAACATGTGGAAATGGATTGCTATTTTGTGAGGGAACAGATTCAATCCAAAGAAGTTGAAGCTCTCAAAATTTGCAGCAAAGATCAGATTGCAGATATGTTGACAAAACCTTTGGGGAAGGACAGATTGACTTACCTTCTCAACAAGTTGGACATTGTGAATCTCCATGCTCCAACTTGAGGGGGAGTGATGGAATTAATCATAACCTAGAGTGGTTTTAGCTAGTTTGTTTACCTTTCCTATTTCCTAGAGGTTTGTTATAATTGTTTCTGGTATTATAGCTTTATGAGGAAAGTTAGGATAGTTAGTTTTAGATAAGAGGCTGCCATGAGATAAGAGGCTGCCATGACTCTATATAATCCTTCATTGTATCCTTCATTGTATTATCTCAATAATATACAACAAGTAAAGTACATTCAGATACTTGATCTTTCTTTACAATTACAAATATTACCGACTCCGTCGACTAGTCATCAGTGTGGAGTGTAGCAAGAAAATGACATGCCAATGTGATTCAATAGCCATACTGTCATTTTCTTTGTCAGTCCTCAGTTTCTCTAAAATTCCAGAAGGCCAAAGAAACTACATGGTTGATAAAATAACCATCATGTCTCGACTCCAACAAGGTGTCGACCACGTGCACAATGGTCCCAACAACACCTAGCTTTAACATACATAATGTCTCAGCTCAAACATGGCATCGACCACGGGCATAATGGTCCAATCGATACCGAGCCTTTCAAATTCATAATGCCACAGCTCCAACACGGCATCGACCACGGGCACAGTGGTCCCAACAACACCGAGCTTAAAAAATTATAACGTCACAGCTCCAACATGGCATCGACCACGAGCATAGTGGTCCCAATGACGCCGAGCTCATAAAATAATAATGCCACGGCTCCAACATGGCATCGACCACGGGCATAGTGGTCTCAACAATGCCGAGCTTCAAATTTTCACATTTGATATACATATACAAAAGTATATAAAACAATATTAAACTTATCATTAATTTCTCAAATCAAATGGAAAATATCACAAGAAACACCAAAGTCTTCAAAATAAAAATATGACATCATAGAGAAGAGTCACATAAAACTCAAGCTCCCACTAACCAAGCACATTATATGAACTCACAATGCCCATGTTCTCAACATGATTTTTAAACTCTAATGCCTGAGTCCCTTGGCCAATGGAACAACTAACACGAAATCAACACAAACGTGTTTAACCATCATATTTTTATTTTTCAAAATATATTTGACATCAATTGCTTCACTTCCAAATGCTTAACGCCATTTTAAGGTATCATTATTTACACAGTAATTTTCAATGTGAAGTCATGTCACAAGTTTCTTAACCAAACACTTTATGTGGTACGTAACATCATAGCATGCAACAAAATGCACAAAATTAGTTTTGTTAAAGAAACTTGAAGATATTTGGTCAAAGCATCAAATATTCATATCATGATTATGATATCATATGATTTCTAGATCAATAGGTTACATAAGAGATATATGATATTCAAAAGTATTTCTATATCCAAAATATCAAAAAATAATAATAATCCCAAAATCATATATTTCAACAAATGATTTTTACTATCATTCTTGACATTAAATAATGACGAAAGTCAAAATCCTCCCATTGATGTCAAGATCCAGTCATGTTAGATTTACAAAACACACAGTAAATCTTCAATAAATAAATTTTATAGTAAAATCATGATTTCAAGTAGGAAATCAACTGAGATAAGATATATAATAAAATCCTCCAATTCATATATCTTCAAACAAATATACCAATTGATGAGATCCTCAAAGGTAACATAAAATCCAGTCATTAACAACACAAGCCATTTGAGGATATTATCATCCACTAAACACTCTCATTTGGGCAACACAGGAAAAAAATGTGTGTGTGTGTGTGTGTGTGTGTGTGTGTGTATCAAAAAGTCTCTTAACCATGAAGTTAACACATTAGCCTACAACCCAACTCAAATAATGTCTCATTTAGGCAAACATATATTCAAGTCGATGTGGTTAACACAATAGAACACAATAAGTCTAATATAATTGTATTTTTGCAAGCGTACTTCATGAAATTCATCAGAATTATAACATATGGTGACCCCCTTTTAGGGTGGAGTTCATATGTAATAATTCAGAAAATATATCCTGTAAAACAATGACTAAAAGTCCTTCCAAGCTATGTAAGCAAATCACTTTCATGACCAAACATTCACATAGACTTCCAAAATTAACTCATTCCAGAATATATCATGCCCAAGGAGCCCAACATATAGATATCAACCATATGCCACTAATCAATAAAAAAATAAGACAGCTACACAATATGTGTCTTAATAATTAAATCACAATTACATGTATCATCCAGATATCCTTGATCAAAATTATCATAGATACATAGTGACGACAAGCTTCATACATATGATGTACATCATAATTTAATCAATTCCATTAGGTAATGACCTAACCAAAAGAGTAAGGTTTAAAAAACACAAGTCTCCTTCATGGCCAAAAACAGTAAACACTTGAAACCGTTATTTCTTTCTTTTCGAAATTATCATAGCAAAACACATTTTTCTCAGAAACGTGTCTTTCTAAAATTAGAAATAATCATGCTCCAAAACAAACTAAGCAACAAGGCAAGACAATTTCATCTTAAATCAAGCTATTTTGAGGCCAACATAACAACACATTCCCCTTTGGGCAGAACGTGTAACCAAGGTTGTAACCACAATCAGAACCTCGGATGAGTTAATCAATGAGCATACACTAGGTTCGAAAAATTGTCTCCTTTGGGCTGACAAATCCCCTAGACCAATGCACCTCCATTAACTTCATCCACATTCTTTGATAATGAGTTACTCAATGAGCATACACAAGGTTTAGAAAGCTATCCCCTTCGGGCAAACAAACCTCCGAGACCAGTGCACCTCCAATAACTTTATCCACAATCATCGATAATAAGCTACTCAATGAGCATACACCAGTTTTATAAATCTATCCCCTTTGGGAAGGCATATCTCCTAGACCAGTGCACCTCCAATAACTTTATGGCAAATCAACTTCTAATCATGACATACAATAACCCCCTTTGGGCAGGCAATTGCACGTAAAACCAGAAGCATTACTCTAATGATAAAAAGAAACTCCACCAATTAATAATGAGTAATCTCACTTTGGCTGTAATTATCCATTATAATCAATGAAATAATTTTATCGAGAAATCAATTTATCTTGCCCTCATAAGAAGGTGCATCGGCAATTTGAAATAGACAACTATAAACACAAGAAGGGGGGTTGAATTGTGTTTATCAGAATTTAAGCAAAGTTGAAATCTTTTCGCAAACAAAAAGGCTAGATTTGGACAAGTGGAAGAATACAGGATGGACGGGTGACTTTTGCAAGCACACCACTTGATAGACGTAAGAAAACTAAGGCAATTAAAGAGTTTAAGGGAAGAGAGATTGACACGGTGATTTATCCTGGGTCACTCTTCAAATCAAAGAGCTACGTCCAGTCCTTGGCAGCACCAAGATTTATCCACTATAACTGATAAGGTTACAGACTCAAGTATTATTTGCACACCTAGCCTCTTCAGGCTCAAGACAAGTATTATTTTCACACCTAGCCTCTTCAGGCCCACATTGGTTTGTTTGAGAGATAGGGTTTGTAATAAATACAATTTCTCACAGGCATATCTTTCACTAACACTCAGAGTGGTTTAAATGTAAGGCTCAGGAAAGTCTGCGTAATAACTTCAAAATGATTGAAGAATATAGAATAAAAGAATGAAGAAATTAATGCAGAGTAATGGCGTTTTAATACAATGTGTATTCTCTTGTTCTTCATCTTCAATGATTTCTGTATTTATGGTCTTCAAGCATTTAGGATCCGTTAGAGACATATCCTCAGATGTTGGCTTCAAGCAGAACTTCATTAATTGCAATAGAGTCGTTCTGGGCAGTCATTAATGCAATAGAGTCGTTCTGGGCAACCATTAATGCAATAGATTCGTTGGTTGTACTCTAACATGAAGGATCATGGCTTTATTCATCGTGCTACAGCCATATCAAAGTTGTGTAGAAAGCTTTTTGTACTTTGCTGAGTACACTTCCCTTTTTGTGTAAGGACCCGAGGTACTAGGGAATAAAGCACGTTGGAAGCATTCTTTAACTGGTCTTTGGTTCTGATTATCCAAGGTTACTTGAGAGAGTAGCTTCTGACTTTTCTTGATAATCGTGAAACTGAGTAGGAGAGAAGGCTTCAAGTCTCTTTCTGGTTCTTGAACTAAGATTCTTATAATCCATAAAGAATTCGTGTTCATAAGATAAGTGCTTCCATCTTGAAAATAATCACGTCTATCTAGTCATTTGAGTTTTCATTCGGGCTAGTAGACGAGCTCCATATTAAGGACTCAGCAAGTCCAAAGACCAGTGGACAAGCGCTTCTGTCACCTTTAGTGGACGAGTACTTCTGTTACTCTAGTGGACGAGAGCTTCTGTCACCTTTAGTGGACGAGAGCCTCTGTTACTTTAGTGGATGAGAGCCTCTGTTACTCTGGTGGACGAGAGCCTCTGTTACTCTGGTGGACGAGAGTCTCAGTTAGTCTGGTGGAAGAGAGTCTCAGTTACTCTGGTGGACGAGAGTCTCAGTTACTCTGGTGGACGAGAATCTCAGTTACTCTGGTGGACGAGAGTCTTTTGCCACGTCATTGGATGGATACATTCTGACCTTAATGGACGAGCTCCATATGCCACGTCATTGGACGAGCCATTCTGACCTTAGTGGACGTGCTATTCTGATACTTTAATGGACGCACTATTCTGATACTTTAATGGACGAGCTCCAAGTGCCACGTCATTGGACGGATAATTCTGATACCTCACTGGACGGGCTTTTCTGATACATTGATGGACGCGCTCCAAATGCCACGTCATTGGACGGATAATTCTGATACTTTATTGGACGCGCGGTTCTGATACTTTATTGGACGCGCTGTTCTGATACTTTATTGGACGCGGTGTTCTGAATGCCACGTAGGTAGACGCTGGCTTTCAACACTATGGTGGACACAAGTTTGTTTCTCTTGCGTTTTGGACGTGCGCTTCAAACACTACAGTGTTGGACGTTTGTTTCAATCACTTGTGTGGTGGACGTGAGCTTCTATCACTACACTATTGGACGTGAGCTTCTATTACTTGTGTTGGACGTGAGATTCTATTACTTGTGTTGGACGTGAGATTCTCTTATTTATTCTGCACACTTGATAGACAGGTTAGCAACCAGTATGAAGGTTAATTAAATCATTAACCAATGTTTAGTTCTCATCAAAACCTAGGGAAATGAACATCAGACATTTTAGAGACTTAACAATCTCCCCCCTTTTGATGATGACAAACATTGAGATGATTTAATGAACCTCAGAAAATATCAACAAAGAAAATAACATATATCAGACAGGTTGAAATTTTCTTAAGCAAACAGGTCATATCATATTCATTCTCCATTCTTCTATAACACATTTCTATCACAAATCTCACTTTCTCCTATTCTCCCCCTTTTGTCAACATCAAAAAGGGTTATCAAGTTTTATTTATGAGATATGTTAAGGGAAAGATAACATGTTAAGAAAATCATAGTAATGCAGCAAGCATATTAGACATACTCCACTTAAAATATTGTATCATTACTCCCCCTGAACTAATGCTTAGTTGAAAGAACATGTATATAGGAGTAATGACAGATTTAGCACAGACAGCTTAACATTCAGACATGTCATTCAACAATGCAATGCATGTTTAGATTATCTCTAATAAATAAAAACCTATCTTCTGGGAGGGGTCTAGTGAAAATGTCAGTCTATTGATTTTCAGTTTTAACAAACTTAATATCAAAGATCCCTTTTTGAACATAATCCCTAATGAAATGACGTTTGATTTCAATATGCTTAGCCTTAGAATGCTGAATTGGATTTTTAGTTAAGCATATAGCACTCGAATTATCACACCATACAGATATGTTATGTTCATAAATAGAGTAATCCTCAAGTTGATGCTTTACCCATAAGAGTTGAGAGCAGCAACTAGCAGCAGAGATATATTCTGCTTCAGCATTAGACAGGGCAATGGTTGTCTGTCGCTTGCTTGACCATGAGACTAAACTTGCTCCAATGAAGTGACATCCTCCACTGGTGCTTTTTCTTTCTATTCTGTCTCCAGCAAAATCAGCATCACAATATCCCACTAATCTGTATTCTTTTGATCTTAAATACAGCAAACCAAGATTAGTAGTTCCAAGCAAATATCTAAATATTCTTTTAACAACCTTAAGATGAGATTCTCTAGGATCAGATTGGAATATAGCACACATACAGACACTAAATTGAATGTCAGGTCTGCTTGAAGTTAAGTACAGTAGAGAGTCAATCATACCTCTGTAGACAGTTTGATCTACCTTTTTACCTTCATAATCTTTGCTTAGTTTTGCATTGGATTGCATAGGGGTTTTCATGAGCTTTGCATTTTCCATTTTGTATTTCTTGAGTATCTCCTTGGTATATTTTTGTTGATGAATGTAAATTCCATCACTTGTCTGCTTGATTTGTAGTCCAAGGAAGAACTTCAATTCTCCCATCATGCTCATCTCAAATTTAGCTTGCATTAGATTTGAAAATTCCTTGCACAGCTTTTCATTAGTTTCTCCAAAAATAATATCATCAACATATATTTGAACTATAATAAAGTTCTCTTTAGAGCAGTTTTTGAATAGAGTAGTGTCTACTTGTCCTCTAGTAAAACCATTATGCAAGAGAAAAGAACTGAGTCTATCATACCATGCTCTACGTGCTTGTTTCAAACCATATAATGCCTTTTTAAGTTTGAAAACGTGATCTGGTTTATCAGTATCATCAAAACCAGGGGGTTGTTTAACATACACTTCTTCTTCAATTATACCATTTAGAAAAGTACTTTTTACATCCATTTGAAATAGGGTAATTTGGTGTTGTGCAGCATATAACATTAAAATGTGTATGGCTTCTACTCTAGCTACAGGTGCAAAGGTTTCAGTATAATCAATACCTTCTTGTTGGTTATAGCCTTGAGCTACTAACCTTGCTTTATTTATGACAACTTTACCATCTTCATCTAATTTGTTTCTAAAGACCCATCTTGTTCCAATAACTGACTTATTTTTAGGCTTAGAGACAAGAGTCCAGATATCATTTATGGTGAACTGGTTAAGTTCTTCTTGCATAGCAAGAATCCAGCTTTCATCCTCAAGAGATTCTTCAATGCGTTTAGGCTCCAAATCTGAAATAAAGGCCACATTGCTTGGTTCTCTTAATGTGGATCTGGTTCTAACTCCATCGGAAGGATTTCCAATAATAAGATCCTTAGGATGATGAGTGTTGAACTTCCAATCCCTTTTAAGATCATCATGAAGATCTTGACTTGTCTGCTGACTCGTTTGTTCCACTTGTCTTTCAACCTCGGGAACAGGTTCTGTTTTGGTTAGATCGGGTTGTTGACTTTCTGGCCTGTTTATATCAAGACCTGCAAGATCATCTTTTAGATCTGATAGTTCTTTATCAGTCTTTAATCCATCATTGAATTTAACATGAGCAGATTCTTCAATAATACAAGTTCTTGAATTGTATACTCTAAAAGCCTTAGACTTTTCAGAATATCCTACGAAAATACCTTTATCTACCTTAGAATCAAACTTTCCAAGATTATCTCTGGTATTCAGAATAAAACATTCACATCCAAAAGCATGAAAATAAGATATGTTGGGCCTTTTTCCTTTCCACAATTCAGAAGGAGACCTTTTTAGAAAAGGCCTAATAAGTATTCTGTTTTGTACATAACAAGCAGTGTTTACAGCTTCTGCCCAGAAGTACTTAAGGAGATTATTTTCATTGAGCATAGATCTAGCCATCTCTTGCAGATATCTGTTCTTTCTCTCAACCAATCCATTTTGCTGTGGAGTTCTAGGCGCAGAGAAATTGTGAGAGATTCCATTCTCCTCACAGAACTGTCTAAACTGCTCATTTTCAAATTCTCCCCCATGATCACTTCTAAGGGTAGAAATACAGAAACCTTGCTCATTTTGTACTCTTTTGCAGAATACTGAGAAAGCCTTAAAAGACTCTTCCTTGTGTGTTAGGAAGAGTACCCATGTGTATCTAGAATAGTCATCAACTATGACAAATCCATATTTTCTTCCAGCCAGGCTGGCAACACTAACTGGTCCAAACAGATCCATGTGTAACAACTGAAGAGGTCTAGAGGTTGATACTTGGTTTTTAGATTTGAAACTTGATTTTATTTGTTTACCTCTCTGACATGCATCACACAAGACATCTTTCTTAAAGCTAATATCAGGCAATCCTCTCACGAGATTATTCCTTTTTAATTCAGAAAATAGTTTCATACTAGCATGTCCTAGTTTCTTATGCGATAACCATCTCTCATCCTCTTCAGACATCAGACAGGTTACACTTTGATCTGAGAGATCAAACAGTTCAATCTTATAAAGATTTTGTTGCCTTTTAGCTGAAAAGAAGGTTCTGTCACTACAGTCTTTAACTATGCATACATCCTTGGTAAAGGAAACATCAAAACCACTATCACATAATTGACTTATGCTAAGCAAATTGTGTCTTAATCCTTTAACCATAAGAACATTAGATATAGAGGGAAGAGGGGGTTTACCACCAATAGTATCAATTCCTATAACTTTCCCTTTCTGATTTCCTCCGAAGGCAACGTGTCCTCCTTTTTATAAGTTGGAGGCCTAGGAACATAGACCTTTCTCCTGTCATATGACGCGAGCAGCCACTGTCCAGGTACCAGCAGTGGTGTTTTCTTTGTCCGGTTGAGGACATCTGCAACAAAAATTATTTGATCTTTAGGTACCCATATTTTTCTGGGTCCTTTTCTGTTAGTTCTAGGAGTCTGTAAAGACTTCCTTCTCTTCTTATGGATACACTTAGACATAACATGCCCAGTTTTTCCACATAAGTTACAAATAGGTGTTGATTTGGTTACAGTTGACTTAACAGATACTGTAGGAACTTTAGTTGATACTTTATGATGTGTTTGATGGACATATCCAATACCTTCTTTGTTAAGAGAGTGCTTCTGAATGCCAAGAAGCTTAGTCAGATTGTCTCTACCATTAACAAATTTGGCAAGATCAGAAGTGAGCTCTTCCACTTTCTGTTGAAGCTTTTCAACTTCTTCAGATGGTGATGTTTCACTTGAGATTTTAGCTTCATTAGACTTTTCAGTCTTCGGCTCACTGTTCTCTTTAGCCAGCTTCTCGCACTCTTGAGATTTCTGTTTATGCTCACTGGTGAGCTTTGCATACTCTCTCTTGAGGGATTTGAAGGCTTTAGATAAGCAATTGGATTCCTCCAACAACTCCTCATAGGCATCAAGTAATTCCTCATAGTCAGGATGTACCCCATCATTAGAGTCTGATTCAGTGTTGGCCATCAAACAGAGATTGGCTTCTTCCTCAGTTTCTTCATCAGAAGATGTTGACTCCAGATCCTCCCAAGTAGCCATCATTCCTTTCTTCTTCTTCTTGAAAAATTTCTTAGAAGGGGCCTTCTTGAGTTGAGGACATTCAGCCTTGAAGTGACCGGGCTTATTGCACTCATAGCAAACAATTGGACTTTTGTCTGTTAAGGTGGATTCTTTGAAGTTCTTGTCCTTGTTGAACCTTCTGAATGGCCTATCCCTTTTGAACTTCTTTTTATGTAGGAGAAGCTTTATCTTCCTGGTCAGGAGAGACAACTCTTCATCACTCTCAGAATCCTCGAGTTCTGATAGGGTCGCATCACCGGGATGACTCATCTGCCTTCAGAGCCTTGGAAACTTTTGCTGACTTTTGATCAGCTTTCAGAGCAATTGACTTGCCCTTCTTTGGTGCAACTTCATCTCCAAGTTCTTGCTCATGAACAGTGAGTGTTCCAAGAAGTTCATCCATAGTCAAGGTAGTGAGATCCTTGGTTTAGGAGATAGCAGTGACCAAAGGTCTCCACTGTTTAGGTAGACTTCTCATAATCTTTCCAACCTTCTCAGCATCGGTATAGACTTTGCCAAGAGATTTCAAACTGTTGATTATAGTTTGGAATCTTCCTATCATCTGAGCAACAGACTCACCTTCCTCCATGATGAATAGTTCATACTTTCTGACAAGTATGGCAATCTTTGATTCTTTGACTTTAGCTGTTCCTTCATGAGTGACAGCCAAAGTGTCCCATATTTCCTTCGCAGAGTCACAAGCACAAACCTTCTCAAACTCCTCCGACTTGAGAGCACAAATGATGTTATATCTGGCTTTGTGGTTAAGCTCCCATTTTGTCTTTTCAGCACCAGTCCACTGAGCTTTTGGTTTGTCAGTGTTATCATCATTTTTGGAAATGAATGAACCATTTGTGATGACATCCTAAAGATCAGAGTTTGTGGAAAGAATAAACCACTGAAATCTATCTTTCCAGTAGTTGTAATTTTCTCCTTTGAAGTAAGGAGGTCTGGTTAGGGAGACTCCTTCAGTCTGATGACATCCACTTGTACTAGCTCCAGCCGTCATGTCTATTCTTCAGGACCTTTTACCTCTACACTGTTAGATGCTCAACCCAGAGGCTGAGCTCTGATACCAACTGAAATAGACAACTATAAACACGAGAAGGGGGGTTGAATTGTGTTTATCAGAATTTAAGCAAAGTTGAAATCTTTTCACAAACAAAAGGCTAGATTTGGACAAGTGGAAGAATACAGGAAGGACGGGTGACTTTTGCAAGCACACCACTTGATAGACGTAAGAAAACTAAGGCAATTAAAGAGTTTAAGGGAAGAGAGATTGACACGGTGATTTATCCTGGTTCACTCTTCAAATCAAAGAGCTACGTCCAGTCCTTGGCAGCACCAAGATTTATCCACTATAACTGATAAGGTTACAGATTCAAGTATTATTTGCACACCTAGACTCTTCAGGCTCAAGACAACTATTATTTTCACACCTAGCCTCTTCAGGCTCACTCTGGTTTGTTTGAGAGATAGGGTTTGTAATAAATACAATTTCTCACAGGAAGATCTTTCACTAACACTCAGAGAGTGGTTTAAATGTAAGGCTCAGGAAAGTTTGTGTGATAACTTCAAAATGATTGAAGAATATAGAATAAAAGAATGAAGAAATTAATGCATAGTAATGACGTTTTAATGCAATGTGTATTCTCTTGTTCTTCATCTTCAATGACTTCTGTATTTATGGTCTTCAAGCATTTAGGATCCGTTAGAGACATCTCCTCAGATGTTGGCTTCAAGCAGAACTTCATTAATTGCAATAGAGTTGTTCTGGGCAGTCATTAATGCAATAGAGTCGTTCTGGGCAACCATTAATGCAATAGATTCGTTGGTTGTACTCTAACATGAAGGATCATGACTTTATTCATCGTGCTACAGCCATATCAAAGTTGTGTAGAAAGCTTTTTGTACTTTACTGAGTACACTTCCCTTTTTGTGTAAGGACCAGAGATACTAGGGAATAAAGCACGTTGGAAGCATTCTTTAACCGGTCTTTGGTTCTGATTATCCAAGGTTGCTTGAGAGAGTAGCTTCTGACTTTTCTTGATAATCGTGAAACTGAGTAGGAGAGAGGGCTTCAAGTCTCTTTCTGGTTCTTGAACTAAGATTCTGATAATCCTTAAAGAATTCGCGTTCATAAGATAAGTGCTTCCATCTTGAAAATAATCACGTCTATCTAGTCATTTGAGTTTTCATTCGGGCGAGTAGACTAGCTCCATATTAAGGACTCAGCAAGTCCAAAGACTAGTGGACAAGCGCTTCTGTCACCTTTAGTGGACGAGCACTTCTGTCACTCTAGTGGACGAGAGCTTCTGTCATCTTTAGTGGACGAGAGCCTTTGTTACTTTAGTGGACGAGAGCCTCTGTTACTCCGGTGGACGAGAGCCTTTGTTACTCTGGTGGACGAGAGTCTCAGTTACTCTGGTGGACGAGAGTCTCAGTTACTCTGGTGGACGAGAGTCTTTTGCCACGTCATTGGATGGATACATTCTGACCTTAATGGACGAGCTCCATATGCCACGTCATTGGACGAGCCATTCTGACCTTAGTGGACGTGCTATTCTGATACTTTAATGGACGCACTATTCTGATACTTTAATGGACGAGCTCCAAGTGCCACGTCATTGGACGGATAATTCTGATACCTCACTGGACGGGCTTTTCTGATACATTGATGGACGCGCTCCAAATGCCACGTCATTGGACGGATAATTCTGATACTTTATTGGATGCGCGGTTCTGATACTTTATTGGACGCGTTGTTCTGATACTTTATTGGACGCGCTGTTCTGAATGCCACATAGGTAGACGCTGGCTTTCAACACTTTGGTAGACGCAAGTTTGTTTCTCTTGCGTTTTGGACGTGCGCTTCAAACACTACTGTGTTGGACGTTTGTTTCAATCACTCGTGTGGTGGACGTGAGCTTCTATTACTACACTGTTGGACGTGAGCTTCTATTACTTGTGTTGGACGTGAGCTTCTATCACTACATTGTTGGACGTGAGCTTCTATTACTTGTGTTGGACGTAGCTTCTATTACTTGTGTTGGACGTGAGATTCTCTTATTTAATCTGCACACTTGATAGACAAGTTAGCAACCAGTATGAAGGTTAATTAAATAATTAACCAATGTTTAGTTCTCATCAAAACCTAGGGAAATGCACATCAGACATTTTAGAGACTTAACACAATTAACACCTCTACTGATCATGAATTTAAATCTAATATCATTCTGCAAGTTTTGCATGTACAACAATCCAAATAGGAGCTCATGATTAAATAAATTGGCACTTTAAAACATATGATATATGCTAAAAGTATTAACTTTCATAGCATCAGTCAAGCACATACATATCATGCACACATATAGATTATGATATATTCTCTTTCCAGTATATTATTTTTCTAAATATCAGCTAGAAGAATAAATAAACTAGATCCCCTTTTTTTTAATAGAGATATTTACGCAACGAAAAAAAATAAAGAATATATAAAAATCACACTTAAACAATGTGTCATAATTCAAGAGGAAACACTTATAATAGCTCCCACATATTCCCCACAATCTCCAATTTGATCATAGTAATAACCATGAAAGATTATAACATATTATAAATAATCAAATTCTCAAAAGGAAATTACACGTGCATAAATACCAATTTAACTATCCAATAGATATTTAAGGCATAATTTTACACGGCTTTCCAAAATGGATTTTATCTCACTTGTGATATCACATAAACACACCTGTTATATTTATCATGTAAAATATATTTCCAAATTTATATAATTTATATCACTCAGAGAGCAAAAATCCACATATATCAAATATTATTTTTCCAAATATTTCAAATAATTGAGTGACAATAATCACCTTTAATGAAAAAATAATATGATTGTGTACTAGAAATTATTTTTCAAAATCATACAATAAAGGAGCCTAATAATCTCCATGTCACAACATTATAAAAGAATGTCACACTCTTGTATATAAATACATATACAATACATCAATGGCAAGAAAAAATATATTTTATAACTAACCTCCGAGACCGTGTCGCTCAGTCTTGTATGTAGAGCCAACAAAAGCGAAAGCCAATTTAATGGTATCATCAACTTTATATAACTTTTCAAATGACTCATAAAATCAAACGTTAGATAACAATAACAGAACTCATATCAAATATCAACAATTTCTAAAGAGAAAATCAAGTCTTACTTCCACTTGTTATAGTTTGAGCCAATCAAAAAATAAATTGAAGCAAAAGAATTGTTTATGAAAAAAGTCACTGTTAAGACAAACATGAATGCATTAGAACAAACAATATGGCAAGATATAGCCCAAATAAAAGATGCTATCGCAACAAGGCCAATAAAATAGTACATTCCCCTTTGGACAGAATGAACAAACCAAGGTCAGTGAGCATACACTGAGTTCAGGAAATTGTCCCCTTTGGATAGACGAATTCCATAGCCCAATGCATTCCCCATTAACTCAATCCACAGGGAACTTCCAATCAATACATGCAATAACCCCCTTTGGGCAGATAACTGCATGTAATGATTAAAAGCATTCATCAAATTATAAAGAAATTTCCATCAATTGAAATAGGTGGTTCCATTTTGACGGTGACGACCCATAACAACTAACGAAAACTCTTGCACGGGAATCACTTTTCTCTTGCCAAACCATGACCCAGAAGGTACTTTATCAAAAACAATACTCATACTGGTCACATATCAATATTAATAGCATTCCTTACATATTTTGTATTTAAACAGTTTTAATGACAAGATACAGCTCAATAAGTAAACATATTAAAGCATATATCAAAAGTTAAGAGCATGTAATCTCACAATATCATCTAGGGAGAGTGACCATCACCATAAAATCCAAAATATGGTCAATTATTTTTTCAACATATTTTTCATTTAAATTTCACCGAGAAAAATAATTAAATAAGCAATATAATGCATTATTTTCATAAAAAAAATTATCACATTGGAAAAATTATAATATATATATATAGTAAAATCAAGCACAGATAGGAGAGTACAAATCAAAAAACGGTGTCAAAAAACTCCTCCTGTAGGGCCCACGCTCTCCCTCACTCTCCATAGGTCGCGAGTAGGCGTGACGCGCATGAGGAGGTCATCTTCAACCTCCATATGGGTCGACATGTGACCAGCAACGGGTTGCACGTGGATCTAGTTCGGGTCGATGAAAAACACCCACTTTTCCTCATTATTTTCGTACACTCATTGAATGGCTTTGTTTAGAAACACTTTCCTAATCAGAGCAAAAACCCCAATTTTTAACAACAAATTTCATACAAATTTGAGGATCAAAGTCGCGCATGGTGTAGGAAACCTAGATGCAATTTGCGTTTTGAAATTCTCTCTCTGTAGTGAACGAAAATTCGTGATTCTTGTTTCATTGAATTCATATAATCATGCTCTACAAAAACCCCATGGTATTTGGTCCCAATTTTTGGGAAAAAAAATTCTGGAAAAATACATAATAAAATTTCGAAGAAAAAAAAAATTTAAAAAATAACATGGAACCAGAAAATTAACAATTATAAAACTATAATGATAATGATCATATGATAATTGGGTCCTAAATCATATAATGAAGATTCTGATACCAAATGTAAGATAAAAATTGAAGCATCATGGATCACATTATATGAAATTAGAACACCGGTTTGGTAATTACCTAGTTGAAAACGTAATCATTAACCAACAATTAAAATTCTCATCAACGGTAGATTCCTTGTCAACTCTAAGTCCCTGAATTTGAAAGACCAAGTCTTTCCCTGCCTGTTCACGCACTCCTAATTCACAGCCGTCAATGGGACAAGCTGTGGATCAACTGATTATATTATCCATGACGGCAGATGGGACCTAGCCAACTATATATAATAGTAATAATAACCCTAGGTGCCTCCCATTACGGGCATATAGGTTAAGGCCTACACCATCACCCACACAGATCAGAATTAGGTGTCAATAGCCCATTACGAATAGATCACCATATTAGCGGCTTAAGTATCATATATCAAATGGATCATAACATTAGCCCGTTTTTCACAAATCAAAAACCACGATTGATTGTAGCTCATAAGAACAATTTGAAAAAGTCTAACAGTATATACTTCATTTATTAATAATAATAATAATAATAATAACTACTGAATATATATGGACAAAAATAATCATATTTCAGATTTTATTCTCAAAATGTTTGTTAAAGAAAAGCCTCCCTCAAACTGTTACGTATATCACATAATTAGTACTAATTTATATTCATAATTTACACAAAAACAATCTTAATACGTTCATCCTTCATCCTACATGTCTACATGGGAGGATTCATTGTCCTATTTCGATGTACCATATATATAATGTCTTAATCAATAATATCTTGATATACATTCTACTTTTTTAATATTAAATAAAATTAACTTATATGATAAGATATTATTGATTGAAACATGATATGGTATATCAAAATGAGACAGAGGATCCCATCCCATGTCTACCTTCCTAATTCTTATTATCACGTGACTGTTTTTACATTTCTTTAATGACCAAAGCCCTTGCCCGGTTTATTGTCACAAGGCACAATCACACATGCTCTTCATCAACTTCTTCCACTTGTTTCCTAAACCCAACATCACTTTTCTTAAGCTCCTTCACTATCTGCAAAGAGAATTTATCCTCTTTCCTATCCAAACAGAATTGCACCATTGCCCTGTTATGCCCAATCTCATCATGAAGCCTAGCCACAAGTCTACTCATTGCATCAAATTAGTCTCTATTCAATATACAAGTTCCCTTGGCTGCTATGTCAAGTTGATCATAAACTTCACTAAGAGACACACTTCTTGAAAATTTGTGGCATTGAAGCTTCCTCTTAAGATGCTTAAATAATGGGAAACTGAGAATTGTTGGCCCCATGATTAGTGTTGTTAGAGTATGTGCTACTATCACCATGGCTGTTGGTGCTACTAAGCCACAAGCTGCTGTAACACAAACCCAACATGTCTTCTTCAAATACTTTATAAGCTTGATTTTTATTCCCACTCTTTTTCTCATTGACTTCAAATGGTACAATACTGATGAGTACTTATCATTAATGAGCTTGAAGTCATGGTTTTCAAGGTTTGAAAAAGGGTTATTTGAGAAGATGAATGAGTTGAGCTCAAAGATGATTAGTTCAAAATATTCTGAAGGGTCACCATCCTTAATGTCTAGCGCCCTTTGAACTGATAATTAGAGTGGACTTGGTTGATGCTTATGAGAAGATGGCTGCAAATGTGTGAAGCCTCAGCACTAATGTCAAAGTAATTGAGCATAAGGTTTTTAAGTTTTGGTGTCTTTGAAAGGCTTGCTGAATCAACAATTGAAGCTATAGTTTCTTGGCCAGGTTCAAGCAGGATTTCTGAAAAATTATCATGGTTGTGATAAATGGAAGGCTGTTTGGCAAGCAATTGAGCTTTATTAAAGAAATCAGCATAGGATTTTGTCCTCAATGTCCTGTGGTACTCCTCGTGGAAGTTGATGATGTTTTGGGCATATCTACGTTCCTTCACATCTGAAAATATTAAATATTTGCGTTACTCAAATGCCAAATATATAATGTAATAAAGAAGCTAATTTCTGAATAAAATGGCATGGGGCATGGTACTAAAAGCGGAAAAAATTAATTTATCTTTAAAAATTAAAATGATGAGCAAGTCAATGATCATGATTTGACTCAAAGTGCATCATAATTTTAGCCACTAAAATTTAGTAGTGAATACACCCCGCTTCAAAAAAAAAAAAAATAGTGAATACACCCTTCTTGTAAAAAAAAAAAACTTTGGATGAGATTTAATGATAAATAATTATATAATTTAATAGTCGAATCAATAAAAAAAATATTGCATAAAAGTTATTAAAATGTGGAAAAGTGCTAAAAAGCAAGCTAATTTTATTTGAAGAAACTTTGTTTTCAGTCCATTAATTAGAGGAGAGGCCTAGGTAGCTATCATACGATTTCAGTAGCCCAATTAATCTTTCATTTAGTCCTTTATAACAAAGAAAAAAATTGATCATCCATAAAAAGGCTAATCAGCTTCCTTTATAACAAATCGATTACCTTCTCATCATTTTTAAACTGCCGGGGATCCAACTCTATAAATGAGAAGGAATATGAAGAGAAAATGAAGGAACCTAAAAAGGCAAAACTAAAGGACTTACCGTTTGTCTCTTTTGGATGATGTCTCTGAGTTTGGTGTGATTATTCAGGTTTGTCAACAGTCTCTTAAGTCTTTTTTAAATTTTGGTGTAAGTTTTACTACGAGGCAAGCAAATGACGTAGCTCATAGTTTAGCTAAGGCGACATCTTCTTTAATTAACCACTAAGTTTTTTTTATTATATTCCATCATGTACTGTTCATTTGATTATTAATGAAATATATTGAGTTTCTTGCTTAAAAAAAAAAAAAAAAAAGGAGCTTACCGCTTGATTGTTGCATGGCCCATCTCCAGGTATTGGCGAATCTCTGCCTCAAATTATCACTGAAAATAAGAGCTTTCTAAACCTCATAGACAATCAGTTTATTTTCTTATATTAATAATTCATGCGCAAGCGCATGTGTTGGTCGCTTATATACACGTAAACAATGTTAGTTTTCTCAATTGCATAGTTCAGTGACATATCACTGTCACCAACTCATCATTGTCATCATTAACCTCATCATACTCAATCAATATTCCTTTTGAGTTTGAATCTCCTTTTGATTTGTCTCTTAATTTATCATCCCATATATATCATTGTCGTTATTGTGGGCGTAGACCCCCTGATCATATTTGATGTAAGCAACTTTCTCAATTTTCGTAGGCTGGCTTGCTTTATTTATATAGTAAACATTTTTACAAAATTTAAACTTACATCTTCATTATGAAAAGAGGTGTGTTATATAAACATCTAAAATGGACACCCAAAAATGTGTGTCTTAATAGTACACTTATATTTACAAAATTATCATTATGTTTATTTACATAATTGTCATTGTGTCTAGGATGTCCAGAAAAAATGTTCCAGATATGTTCAAATATAGTTAGTGTATGAAAATTTGAAGTTGCTTATTATATTTTAGACTCACCCTTTAAGCATTCACTAGTTAAGTTACGTTGACATGCGTAAAAATATGATGTGTTATACGGTATATAAGCATGAACCTAGTTTTGAGAAACCAATCTCTATTGTTTCTGTTTTTTGTGTCAAATTTCTTAAAGGAGATAGAAGAAGAGGACAGAAGGAAAGTCTAATGGGCATCACACAGTGGAGCTGGAGCCTCCACGTACAAGGAGACAACTCACCAAATCAGTCAACGACGTGAGAGACAGCGAAGCATGGAACTACAAGAAGCAAAACCTTGGGGGGTCCTGTTGCTGTCGAGATCCGACTTGTCGGAATTTCGTCGTAGAACGTCAAACCAAGAGTGAACGATAGGGGTTGTTTTTTATTATGGCTTGACAGAATATTGTATTCCGGTCCTACGTATCCTAATGGGAATCAAAGCCAGACGTAGTTCTAGGTTCAACCCTTGGCCGTAGTGATCTCGATCCCTTAATCTTGTATCTGATGAATACCAGCGAGCAATGACTCTTCACTAGTCTCTTGGTCGAGCTAGTTTCTCTAATACGCTTAAGGAAGAGTCACCGGGGTTCAGTGAAAAGTGAGTTTCTCTCTTGGGTTCTTCTCCTTTTATAATAGGCTCCTCATATCTTTTAGAGAACTAGATTTATCTTCTTTTATCTCTTAAATCTTCTTTGAGATGTGATTTCCTTAATTTAAGGGATATTATCTCTTTTAACCGGATAAGGTTATTTCAGATAATATCAGGATTATTTAAGGATAATATCAATATCTTATCCCTTAATTTAGGGGATATTATCTCTTTTAACCGGATAAGGTTATTTCAGATAATATCAGGATTATTAAAGGTAATATTAACTTCTCATCCTTAATTTCCGGATTGGGCCGGGTATTCAAGCTCGGTGGCCGGGTTTTACTCCTCGGCCAGTACACAAACCCCCCAAGCTTTGAGCTAGTAAAGCGTAGAAACTTTCACGACATTAGCCGAGCTTAGGAACTTGGTTTCATCTTTGGTCTTTCAGCTTGGCGATGTAATTGGCCGAGCTTCATGCTTCGGTATATATATATATATATATATATATATATATATATATATATATATATATATATATATATATATATATATATATATACACACACACACACACACATATCCTCCAACTCGGTGAGCAGCTCGGGTGACCGAGCTTGATGCTTCGAGGTACCGAGCTCTACATCTCGGCTCATACACAATCCCCCCAAGCTTTGAGCTGATTGCGTGGAAGCTTTTTTCGAAGGAGCCGAGGCTAGCCGAGGTGGAGGTGATCACCTGAGTTTGGTACTGAGGCCATACTTTCTCGGTTACCGAGATGGAAAAGAGACGTTGCTCTGTGTGACGCGTGGCCTTTATGACATCATTTCCAAGACTTGCGCTGTAGTTACGTGCTCATATTTTTCTTTGATGGCAGTGTACATTCTGACATTTCTGCCACGTGTTTCCTTTCCATTAGTTGGTGAATTCGGCCAGACTTGAAGGGACGTTTCTCTTCTCTCGCACGCCAACAACCATCATTAATTCGCCAAAAGGAACGTTCCATTTGTTCGCGCTTTTCCTATAAATGGAGCGGGCCCTTGGTGCAGGTTTTTTTACCTTTTTTGAGCCGTAGATTTTCTTCTCTCTCGAGCCTTTTCTAGTCCAAGCTTTCACACTCCCCTACCTATTCGAGGTACGTCCTTCTCATCTCTTTTTCTTCTAGTTTGATTTCAGATTTTTCATTCATGGAGACTTCATTCGAGGTATCCCAGAATGCCTCTTCTGGGGTTCAGATCGTGGAGCCTGAAATTAGTCCAATTGGGGGCTCTCCTCGTCCTTCTCCTTCTTCCTATCATGGCGGTGGTGGTGTTAATAGTGCCTCCTCTTTCCCTGATGGGAGTAGCACGGCTATTCCTAATATCATACCCATCTCCAAGCACCGTAAGCGTATCAATAGGATGTCTAGAGTTCCATACCCAGATATCACTATACCTGGGTATTTCTGGGTAAGGCCGGATGTGGCAGCCTTTCATTCAAATTTTAGGGTTTCTGAATCCCTCTCTTCCATGAAAAACAAAGTTTCTTCTTCTAGTGGCACAGTAGAGTGTTTGCCATGTTCTGAGAATGAACATGTCTTCCTTCACGCGGCTCCTAGTCAACCTTTTTTCACATACGTGTATAAAACCATGTTTGAGCAGATTGGAGTCACCTTACCTTTTACCCAATTCGAGTGTGATGTTTTGAAGATTATGAATTTTGCCCCGACTCAACTCCATCCAAACAGCTGGGCCTTTTTAAAGGCTTTCCAAATTCTTTGCGGGCAGATAGGAGTGGTGACTACTCCTCTTATATTCCTTTACTTTTATAAAGTTAGGTTTGGAGATCGGGTTGGTTGGATCTCCCTTAGTGGGGCTGATGGGGGAGGCATCATTGGGCTCTACAAGAGTTCATACAAAATTTTCAAGTCGGACTTTTTCAAAGCCCGACCTACTGTAGGAAATGAGTCCCTATTCTATGACTCAGATGGAGTCTCCAAATTTCCTTTCTACTGGCAGCCCCATCCCACTAAGTTTTCCAGCTATGATGTCGGCTGCATGACAACTCAAGAAAAAACCGACGTTGAGCTCCTAAAGCTCTATCCTCGGCCATTGCCTTGTGGTAGACTTTTATTGCTTCCCAAATCGTCAACCCGGCAAGCCGATTTTGATCATAAGTAGCTTTTTAGTGGGTGATTTACTTACCCGGCAGCATACTTGTATCTAACAGATTTCTCGTTTTTTTCAGCGATAATGGGAATGTTCAAATAATGGGAATGTTCAATTATAAAGATTTCCTGAAGAAGTCGGCTAACCAAGCTGTTGGTGGGCCATTGCCGATTGCCGAAGCTAAGGGGAAAAAGAAGAAGGTCACTGATGCTGCTGACCCGAACACACACCTCTCCAAACGGATTCGGGAGCATTTGCAGTCCGAGGTTCCGGGGAGAGGTCCTTCCCCCCAAGTGGTTGTTGAAGAAACTCCTGCCACCGAGAGGAAGCCGGGCAAAGCTCCTGTGATGGCCGATCTTACTTCGGACACCAAATGGTACGACGGGAATTGCAACCCGGGCTTCGACTCTCTTTGGGGTAGTGAGTTTAACCCCTGTTCACTCATCGACGACCAGGTGCTCAAACCCGATGATGCCCATCTTTTGCTGGAGCAAGGGCCAGGTGAAAGCATGGAGGCTGCTGCTGCATATGCTCTCCGGATAGCTTCGATTACCTGCTTCTGGAGTCACCAATTCTTAGAGAACGTCAAGAGGGTGGAAATGATGAAGGCCGCTGGAAGTGAGGGATGAATTGGCTCAAGCTGTGGCCAAGTGTGAGGAGCAAGCTCGGGTTATTGACCAGCTGAAGGCCCAAAAGGTAGAGCTGGAAAAAGGCAATACCACCCTTATGGCCGAGCTAGAAACAGAAAGAACCGATCGGCTCAATCTTCAGAAGGTCGTGGAGGGGCTTCAAGCCGAGAAGGAGGCCGGTCTGGAGCTGTGGAAGTCGCTAGAGGACGAGAAAGAGGCCAATCTCAAGCTTCAATCCGATCTAGCTGAATCCGAGGCTTCCATTATGAAGGAGCACGTTAATGGCTTCTCTCGAGCCGTGAAGCAGCTTCAGCACTTCAACCCGAATGCTGACTTCTCCTTTGATGACGTGGACAAGGATTTTAACCGAGATGGAATCCTAGTTCCATTGTCCGAGCTGGAGGATGAGGAAGACGTATCTCAAGAAGAGGAGGGTGAGGGGCGAGCGGCCGAGGAGGGACCTGTTGTGACTCCGGCAAGTGTACCGGGTCGTCGCAAGTAATAAAAACACGGTAAGAGTCTACCGAGGTCGAACACAAGGATTGGATTACCAATTCGACTAATTTCGCGAGAAATCCGATAAGTTGGTTAAGTAGAGAAAGTGGTTGGAAAGAAACTAGGATCAAATTAACAAATCGAAACAATCAAAGATATGGTGATGAAATCTGGAATTAAAAGCATCTAAGGTTTCGAATCCACCTACCCAATCATGCAAAGTACCCAAGTGATGATATTCTCCTCCCTAAGTTCAATTTTAATGTCAACCGGGACCCCTAAATTCTCCTATATCCACTGTCGTGCTCAATAGGACGTATTCGATGATTTGAGTTAATTACTTCCTAGGTCTCTTAACCCTAATCTCGAATTCTATTAATTCTTGTTCCCTATAGGTTGCACCGATCTCCTACTCACTCTCATGCAATACTCGACCGATGATCCCAATTCAAGTTCTAAAACGCGAATCGCCGCTAGGCCTCAACACGTTTAACTAGTCGATCATGCTAGCATATAATCGACACAATGAAAACAGAATTGGAAAACAATAATTGAATTAAAGGAGAGAGAGTTACATTACATGAACACTATGCCGCCATGGGTGGCTTCATCGATCCCTTAGACAAGAGGATTAGTTCCTCATGTCCGTAACAACGACGCACGTACAATCGGAAATCATCCTAGGACTAAGAATCAAGAGAAGAGAAGAGGAGACGCAGCCCCAGAATAAGGATTACAAAAGATCTCCAAAAATTCCGATCCAAAAAGTCCTCTTTTTCTGTTCTGATCTGCTCTATTTATAAGGAGGCCACGCGTCACGGCCGTGACGGCTTCTGCTTCTGGCGCACTTCTGGAATTTAAACCCTCGCGACGCGAAGGATGTCTCGCGACGCGAGCCCGCCTTTCACGGCCCGTGATGTGAATCACGGCCAGGCCGTGATGTTCTCTGCCTTGTGTGGATTTTGGGTCACGGCCGTGATACACATCACGGCTAGGTCGTAATGGTCTCTGACTTTGGTACTTTTCTGGAATTCACACACTCGCGACGCGAAGGACGTCTCGCGACGCGAACCTTCCTTTCACGCCCCGTGATGTGAATCACGGCTAGGCCGTGATGGTCTCTGTCTTCCCGGGTCTTCAAACTCTCGCGGGGCGAGCTTCCTCTCGCGGGGCAAGAATCTCCAGAGTAGCAATCTCCACTATTTCTTGACCTTCCTTAATTCTTAGAGCTTCACTTATGGACCTGAAAACAACACAAGCAACCACAAGTGTAATTCTATCCAAAAGAAGCTAAAAACTACACAAAAGACACAAAACGAGTCAAAGTCCAACTTAGGAACAAAAACAAGGCAAATTTGGGCGGAAACGAGAGTGAACTCGAATAATTTGGCACATAAACCCTAGTTCATCTAGTCATAAAACTAGATAAGCCAGAGGCTTATCAAAATACCCCAAACTTAAACTTTGCTTGTCCCCAAGCAAGCTTAAAACTCAAAAACGACTCAAGACTCGGCAAGCTTGTTGGATTTTAATTATATTGAGCATAGATGGATTGCATGAATTATATTGACCATTGATGATTTCCCCCTAGGTTCTAATAATAGAAAAGTTGATCCCCACTGAAAAATTGAAAATTGAACTTTGAGATTTATTAGGAAATTCGGCTGTTTGGTTAAGCTGATTTTTAGTTTTATTTTCTTTTATTTAATTGCCATTATTTTTCTCTATTTCTTTGATTCCACTTGGTCTTTGCCTGTTTTTGTATGCGAGGTACTCTTCTACAAGAGGACTTGCTATTCGATTCAGAGATCACCAGGACCGAGAGGCAATTAAGAAAAGAGGCCAGAGAAAGGAAGAGGTTGGAAGCAATTAAAATAGAGGGCATGGCTGAAGAAAATCCTCCTCCTCCTCCTCCTCGTTACAAGCCTCTCTTCGAGTACGATCTACCAAGCTTGGGAGATTGTGACTCTTCTATTGTGAGGGGCAACCTGAACACAGACTCCTTCAGAGTTGAAGCATGTGTCACATACTAGATCCGGGAGAATCGGTTTGATGGGAGTGGCAAACAGGACCCTCATAGACACATCACTCGCTTCCTTGAAGCTTGTGACTTGCGAGAAGACCAGGGAGTCTCTCGGGATGAGTTTCGCTTGCGGCTTTTCCCTCTTTCTCTTAGGGATGTCGCTCGCGATTGGGTTGGCATTTGGATAGGAACAAAGATCGAACTTGGGAGCAAATGGCACGAAGTTCCTAACCAAATACTTTCCTCCTCGGAAGGCGGCACAAGCAAGAATAGCCGTCACTTCATTCAGGTAAACGGAGGATGAAACATATAATGAAGCTTGGGAAAGGTACAATGGTTTATTGAGAAGATGTCCCTCTGCGTTCTTTGACCCGGTTTCCAAAGTACAGTATTTCTTTAATGGGTTGAGGGGACGCTTCTCGGATGAACTCGTGATGCCGCAGTGGCGGTTCTTTTGTATATTTATCTACTGAGGATGGATGGGCACTGTTAGAGAAGATGTCATATAATGATTACAACCGTGGTAGGGAGACCTCGAGTGGAATCAGTTTGGGACAATGGAAGCCATTTTAGAGCAAAACAGACTTTTGAAGATGCGAGAATGAGGCTTTGTCCGGAACAAGAGGGTTAATGCTATACACGAGGGAATGCCTCCCGGGTTGTGCAAATTGTAATGGAGATCATGACACTCAGATTTGCCCGCTAAATTTCCCTCGGGAACATGTGGACTCTTGCCACAACTTTTATGACACTCGTGTGCCCCGAATAACTATCGAGGAAGCAGACAAAATGATTACAATCAGAATCAGAATAGGGGGTACATGAGGAGAGACCATCCGGGTTTCGCTTGGAGTAATGCTAATGGTGGTCTAGCCGGTCAACAACCTCCTCAGCAGAATTGGCAACAACCTCAGCAGGGTATAAGGCCGAACATTGGAATTCAGCAGTGTAATACCCAGCAGGCTCTTCCAGGGCCTAATCAGTTGCAAATAACAGATGGTGGAAGACAACCGTGGGAGCTGGCTTTTGAGAAGTTGTCAACCTTTACAAGCACATCTTTTGAGAAGGTGAACACTGCCATTGACAAGTTGGCGACTCATACAGGATCGCGAATTCAGAATCTGGAGACACAAATAGCACAGCTCGCGAAGCAACTTAATGAGCGTCTTCCAGGCACTCTCCCAGGTAGTACTGAGAACAACCCCAAGGGACAATGCAATGTCATATCTACTAGAAGCGGAAGGGTGTTGGAACCTAGCAGGGGTACCACTAGTTCTCAGGATGACAAGGGCCCGGAACAACTACCCGTTGAGGAAGAGCAACCAGAGAAAGAAGGGTTGGCAAGTGACAAGGGACCGGAGCAAGGGGGAGGGCTGAAACTTGTGGATGAAGAGTTCCGAAAGAAGAAGTGGGTTGAACCCCAAGACCTCCCGCCCTACATGAAGGTTCCGTATCCTGAAAGATTGAAGAAGCCTCAACAGGATAAGCAGTTCAATAAGTTCCTTGATGTCTTCCGAAAACTTCAGATTAACATTCCATTTGCGGAAGCCTTGGAACAGATGCCATCATATGCTCGGTTTATGAAGGAACTTCTCACTAAGAAACGGAGGATTGTGGATGAAGAAACGGTTGCTTTGACCGAAGAGTGTAGTGCCATTCTTCAACGGAAACTGCCTCCGAAGTTGAAGGATCCCGGTTCCTTCTCGATACCATGCACCATTGGGGGAATGACCTTCGGAAAGGCATTATGTGATCTAGGGGCAAGCATCAACTTGATGCCCCTCTCGATGATGAAGAGGCTAGGGATCAAAGAAGTAAAGGACACGCGAATGTCACTCCAACTGGCCGATCGTTCTATCAAATATCCCTATGGAGTAGTTGAAGACTTGCTCGTGAAAGTTGACAAGTTCATATTCCCAGTGGACTTTGTGGTGCTCGATATGGATGAAGATGCTGAGATTCCTCTCATATTGGGTAGGCCCTTCTTGGCCACCGGGGATGCCTTGATAGATGTGCGGCAAGGGAAACTCACTTTAAGGGTGAATGATGATGAGGTAGTCTTCAATGTCTTTGAAGCGATTAAGCACCCGGAAGAGAAGTCAGCTGTGTATCGAGTGGATGTGGTGGACCTAAATGAAAAGGTAAAGGTAACTCGAGAAGACCATGATCCTTCACTTGCAACAGTATCGATAGAATCTCATGAGGAAGATAGTGAGGAAAAAGGTCCTTCGGGGGATGAAGTCTACCTTGAGTGGCTACGAGACATAGAACCCATACCGAGTCTCCCAAGGGAAGAATGTGCAAGGAAAGAACTCAGCAGCAAAGGAATGAAAAAGAAGGGTAAAGCACCAAGGTTAAAGGGTGGCACAACCGTGGTGGTCAGTACAGACAATGAATTGATCTCAAAAAGGATCACCACGGAGTGGAGAGTTCGTGCTGATTATAGAAGGGTCCTGAACTTAAATGAGCTATCCGGGAATCGCATGCGAGCAGGTGAAAGGGCACAAACCTACAAAGAACGGGCCAAGGAATGGCATGGCAAGCAGGATTTTCCTCCAGATTGACCCTTAGGGGCGACTTGAGTCAGGCTCGGGACGTTAAACAAGCGCTACTTGGGAGGCAACCCAAGCTAGGCCAAAAACTTGCTGTGACTCCGGCAAGTGTACCGGGTCGTCGCAAGTAATAAAAACACGGTAAGAGTCTACCGAGGTCGAACACAAGGATTGGATTACCAATTCGACTAATTTCGCGAGAAATCCGATAAGTTGGTTAAGTAGAGAAAGTGGTTGGAAAGAAACTAGGATCAAATTAACAAATCGAAACAATCAAAGATATGGTGATGAAATCTGGAATTAAAAGCATCTAAGGTTTCGAATCCACCTACCCAATCATGCAAAGTACCCAAGTGATCATATTCTCCTCCCTAAGTTCAATTTTAATGTCAACCGGGACCCCTAAATTCTCCTATATCCACTGTCGTGCTCAATAGGACGTATTCGATGATTTGAGTTAATTACTTCCTAGGTCTCTTAACCCTAATCTCGAATTCTATTAATTCTTGTTCCCTATAGGTTGCACCGATCTCCTACTCACTCTCATGCAATACTCGACCGATGATCCCAATTCAAGTTCTAAAACGCGAATCGCCGCTAGGCCTCAACACGTTTAACTAGTCGATCACGCTAGCATATAATCGACACAATGAAAACAGAATTGGAAAACAATAATTGAATTAAAGGAGAGAGAGTTACATTACATGAACACTATGCCGCCATGGGTGGCTTCATCGATCCCTTAGACAAGAGGATTAGTTCCTCATGTCCGTAACAACGACGCACGTACAATCGGAAATCATCCTAGGACTAAGAATCAAGAGAAGAGAAGAGGAGACGCAGCCCCAGAATAAGGATTACAAAAGATCTCCAAAAATTCCGATCCAAAAAGTCCTCTTTTTCTGTTCTGATCTGCTCTATTTATAAGGAGGCCACACGTCACGGCCGTGATGGCCATCACGGCCAGGCCGTGACGGCTTCTGCTTCTGGCGCACTTCTGGAATTTAAACCCTCGCGACGCGAAGGATGTCTCGCGATGCGAGCCCGCCTTTCACGGCCCGTGATGTGAATCACGGCCAGGTCGTGATGTTCTCTGCCTTGTGTGGATTTTGGGTCACGGCCGTGATACACATCACGGCTAGGTCGTGATGGTCTCTGACTTTGGTACTTTTCTGGAATTCACACACTCGCGACGCGAAGGACGTCTCGCGACGCGAACCTTCCTTTCATGCCCCGTGATGTGAATCACGGCTAGGCCGTGATGGTCTCTGTCTTCCCGGGTCTTCAAACTCTCGCGGGGTGAGCTTCCTCTCGCGGGGCGAGAATCTCCAGAGTAGCAATCTCCACTATTTCTTGACCTTCCTTAATTCTTAGAGCTTCACTTATGGACCTGAAAACAACACAAGCAACCACAAGTGTAATTCTATCCAAAAGAAGCTAAAAACTACACAAAAGACACAAAACGAGTCAAAGTCCAACTTAGGAACAAAAACAAGGCAAATTTGGGCGGAAACGAGAGTGAACTCGAATAATTTGGCACATAAACCCTAGTTCATCTAGTCATAAAACTAGATAAGCCAGAGGCTTATCAGGACCCGATGGTGAAGGTGAAATGGGTCTACCTGATCAATCTTCTGCTCTTCCTCCGAGTGTCGAGGACGTCCTCAACTCATGAAATTGTTGCTTATGGGAATGCCCATTAGTAAGCTAGGAAACATGTTCTTAGGGCAATGCCCTTTTATTCTGAACTCTTATGTATTCTGGGTTTTGCCCCCTTTTCATTTAATGAAATCGCGTGCTTGCTTACGAGTTAATCTATACTTAAAAAATTTTCTAATGCCTTTTCGGCTTTTTGGAGCTCGAACTTGTTAGTGCTCGGCTTTTACAGTTTGGTGTGTTACTCGGTTGACTCGAGTTTTTGGAACTCGGAATACCTGTAGGTATTTACTTACCTTCTTAGGCATCGGTTGACTTTTTGGGTTTTAGCCATTCCACCTTGGTTTGGTCGATCTTGGCTCGAACCACCTCTTCAGGCTTGTAGTTGTTGTTTACCTTTACAGGCTCGGCATTTCGACCTCAGCCCGGTAGATTTTAGCTCGGGCAGCCTTTTTAGGTTTTTAGTTGGTGTTTACCTTTATAGGCTTGGCATTTCGACCTCAACTCGGTCGATTTTAGCTTGATCGACCTCTTTAGGTTTTTAGATGTTGTGTACCTTTATAGGCTCGACATTTCGACCTCATCTCGGTCGATTTTAGCTCGGGCAACCTTTTTAGGTTTTTAGATGTTGTGTATCTTTATAGGCTCGGCATTTCGACCTCAGCTCGATCGATTTTAGCTTGGATAGCCGTTTTAGGTTTTTAGTTGTTGTGTACCTTTATAGGCCCGGCATTTCGACCTCAGCTCGGTCGATTTTAGCTCGGTCGGCCTCTTTAGGTTTTTATATGTTTTTATAAATAAATTTTTAACCATAACAGTATCTTTGCCTAATAACGCAACTGAAAATGATTCTATTTATTTATTTTTCCGGGTGTGCCTCATTAAAACCCTCCCGGCCAAAACCTCGTGGGAAAAAGTCCGGGATAGGAAAAAGAGTGCATCACCTATAAACTTAACTAAAATAAAACTTAAGGTGGGAAGTGTTCCATGTTCTTGGAACCGCCTTTCCTGACAATTCTTCTAGCCTGTAGGCGCCATTTCCCAGATTTTCTACTATTCTGAATGTGCCAGACCAGTTCGGTGCGAGCTTACCCTCCCTGGGGTCTTTTCTCGCGTCGTTTTGCAGTCTCAGCACTAAGTCGCCTTGCACAAATTCCCTTGGCTGCAACCTGGAGTTGTGCTTCCGAGTTGCTTTTTGCTTGCATAGCTCGTCTCTGATTTTCGCCTCATCTCGAACTTCTTCAACCATGTCAAGCTCAACTCGGAGTTCTTCTTCGTTCTTACTTTGGTCATGGTGCTGCCTTCGCAAAGAGAGTTCGCCGAGCTCAACTGGAATCATTGCATCGGTTCCGTAGGTTAGCCTAAACGGTGTTTCACCAGTTGAAGATTGCGGTGAGCAATGGTAAGCCCATAGGATGCTTGGTAATTGTTCAACCCAAGCCCCTTTTGATTGGCCTAACCTTCTTTTGAGCTCATTTAAAATGACTTTATTGGATGCCTCTGCTTGTCCATTCGTTTGTGGATGCTCAACTGAGGTCACTTTATGTTTAATTCCGAGGTTGGAGTAGAGCTCTCTGAGCTCCTTGTCGGTGAATTGCTTTCCGTTATTTGTGACAATTGCATAAGGGAGGTCGTGCCTGCATATGATGTTTTTCCATACAAAGCTCCGAACCTTTTTAGCAGTTATGGTGGCCAATGGTTCTGCTTCAATCCACTTGATGAAGTAGTCTACACCTACTATCAAGAACTTGACCTGACCTTTGGCAACCGGGAAAGGACCGACTATGTCCATCCCCCACATAGTAAAAGGCCATGGCGAGAAAATGGAATGGATCTCTTCTCCGGGAACACGTGCTATGTTGACGAACTTCTGGCAGGGCTCACACCTGTTAGTCCAAGTAGCACAATCCAGTCTCATGGTTGGCCAGTAAAAGCCCGCTCGTAGGACCCGAGCTGCCAGAGACCGGCCACCTGAATGCATCCCACAAATTCCGCGGTGCATCTCATCCATTACGTACTCGGACTGCTCTTTTGTTAGGCACTTTAGTAATGGCATCGAGAATCCTCTTCTATACAGCTCGCCGTCTCGAATGGTGTAATGGCAAGATTTTAGACGAATTCGCCTCGCCTCCTTGGGGTCACTGGGCAATTTGTCTGAGGCTAGATATTCCCAAATCGGAGTCATCCAGCCACGATCATAGTGCTCGATCATGGTTATTTCGGCACTTTTTATGCTCTGTTCGAGAAGGTTTTCCTGAATGAAAGTTCTTAGATGTCCCGTTTTCTTGGTGCTAGCCAACTTGGATAACAGATCTGCCCTGGAATTTTCTTCTCGAGGTATATGCTCAATAGTGAAATCATCAAATTCAGAAACTAGGCTAATAACCTTACAGAGATATCTGATTAGTTGGGGATCCCTTGTTTGATAATCACCCGAGACTTGTCCTGTGACAAGCTGTGAGTCACTTCGGCATTTTAATTCTCGGACCCCAACTTCTTTAGCTAGCAGAAGTCCTGCAATAAGAGCTTTATACTCTGCTTGGTTGTTTGAAGCAACAAACCCAAACTTTAAGGATTGTTCCAGGATCAGATCATCAGACCCTTCGAGAATTATTCCAGCCCCGCTGCCCTTCAAGTTAGATGATCCGTCAACATATAGGAGCTAGACGAAGGATCCCGACCTTGGTTTAGACGAGAGCTCGGTAATGAAGTCGGAGAGGCATTGTGCTTTCATCGGCCCCCTCTGCTCATATTGCAAACCGAATTCCGACAATTCTACAGACCGGGCTATCATTCGTCCGGCTAGATCGGGTTTCCTGAGCACCTGCTTTATTGGATGATCGGTTTTGACTATAACTTGGTGCGAATGGAAATAAGGACATAACCTCCGAGCTGCCATAACTAAGGCGAGGGCTAGTTTTTCGATTACTTGATATCGTGTCTCTGCGTCTTTCAGGATTCTACTCACATAATACACCGGCATATGTTGCTGTTCCTCTTCCTGGATGATTACTGCACTGATTGCATAATCGTTGACAGATAGATACAAGTACAGATCTTTGCCGAGCTGAGTGATGAGTTTGATTTCACATCATCTTTGTCTATCATTTTGCATGCATTTTCATGTAGTTTAGGCATATTTTTATTAGATTTTAGGTTAATTTTCCTTTGGAATGGGTAAGGCGGTTTTCGTGGTGTTGTTTTGCAGAAATCAAGGGTAAAATGCTCAAGATCAACCATGATGGAGTTTGGATAAAGATGGAGCTTTAAAAGTGCAGAAAATGAGCCAAATAGAGCCCATCACGACCTAGCCGTGATGCCCATCACGGCCATGATCGAGCAAAACTGAAAAAGAACAAAGGCTGAAGTCAGAGTCTGTCACGGCCTGGCCGTGATATCCATCACGGCCGTGACCAAAAACCCCCCACAAGTCAGAGCCCATCACGGCCACAGCCGTAATTCCTGTCACGGGCAAAATCTGAGGGCTCGCGTCGCGAGACCCCCTTCGCGTCGCGAGGGACCAAAATTTCCAGAAGAGCCAGAAACAGAGACCGTCACGGCCTGGCCGTGATGGCCATCACGGTCGTGACGCGCATTACTTGGACCTGAAGCAACCGAAATAGATCAGATTTTGAGTTGGATTGGGACTCTAACTTCCCAATTTCTATAAATATGGACAAGGCAGATGCAGTAGGGATCATCATAGAAACACATCATCTAGGACACCTTTTGGCTACATTTTAGGATCATCTTCTCCTCTCCTCCTCTCTTCTCTGTTTTTTGTATTTTTCATTATGTTGTCAACCCAGCTTGTCATCTCTATGGCAAGACTGGAGTAGTAGTTTGTTTCTAGGGATAGGGGCTCTGCCCGAGTTTTGTTTACGATGCTGATTTTGATGTAATATCTTTGTAATTATGATTTTGCTTTAGATCTGATTTCTAGCGTTTTAATCAATCGTAAAATCGGCGACCGCTTATTTGCGTGACGTAGACGTTCTAAGGAGGAACCTAGCGGTGAACTTAGGATTTCTAGTGTGTTTCACTCGTAAAATTCGACGGCCGCTTATCAGCGAGACATGGATATTCTAAGGAAGAACCTAGCGGTGAACTTAGGTTATTTGCATGACTGAGACATTCTAAGGAGGAACCTAGCGGTGAACTTAGGTGTCGGACCTATAGAAGTCAGACTTGGGACTGAAATCACGAGAGTTAGAAGTCGTCCCTCGAGGAGCAACGAGTTGTCACGAAGCGTAAAGGGTCCAATCTGGGATCGACTACCACGATAGTAGGGGTCGGGTCAATTGGGCACGGCTTTTGTAACCCGAGAGGGAGCTTAAGCTATCAGAGGATAAACTCGCCTTCAAGGCAATTTCGGTAATCAACAAAGGTAAATCAGATTAGTAACATAAACAGCCTCAAAGGTAACCCAAATCCCTAGGAATCCGTTTAAATCTAAAACCCCATAAACAATTGTTTTCTGCTCATCTATCTTTTAATTTCAAATTCAAAACCCCTTTTTACTCAAAACATAAAAATCCTCTAAAAAGTCCAGATTCACTCAATTCGAAATTGATTGCGATTCGGGAACACAGTCTCTGTGGGTTCGATATCTTTTATTACTTGACGGCAATCCGGTACACTTGCCGGAATCGCAGAGAGCGGCGCGCAACACGCGCGCGTCGCGACGACACCGCACATCACTGAGGCCGAGTGAGGATTGGGGGAGAGGCTAGGAAGAATTTCAGATCTCCAAAGGCCTTCTCACACTCCTCAGTCCAGGTGAACTTCTTCGATTTTTTCAAAAGCTGGAAGAAGGGTCTTGCCTTTTCTGCGGATTTCGGGAGAAAGCGGGATAGAGAAGCTAATATGCCAGCCAACCTCTGAATTTCTTTCACATTCCGAGGGCTTCGCATTTCCACAACAGCCTTGCACTTATCTGGATTAGCTCCAATCCCTCTGTGTGTTAGCATATAGCCTAAGAATTTTCCTCCCTGTACACCAAAAGAACACTTTTCTGGATTTAACCTCATGTTATATTTTATAAGCTGACTGAAGATTTCTTCGAGGTCGGCTGAGTGTTGCCTCGGGTCAGCAGATTTTACCACCATATCCTCAACATATACTTCTAGGTTCTTTCCGATCTGGTTGGCGAAAACTTTGTCCATAAGCCTTTGATATGTTGCTCCAGCATTTTTCAAACCGAAAGGCATTACCCGATAGCAGTAGTTTGCCCCATCAGTCATAAATGTCGTTTTTTCTTCATCGGGTGGATACATCCTGATCTGGTTGTAACCTGAGTATGCGTCCAAAAAGGACAAAACTTTGTACCTTGAGGCCCCGTCCACTAGTCTGTCAATGTTGGGGTGAGGATAAGAATCCTGTGGGCACGCCTTGTTGAGATCAGTGTAGTCGGTGCACATTCTCCATTTGCCGTTGGCCTTTCTAACTAACACCATGTTGGCTAGCCAGGTAGTGTATTTCACCTCTCTGATGAAATTTGCTTTGACCAGTTTGGAAGTCTCCTCGGCTACTTCTCGGTGCCTTTCTTCGCCAAGTTTCCTTTTTCTTTGAGCTACAGGCTTGGCTTCGGTACATATGGATAGCTTGTGGCACATAAAATTGGGGTCTATACCAGGCATATCCAACGTTTTCCAAGCAAACAAATCAGCATTCTTTCTCAAGACAGCCTGAATCCTTTGTTTGATCGAGGGGTCGAGCTGACTGTCGACTTGGGTGCATTGTTCAGCTTGGGCTCCCAGTTGGAACCTTTCTAAAGAATCTGTTGGTTCGGCTCTGGACTCGTACATCTCCATCCTTGGGTCCAGTTCTTGCATGCTGACCGAGCTGGCTGAAGTTACTGAACTGACCGAGCTGACCACTTCTGCTTTGTCATCCTCGGGATTTTTTGTGATATCCTGGTTTCGGGTAGCCTTTAGGCTATCTACATAGCATTGCCTGTCTAGCCTTTGGTCCGCCCGGACTGCTACTATCTCTCCGGACTCGGCTGGAAATTTTATTGTCAGGTGTGGGGTAGAGACAATTGCTCTGAGTTCATTCAACGTCGGTCTTCCAATAAGGATGTTGTACGACGTGCTGGCCTCTACAATAACGTACCTGACTGATACGGATTTGGAGAGTCTTCCTTCTCCAAACGTCATTAGGAGGTCTATGTAACCTCGGGTTTTCACTTGCTCTCCGGCGAATCCTACTAACTCGTCTTCCTGCTCTTTTATCAGCTTTTCTGGAATTCCAAGTTTCTTTAAGGTCGCCAGGTATAGAATATCGGTCGAGCTCCCCTGGTCAATGAGTGTTTGTTTGATCGAGAAGTTGGCTAGCTCGACCGTTATTACCATTGGATCATCTTGATTTGGATCCACCCCTCGGAAATCATCATCCGTGAAAGTTATTGGAGGTCTTGTCCTTGGAGGCTATCCAGACACCGTGTTGACAGATCGGAGGGCTTTTACATGATGTCGCATAGCTGAACTCGTCAATCCTCCACCAGCAAATCCTCCTGAGATTGTATTGATGACCCCTCTGAGTCCTCCTTCTGATTCTTCATTAAGAGCTCTTTGATTGTTCATCCGTTCTCCGTTGTGGTTGTTTCCCTGTAGGTTTGCATCTTGGTTACGGTTGTCATAACCGCGTCTCCGTCATCTTCGACCAGCTCGTCCGCCTCCATTATCATCTCGGCGAATGAAACGGTTAAGACGACCTGCCCGTACTAGGTCCTCAATTTTTTCCTGGGTTGCTCTACAGTCTTCAGTGGAGTGACCATAGTTTTGATGCCACATGCATTCTTTGCTTCTATCAGCATTGAACGACGTTTTGGATGGTCGAGGTAAGGTGAGTAACTCGGCGTTACACACCTCCTGGAGAATGGTTGTCCGAGATCGGTTTAGCGACGTGTAAGACTGGTACCTGGGTTGCCTCTCCGAGAATCCCCTTTCATTGGACTTTTGGGTCCTTTGTGGATCAGCCCCCCTGTTTCTTTCTTTGTTTGGAACCGAGTTCTTGTCTTCAAAACCTCTTTCTCTCCTTTTGAATTCAACCATCTCTTCCGAGTTCATGAAACCTGTAGCTTTTTTCTGCAACTATTCAAAATCTCTTGGTGGTTTTCGAGATAAATACTCAAAGAATGGTCCCGGCTTCAGACCGCCCATGATGGTATGAAGGCAGAGTTCCGAGCTCATGTTGGGAATTAAGATTTGTTTGGCATTAAAACAAGTCATATAATCTCTGAGTGATTCATTCCTTTCTTGTTTGAAATTCACCAGCGAGACCTAGTGCTTTTTATGCCTTCGGCTTGCTGCGAATTGCGCGGTGAACTTAGTTACGAGCGCATCAAAGGAATCAATTGACCGAGGTGGTAGATTTGTAAGCCAGGTTAAGGCAGGGCCTTACAAAGTGGTTGGAAAAACTTTGCAAATGACGGCTTCCGAATCGGTCACCAAGTAGACAGAAGAAATAAAGGATTCTACGTGCTCGGTTGGGTCAGTGGTTCCATTGAATTTATCGATGTTAAGGGGTTTTAAATGTCTAGGCATGATTACCTCATCGATGTCATCCGTGAACGGTAACCTCGTCCGCCGATCCGCTACCTTTTCTTTTTGGGTAGTTCTTTCTGTACGAGATTTGGCTTATGAAACCTCTGGGGGAGGTTTGGTTTTGGATGGTCGGTTAGTTCCCCGAGGAGAGGATACGTAGGATGGATCCTTTTGACCAGCCTCGGGTGAAGATTGCTCTTCCTCGGAAGGTGTCTCTGATCTTTCTCTTTTCCGAGTTCTTAAAAGCCTTTGAGAGAGCCTTTGATTCTGCGCACGTATCTCCTCATTCTCCTTCCGAAGTAGCCTTAGCTGTGCCATAACCTCTTCCAACCAAGGGTTATCTTTATTGACGGGAGGAGGAGGGTGATTGTCGTGGTCCTGGTTCGTGTTTGAGGCCTCATGATCTTCATAGTTCATGCTGTTCGTCCCTCCCCTCAGACCATTCCGTGTAGTCACCATCAATCTTTTTTGTGGAACCGAGGAAAGTTTTTCCTTGGCCCCACGGTGGGCGTCAAATGTTCCTGCCGAGATCCGACTTGTCGGAATCTCGTCGTAGAACGTCAAACCAAGAGTGAACGATGGGGGTTATTTTTTATTATAGCTTGACAGAATGTTGTATTCCGGTCCTATGTATCCCAATAGGAATCAAAGCCAGACGTAGTTCTAGGTTCAACTCTTGGCCGTAGTGATCTCAATCCATTAATCTTGTATCTGATGAATACCAACGAGCAAGGACTCTTCAATAGTCTCTTGGTCGAGCTAGTTTCTCTAATACGCTTAAGGGAGAGTCACTGGGGTTCAGTGAAAAGTGAGTTTCTCTCTTGGGTTCTCCTCCTTTTATAATAGGATCCCCATATCTTTTAGAGATATGGATTTATCTCCTTTTATCTCTTAAATCTTCTTTGAGATGTGATTTCCTTAATTTAAGGGATATTATCTCTTTTAACCGGATAAGGTTATTTCAGATAATATCAGGATTATTTAAGGATAATATCAATATCTTATCCCTTAATTTAGGGGATATTATCTCTTTTAACCAGATAAGGTTATTTAAGATAATATCAGGATTATTAAAGGTAATATTAACTTCTCATCCTTAATTGGGCCGGGTATTCAAGCTCGGTGGCCGGGTTTTACTCCTCGGACAGTACATGTCCTATGCACAAGATACTAAATTTATGACGAGGAGATTGTTTAGGTATATTTGATTTGATTCGATGTACTTGGAATATCCATTCTATTCTCATCTGTGAGTTGATCATTTTTTATTACAGGTTACCAGCTTACGTGGCTCACGTTTTTGCTGACTTGTCAGTATCCATTTCTCAAGGGACTGCCACCATGGAAATTATGATTAAAAAAATTATAAAAAAAAACCCACCACTAGAGATGCCAAAACTCATACCGTTTTGTGGGAGGGGAACTGAAGGGGTGGTCTCTCTGCAAAACGCATCCCTCTCAATTTCGTTCACATTTGCTCTGCAAAGAAAGACCACACGAAGGAGAAGAAGTGAAGTGGTTCGCGTCTTCCAACTAGCTCAAGGGTGAAGAATTGCGTGAATCAATCCGATTTCTGAAGGTAATGTTTCTTATTCTTCCCTAATCTCTGTGCTTTTGGGTTTTTCGTGTTTGAAATGTGGAGAATCGAGTGTCGGGGTTTAGGTTTGTGTTATTGCTGATTTTGGCTTTCTCATGCATGGGTGGGTCTGATGTTTCTATTATTTGGAATGGGGGGTTTAGGGATTTATTGAAAAGTGCTTTTTGGAACAACATTTTAATGATGCAAACAAACCCCATTGTGGTCCCTTCTTCATTGTTTATCCATTTTTGGATTGTTGAATGCTTATTTTACATACATATGTGGTCCTTGTGTCAATGTGTTGGGTGTATGGCATTTGGGTGTCGTTTGTGTGGGCCCATGTGGTCCCTGCTAGCCTGTAAAATGGACAAAAATGTCCTTCTGCAATGTTTAACTTCATCCGAGTTGTTTGTTTGTTTCTCGTTTGCAGATGATAACACATATTCGCTCCTTCTTTCACCATGGAGGAAAACTGGTAAGGCAGGATGGGGTACTGAAATACATTGATGGGAGGGTCAACACCATGCCACCAATTGATGTTGACTTAGTCAACTATTTTAATTTAGTGGTGATGTTCAAGAACTTGGGGTACCATGACTTCAAGGCTATGAGGTGGATGCATCCGGGTCGTAAGGATTTTGTGACTGGTTTAAGACCAGTTGAGGGAGACAATGACATCAATCGCATGTGTGAGGTTGCTATGGAGTACAAGGCTGGAGAGTATTATACAATGCACTTGTATTTTGAGCATCCTGTTCTAGGTGTGTAAGATGCAGTCTTTGTTGATCCTGATGAGGTGGAAGAGAATGTTCAGGCAAATGGTTCTACACCAATTGAAGCTTCATTCGAGGACTTGGTGACTGATGATGACTATGACAGTACGGAAGATTCTCCTTATAGGTCTCCTCCAGTGACTGACAGTGATAGTGATGAAGGTTACATGAGGAAGCAAAAAAGAAAAGTGAAGGGGAAGAGGGCAGCCCCCACTGTCTCATATTTAGATAGTGAAAGGGCTGAAAATAGTGACATCAACTCATTTGAGAAGAATGGTTACCAATCTTACTCTGACCAGATGAAAACCCCAGACTCTACTGACGACGAGGGCAACTCAAGACCCACATTCCCAGTGTTCAACTCAGATATCTCATTTGGACAGGTTAGGCTATAGGCTGGTATGGAGTTTAAAAACTTGGAGGAGTTTAAGAATGCCATGAAAGACTACAATATTGCACTTGGAAGGCAATTTGTATGGAAGAAGAATGATAAGCAGACGGCTAGGGCTGTTTGTAAGGTGAAGGAATGTCCATGGGTTGCTTTCTGTTCATGGAATAGCCTGGACAAGATTTACCAGTTGAAGACTCTGGTGGATGATTATACTTGCTGTAGGGTCTTTAAGAACAAGGCTGCCACCAAGAAGTGGGTTGCTAAGAAACTGGAGAAGCGATTATTGACACAGCCTGAGATTAAAATGAGTCAGGCTTTTGACATTTTCAAGGAGGATTTTACGATGCACCTTAATGATAAAAAACTGTCAAGAGCATTGAAAGCAGCTAGGCTTGCTGTGGAAGGTTCAGAAAATATCAATATGGTAGGACATGGGACTACCTTGCTGATGTGTTGAAAAGCAACCCAAGATCAATTGCTAGGATGGATGTTTCACCCAGAATGGAAGGGCCCCCACTATTTGATCGCTTGTATATCTGTTTGGAGGGCCTCAAGTCAGGTTTTAAGGCTGGTTGTGGGCCACTCATTGGCCTAGATGGGTGTTTTTTGAAGGGTTATTATGGTGGTCAGCTACTGTTAGCTGTTGGGCAAGATGCAAACCAGTTTTATGTCATAGCTTATGCTGTAGTGGATGCTGAGACAAAGGATAATTGGAAGTGGTTTCTCACACTTTTGGAAGGGGATATAGGCTGTCATGAGAGATATGGATGTAACTTTATATCATATCAACAGAAGATATGTATATGGTTACTGTGAATCTGTTTCTGTTTGTCATATTTTGTAGTGTGTTTCTGTCATGTGTAGTGCATGTTAATAGGGACTAATTTGGCTCACAACCATGTTTCTTAGGGACTTTACTGATATCACTTAAAAATTGTTAGGGACTAATTTGTCCCACGAATAATGTATTGAATATTGAATTATGCCTATTATAACTATTCCAACATATTCATTGCTGCAGGGTTTAGTACCTGCTCTTAAGGAGGTTATGGCAGGTGCACATCACAGAAATTGTGTGCTTCACATTTGGAAAAACTTTATCAAGCACTGGAAGGACAAGGATCCAAGTGGGCTTGTCTGGGAATGTGCAAAGAGCACAACTAAGGCAGTGTTTAAGGCAACTATGCAAAGACTAAGAGGACTGAATGAAAGGGCATACGACTACCTGAATGCTATCGAGCCAAGTGCATGGGTGAAGGACTATTATAGCCATTGGCCCAAACTAGATAACATAACTAATAACGTGTGTGAGGTCTGGAATAGTAGGATACTCCAGTACAGAGAGAAACCAATTTTGACCATGCTGGAGGAGCTGCGATGTTATTTGATGAGGAGGCATAGTGGCCACATGAGGGTGTTGGGGTCATACGAAGGAAAAATACCACCAGTACAGCAGAAGAAGCTAGAAAAACTGAAGCTTGAGAGCAATAAGTGGACACCTACCTGGACAGGTGACCCAGACAATGAGAAGTTTGAAGTTCAGAGATATGGGTCAAAGGTTGGAGTGAGCTTGAGTCAGCAAACATGCACATGCAACCACTGGCAGCTAACTGGCATGCCTTGTGCTCATGCCATAGCAGCTATAGCCTACAAGAATGAATGTCCTGAGGATTATGTGCATCAATGGCTGACAATGGAAGCCTTTAATGCAACATATGAGCACTGGATCCACCCAATTCCCAGCAAAGAATTTTGGTTAGAAACTGACCACCCAAAACCTGAACCACCAAAACTGAAGAGGCCTATTGCTAGGCCAAAGAAGCACAGAAGAAAGGATGCTGCATCTGAAGAAGCTCCAGGCAGCCAACAAAACAAAGTTAGAAAGAGGTATGAAGTCAGGTGCTTTAAGTGCAGAGAAGCTACACATTATGAGAAGACTTGTAAGGTACCAGCTAGACCAGAAGTTACTAAGAAAAGGCGTCCAAAGAAGCCTAAAGAAAATGCAGCACAAGAAGAGGTGCCATTGACACAATCACAGCCTCAAGAAGAAAATGCAACACAGGTAACTTGGTGTACAAAGTTTTGGGTTGTATTCATGTGTAATTTTCTTATGACATTTATTTTGTTTCAGACTCAGGAACCAGTTGAAGGAAACCAACAACCCATTCAAGGAACGCATACTACAGACTCTACAATTCCACAAGAGACTAATCTGTCTCATATGAATTTTGTAAGGGACCATTTTGACCCACTAAACATTTTGATAGGGACTAATTTGGGCCACGATATTTACATGTTCAAAATTCCTCACTGGTTTGATCTGTCTGATTTCAGGAAATGAGTTATCAGAGTACACCACCACTGCCACCAGCTATAAGGCCAACACCTATCAGGCCACGTGGGACAGTTAAACCACATTTAACTCCACCTCCTTTCACCCCAAGTCCTCCATCAGCAGTGGGAATACAATCAATACGCCTACCACCACCTCCAGTTAGGCCATACAGAGCTCCAACCTATGCTTAGGGTGAGGGAACTGTGTCAAATGAGACATTGGCATCAGCAAGTAGTGGGACTGCAGAGAGGTTATTCAAGTTTATTCCAACACCTAGATACAAACCACCACCACCACTGCAAGATAATGGCAAGAAGAAAAAATGAAGAGTGAAGTGACAATGCAGAAGGAATTGAGCAGCAGATTGAATACATTTGGACATTTGGTCCTTTTTTTGAGTCTTCAGTAGTTTACTAGGTTATGTGTTCTAGTTATTTATGACAATGTTTTGTGTTTTATCTTGTTGTTTGGTACATTATAAGGTTATTTTGGATTTAGGCACATATAAGAACAGGGTATATTTTGACAATGACAGTGTCATACTTTTGTTTTTGGTATATTTTGGGTATATGGAGTTGGTACATTTTGGGTATATTTTGACAATGACAGGATATATTTGTAATGAATTGACAATGCATATGAATGAAAAGTACATTTTGGAGTTATTTTGTTAGTATTATTTACCTTTCACCTCTTTTACAACTTTGATTAGAAAAACAGAAATTTCCATTTCATTATAAAAGCCAAAAGGCATGGATTACATAGCTTTTTCACCAAAATATTACAAACACATACTAACCTAACTTTCCATGACATTTACACTACTTCCATACATAAAATATCATAACCATAACAACAAAAACCAAGACAACCCCTATCACAACTCCAAATGATCTTTGGAGATAAACAACATCTTTGGATATAAGCAACATCTTGACTTGCATTTCATTCATCTTTGCTTTCATCTCGTTTATTTCCATCTCCACCTGAGGAATTCTCCCATCTCCCATCTCCATCTCCATCTCCTTAAGTCTCTCTTGTTCCATTTGTGCCTCATATACATCCACCTACACAAATGTGCCACAATGTGGTTTCTTCTCCTGCAACCAAAACCAGCAAGAATGTAAAGATGACAGACCAACCAATATGGAACTAAAGTAAAGGATTCATTACCTTATATAAAGGGCAGCCATAGAAGGGTCTGTTTGGGTTCTTCGGTGTTCTTGAAGTGCTGATGACACAGGGTCTCTTGCAAATGCAATGTGGAGGAGGGAAATTTGGGGTTGCAATACTTGAGGAAGCACTCCAACTATAGTCACGGCTGGACACATTGTTAGACACCCAACTCATTTCAATGCTGGTCCAGCATTGGAAGGGGGCGAAATAGAAATTAGAGATTAAGTAAGAATTGATGAGGGAAAGGGTGCGCAGTGACGAGGGTAGTGATATGATAGGGGAAGGAGAAGAAGAATGTTTATAATGGCGAGGGAGAACAAGTCCTAGGGTTTCACACAGTGAAACATCAAAGCTGGAGGAAGAAGAAGGTAAATAGGGGAGTTGGGAGGACGAAATGGCATGCGTTTTGGCTTCTCTGGTGGTAGGTTTTTTTTTAAAAAAATTTTAATCATAATTTTCATGGTGGCAGCCCCTTGAGAGATGGATACTGACAAGTCAGCAAAAACGTGGGCCACGTAAGCTGGTAACCTGCGGTCAAAGATGGTCAACTCACAGATGGACTAACATATCCCGGTAAACGCATTCTTAAGGACTAAATGGATAGTTTTTTTTGGATAGGGACTATTTCAGACCCGGGTGTTTTTCTCAGGGACCAAATTGGGCCTTAGTCATATATATATATTTACAATTGTTTATTATTTTTTCTCTCTCATCACATGTATTTAGCACTTGAAAACCACCCACCACCATATGGTGTCTATACTTGATGTCCCAAAAATGTGTTCATTTATCATTACTCCATATCTAATGCATTTTATGATTTATCTACAAGTTCTGTCTAAGTTGCTGGTGCAACCTTGCTCCATATTGATCAGGCAATGGGGTGTTTGTATTTGACACATCAACAAATTTGGTCAGCTTAGTATAATACTTGTATTACCCTGTATTTGAACAATTATTTGTGTATTTTAGATATTCTTTTTTATCCAAACAGATCTTCAACAAGATGACCCCCACAATATCTCAATTTGTGAACCATGTTCAGAAATTTTGGCAAGTAAACAAATGATTTCTCCAGAACACCATCACATTGTCCTTCATCATGAACAAGCACATTCCACCATGAACTACCTCATCCTTACCTTCATCTCAATAAGCTTCCATTATCACTAAATCAAAAGAAGACAAAAAAAAAAAATGAACAACAAAACCCAGACCACTCCATATCAGAAAATGTTCCCTGCTTCCCAACCACCGTGGAGTTGTCGCCGTCCTCACACAGCCCCCGCCGCGTACTGCCAGCAGTTGCCACCACGTCACAACAACCTCTATTTACGAGCATTGTACCTGCCGCCGCCGTCACGTCACAGACCCTACACGACAGGACCTCGAGATTCACCATCCACTGTCATACGATACGCAACCGCCTTTGTGCCACCGTAGATCCAGGTCTGCTGTCGCGCGTCGTCCTGTAACATCCGTAATTTTATGTTTTGTTTAAGCAAGAGGATTAGGTTTAAGGCTTGGATTATATGGTTAAGATGTTAGTTAAGATCTAGGAACTCGTGGAATGGGAAGTACGTAGTCATCGAGAGTGAATTTGAATGTAAGCAAACTCTAGGATTTTCCCATTTATCGTCTAAAAAACTTAGATGTGTGGAATAAGAAATTTGGATTTAAGAAAAATATTAGGAATTTTTGAGGATTTGAGGTTGTTCATTAGGTATTGAAGAGCCTATATCTCAAATTTGAGGTCAATCAAACTTCAAATGAGCTCAGAACGCAAAGAAACGCGTGAAGTCAACGGTGCTAACCAGAGGCCAGAGCTGAGCGCTAGAAATCTGCGCTGAGCACTAGAAGCGCTACCATGCACACAGACACGTTGAGGATGATGTGGTGCGCATGCAGGGCCCCTGAATGCATGTCCAGCGCTGAGCGCTGGTGAAAGGGCGCTGAGCGCCCTTGCACAGCTGAAGAAAAAAAGAAGAGGGGTTTCACCCCTCATTTGAAACATTTCTGTTGGCATTTTCAGAGCAAAACCGAGAGAGACAGAGAGGGAAAGATAGAGAGAGGAAGAGAGAAAGCTAGAGGGAGAAATAGAGTGAGTGAGAGAGGGAAACTACACTATCCATGAGCCCAAAACCACCATTGTTGAAGAGCTGGAGCTGAAACAACTTTTTAAAATCCACCACCACAATCGTTTCAGCCGTTGGATTTTGTTCAAACTTTAGAGGGAGGTTCTGGACTGGTAGCTTTTCATATCAAACGGTTGAATCTTCTAAGAAATCCCCAGAGTAAGAGTTATTCAACTAAGAAGAAGAAGGAAAACCCACCTCGAGTAGCTCCTGACCAGTCACATTGGAAGGTTCGATCTAGCCTCGTTCACCGTTGGATCGAGCTGCAATTTTTGGAGAAGGTAAAGAAAATCTATTTATTTAAACTCAATGGTCGAATTTTTAAAAAGAGGTATATATTGTGAGAATACTAGGTTTTTAAAAAGGGTGCGAATTTTGTGGGTTACTGCAGATTTTGTGAGTCTTACTTTGTGCCTTTCAAATGTGATGTTTAGGAGGAATATCGGAGCTGTGGGGACCTCTTTAGATGTGAGGCAGAATCGAGAGGAGTCGAGTGGGAGTGATCTCGTGGCGTTTCTGAGGTCGTACGACTTGTCGGGTGGGGGGAAAAACTATTTAACGTCGGAAATGGTTACATTTAATTATATAAAGGCGTAGGGCGACCCAAACCCTACACGAGAGCGAGTAACGAACGATTTCTATACCACGTTGGGGACTACTCAGTGGTACCGATGATGATATAGAAATTGTGGGTTTATCGTCGTTACGCTATATATATATATATATATATATATATATATATATATATATATATATATATATATATTATTTTATTACGTGATGATTGCGTGTTTTACTGATTAATTTGAACTTGGTACTTGATGTATGATATCCTGAGTGTTGCAATTATTTTTGGAAGTGTTTATGCTTATCATTATTATATTTTGGTATTTATTATTTGGAAATGATATTATGACATGATGATATATGATGATGATTTTGGATGACATGATGATGATTATGATGATATGATGAGTGTTATGATTGTGCTTAGAGGATTGAGTAAATCATAAGTTATGTTGAGATACGAGGATGTATTTGGGGATTGCATACGATATGTGATAGCTGTGCCTAACCGAGATGATTATCGTGATATGAGGCTGAGATTGATGAGATGAGATTATTTTGAGGTTATCTATGAGATTATGATGAGCGGTTAGGGCACTAATGGGTGACCTGAAACATGGTCGAGTGGACCTGAAACATGGTCGAGTGGGGTCTATGCCTCGGAGGGAGAATTCCCGGGGATAGGCTAATGGCAGACCGTCCAGAGATGATTTCATTTTAGTCCCAACTATAGTTCATGCATTGCATGAGCATCCTGGATTGTGATCCAGAGGTGTGCACCGGGTTGTGTAGCTATAGTGCCATTGCTTTGCGTGGGCACCCTCTATCCGCGGATGAGGGTGTGCTTCGGGGACTCTGGGACGTGTCGATTATATTGTTGTGATATCTGGATATGGCCGATACCTGATGAGATTATTCATACAGCATTTGCATTGCATCATGATGAAGGGTAGAGGAAAGATCCTAGATGTGAATTGAGGATGTTTGTGTTATACACACACACACACACACACACACACACACACATACTTTGGAGACGTATGTTTAGTGTGCCATTATTTAATTAAATGTGGCTAAACCCTTTCCACGTTTGATCTTATATGGCTTCTTATCCCCTTTTCTTTTGCTGTGTGTTGTGTATATATATGTTTTGTACTTTAGACTTCGACAAAGCAGATGGCGCACTGGGACCACCCATGGATGACCCAGGATTTAGGGTTCCCCCTCTCGGGGACCTATGAGGTGGAGTGCTTAGAGGCGCACGGGTGGCTTGTGGACCCGGTCACTCGTTTCGCAGTATATACGGGCCCTGCGTCCATCAATATGGGGTTTGGCCAGGGAGCGCCCATCGGATTTGTTGGCACGTTTCGTTTCGGCATGACCTTCCCGTTTCCAATAGGACAGCCTGATGGACACGTACCACCGATGCCGCCTATGTTTGGGATGGCCCCTGTACCCTTCATGGTACCTCTTGATGACTTGGTACCCGGATTTGCACCCGCACCAGCGTCGGAGCCCGAGTTGGCACCTATTCCGGAGGAGTACCCAGTTGCCCCTGCTTAGGACCTACCAGTTGCCCCCGCTCAGGACCTAGCACCCCTTCCTGAGGTACCCGCACCTCCAGAGGTTCGTGCTACGGTTTGAGTCTTCGCAGGTATCTTCTAGAAGACTACATCGTCGGGATAGTAGACTCTACAGGCAAAGGTTTCAGGGGCAGCCGACCAGGAGTTCTTCCAGTGATAGCGGAGGAGTGTCTGGACCTGCCGGACCTCAGGATGCAGACGAGGGTGGTAGTGTATGATGGCTCGGTCCAGTGCCATCAATATAGGTGTGAGTGAGGTTTTACTGTATTTTTGAGAGGGGACGGGGTGTGGAGTGCATCGGTGAGGCTTTTTTTTTTTTGGCTTTTGGTGTATTTGTTGATGTCACTAGCTTGGGTATATATCGGGATTATACATTGGGGAATCCCTTGACAACAGTACTGGCATATATGTATATATTTATAGTTATGTGCTGTATGTATGTTTACATATGTGTTTATAATTTTAAGCTTTAAATTTTCCGCTGTTTTAATATACTCGCTTAACGATAATAACGAAATTAGGTCTTAATATTTTGAGTTTTCTTTAATGGGACGTCGGGGCGTCTCACGTCCAGTCGCCTAGTCCATCTCATTCTCCCAAACTCCCGTCGTGGAGCATGGATAGATTACATTTTTTTTTCCTTTTCTCCCATAGAGATGACAAGTAGATGGAGGGGATGGAGGGTAGAGATGAGATGGAAAGATGAGAAGGGATTAGGCATTTGGAGAAGAGATGGAAGATTTTAATTTCAGGAAAATTAAATATTTTGTACTGTATAACTTCAGTATAAATACAACAACAAAAACAAAGCATAATTTTACAAATACAAAGTTAAAGATACTGTTTGACTAGGTAAAAAAACATTGGATAAAGTAGAAGTCAGATGACAAATCTATTGGTTCAAAATAATTGGTCAAAATGGTGTAAGATTGCACCAGCATTTTTGCTGGTGCAAGGTAGAACGCACCTTATCTACATACCCACATGCAGGGCTCGCTCGCTCTCTTTGTCACACACACGTTACAGAAGAGTGAAGACATGTTTCGTAACGTCATATTTGTGGGCTGTATCAAACACACTTATATTAGGAAAAGGCAACTATCATTAGGAATTTAGGACTCTGATATCGAATCAATACTCGAGATATTCCTGTCCTGTTGTAAGCAATGTTTTAATTTGGTGAAGTTTTTATGTTTCGGTGTGAATGGAAAGAGTAGCTAGTGAAGTAAGGATTAATAATTTACAGTTGTCAAAATGGGTTGAGGTGAACAAAACTTGTCACACTCAGCTAGCGTTGGGCGTCATGCATGGTGGTGCCATTATAGGGTATCTTTCTTTCTCACGCTAGGAAAACACAACCCCATTTTCCATAGCCTCTAAGCTGCACGACTTCAATCTAGGATCCTCTGCCACTCCGTCAACCCCAATTAACAAATTGCGCCACTTGTAACATCTGAAACCATTCCTCACCTTTTTCCTCCTCTCAACATTGCCCAACTTAAGAGGATGAAGATAATACCGTCTCGTTATCCTATGTAACACTCTATCCCTACCAATAATATTTTTTCTAACATTACATGAAATTTCAATTGATGTAGTAATATAATATTGGACGTAATACAACAAAATAAGACAACAACAAATCTTCATCGACAGTGGCAAATCTAAAACCCTAGTCAATGAACGCAATATTAAATGTATCACAAAATTTTAAATTTTGGGCATATCAAAACCCCAACCTATCAATCTTTCTTCATTGCTCTACCCTTCAATGTTCTAGCCAAGATTGGTGCTTCTCGGGATGACAGAATATGCTACTATGACATTCCTCCTCAAGGGCTTAGTTTAGCTCTTTTAGTTGATGCTTCGGGTGTAGCTTTCCTTAGATTGTGATTTTTTTTCCTTTTGTTTTGTTTCTTCTTTACGCCTATTTACCAAAAAATAAGTAATAATTATTAATAAGTAAATTTTAAAATATATTAAAAATAAAAAATTGTTTAGTTTATAGTGACGCCACGTTGATCACCGAGTAAGAAAGACATCGTAGAGAATGTACTATATTTAAGAATGAGTGCCAGATTTAATATATAAATATCGATTAATATTGAATAATTAGTAAATAATTGATAGATTAATATTAAATAATTAATACTTATCATGAAATTAATATTATTAATTATAAATAATTATCCTAAAACGGAAAAGAAATTGAAAAAAAATGTAAGTAAGCTAATTGTGTTAATTAAAAATAATTGACTTAAAAATTTCAAAAAATAAAAGTAAAAAATTAAGTAATCAAATTTAAAAATACATTTATAAAAAGACATATGACACCAAGAATGATAGATGTTAGGTTGTGGAAAATGACTCACGTTCAATGGCGGGGACTCAATTTACAATCCAAAGGTTGATTTGGATTAGACTTTTTTATAGTAAAATGATCTTTAAAGTAAAAGACTAAGTTGACGATGTTCGTTTAGTTCAAATTGACAGACCAGCTTCGATCCATTACAGATTCAATTAAGACTTGGGCGTCAATGTTACAGGTCCGGGCCATCAGTATTCCGGTCACTTTGTTTGTCATATTTGTAGGTATCTTGTCGTGTTATGCTATTAACCTGGATGTTGTGAGTTTGTTCGCAAATCATCCTTTTCGATTTTTAACGATATTAAATTTGTGTTGTTTTTTATGTATTTTATCAATTTGAATAAATGAATCATATATTTTTTCTCCTTTATTTGCCCCCCCCCCCCCAAAAAAAAAAAAATTCACTTTAGAGTAACTTTTCCTATTAAAATCTCATTATAAAAATGATTTTTATTTTATGATAAAACTAAGGAGCTAAATTATTAAAACGATTGGTGAAAGAAATGAGGGGAGAAGAAAAAGGAAGGAAGGGAAAAAAATTTTAGGATTTGTTTGATAAATTAAGTGCTTATTTATAAATTATTCTTTAATAAAAAAGATATAATCCAGCTATTTTCGAATAAACTATAAGTTATTTTCGCAAGGAATCCTCAAAATTTGAAAACAGCTTATAAATCTGTATAACCTGTTTTTATAAACTCTAAAAAAAAAAATACTTCTGACAAGTGTTTGTGTTACTGGACGTCTAGACTAGCACAAATAAGCTGTTTATAACTCAATCTAAACCTGCACCAAATCGAAAACCGGGAACCGGGGTGGGTGTAGTGTTCTAGCAGGCCATTGGGTTTCTTTCTCCGTGTGTGTGTCGTCTGTTCGAAGCTCAATTCCCGAAACCCTAGGAGAGAGAAGATTCAACAACATCATCTCATTGGAGTTCGAAACTGATGGCGTCATCGAAGCTGATGGCGTCCACCAATTCAAGAAATTCAAGATCCTCCTCTCCAAAACCCCAATTCACCACCACCAACTTCATGCCCATCCTCGACAACGCCCCTCCAACCCCCTCCTCCAAGACCGTCGACGACGTCTGGCGGGAGATCGTCGCCGGCGACCGGAGGATGGACTGCAAGGAGGAGGTCCCCGACGATCTCATGACTCTCGAGGATTTCCTCGCGAAAGCCGGCGCCGCGGAGGACGACGACGATGAGGTTAAGATGCCAATGCCCCTGGGCTTCGAACAGAGGCTGAGCAGTGGCGGCAGCATGTTCGGGTATGATCCGGTGTTCGAGGGAGCACCGGAGAGTATGGAGGCGATCGGGTTTGGTAATGGAGTGGAGGTGGTGGAAGGTGGTGGTGGTGGTGGTGGTGGAGGGAGAGGAAAGAGGGGACGCCCAGTTATGGAACAGCTGGATAAGGCCGCGCAGCAGAGGCAGAAGAGGATGATTAAGAACAGAGAATCTGCAGCCAGGTCAAGGGAACGCAAGCAGGTCTGTTATTTTTTTGTTTTGTTTTGGGAATGTTTTTCATGATCTGGGACTATATTGTTGGTTGTGAATTTATTTCAGGCTTATCAAGTTGAATTGGAGTCATTGGCTGTTAAACTAGAGGAGGAGAATGACATGCTCTTGAAGGAAAAGGTGATCTATTTGTTAATTATTATTTTTCAATTTTCATGTGCTTCAGTTCTCTTAGATATGATTAATTAATTTTTTTCGATAGTCTGCATAGGGATTCATTCCATGTATATGTGGGATTGCATTGCTGGGCTTTCTTTTTTGAAAACTAGTTTGCCAGTCCTCTTTCTAATGCTTCTTATAAATCAGTTTACAATATTATTCTCATCACTGCGAGTGCCATCCTTGCACACTTGGAAGCTATCTTCTTTCAAGCATAAGGTAATATTAAAATTTTCTCAAACCATACCGCAAGTCACCCAGTTTCAGTATCTTGGGTTGGGGTCATCACACGAAACGATGGAAAAATAGAGGGAGTCCTAAACCATAGGATTCAAGCAGGGTTGACAAAATGGAGGAGTGCTTTAAGTATTATTTGTGATAGAAAGTTACGCTCAAGCTTAAGGGAAAAATTACCGCACATCTATCAGACTTGCGATGTTGTAACTTGTATGCTTGGTTGTTGTTATTGTAGATCTTATGTTGGGTCTTTGTAGGATGTCAGATGATTCAGTTTGTCATATTTTGATGGTAGTAGTGATTGCAACAGCCTTTGGAGTATGGATTTAGCAGCAGTATAGTCAGAAAAATCTTGTATTCATGCTACTTAGGGAGTTCCGGTTTGGTATTATGCTATTATTACCATATTGCTGTCTATATCTATGAAGCACCGACTTTGACACGGACACGACATCGATACCGGGAAAGGGCTAACGTCAAAAACATAGGACACCGGGACACCGCTTATATATATATATATATTGTTAAGCTTTACAATTTTCATAATGACCCTCACAGAAAGAATACTAAGTCTAAGGGGTCATTTCACAATGCAATTTTTACAAAAATAATATCAAGATAAGAAAATGAATCATGTTTTATAAAACAACTAGTTAGGTCCTATGGTAATGAGCCTCACAAAAAATGCTAAGAGGCATCATTTTGTTTTATGTCTCAAAAAGTAAAAGATCTAATTTGGGGTTGGTGACCCATGACCTTTTTAGTAAATATTTGTTTAAAAAATATTTAGGTTTGTGACCCATGATCTCAAAATTCTAAGTTGACTTTTAAAAAAAATATTTTTTTTATGATAGGAGTGTCCGGGAAGTGTCTGAGAGGTGTCCGAGCCGAAAAAATTAATTTTTAATTGAGACACCGCAGAGGCGTGTCCGACACGCGACACGGCACTTTCGAAGAGGCGTCCGTGCTTCATAGGTCTATATAGCAGACATGTAATACAATATACTATTTTTAACAATACTTTTCAAATCATTGACAGTTTTGCTGAGCGGTGTTGTCCTAATTGGCGTCATGGCGGATTCTGTGCCAGCCGCCATAGGCGGCAACGCCTAATATATCTGCCATAGGGCCGCAAAGCCATATTTATTTTTTGCCGGCAGCCGTAATTCACCATCGGCCATTGATAGCACTGTTAATGAGATGCCCGCGCCGCGGCCGTCGCCATGTAATATCAATGTTCACTTGATTGATTGTTCAAATCAGTGTTACATGGACTGCATTACCGGACTTTTCCCAGTATGCAACAGAAGAGAGAGAGGTGTGTGTGGGGGGGGGGGGGGGGGGGGGGTATTTACTTGATTGATTGTTCAAATCAGTGTTACATGGACTGCATTACCGGACTTTTCCCAGTATGCAACAGAAGAGAGGGGGGGGGGGGGGGAGGGTTACACTTTAGTTGTTTTGCTATTTTGGATTTGCTTAGAACTGGATCGTTGGGAATAAACTTCAAACTATGCTATTAAGTCTGCTCTCTACCAAGCAAGAAAGGCTTTGTTTTTGTTGGGATGGGAAAAATATGTCTCTCACTCCCTCAAAGAATTCAGTCTCTAAACCTGACATTCAATTTATGGTTGAGGTATTAGGGCAGTCCAGTGCAAGAGACTTCCACATGGTGGGGTCTGGGTAGGGTGGATACACGCAACCTTACCCCCACAAGTAGAGAGGGTGTTTTTAGGATTTGAACATATGATCTTCATGTCACAAGGCCAATCTTACTGTTGCGCCAAGGTTCACCCTCATGACTGAGGTATTAACTCCCTATTTTATTCTCTCAAGACATGGTACTATGCTTGTTTTCATTGCTACCATGTTTAAGTTTTGACTTTTGAATGCTGCTTTGAGCGTTTTGGGTCTCAAATGGGCCATGTTGTAGAATAAATGTTTGGGACATAAGGGATTTGAGCATACCATATAACACTGGTTCAAATTTTGTACGTCTTGTGCTCCTGTAGCCCATCTGCTTTTCCAGCTTTAAATCAGTACTTGATTGATTGTTCAAATCAGTGTTACATGGACTGCATTACCGGACTTTTCCCAGTATGCAACAGAAGAGAGGGGGGGGGGGGGGGGCGGGTTACACTTTAGTTGTTTTGCTATTTTGGATTTGCTTAGAACTGGATCGTTGGGAATAAACTTCAAACTATGCTATTAAGTCTGCTCTCTACCAAGCAAGAAAGGCTTTGTTTTTGTTGGGATGGGAAAAATATGTCTCTCACTCCCTCAAAGAATTCAGTCTCTAAACCTGACATTCAATTTATGGTTGAGGTATTAGGGCAGTCCAGTGCAAGAGACTTCCACATGGTGGGGTCTGGGTAGGGTGGATACACGCAACCTTACCCCCACAAGTAGAGAGGGTGTTTTTAGGATTTGAACATATGATCTTCATGTCACAAGGCCAATCTTACTGTTGCGCCAAGGTTCACCCTCATGACTGAGGTATTAACTCCCTATTTTATTCTCTCAAGACATGGTACTATGCTTGTTTTCATTGCTACCATGTTTAAGTTTTGACTTTTGAATGCTGCTTTGAGCGTTTTGGGTCTCAAATGGGCCATGTTGTAGAATAAATGTTTGGGACATAAGGGATTTGAGCATACCATATAACACTGGTTCAAATTTTGTACGTCTTGTGCTCCTGTAGCCCATCTGCTTTTCCAGCTTTAAAGTTTAGTATGCATGTTTTTTACAATCTCTTACAAATGATATTCTCGTGCAGGCTGAGAAGAGGAAAGAAAGGTACAAGCAGGTATGGATTTGCCCTTGTGTTAGTTTGTGTTAAACCTTAATATTTATGACTCATATATTGCTTTGGATAAATTCTTTTCCAGTTGATATTTTATTCAGTTATTCTAATGCTACTTGCTACTGACAGAATGTGTCAGTAAATATTTCTTCTATAGACTCATTGCTATTGCCTATTGCAGCATGGTTGGTAATTAATCACGAATGTGCATATGTTTTATTGATTCATGAAATTTTATCTTTCCTCACCACAGAAAAAGCAGGGGTAGTGTTCCTGAAGATTACTTGTATATAATATGGGATATATCAAGGGTTAGGCAAGTTAGATGAATTATCTTTAAGAGTGATGCAAAAAAATTAGTTTCCCAAGTTGTTTGTATAACGAAACTTGTCAGCATTGGATTTTTACTTGCCAGCCATCATTAGAAACAGATGTGGGTTTGTAGAATAGATGTTAGCTGCAGAAAGTAACCAGATCACTACTGACCTGCTTTGTTTTTGTGCAGCTTATGGAAAAAGTAATCCCTATTGTGGAGAAGCGAAAGCCACCGCGTTTACTGCGTAGGGTTCGCTCCTTGCAGTGGTAGATCAAATTCGCTAGTGATGCAGGATGGAAACGGACGATCCCACCAATGATGTGATGAGGGAAATAATAATGAGCAAAGATTTATTCACCTATTAAATTATTGTCTCAGTCTAACGGTGTGTCTCAAGGGCAATCATGCGTGATGATAAATATGGAGAGAGAGAGTGAGAAGGAATTGCAACTTGAGTCATGAAAGAGGATACCTTATTACATAAGAAGCAACAAGTAGCGGTATGGAATAGGAACATATAGTTTAGAAGCGAAGTAGGCACCCTGGCCTCTGTCCTATGCAGAATGCAGATGTTTTACTAGTAGACCAAAGGGGATTTTTAGACAAGTATGTAATGTAGTCATGGCTTAGACAGATATTTATTTAGAGATAAAAAAAAAGGTGTATAGAAATTGTTTTACATGATCTGTCTGTGCGTTTTAGTCTCGAAATTTGTGTTCGTGTGATAGATAATCACTGATGCGAGGAGATGCGCTGGTAATTCAGCCTTGTAAACCTGGTCCTTGAGCCAACCTCCATAGTGGGCACTGGCTTGTTGAAAATACCTACTTGTGCTGTTCTTGTCGAAAAATACTGTTTTTTATTATGCATTTTCATTTTTTTAATTTTAGATATTCAAATTTCCACGTACCTCTTTACTCCTCCTAGAAAACCGAAGATTAGTTTTAATTTTTTAATCTTGATTTTTAATAAGGGGGCAAAGGAGATGTGAGCAATGATAGAAACAAACTCTCTCTCACTTTCTTTTCGATTGGTCCGAGTCACCACCTTTTAAAATAATATAACCTGTTAATTGTTTACCAGGTTATCTACAATTAATTAATTTTTTGGAAAAAAAAAATCCTCTCCTTCTTCGTTCCAGAACCCCATCTTTCCCACCCCTCATTCTCAAATTTTCATTCGTGTTTCCATGATTCCAAGTGGCTTGTGAGCATCTTTCCAAATTTATTTATTTTGATATTTTCCTTTTTGTTGTACATTTCACCTACCATTTTTGTTACTTTGGGATTGAATTGAATCAAGCAGCAAGAAATTTCCATGAATTTTGATAAGCTCGTCATATAGCGGTGCTCATGCTTTCTGTGCAATGAAATATGCAAACATTCTGTTTAATTCTTCTTCTCACAATTTTCCAGAGCCATTTTAACCAATAACTACTACAACTTTCTGAGCAGGAACAGAGAGATAAAACCAACTCAAGTTAGGGATTTGAGGAAGAGAAAGATAGCTGAAATAAACATTCTGAAAGTAATAGAGTTTTCGAGAAAATCAAAAGAACAAGGTCATTTTAAAAATAAAATATAAATCCCAGGTTCTCATTTCATCTTCCTCAAACTCAACCCTCTATGCAGAAAACGCAGAACCAAAACCTTAATCTTGTAGGGTCTAGGAACGAGCAAAGTTTTCAACAGTATGATAAGCTCTTCATTATTCTCTAATTACTTCTTTTTCCTTTGATTTCATCAATCATCTTCAACCTAGTACCTTTCTTTCTCTGGGTATGTTCGATCTTGCTTTGAAGCCCCTCTTTCCCCTTTCTTTGTATTCACCTTTAATTTTTAGAAACGTTTTACCCATGCAATTTTGATAAATTGTTTGTTCAAATAAATTTTTTTTTTTTTCATTTATGGGATTGGAAAGGGTTTTGAAATGGGGATTCACATGGTATGTAATGTTGTGGTTTCGTCGTTGGTAGCTGCTTCTTAGGCCGCTAAATATGGTTTCCAGGCTTGGCAAGCATTAAAGGCTAGATCTTTGAGAAGCCAGAGTTGTAGATAGATGAAGGAGATCGAAGAGAAAAAAGAAATGATAAAGGGATGAAAAATGGAGAGTCAGGAGTGGGAACGATGGGGTTAATGAAGGAGAGAAATTTAAAATAAAAAAAATTTAGATAACCTGAGTAGGCGGTTAATAGGTTATATTATTTTAAAAGGTGGTGATTTGGATCAATAAAAAAAAGAGTGACATATAAAGAGTGTGACAGACAGTTTTTGACACTAGGATTCCCAAGGAGATGTAAGGATTAAATAAACAAAATAGAAGGGATGTGTAATGCTTTCCCTTTGTCGTATTTGACCCTGTCGTTTTGATCACTTGTCCATGTGGTTTCGTTATCTTTCGACTATTAGCAGTTGGACCACAAGTTGAAATCAACTAATGAGAGGAAAGCAGCTACCTTAGGGAACACATAGAGCACCATATCTAACTGCCCTTCTTTTCATGGGACTGTACTACTACTATACAGCTATAACACTCATCACCAAGAATCTTGTTCGAAATTAATCTCATGTTTATGTTTAGGACTTCGGAATTTAGACTTTAACACAAGTATTGGAGTTGTGATAGTAAGGTAAATGAGGGATGCCTGTAAACCAACAAGCATAACGAATAATGTAAATGAACTCTATTGTTCAAACTTTTTTCTTGGTAATTATCGAGTATCCCTATATGTATAGTTGTGAGACTTACTCTTAAGGTCGGGATCGGTGGTTAAATAAAACTTTGTCCAAAGTGACGATCCCAAAATTCAAACCCCTTCAAACTTCAAACTATAGATGTTCTAATTTATTTGAATTATGCGTTGGAGAATGAAATGGCAATATTGCATTATCCAAACTACTGATATGGACTTGAGATCGTACAGATTTGAGATTGTATAATGCCATTTCGCGTTCTCCAACTAATTGTTGCATTTAGGTTTTTCTTTGGCAATTAGTTGTTGTAATTGTAACGATATCACATATATCGACAAAAGGTATTATAGATGCCAAAAAGAGCTTGAAGAAGAATTAGATGAACTGACCATACATCATATCAATAATAGAAAAGCTTTATATAGTAACATCTACCTACAAAGAAGTGAAACCAAAAAACAATTGCAATTTCCTAACCCAATAACTCATGTAAATATAACTGAGAGGACCTAATTTATATAAAATAATAATGCTAGCAAGATTACATTTGTTATATGAATCTCCTTTATTTTTCTTTTTCCTTATAGTTACATTACATTAGATTACATTTATTAGCTTCCAAGCAGAAAAAAGATACCTTGAGAGATTTAATCCCTCATGCATCAAAGTAAGAGAGCACCATTGCATTGAGAAGCAAGATCTTTTAAATTAAAATAAATGGGGTAATGGAAAAGGCATTTTTATTTCTCAGCACCCAAGGAGAAAGGTTTTTGAATTGAAAAATGAAAACAATATGTTGACTGCAGGCTTATAATCACAGCACTAATCATTTTATAATTATAATCCCCATCATCATATTTCACAGCCCCGAGATTTTCTTTTGATTGTGTTCCTGCTGCCTGCATATCATTTTCAACTTCTTTTCTCATAATTGAGTTATGTTATTTCCACACTAATTTTTTTACTCTATTATTCATTATTTTCTTCAACTTATTAATTCATTTTTTTTTTTTTTGCCAAAGGAGTGTGTATAATAATATACACAAAATAAAAAAATAATGTAAAAATCATTTTTCTTTTCAGGATAAATTATTTTTCAGAATCGAAATCATATAACCTTTTGCTCTGTAAACTGTAAAATAACAATAATATCTGCACACTATCCCCAACACCCTGTCTGGCACCCATACAAACTCTTCCTCATCAAAGGCTAAAACACTTCTGACAATTTAACAGTCTTCTTCCCCACTTTGCCTCTCTCTCCCTTCCCCACACCAACACAGTTTTCAAAACCCTTTTTCTTTTGCTATTCCATAATTACCCAAGGAGAGAGAACTGGGCCAGAGATAATATAACACAAAAGCTACAAAGCCTCTTCTAACTCAACCTTCTCTCTTCAATTTTCCTCCAAAGACAAAGCAGTTTCATCACAATGTCTATCTTTTCCATTTTCTTCTTCCTTTTTCTACCTCTACTGTTCAAGCCTTCCCATTCCACCACAGTTCTAGTAGATGGATCTTCAGAGTGGAAGAACCCCACTGTTTCCATTGGTGATTCCATCAGTAAGTACTAATTCCAAGCAATTGGAAACTCAATAAGCAAAGTTTAACACTAGCAGCTAACATGTTTCTTCTTGTCTCAGTTTTCAGGCACAGGCAACACTGCAATCTATACATTTTCAAGAACCAGAAAGCCTTCAACTCCTGCAATTTCACTCAGGCTACTCTTCTCACCAACCCCAACACTACCTCCTACACGGTAAGCCCCTTCAAATTTCATCTGGGGTGCTTTGAAATGGCTTCAAAATTCAAACTTTTTGCTATTCCCATCATTCTTCATGTGAAAAGAGTTACACTTTGTAATTTTATCAGCCAATTCTCTGTTAATGCTGTTTTCAGTGGCATCCATCTCGCCCTGGTTTCTTCTACTTTACCTTCAACAATGGCTCCCTCAAAGCATGCCAAGATTCTCAAAAGCTAGCCATAAAGGTTAGTTCAGGAGCAGCGGGAGCACCACCAGAGGCTTCAACAATGGTTCCAGAACATTCTCCAATGGCAGCTCCAGCTCCTTCTTCTGGTGGAGATGTGCCATCTTCCCCTTCATTCCCATGGCCATTCCGTCCTCACCAAGCAGCGTCACCTGGTGCAGCACCAGCACTAGCACCAGTCACAGTTCCATTAGTACCAGGCAAAGGTGGTGGCATGCCCTTCATTAACAGCAACCCTGCAGTTCCTCTCCCTACTGGTGAAGTTGACTCAGCTACCATACGCCCCTTACCTATCTCTAGCCATCAGGGACAGGTGCCCATATCTCTCTCTCTCAACAAAAGTGTGCACTCATTAATGCATGTGAAGGTTTTTCTTCTTTTTTTTTCTTTTGATGAAAAATGCATGTGAAGGTTTTAAAATGAGATCCGAAACCACAATTGAGATTGCGACATCGCGGTTTTTGTAGTCTCCAAAATTGTATTTTGATCGCAATTGCAGCCACATCAATTGTATTGTTCCATAATTGTCTATAACAACGAAAAATGTAACAAGACCAGAACTGCAATTCTGGTAGCGCATCACGATCGATCCCAATTACAGCCACATTTTTCTATAATTACCTGCAATGACAAAAAAAATACAACGCGATCACGGCTTTGTGATTTTTGTAGCACATCACGATCATAATTGCAGCCACATTTTTCTATAATTGTCTGCGATGACAAAAAATACAACGTGGTCGCAAATGCAATTTCAAAATTTGATTGCATGTATATCATTTTTGCATTTGTTATGCACTTTTTCCTGAGATTACATAAACTAAAAATTATAGACCTTATTTTGTTTATCGAAAAAAAAATATAGACCATATGCTATCTTTTAGTAACTGATGTTAGTGTACCTTAATGTGAAAGTGACTTTTTTTTTTAGTCATAATGTGAAAGTGACTTTGTGTGTGTGTTTTTGTATGCAACTTAATGTGCAATATTTTTAGCAAGCAAGAACATAAATGTGTTTGTTTGATGCATGTGTAGTGGGATTGATGGGTAACTGATTGGGATTTGAATTGTGTTATGGATGAGTGCAGGTGGTGATGATTGGGTCATTTGGATTTCATATTGCTGTGCAAACCATGGTGGCTTTACTGCTGCTCTAAGGAGCAAGAACTAAGGAGAGTTGGAGCGCAATTTATGTAAAAGGAAGAAGAGAGAGTGATAAATGATCCAACGAGCTGTCACCATGGACTGTAGATTGAATCTAAAGTAGCTTTAAGAGTGATGATTATACCATGTATTAAGATGCTCTTACATTCTACTTTGGAATAGTTAGCACTTTTCTTTCTTTGGATTGGGAAAGCAATTGATTGCTGCTTTTACTTTTTTTTCCCCTTACCCCTTTAATTTCTCATTCTTTTGTCACTTTTCTTATTATATTAATATTAATATTAATATTATGGGGTCACTAGGACCATTGGCCTTGGCCAGCTGCTGCCCCCCAAGATGACCAGTGCATGCTACAACAGAGCCATATGGTGGGGGAGCTCTGAGCTAAGCCTAGTTTCTAAACCACCACTCACTCACTCACATGCAAATTTGTGGTCTACAGTATGATCCAAAATCAGTTTGATTTTTTAGGACAGCTTGCTTGGTCTCTTTGTGCAACTACAAGTAGTCCTACTCACCAAAACTGTAAAATAAAGAATACATGTGCCTGTCTGTCTAAATGGAAAAAGATTGAATTGCTGTGTATAGAAAACAAGATGTTTGTTCATATTCCGGTAAATGAATCTTTTTATTATCATCTGGGGGAAATTGAGATTTTTATTTTTTTTGGAGAAAAATATCACATCAATAAATGAATGGATTAAGTGATATCATCCAAGTTGAATGACTTGAGGGCCTAATGTGTTTTTGGACTCCCCACATGCACATGGGTATGCTAACATATATTGTACAACTTTCTGCTAGATGGGTTTAGTTATCAAGTATGATCTACTTCCAATTTGCTTGGCCTCATTAAGCATGATAGGGTTTGCCCAGTTTCCACTTAGTCCAACTCACACTCAGACTCAATTATAGTCAGGTTTGTTTCGCTAAGTGGGGGAAAGAGAGAGGGATAACTAGAAGGGTTATGAATGTGGTAATCAAGTGATCATGCCTTAGTTAAGGATCTTGAAATTAGGGTTTTGTGAAATCCTTTTTTATTTGCTTTTTTGGTCTGTGAAGTCCTGAATTGTCAAACTTTATTGGTGCTAGCGGTTACATTTGAGTTGGATAGGCTGGCCCGAGTTCGCTGAGTAAGGCCTTGGCGGTGGGTATGGACATTAGATTGTTGGGCCTTTATAAGACCCAAACAAACAAGACTATTCTTACGTAGCTAACTACGCATAATTTGAAGAGTGGTGTGATGTAACTGAATAAACAAAAAGCAGAGTGCTTTTTTTTTTATAAGAAAAAAGTAGAGTGCTTGTACTTTAAAAAATGTTGTCTTGATAGCTAATAGGAGTTGGCACATATGGTATTCTTAGATCTCCCATGTTGGTAGGAAATATGTAAATTCCACTATAAATCATCGTCAAGGTTGGTGGTATTCCCTGACTTTACAAGGGAGACGTGCCTTCCCCTAATCTAAAGTTTTTAATAGCAAAAAAAATGTTGTGTTAATACATATTCGAATTCATGTTAAATTGTATATGTGACATCATATTCATCATTACATTTTACATTACCTCTTGTTCCGTCCAAATATCTCAAGTGGGAGATACTCGTCCGGAGAAGGTCTTATGGGAGTGTTTTGGAATTAGCTTGACAGAATCGGAATTCTGCTCCTACGTATCCAAATGGGAATCAAAGCAAACGTAGTTCTAAGTGAGGGGGTTGGACCCCTATTTATAGAGATGTTTTGGAGTAACAGTTTGGGTAGATCGCTTATTGAGATCCTATTTGTTAGGATCGAATTGTTATTGCAGTTAGATAATGATAAGGATAAGACTCCGAGTTATACGGAGAGATATTTGGACCAGCGAGATATTCGGCCCAGTCAGTTGTGACTGGATAGCTCGGGGCCGAGATATCTTCATCCGTGGCCTGCTGTGGAATAGGCTCGAGTAATTATCCTCGGGTGTCAAGTGCATTAATAGGTCTTCGGCTTTATGGGAGTTCGGGTCACGGCCCATTTGCAAGAATGAGCTCGGTCGTACTGACAATCCTCGGCCTTATAGTTTCGGCCTGTACACAAGCCCCCCGAGCTCTGAGCTTAAATAAGCGAAAGAGCTGACAAGTATTAAACCGAGCTTATTCTTCAGCCACGTGGACTTTCGTATTTCCAGCTGTCATTTCAACCGAACCTTCCTTCCCCCTTTTGTCAGAGAAGGCAATCAGTTCCCTTAATCCTTCTGCGACACGTTACAGGTGAGAAACCCTAGAGTTCCACGCCCATTTAATGAGGGGAAAATTAAAAGTCGCGCCTTTGGGCCTCAAGAAACGTGGGCCGTTGATCGTATCATCGACCGCAGCAGCTATAAATATCTCCTCTAACTCCACCTCACCTCCCCCTTGCCCACTTCCTTCCTCCACTCTTCATCTCTGTCTTTCGAGTTTCTGCAATCACTCTCCTGCCTGTCACTCTTCAGGTACGCCCAGTCTTCTTCCCTCTTTCGTGCTTCTAAGTTTATTTTCTGTTTCCAGATATGAGTTCGTCCGAGTCTTCTGAGTCGAACACCTCACCTCTGGTTGAGCGTGAGGTTTCCCCCATTGGGGGCTCTCCTTCCACTTCTTCTGTTCCTTCACAGGAACTAAACATCGGTCAGGTGGGACCGTCCTCCTCCAAGTCGTCTTCCTCTGAGTCTGATTCTTTTGGGTCCGACTCTTCTAGGTCTGGTTCTCCCTCCCCCCAAGTTTCCAAACCCGCCGCTCGCAAACAACGCCAAAGGGTTCCAAAAGACCCTGTTCCCGATATTACCCTTCCTGGGTATACCTGGGTTAAGGGCGAAGTTGGGGCTTATTTTTATGACTTTCAGACTTCATATTCAATTGCTCGTCTTCGGTCCCAGATTAATATCTCGGCATCCGGAGACGAATCCGAGTTTATTGTTCCCCATGCTCGGGTACCGAATATGTCTTCCTCAGGGCTCATCCTTCTGAGCCCCCTTTCACATATATGTATAAAACATTATTTGCCCAGCTGCGCGTGTCTCTTCCTTTCACTGAGTTTGAGTGTGACGTTCTGAGAATCGTGAATGTCGCACCTACTCCGCTTCATCCCAACAGTTGGGCTTTTATGAAAGCCTTTCAAATTCTGTGTAAATACATCGGGATGGAGCCCACTACTCCCAAATTTTTGTACTTTTACCAAACAAGGTTTGGTGAGAAAACGGATGGATTTCCTTTAATGGGCTGAACCGAAGAGGACTGATTAGTTTATACACATCATCGTATAAAGACTTCAAAGTCGGCTTCTTCCGAGTTTGCCCCTTGGGCTCTCACTCTTCCCACTTCTTTGATGAAAATAGATGCACCAGGTTTCCTTTATACTGGCAATCATCTCCTACCAAATTCGTTGGTTTTGAATACCAATCCTTTCCTGCCGAGGATAGACGGGATATAGACATATTAGAAAAACTTCCTCGGCCTCTCCATTGTGGACGTGTTCTGAAACTCCCCTTCTCATCCACTCCGAGAGCCGACCTTAAAAGTAAGTGTTCGACCTTTTAGTTTTTAACTCTTTTCTGTATGTGTTCCTGTACTGACAATTTTTCTTTTTGGCAGTCATTATGGGGAAATTCGACTTCTCCAAGCTTTTGAAATCTGCTGCGAAAGAGGGTCAGGGTCCCTCCACGACCGAGAAGAAAAAGAAAAGACTTCCTCCGGCCACTGCCAAGGCCTCTGCCAAGGGGGCTTCATCATCCGCCCCTCACAAAAGAAAGAGGGTAGAGGTAGTGGTTGACGCCGAAGATTCTTCCCCTCCTTGCTCAAGTCCCTCACACCCTACCACTCAAGAGACGGGAACTACGGGGCGAGAAGAACAACTTCCTCCTTCTACCGAGGTGAAGTGGTATAACACTTCTCTAAAAGCAGGGACCTCGTCTCTCTGGGGCGAAGACTTCAACCCCTTCCCTTCTTTTGACTCGAACTTCCTAAAGCCCGCTGATCTCCGATTAATCAGGCAACAAGGGGCTCAGTCTAGCATGGAGGCCCTCTCGGCCTACTGCATCCGAGCTGCCGCTCTAGCCCGCTTTTGTAGCTGAGATTTGGTGGAGACTGAGAGGAAATCCCGGCATCTGGAAGCTGAACTTGCTTCTATTGAGAAGCTGAAGGGGGATTTTGCCCGGACCTCCGCGGAGCGTGATGAGCTGGCCGAAGCCAATAATCTCCTGAGTACTACCATTACCGAGCTGAATGGCCAGAACTCCTAGCTTAACTCCCAAGCAAAATTTGCTGAGGAGAATAAAGCTCGGGCTGAAGAGGGTAGAACTCGCACTGAAGAAGAGCTCAAGAAGGCTCAAGCTGAAATCGAGTAACTTAAAGCTGCCCTGGAGGCCGAGACTAAGGCCAAGATGGAGATTCAGGAAGATCTAAAAGAGGCCACCGACTGCATTCTTGTCGAGCATCGGAAAGGTTTTGCAAAGGCCATTTCTCAAGTTGAAATTCTCGCTCCAGGGGTTGATATCTCGGGTGTCGATGTAACTAAAGAGGTGCTGAATGGGGAACTTGTTCCCATTATTCCCGAAGAGGAAGAGGAGGTGGAAGGGGCGGAAGATTCTCCCGAGGATCACATCGATGCCGAAGAGAGTCATAGGGACGAGTAACCGTATTCTTTGTTTTTTGTTTTCTTCATCCCTTGTAACGGGCTTTTGCCCTTGTAACTTAGGTTGATTTAATGAAAACTCTTCCACCATTTTGATGACTTCCTGTTCCTCTTGTAACTTTTGTTTGCCTGAGACATTCTTCGAAATATTTTTACATTCCGATGTTGTTTGTATTGCGTGTTAAGCTTGTTTAAACAAGACCTCGACTAAGGTCGAGATATTCTGCCATCCGTATAAAAAACGGATAGTTGTTGTCACATGTGAAATGCATGATTCACGTTTTGCATATGTGGTCACACATTACGTGCCTTGGAAACACCAGTGGGTTCATGCAATTACTGCTCTTTGCTGAGTTTCGAGATTTATTTTTTCAATAAACCCTTTTCCAGTGCATATTTTTTCCTTTGCAATGCCTCTCCCCCCTTATAAATAGGGTTGTTTCACTGCTTCACTTATTCATTCTTCATTCTTTTCCACCAGCCAAATTCGTCCTCCTTGGACCCGAGTAGTTCTATAATAGTGCTAGGGGTTTACGCTCCTCTCTCCCAGTTAACATCCTTTTTCACACTTTAAAGTTGTCAAAAAGGGTGAAATTGGGAGATGGGATCCAGAATCTCTTTCATGACGTAATCTCTTTAGAAAGGATGTTAGCTGGGAGAATAGCAACTTCAGGGAGTCGAGAAAGGGGTAGTGGCCGTCTACTCCCGAAGCAGGCCGAGCACCTCATCGTCCAGCTTTCTCAGGGGGGAGTGATTACTTCCTCCCTCGAGGGAAAGTCGTGGCGTCCGATTGGGGGGACTACTGGCCAACTGGCCTTGCCCCTGTTCTAATTGGGGGAACTACTGGCCAACCGGGCGGGCCTTATTTTCAATTTCAGCTCTGTATCTAAGTCGTAGTACTTTCTAGTACTCGACTCGTACCTTGTTTTTACTTTCGGCATTGTACTCGGTTTCATTAAAAAAAAAATTAATGGCTCGAACTCGGCCTTTAGATCAAAATTTTGTTCTTCTTACTGCTCGTATTCTATTTCACTTAAATAATTTTAAAGGCTGGAACTTGGCCTTAGACAATTTAATTGGCTCGAACTCGGCCTTCAGGCTCAAACTTGGCCTTAAAAATTTAATGGCTCGTACTTGGCCTTCAGGCTCAAACTTGGCCTTTAACAATTTAATTGGCTCGAACTCGGCCTTCAGGCTCAAACTTGGCCTTAAAATTTTAATGGCTCGTACTCGGCATTGAGGCTCAAACTTGGCCTTAAACAATTTAATTGGCTCGAACTCGGCCTTCGGGCTCAAACTTGGCCTTAAAAATTTAATGGCTCATACTCGGCCTTGAGGCTCAAACTTGGCCTTAAACAATTTAATTGGCTCGAACTCAGCCTTTAGGCTCAAACTTGGCCTTAAAAATTTAATGGCTCATACTCGGTCTTTAGGCTCAAACTTGGCCTTAAAAATTTAATTGGCTCGAACTCGGCCTTCAGGCTCAAACTTGGCCTTAAAAATTTAATGGCTCGTACTCGGCCTTGAGGCTCAAACTTGGCCTTAAACAATTTAATTGGCTCGAACTCGAACTCGGCCTTCAGGCTCAAACTTGGCCTTAAAAATTTAATGGCTCGTACTCGGCCTTTAGGCTCAAACTTGGCCTTAAAAATTTAATGGCTCGTACTCGGCCTTTAGGCTCAAACTTGGCCTTAAAAATTTAATGGCTCGTACTCGGCCTTCAAGCTCAAACTTGGCCTTAATCAATTTAATTTTTGCGGAATAAATACATCGGCAAATTAAGAAAATAGAACAATGTCCATAATAAATTCTTTTATTAGATAAAAAGGAAGTTTGCGGTGTGCCTCGTTAAAACCTTCTCGACCAAAACCCTTTTTGGGACAAAATACCGAGGTAGGAAAAAGAGTACATCACCTGACTATATACATCAACTATAATAAAATTTTAAATGAGAAGCATTCCAAGTTCTCGGGATAGGCTTCCCTGACAATTCTTCTAACCTATATGCTCCGTTTCGCAAGTTTTCTACCACTCGGAATGGCCCTCCCTAGTTTGCTGCTAGCTTGCCTTCCGTATGATCCCTCCTTGCTTCTCCTTTCATCCTTAGCACCAAGTCTCCGCGCAGGAAACTCCTCGGTTTCAGTTTTGAATTATACCTCCGAGTAGCCCTTTGTTTGCAGGCTTCCTCCCTGATTTTAGCCTCCTCTCTGATTTCCTCCACCAAGTCAAGCTCGACCCTTAAGTTGCTTTCATTCTCATTCTGCTCATGTTGCATACGCCGGAAAGACGGCTCACCAACCTCAACTGGGATCATGGCATCTGTTCCATATGTCAGCCTGAAGGGTGTTTCTTGAGTAGTGGATTGAGGCGTGCAGTGGTAGGCCCAGAGGATACTCGGCAACTCTTCTGCCCAAGCTCCTTTGGCTTTTCCCACTCTCTTCTTCAGCTCTCCAAGAATGACCTTGTTGGCCGCCTCGGCTTGCCCATTGGTCTGTGGATGTTCTACCGACGTGACGTGGTGTTTAACATCGAGATTGACATAGAATTCTCGTAATGTCTTATCTATAAACTGCCTTCCGTTATCAGTGACGATTGCAAAGGGAATTCCGTGCCTACAGATGAGGATTTTCCACACAAACTTTTGTACCTTCTCGGCGGTAATTTTCGCCAAAGACTCTGCTTCAATCCATTTTGTGAAGTAGTCCACTGCTACCAAGAGAAATTTGACTTGACCTTTGGCTACGGGGAATGGTCCAAGTATATCCATCCCCCACATAGCAAAGGGCCAAGGCGAGTTTAATGTGTGAAGTTCTTCGGGTGGGGTACGACTTACATTGGAAAATCTTTGGCACTCATCACATTGTTTCGTCCACTCGATGCAATCTGCTCGGATGGTAGGCCAATAGTACCCTGCTCGGACTACCTTGGAGGCCATTGATCTGCCCCCGCAGTGAAAACCACAGATTCCTCTGTGAACCTCTTCCATTACATATTTTGACTGTGCCTTTGTCAGACATTTTAAGATCGGTACCGAGAATCCCCGTTTATACAACTCTCCGGAAACGATAGCAAAGTGACTTGCTCTGAGTCTGATCTTTCTGGCCTCGGCGTGATCTGGGGGCAGAGTTTCTGAGGATAAATACTCCCATATGGGTGTCATCCACTCTCGGTCAACCGGTTCGTTCGCCATCACCTCTCCAAACGTGATACTCGGTTCATTGAGAGTTTCTTGAATAACTGTTCTATGCTGGCCCGGTTTCTTCGTACTGCCCGATTTGGACAGTAGATCGGCCCGAGTATTTTCTTCTCTGGGAATGTGTTCAATAGCAAATTTCTCAAAGCTGGAAATTAACTGATTGACTTTACATAAATACCTGGTAAGTTGAGGCTCTTTCGTTTGGTACCCCCCAGAGATTTGTCCTGTGACTAGCTGTGAATCACTTCGGCATCTAACAGCCTTTGCTCCCATTTCCTTAGCCAGCATTAACCCTGCTATCAAGGCTTCGTATTCGGCTTGGTTGTTTGAGGTTTTGAACTCAGACTTTAATGATCGCTCTCGAATCGGCCTCTCCGGGCCTTCCAAGATACTCCCACGCTCCACCGCCTCCGACATTCGAGGATCCATCCACATACAAATTTCACCATATATCCTCGGTTATCGGCAATGGGATTGAGCTCGGCTACGAAGTCGGAGATACATTGAGCTTTGGAGGACCTCTCAACTCGTATTTCAGGCCGAACTCGGATAACTCCACCGACCAAGCAATCATACGGCCTGCCAACCTCGGTCTTTTTGAGAATCGCTTAATCGGATGATCGGTTTTGACAATCACCTGGTGACTCTGGGAAATACGGACGCAATCGCCGAGCTGCAGCTACCAGGGCCAAAACCAGCTTTTCTATGACTTGATATCGGGTTTCGGCATCATGAAGGACCTGGCGATGAAGTACACCGCATTTGAACTTTCTCTACTTCTTGCACAATGACCGCACCGATGGCGTGCTCGGTGGTCGACAGTATAAGTATAACTCTTTCCCTGGGATAGGTCGAGTTAATATTGGTGGTGAAGACAAAAAGGCCTTGAAATCGACGAAGGCCTTCTCGCATTCCTCGGTCCACGCGAAGGTTTGAGGCCTCTTCAATAATCTAAAGAAAGGCCGAGCTTTCTCTGTGGATCTGGGGAGAAACCGAGATAATGATGCCACCGCCTACAAGTCGTTGCACTTCTTTAATATTGTGTGGGCTTCGCATCTCAATCACAGCTCGACATTTATCAGGATTGGCCTCAATTCCCCGGTGTGTCAACATAAAACTGAGGAATTTTCCACCCTGAACACCGAAAACACACTTTTCCGGATTCAACCTCATATTATACTTTCTCAGTTGCTGAAAAATTTCCTCCAAATCTTTCGGGTGGTTGTTGTGGTCATCGGATTTTACGACCATATCATCCACATAAACCTCCATAGTCCTTCCGATCTGTTTTTCGAACACCCTGTCCATGAGCCTTTGGTAGGTAGCTCCAGCATTTTTCAATCCGAATGGCATTACCCGGTAACAATAATTCGAGCCTTCAGTTATGAAAGTTGTTTTCTCCTCATCTGGGGGATACATTTGGATCTGGTTGTACCCCGAGTATGCATCCAAGAAGCTCAAAATTCTGTACCCGGAGGCACCATCCACCAACCTATCAATGCTCGGTAAAGGATAAGAATCCTTTGGACAAGCTTTATTTAAGTCTGTGTAATCAGTGCACATGCGCCACTTGCCATTTACTTTTTTGACCAGAACCACGTTGGCCAGCCAAGTAGTGTATTCTACTTCTCGAATAAAGTTGGCTTTAACCAACTTCGCTGTTTCTTCTTCCACCACTTTTCTCCTTTCCTCACCAAGTCTCCTTTTCCTTTGAGCTACCGGTTTTGCCTCAGGACAGATTGCCAATTTGTGGCATAAGAAATCGGGGTCAATCCCCGGCATGTCTGATGTGGTCCAGGCGAACAAATCGGCGTTGTTGCGGAGCACTTCCTTTATTTTCTTTTTTAAATTCGGCTCAAGTTGACCGCCGAGCTTGGTGCACTGATCGGGCTGTGATCCGAGCTGAAACTTCTCTAACTCCTCGATGGGTTGTGGTCGTTGTTCCTGCATGTCTATTCTCGGGTCTAGTTCAACATAGCTAACATAATTTACAGACTTGTCTTTTCCTCTGTCTAGTGTTTCTGCAGGTGTAGGTTTGAGTTTGCTTACACGCAAACTATCAGCATAGCACTGTTTGGCCATTTTCTGATCAGCCCGGATAGCAACTATGTCTCCCGAGTTGGAAGGGAACTTCATTGTGAGGTGGGGAGTAGAGACCACGGCTCCCAACTCGTTCAAAGATGGTCTTCCGATTAAGACATTGTACGATGTTACTGCATTAACCAACACGTACCTGACCAGAATAGTTTTGGATGCTTTGCCATCTCCAAAAGTAGTTAGGAGGTCAATGTATCCTCGAGTATCCACCTGTTCCCCAGCGAAGCCGACGAGCTTACTGTCGTATGGCTGAATAGATTTTTCTGGGATCCCGAGCTTCTGAAATGTTGAATAATATAAAATATCAGCCGAGCTCCCCTGGTCGACGAGAGTTCTCTAGACTGAGAAGTTGGCCAATTGCACTGTGATTACCATAGGGTCATCCTGATTAGGATCCACACCCAAGAAGTCTTCGTCGGAAAAGATAATCGGTGGGGAAATCCACGGGGGTTTGCCTGCTACCGAGTTGACAGCCCGAATGGCCCACATGTGTTTTCTCCGAGCTGAACTTGTCGTGCCTCCCCCTGCAAATCCACCTGAAATAGTGTTTATCACACCTCGGACAGTATTATCCTCCTCTCGTCTTTCATTCTGGTCTTCCCTAGTTTCTGTTCTTTCATTATTTTGTCGACCGTTGCCCCTTCTCGGGCTTTGACCACCTCTTCTTCTTCTACTTCTGCCACGCCCCTCACCATTGTTGTGACTTCTCCGAACAAAATTATTCAGATGGCCAGCTTGCACTAACTCTTCAATCTTGTCCCGCAGGACCCAGCACTCGGTGGTATCCCCGTAGTTACGATGGTACCGACAATGCTTTTGTCGATCAGCATTCTGGGGCGTGTGGCCACGGTTGGGGAGCTGCAAAAGTTCTGCGTTGTAGGCTTCCTCAAACACCCGAGCTCGGTTGGTGTTGAGGGGGGTATAGTGCTCATACTTCGGTCCCCTATGTAAATGCTCGGATGTGCTTTTGAATTTCTGCTTATCACCTCCAGCCCTCCTCTTCTCTCTCCATTCTCGTCTATCAGAATCATCAGTTCTTTCCCTTTTCTTAGATTCTTCAATTTCCTCCATATTGATGAATCCGGCAGCCTTTCTCCTTAACTCATCCATACTGGTTGGAGGCTTCCGGGCTAGGTGTCTGGCAAAAGGGCCAGGCCGTAACCCGGTCAGAATAGTATGCAGTGCGACATCGGCACTGAGATTCCGGATGAGGATAGTCTCTTTGCTGAACCTAGCCATAAAATCACGCAGAGACTCGTTCTTTTCTTGCTTAAAGTTTACCAACGAGGCCGAGGTTTTTTGATGAGCTCGACTCGTAGCAAACTGAGCATTGAACTTAGTCATGAATGTGTCAAAGGAGTCAATCTTTGTCATGGTAGGGGCCGGGTATACCAGCTCAATGCAGCATCTTTCAGAGTAGTTGGAAAGACTTTACACATGACAACATCATCGTCGGTAAAGAGGTACATTTGAGTAGTGAAAGCATCTAAATGACGTTCCGGGTCCGAGGTGTCATCATACCTGTCAATGTTTATTGGTTTGTAGTTGGCTGGTAGAGGAACCTCCATGATGGCATCGGTGAAGGGATGTCTCGGCCTCCGCACGCCGGCCCTTTCACTAGGCCTATTTGCCTGATGAGAAACCCGGGGTTGTGGGCCTCCTTCTCTGCGCGTGTTTCTGGATCCTTCATTCTCGGCTGTCCGGCGCTCTCTCTCATGAGGAGAAGAGGTGGACCTTTCTCTACTTTGTTCTCGTTCACAACGGCTGTTCTGCCGCCGAATCTCCTCATCTTCCCTTCTCAGCATTGCCACTTGCGCAAGGAGTTCTTGAATAATGGGATTGTCGGTTGTTATCGCTGGGTTTATGGATCGTTCTCCATTATCCCCATTGTTGGCGTTCTCTGGCTCCTCTCTCCTGCAGTTCCCGCTCCTTGTTCTCACCATTGTTTGTGGTATGGGAAAATTTTGCTTCGATCCCCACAGACGCGCCAAATGTTCCGTCTAAATATCTCAAGTGGGAGATACTCGTCCGGAGAAGGTCTTATGGGAGTGTTTTGGGATTAGCTTGACAGAATCGGAATTCTGCTCCTACATATCCAAATGGGAATCAAAGCAAACGTAGTTCTAAGTGAGGGGGTTGGACCCCTATTTATAGAGATGTTTTGGAGTAACAGTTTGGGTAGGACTGTTATTGAGATCCTATTTTTTAGGATCGGATTGTTATTGCAGTTAGATAATGATAAGGATAAGGTTCCGAGTTATACGGAGATATATTTGGACCAGCGAGATATTCGGCCCAGTTAGTTGTGACTGGATAGCTCGGGGCCGAGATATCTTCATCCGTGGCCTGCTGTGGAATAGGCCCGAGTAATTATCCTCGGGTGTCGAGTGCATTAATAGGTCTTCGGCTTTATGGGAGTTCGGGTCACCGCCCATTTGCAAGAATGAGCTCGGTCGTAATGACAATCCTCGGCCTTATAGCTTCGGCATGTACATCTCTAATTTTAAATGATGAATATGTAATCACGTGTAGAGTTCATCATAAACTCAATCTAAACTAACACTGCTGTAAATTTAAAACTAGGTAGTTCAGTGATAAAATTCATATATTCACATTGCTAACTAATTGATGGGGTTTCATGTTTTATAAACTAATTGATATGTTTGACTGTTAGTATAAACCCAATTCTATAGATAAGAATCTCAAATGAGATGAGATGATCAGGATCAACATTATAATTTAGAGTTTCTAAACAAAACAGGTGCCGCAGCTTGTAATTCACCATGGCTGCAATATATCCAACTAGATTTGAACCCGTGCAACGCATGTACTATATTTTCTTTCAAAAATATAATGGTTTTGTATAGGTAATATTTATATGTTTTTGTTATATTTATATTATTTTATAATTTTATTAATATATTTTTATTTTATTTTGATAGATAAAATATTATTATTTTTTTATGTAATATATATTATGTTATATTATTATATTATATAATTATGAGATATCATAAGAAATATTATACAATATAAGATTATATAATATGTTTTTATTATTACATTAATATTATATTATTATATAAATTTAATTGATATTCATCAGTGTAAATATTTTTTTTATTATCAATTTATCATTGATTGACATATTATTAAATATTCTAAATAGCGTGCCACACACGGGTTATGTTTTATAAAATATAAAAATTGGAGCTTATGTTATATATTATGTTATATTATTATTTGACATATATTCTATTCTATTATTATATTATATAATTATAAGATATATTATATAATCTAATATTATATATAAGTGACCTGTGGGATGCACAGGACGACATTTGTCTCTCATGGACAGATTTTAAAATCTAAGAAGATTTCATTATGTAGGAATATAATCACATAAAATCATTAGAGAAAACATATGGTTGAATCATGCAGAAATAAAAACAATTTAAAAGTTCCTTGAAAAAATTTAGTTGGCCATAACCAATGAGTATATAAATTTCAAAATAAACCAATTAAATGAAGAAAACATATATTAGGCGTCATGGTTATATGTTGTATGATTAAGTTATGCCGGGTGGTATGTATTGAATATAGAAAAGTGTAATTTTAAATTTTCGAGGTAGACATATTTTAAAATGTTTTTTTATGGATTAAAATATTGTTATGTAAAATATAAAAGACAAATCAAATTTTTATAAGTTTAATTATAAAAATAATCACTAAATTATTTTGTCTCACATCCAATAATCTACAACGATTCTATCCTGGATCCATGTCTTACATCTAATAATCTGGAGTAAGAACTTTCAATTACTCCAAGAGAAATTTTTATATAATTATATGATATAAGATATGATATAAGATATATCATAAGATATTTTTTGATTTATTTATTCTTTTTGTCTAGTGCAAGTTAATCATTTTTAGGAAATATATATTTATCTAGCATATTATTTTTTATTATATCTTGAAAATCTATTTGATTTAATTCTCCTCTATCCCCATGCAAGTTAACAATTTTTAGAAAATATATTAATTTATTGTATTATATTTTTCTCTCTTGAAAATTTATTTGATTTAATTTTCCTCTTTTTCTCCGTGCAAATGAACCATTTAAAAAATATATATATTTATGTATTTATCTATGTAATCTATTTAACATATATGAGTCGTCGTTTGAAAGTTACTTCATTAATGGAGTGAGATGATTGAGGATGGTAACACAAACTACTCAATTCTACCCAAACCTTGTCATTTTCATACCCTCAAAATTGGGGATTTGTGATTTTCCTCCACCCTCTCATTCAACTTGCAAACAATGGAGTGATGTTTTTACCTTTTCACTATACTCCATTACTAATCTTTATTAAAATACCACTCCACTCCATCTAGTTGGATTCGCCGTGCGTTCCACAGTTGTGCAAAATTACATTAAATTATGATTCTTTTTTTTTTCTAAATCTAATTTTATTAGATGCAAAATGCAAAATATGTTGATATTTAAAAATTAAAATAAATATATTAATTATAATTATAATTATAATAATACCATAATAAATTAGTATGTGAGAAAAACTAATTATAATTTGTGGTACTAAATTTGTTATTAAATAAAAGCATTAACAAAATAAAAGTATTTTGGTTCAAAAAAAAACATTTAAGGATGAAAATTGTTATATTTATATTAAAACTTCATACAACTTTTATGTTAACATTACATGAGTTCACACAAAAAATACACATCAATTTTTTTTTTACAAAGAATACATATCAAAAACTACTTTCTGTGTAAATTGTAAATTGCAAGATCTCGATACAATTTCCATATTACAAAATTACAAAATAACATACAATCACACATATCAATGTATCATAATAATACTCACGTATCCATTCAAATACTCTAAACATATATAAATCGGCAAGTATTATTGTCAATTACATTCTTATTAAGCATGAAAGCTGCAAATTCTATTCTACTATTGGATTCCCTCTAATTCCCTCTAAGTTACATATATATAGTACCTCCAACCATGTCATGTGGCTTTCACCAAATGACAATGTAATACTTGCAGTGAAGACTTCCTCATCCACATTTATTAACCTCAATTAAAATAAAATTAAAACTACTAAATAACATCAATATGATAATATACAATTTTACTATATTGGAAGATTCTAAAATGCTTTCACTAATAAGCATAATCTAAATTTGAAAATTTCAGCAATGAAAAAACTTATCATACTTCTATTCTAGTAATATGAGATTCCCATTTGTTGAGAGACATCCTCTGCCATTTAACATATTGCAACGGGAAATGTAAGATTCCCATGGTGATCTTGTTACAAATGTACCAAACATGGCATCTTCCAAAAACATCAAAATATCTATGAATTTTGGATTGAATGAGGATTCTTGCGTATGAAAGACATACTTTGTATAAAGACAGAAGAGGATATGGTGAGCTATATATATCAACATGCCGACAAGAAAGGTGAAAAGTCTCTAAGAAGCAGCTCTAGATTCAGCAAATGCAACTTGTGTAAGAAAATTATCTTTTAAGTCGTTGGAATTGGAAGTATTCACATTCCACTATTAACATTGAACACGTTACTGCCCTTCTTGCGGTTCATTATTCACCTTAGCCCATTAACTCTGTAACAAACAATAACCAGTGAGTCAAAACAAATTGAAAGACATTCATCACAATCATCAATTTCAGTAAGTCAAAACAAATGGAAAGACATTCATCACAAACAATAACCACCTCTGCCTTACATATATATAACCACTTTTGATTATTATGCAGAAACATTAATGACCCAATCAAATGTGGGTGCTGTGACATTATGCAGAAACCATTGTGACAATCATCATCGGAATGTTTGTGTCGTGGAACCTAAAAATTGGACTAAATTTGGATGCTATATTTTCTGAAGTAATAAGAGTATGCTATTCATTACTTTCAGACAATTGGTATTCTTTTCTGATTTCCAAAATGAAAAACCGATTACCTTCCTTTCTTAATACCACCACAACAACTTTCTTACTTCCAAATAACAATGCCCTTAATATCTTTCATGCACATTTCTGACTTTAAATAATTGCAGCAAATTGTCTTGGTGATATCAAAAGTTTGCAAAATCTCACCTGTTCAAATAGCAAAATAGCTTATGCTAAGAGAATTCAAAAGCTAAGTTGTCAATGTTAATGACATCTTCTGTATAAAAAAGGATGTTGCAATCTATTCATAATTTCAGTTTCATATACCAGTTAAAATAGTTATGATTTGGGATATATACAGTAGAAAACGTGCACAAAATATTCTGTACAACTAATAAGAGCAGTAGAACAACCAAATATCATTACTTGTCAACCTATGTAGCAAAAAAAAAAAAAAAAACCAGTGGTCTGACTCTGTACAACTTAAAGATACAAATTCATGATTATGATAAATATAATCCAGAGGGAGGATTGAGAATCGAAAGGATTATGAGACATGTGAACACATTAATGCAAGTAATAATGACAAATTCATGCAGATAAAATTAGGAGACAGTACTACCTTCATAAAGGAGAAATATATACATACTACAATTGATAAAGTTATCCATCATCCAGATATTGCAGATAAACTGATAAAGGTTCAGAAAACTGAGACGGGACCTTTGTTCCATTCCAACTAATTAGAGGTTTTTTCACTTCAGCTTTGAGCCTTTATCTGATTCATGGCTTTAGCCATTTCCTTTACTGCGTTGTCAAGTGTTCAAAATGGTTTGCTCAAGCTGAGCTAATGCATGATAGATGAGCAATGCTCGAAGTGTCTGGAATTATCATTTCAAAATTACTTGAAACTTGAAAAGTTTGGTTATGTCCAGAACTTCTCATAGTATTGGAACATACACAAGTTACAGCATGCAACTTACACAAAAGATCTTAAGAGAGCTTCCTTTAATGGATTCCCAGTCCTTCTGGAAAATACAGCTTACAAATAGGACTTGCACAATGTGAATGGTAATGTATCATAGGAATCCTGTCGATTACAAAAAAAGGTAGATGCCCAATTATAAACATACCTTAGAATGAATACTTGCCATGGTGCCATATATTGCAAAAACAAATAAAGCCATATAATTCCAATAACCAACACAATTATTTATCCACAAATAGTGATGATCCTGCATTAAAAACGAAAGCTTAAAATAGATCCTTAAATCATGAACTCAAATGCAAAATTGAAGCTCAAAATAACATCCATTGCAGAGAAACAATTGACTTACCATTTTCAGAACACACCTTCTGCAGACTCGACAATGGTGAGTCCTTGGAGGCTTGTGTGCAAAGCACTCTCTCAAAATATTCTGATGAAATTTTATAACTATCAATATGAAAGCATATGAACTTCAAGGGTATATCCTTTTAATGTTTCTAGTAGATAATGTATATCCTTTTCATAATTAAAAAAAAAAAAAGAAACAAAACAGGAGGGTCAAGAATAAGAACTTGTTAAGAAAGATAGTGTACAAAACAGGAGGGTCAAAAATCCTCTTAAGGCTGCAAAGAAACAAAAGTTGAAGAAATATGCCTATGTCAAACCTGTGTCAAATGCCAAAAGGGAGCTTGTCTTTCTTCCAAATGTCAATGAAGAGTGCTTACAGCAGAGGATTTTTTTTTTTAAGAAAAAAAACACACATGTAAAACACTAATCAAAGAAAAAATCCTGACCAATTTGATTACACAGAAACAAAAGGAGCAACAACCACCATCAGCAACTTAAATGGTTAAAGCAAGATTAGTAGCCAAAAAACAAAGCAAAACCCATGTTAGAAAACTAAATATATGTAGAAACCAAATGGAAAAGAAAACTCATCAATAAAAGCCATACACCGATAAATGTTGATTATACCTTTCATGTATTAATTCCTCAATTAAGTATCCATAGTGCAGAAAATAATGGAATCAGCTCAATGAATCAAAGTCATGAAACTCAGCATCAAAATTCACATCTTTTGGTTGTTCAAGAGAACAAATCTTGTACCTAAATGTTTTAGAATCACACTAAATGTTATATTCTGAAGTTAAAAAAAAAAACTGACGATTAAACCCATGGCATTATTCCTCAATTCAACCCAGCTACTGAATTAGCAGGAAGGCTTAATAATCAAATTTCAGACACCATTTACACTGAGGCGACAATAAGAGGAAGAAGAACCCAATTGAAAGACATGAAATAGGGCAATGATTAAAGAATAAGAGGAAAAAGTTGTTAAAAAGGAAAATATATACCATTTTCAATTAAAAGCTCATTTCTACATTCAAGACATTAATCAATAAAAGTAAACCGTATTTGTTGATCTTTTGAATCATGGCCCATGTACTTTAAACTAATTAATATTAATAATTATAGAACCTTTATTCCGCCAGAAAATATTCATCTACATCGAGAAAAATGAAAGCACAAAAAAAAAAAAATAGATACAAGATTTAAGGATTAAAAAGTTACCATTTAGCCGGAGAGGAGCTTGTAGCAATAGCAATAAAGGGAACACCAGCAAATCAACTGAAATTTGTTCCACATTATACTGAAATACTGAAATGAACAAAAGAAAGGGAGTAAAGAATGAAAGCATATTTTTTTTTACAGAAATCATCAGTTTGTTAAAAGTTGGTTAAGCCAAAACAAAAAGAATGGTGTAGGAGTCTTTAGAGAAATCCCTTGAAACACATTTAATCCATTCCACCAGAGCAACTTTGAGTGTTTCAAGAACCCCTATTGCAAAACCAAATCAGTAAGACCTGTTATAACCATTAAATGTGACATGGCTTACCTCAGAACTCTAAAGAGAGAAGAGAAAGATACATAAGTATATTGGGTGAAATAAGTAAAAAAGCAAAAAAACAGCAAATCCATAAAGCTATATTAATCCTATATTCATCAGGAATTTCTCTACATATTGTAGACCTTCATTTTGCATTTGCATCTGGGTCCACTGGCCCTTTATAGTGCTCTGAAAAAAACAGCCTCCCACCTTCATTTCAATAGAACAAACACAAAGCTCATTAGAATAGAATATAGTATTCCATAAGACAAACAGAAATAATCTGAACCAATACCAACCTTGTCCCAACCTTAAGAGAGCCCAGTTCATCATCTCAGAGTAGCTATTTTGCACCATCAAATGTGAATATCGTCATCTTTAGAGCTCTGTGTGCCTAAATAAATAAAAAATAAAAAAAAATAACAGAACAGACAAATAATTGATGGTTAAATAACTGTAAAAAAGAATAAAGAAACAAAAGTTGATGAACTAATCCAGTATTAAAAAGACGAACCAAGAATGAAAATCCCTTCAATGAAACCAAAAATAAAAAACAAACTGTGAACACAGATGAAAACTCTCGTAACAACAGCCTAAGGAGAACAAAGCAAATCCAGAAGATCTCCCAGTTTGGTCCAGTGTGGTCGACAGAGAGGGAGAAGAACAAAAAAGGGACAGAATGATGTACAGTGTGGTCGACTGAGAGGGAGAAACGAAGAAGGATGTGTACCTCAGCAGCTCCCGGAGTGACTGAATGGGAGCAGTGATTCATAACATATGGATTGCATGACCGACTGAAAGAGAAATTAGAAGGAGAACAAAATTGAGAATGAAGAGAGAAATGAAATTGTGGTTGACAGAAAAAATTACCATGAAAAAGTGAAGACCAACAGCCAAAAGCCAACATCCAACAACCCACTTTTATCATTTCAATCAATGCATTGAAATTTGAATTTTGAAATTCAAAAACTCTCCAAATGGGCTCTAAATTTTGAAATGCCATAACTTTCCAAATATGACAAATAAATCAAGGTCACCTCTCCAAGCAAGCTCCTAGAAGTTGACACGTGTAAAAACTTTCCCAAATGATGACTTCCAATTGTATATTTCTATGATTATCCAAATCACGCTAGGAACATACTATTGTGTTTCTGCTCTGGGCCGTGATCAAGGTGACAAAAGAATTACTGATCCAATCCCTGTTTGAATGGGCCAATATATGAACATTTTATGGATGAAACTCTTTCATGTTGCGAGTTAATTGTTGCCTATTTATCCAGTGACATGATGTTTTTATAATATAATACTTATATTTCATCAGCATTTCAAGAGCCGACCTTAGCTCAGTTGGTAGAGCGGAGGACTGTAGTGGGGAAACCTGAAAGAAATCCTTAGGTCGCTGGTTCGAATCCGGCAGGTCGGATAACTTTTTATTTTTCCAGTATTGGGAATCGGGCTTCTAAACTTTTTGGCTCAATCTCTTCATAACGGACGCTAGTTTTACTGCGATTTTAACGGCTTTGTTGGATTGAAATCGAATAATTTTCGTACAAGACTAAACGGGTGAGACAAAAACAAAGGAAAAAAAAAGCTAAGTACCACTAATAGTGTTTGGATTTTTCCCCCACCAAATTCAAAACTACCGTAAATTGCATCTCACTTAATTTTTTAGGTGCCCAGTGTGCACTAACTACTCAAATAAAAAATATTTATTATAAGTAAGAGAATCTAGGAAATTCGGGTTTGAATACATGTGGAGTTATCCCTATTGGAAGGTTGAAAACCAATGAGTAAAAGCTCCCTCAATCAGTTGAAAGGGCTAAGGAAAAAACTTAGATGCAATTCAATATTTATTATAAGTAGGAGAACCTAGAGAACCCGGGTTCGAATCCCTATGGATTCACCCCATTGGAAGGTTTGAGAACCAATGTGTAAAACCTCGCTCAATCAGTCGAAAGGGTTGAGGAAAAAACTTAGGTACAGTTAAATAGATGTTTTTTATGTTTTTTATCAATTATAACATGTCACATAGATTAATTTTTTTTATTTAAATTTAAAATGTTCCTATTTTTTCTATTGGATGATTAATCCATACGTTGAATTGTGATTTGAGAACAATAAAATTGCATCAGGTACAACTAAGTTTTTTCCAAGGACTAATTAGGATGAGATCCAAAAAAAAAAAAAAACTTTGAAGTAAATTAGTGGGCATGATTAACCATATGATGCTTGACAAGTGTACAATATGCCGTTTTTTCTGTATAATATTGTTCCATTATCAAGTTATCATATATAATTTTTGTATCATCTGATTAGCTATGACAAATTGTTCAATTACCAGTTCGGTGTGTAAAATTTATCATTTTGATTAGGATACCATACTAGCTAGTTTAACCAATTAAAGTCCTATGAATTTAGATCAAGTGCATTACCTATGAAAGGTTTTGAACTGATTCACTTTGGAGATCTACCAATTGGACTCTTGCCTTTCAGTGGAAACTTGCTCAGTCTCATACTGACCTACGTACCCAGAAATTTTCCTTAAAAAACAAGGCTAGATTCAATTGAGTCGCAAAGAAGAAACCTAAAAGACCAATCTGCAGTTTTACCAATCCGCATACTTTACAATTATTGATCCTTTGGCCTTTGCTTTTTTATACCTTTATCTATCCACCTATGCCTTTTCTACCAAGTGTACCAATAAAATTTTTTAGAGAGAGTCACAATATAGAAGCTTGCTTTTTCATGTGTTTGCACATATATATATATAGGGTGCGTTTGGGTAAACAGCTTAATTAAGAGCTTATCACATAAGATCTTATCGCACAATAGCTTATACCATAAGCACTTAAAGAAAGAAAACGAAAGAAAGGGGCATGAGATGATTCAAATAGTAAAAAACACGGAGAGGGTGTTTAGTGCACAAGCTCTTATGATAATTCCATAAGCTTCTCTTGGTGACTTATGAAAATAAGTCAAAAACTCCTTATGGGATGTCATAAGTTGTTTTTATAAGCTCTGCCAAACACACTGCATAAGAGCTTATGTCATCATATAAGTCAAAAGGAGCTTAAATAAGCTCTTCCAAACGCCACCTAGTCTATACACCTGAAATTGATTTCTTGTTGCTTGAAGCCCTTCCTGCAGGGAACAAATATAAAAAGGGAATTATGAGAAATAACTTTCTGATGCAGATAAATAGTTTCTTTTTGTGTGCAACAAGTGAGTACATATAAGAATGTAGGGGGCAAAAAGAAGGCAACATTGAGTCGTTGACCCTTGTTTACTATACTTTTAAGACATGAAAACTTTTACAGTGTGAGTTCAAAATCTGAGTGTGATAAAATATTCTCTTCTCTAAATGATGTACACTGAAAAAACAAAGAGAAAAAGAATGAGTTCAATTTCTGAGTTACAATTACTATGCAAATCACGGCATGAGATTTAAGTCCAGAGCACAAGTTACAACCCAAACAAACCGTCCCTTGTCATAAATATAGAAAATTGAAAGAAGAGTGCTAGTCTATTTCACACTTCAGAGTTCAGAGTTTACATATCTCCACGAAAGTGACCCTACTACATGTAATTTGATGAGATTATTCATAGGTGCCCCATCAGAGGCTTTGTTCTCCAATTACCACTTGAGAGAGACAATTACAGACTAGGGGAAGGTGACCTATCTCAACATTTAAGACTATATGGTCCCCCTCGATTTGTCTTTTAACCAAACTCACCCAGTTAATGCTGATCAAAATAATTCCTTTGTACAATGTTATCCCAAAAGCTTATCTGTTAAGCTATCTACAAAAAATAGCTCTTTTGTTAATATATACTATTATGGGCACAGATAAGTAGTTAAGTAAGTCCAAATTAAGTGGGTGGTAGGTCCACTCTATCTAAGCAATAACATACCCACCAAATTATGGCTCAAATACAATGAGACTTGACTATTTTAAAAGATTTGTTGGACCTTTCATAATTTATTCTGAAGTTTTTTTTCTCAAGAGAAGGGAAATGTCAGATGCATTTGGTGTTAATTAATATAGAAGACATTAATAGATGGGTATAGCCTGCTGTAGCATAAAGGAACCATCTAAATTGGCCCACTTGCCCTGCTTATGTTTCACCATGAGCATGTGATGCATTCAGCAGTCCCACATGTAATTGAAAATATCTGTGATGGATTCTCTTGCTTCCCTGGAAAATGCTTATCCTCTATGACTCCCACTGTTTGTGAGAGAGAAAAGTTAAGAATGATGTATCTGGATATTTGGCAATTGGCATAGAGAAAGTGATTGTGATGTTGTTCTAGCATATCAACAAGACTGTGCTTCAGCTACTGATTTCTTTCAGAGCCAAACCAGTTGGATCTATTAAGAAACATCTGTTATATGATGTTAAAATAATGCATTGTCTATTTCTCAGAAAAAGATAAAATAAAAATGCTCTAGTTCATTGTTTTTGGTTGCTCAGTCACTTTCACAAGCCATAGTCAAGACAGGACAGAAATAATATGCCAGTTATTAGTTTATATATCACCATCCCTTTTCTTTTCTTTTTCTTCTTTTGTGAACAATATGTTACTTCCAGTCTTTAAAGTCCCTCCAGGATATGCAGAGGTTGCATTTGAAGGACTGTTAGAAACGAAAAAGAAGCTGAGATATTGCTGATCAATGAAGGTATTATAATGCAGCTTAGTGTCTGTTTGCTTTGTTTCAAGTTTCTTGTTAATTACAAAACTCACATCGCGTTGTCAAAAGATTTGCAAGGGAAAAAGTGAAAACAAAAAGTTGTTTTGTGATCAAATTTGTTTTTAGTATTTCCTGTACAAATTTCTCTGAAAACAAGCAACAGAATGAAAATAAAGTAACAATTTTATAATTATTTGTCTGAAAACAAGAAATCAAAAATAAAGCAAACATGCCTTGATTTTTCAATTGAACTGGAGGTGCTTGAGGCAACAAATTGTGGAGCATAGAAAGCTGTCGGCAGCAGTAGACGTATCAAAATCATGGCAAAGCCCAAATCAAAATCAAGCATACCATGCATTATGGAATCTCATGCACCCTTTATTCCGGCTTGTAGGAGCCTTAAATCAATTTCAATTTCAATTTTTTCTGTTTAGCCATTAAATCATAACTTACTTTTTTATTGTAGGCAAATCATTTAAAAAGTTGAAAAGATAGAGTGGAAGTCAGATTGGCTGAAGCTAAAATGGACAAAAAGAAACCTCAGATTTAGTAATAAAGATCCCACCCTATAAGAGATTTACAAACGACATGGTTATCATTAATTTATGCAGAAAAGTCACACCAACCCAGGGTGTGTTTGGATAAACAACTTATTTAAGAGCTTATCACATAAGACCTTATCGCATGAGAGCTTATGCCATAAGGGCTTAAAGAAAGAAAAAGAAAGAAAGGGACATGAGAGGATTCGACAGTTGAAAAACACGGATAGGGTGTTTAGTGCATAAATTTCATTATGATAATTCCATGTTTTCTCCCAAACGACTTATAAAAATAAGTCAAAAACTCCTTATGGGATGACATAAGTTATTTTTATAAACTCTGCCAAACACACTGCATAAGAGCTTATGTCATCAGATAAGTCAAAAGGAGATTAAATAAGCTCTTCCAAACGTTACCCTAATAGTTTCGATTTGCTTTTGCCTGCTCAAGTTAGGTAAGGTTTAAATGGATTTGATATCACCGCAAGAAAAAAAAATTGCTATCACATTACCTTTGCACCTTATCCTGACTCTACTACAATTCTTACCTGTGCAGTTCCACTGGCGATCAGTGAGTCAAAAAGGTGTCATATGCTGCCAATAGTCGGTGTATACACATTTTTACTGACGGAAGATGCATCCTTCACCCCCTTGTAGTTGTTATAAAAAAATGAGTATAAGTTTTATCATTTTCACTCAATCCTTGACAAAAAAGGAGTATAATTTATATTATTTTCACTGTGTCAATTATTTTAGCATCAATCAATCATGTATTCTAACAAACTCAATTAAAATGATTTTTTTCCTCATAAAAACCACTTGTTAGTTGTTACCATTAAGGCATTAACACCTGTTCTGTTAGTGTGCTTAACCGCTCAAGCAGTAAAAGTGTAAAACTAACAAACACCCCAACAGCCCCTTATCCCTCTTACCACGGTGGGGCACCACCACACCTCCACCACCGTCAATGTTATCACCATCAATCAAATATGGGACCCGCCAAAATTTGCATCTCCCCGTTTTATGGTTGTTGTCTAACTATTAAGTATTAACACTTTAACATAACTTGGTATAATGCAATGTCGTGTCTATCACGGTTATTTTACAGCGAGAAACCCATCTGTTACATACAAAACTTGGTTTGTCAAGAAAAGAAGCACACTCTCCTTCATTCATTATACCCACCACACCAAAACAAATCGCTTTCTTATTTCATCTCTTAAACTTTTTCTTTGGTTACATCTCCTTAAACTTTATTAATTCACCTTCCAACACCCCTTCTCCCATTTACATTTCTATATCTCCTTCTCTCTCTCTCTCTCATTCAGTGGGTACAATGTATAATAATGTGGGGTGGGTGCTTCCTATAATGGGTGCCTCAGGGTGTTGAATGTAAAGTTGTGTTCTTTATTGTTTGTTGTGGATGGCAGGGAAAGAGCAAGGGAGTTTGTGATCACCTAAGTGGTGGTTTCAATGGACACCAAGGGGAGACTCGTTGCAGGGTCACATAACAGGAATGAGTTTGTTCTTATCAATGCTGATGAGACTGCCAGAGTGAGTGTGAACTCTTGCTTGCTTAATGGTTATCTTAACTTGCTGTTTTTTCAACTGTGCTATATATCACCAAATTGATGAGCCCTCTTGTGTTTGTTTCTTATGCTGAATTCCCAACTCACTTGGACTAAATTTCATTCCATGCCCTCTTCAATTTGTACCTTCATATGACTTTTCGATTGTTTTTCATGGAAAATAGTTTCTGAAAATGTTTTCTTCTCATCATAGTGAGACTTCCAATCTGCAATAACTGCAGTAGGAAGAGTTTCTTGCTCAATTTTAGAGCTGGGAAATAATTAACTGCATGAAAGTTTACGACTTTGATGCTTGCTCAATATCATGAATCCCGTGCACTTTCCATCTTCTGTTAGTGTAATCTACTGTCTAATTTTCATGATCTTATCAAGGTTAACATTACTCATACCGTATGATATGATTGCAGGTGAACGATGTTACAGAATTGAGTGGCCAAATTTGCCAGATCTGTGGGGATGAGATAGAGGTTACAGTGGATGGGGAACCATTTGTTGCTTGCAATGAATGTGCATTCCCCGTGTGCAGACCTTGCTATGAATATGAAAGAAGAGAGGGGAACCAAGCTTGCCCTCAGTGCAAAACCAGATACAAACGCCTCAAGGGTGAGGGTTTCAACCAATTTTTACTCTGATCTCTCTTTTTTTTTTATATATAGCATGGGGATTTTACATTTGGCTAACAATGCAACCAATATAAGGTAGTCCTAGAGTTGATGGTGATGAAGAAGAGGATGATATTGATGATTTAGAGAATGAGTTTGACATTGGAAGCAATATCAGGCGTGACCCTCATCACATTGCTGAGGCTATGCTCGCTGCTCGCCTTAACATTGGCCATAATAGTTCACAAGTGAATGCTTCAGGGCTCACCACACCATCAGAGTTAGATGCAGCTTCTGTGGTCCCTGATATCCCTCTCCTTACATATGGTCATGAGGTTAATTGGTTTCCAAGTCACTCATGGTTGTTCTTGCCTTCCTTATGCCATTTCTGGGGCCTAGTTGTTTAACTATGGTTTTCTTTTTTGTCAATTAAGGATGTTGGGATTTCTGCTGATAAGCATGCTCTCATTATTCCTCCATTCATGCCTCGTGGGAAACGGGTTCATCCTATGCCTTTTCCTGATTCATTTGTACCAGGTAATTTGTTTTATTTTGTTTCGTCTTGCATGTGCACAATGTTTTACATTCTGTGCCTTTGTGCTATGCTTAAACTGAGTGGTGAATGGTGATGCAGTTCAACCCAGACCAATGGATCCTAAAAAGGATTTAGCAATTTATGGATATGGAAGTGTTGCATGGAAGGAACGGATGGAGGAGTGGAAGAAAAAGCAGAATGAAAAACTTGAGGTGGTTAAGCATGAAGTGGGTAACGATGGTGGGAAAAATGGTGATGAACTTGATGACCCTGATTTGCCAAAGTAAGTGATGTCATTTAATTCTTATAATTTGTAAATTGAAATTTTGCTGCTGATACTGGTCAGGTTTTATCTGTATGTGCTTTTTCTTTTGTGCTTGAATGTTAAATTATTTCAACTAATCTCAGACTAGAATTAGCTGCTTGAATCAGAGCTAGTCCAAACTAATTTGGCTTTCTCCTATGGCTCTAAAATAAAACAAAACGCTACAGAGACAAAGAAAAAGGTGTCTCGGTCAGTGGTGTCTGTTTAACCACAAGAAGTTCCTACTTCATTTCCTTAATGTATTTGGTTTAAGAATATTTGTTGATTTGAACCTATGTAAACAGAATGGATGAAGGCAGACAACCACTCTGGAGGAAGTTGCCAATTAGTCCAAGCAAGATTAATCCATATCGAATTATAATAGTACTCCGGATTGCCATTCTTGGCCTCTTTTTTCACTATAGAATTCTCCATCCAGTCAATGATGCATATGCATTGTGGCTGACATCAGTAATATGTGAAATCTGGTTTGCTGTGTCATGGATTTTGGATCAGTTTCCAAAATGGTGCCCAATTGAGCGAGAAACATACCTTGATCGTTTATCACTCAGGTATCTATCTTTCTGTGTCATTCTGTGTGTGTGTGAGAGAGAGAGAGAAAGAGATTTTTAGTTTAATAATTCTTTACAACTTTAACAGGTATGAGAAAGATGGAAATGCATCTGAATTAGCTGATATAGACGTGTTTGTTAGTACAGTAGATCCTTTGAAAGAACCTCCACTTATCACTGCAAACACAGTTCTATCCTTTCTTGCCGTAGATTATCCAGTGGACAAAGTTGCATGCTATGTCTCAGATGATGGTGCAGCTATGCTTACATTTGAAGCCCTTTCAGAAACATCTGAATTTGCAAGGAAGTGGGTTCCATTCTGTAAGAAGTTCAGCATTGAACCACGGGCTCCTGAATGGTATTTTGCTCACAAGGTTGACTATCTGAAAGACAAAGTAGATGCAGCTTTTATCAGGGAGCGTCGCGCTATTAAGGTTCAAAATTGTTGTTAATATGTCCTTTAGTAGTTTGAAACTTTCACATTTGTGCAGGAGATAAGTTAACATCATGAAGTAGCTCCTCTTGAGTTATGCTTTATTACTATCATCTGATAGATTGCATTTTCAATTTTGTTGGAACAGAGGGAGTATGAAGAGTTCAAAGTGCGGATTAATGCTTTGGTTGCAACGGCACAGAAGGTTCCCGAGGATGGTTGGACAATGCAGGATGGGACTCCATGGCCAGGGAACAATGTCAGAGATCATCCTGGAATGATACAGGTGAGTGGCATTTTTGTGATACAAAACTTGGTCTTCAGTCTAGACTTGGAAAATGCTGTGTCTACATGCAGGTTTTCCTTGGTCAAAATGGTGTCCGTGATATTGAAGGATATGAGTTACCTCGTCTTGTGTATGTGTCTCGTGAGAAAAGACCTGGATATGAACACCATAAGAAAGCTGGTGCTATGAATGCTTTGGTAGAGTTCTCTCTTTCATAAAGTTTTCAGATTTCATGTGTCTTTCCAAATTCTAAATGTCTTTGTTGATTATCAAGGTGAGAGTTTCAGCAGTCATTTCAAATGCTCCCTACCTACTGAATGTCGATTGTGATCACTACATAAACAACAGCAAGGCACTTCGTGAAGCCATGTGTTTCATGATGGATCCTACATCAGGGAAAAATATATGCTATGTACAATTTCCTCAAAGATTTGATGGTATTGATCGTCATGATAGATACTCAAATCGCAATGTTGTATTCTTTGATGTAAGTAAGAATTTGTTCTTGTTCCTTTGTGCTTACATATGCTTTGGAGGAAAAGCTAACCTCCGTTTCAATATATTATATTATACAGATCAACATGAAGGGTTTAGATGGCATCCAAGGACCAATATATGTGGGAACTGGGTGTGTCTTCAGGAGGCAGGCACTCTATGGATATGATGCCCCTGCTAAGAAGAAACCACCAAGGAAGACCTGTAACTGTTGGCCCAAATGGTGCTGCCTCTGTTGTGGATCTAGGAAGAAGAATAGGAAGGTGAAGTCAAGTGCGAAAAAGAATAAGGATGCTACAAAGCAAATACATGCATTACATAGTATTGAAGGTAGGAGATACCTCAAATCTGCAATGCCTTTCATTTGGAAACTTTTCAGAAATATTCTAAAACACTAAATAGTCTTTTCAGGTGCAACAAATTGCACTTTGCACTAAAATGATAATATATACTTTTATTTTCTTTGCATGCTGGTAAAACTTACCAATTTTTTTTAGTTGCACTTAGTGTTCCTCTTGAAATATCAATCACAGGAATTGACAGTGAGAAGTCATCATTAATGTCTCAACTGAAATTGGAGAAAAAATATGGGCAATCAGTTGTTTTCATAGCTTCAACGCTTCTGGAAGATGGGGGTATTCTAAAAGCAGCAACTTGTGCATCACTCTTGAAAGAAGCCATCCATGTTATCAGTTGTGGTTATGAAGATAAGACAGAGTGGGGGAAAGAGGTTGGATGGATATATGGGTCAGTTACTGAGGATATTTTAACAGGTTTCAAGATGCACTGTCATGGTTGGCGATCTGTTTACTGCATGCCTAAAAGGCCTGCTTTTAAAGGTTCAGCTCCTATAAATCTCTCAGACCGCTTGCATCAAGTTCTCAGGTGGGCTCTTGGATCTGTTGAGATCCTTTTGAGTAGGCATTGTCCTATATGGTATGGATATGGTTGTGGCTTGAAATGGCTAGAGCGCTTTTCTTACATAAACTCGGTTGTTTATCCTTTGACATCACTTCCCTTAATTGCCTACTGCACCTTGCCGGCTGTCTGCCTTCTCACTGGAAAATTCATTGTCCCTGAGGTATGATCAATTGTAGGAATACATAAACATAACCTTTTGTTGATTATGTTGTGTTGCATTGTTTAGCTAATGTATGATTAATCATTTTGCTGTTACCAGATTAGCAACTATGCCAGTATCATTTTCATTGCTCTATTCATCTCTATAGCTGCAACTAGCATCCTGGAAATGCAGTGGGGAGGTGTTGGCATACATGACTGGTGGAGGAATGAGCAGTTCTGGGTCATAGGTGGTGCCTCCTCACACTTGTTTGCTCTCTTCCAGGGTTTGCTTAAGGTCCTGGCAGGAGTTAATACAAACTTCACTGTCACATCCAAAGCTGCAGATGATGGAGACTTTGCTGATCTCTACCTCTTCAAGTGGACATCACTGTTGATCCCTCCTTTGACCTTGCTTATCATTAACATAATTGGAGTTATTGTAGGGGTTTCAGATGCAATAAACAATGGCTATGATTCATGGGGTCCTCTTTTTGGCAAACTTTTTTTTGCTCTCTGGGTCATTGTCCATCTTTACCCATTCCTCAAGGGAGTTATGGGAAAACAGGAAGGTGTTCCTACCATCATTTTGGTCTGGGCTATTCTTCTTGCCTCAATCTTCTCACTTCTATGGGTCAGGATCAACCCATTTTTGTCAAAAGATGACATTGTGTTGGAACTTTGTGGGTTGAATTGTGACTAGGAAATGGAAGTCTTGGATGGTTTGATATTGTTGTGCAGAAAATGTCTGCAATATGCATCAAGTTATGGTCAAAGACATCACTACATGCAATGCAGTATGTTGTTCAGAGCCGTTACTGCCAAAAGGGCAATTGTAGCGGGTGTATGTAGATATATAAAGGGTTTCATTAGTTTTTTATACATGTGCATTCTGTGGGTTTAAAAGTCTGAATCCTAGTTCAGTTTATAAGGCAGAGTAGGTTAGGTGGTTCTGATTTATAATTTCCTTCTGAATAAGGTATATCATATTTGTAATCAATAGTATTTCCATGTTCTGTATTTTCCCCTTTATGAAAAGCATTTAGAATAGTACTTATCTCACGAGTCTAGAGGAAAACAGAAACTACATCACTGTCTCGTGAAAGCTAAATCTAATTTGATTATAAGGTCATTGTCTTGTAAACTACCCAAGTAAATATCTAAATGAAGAAGAGGTGCAGTAAACACAATACCCAGCATTAGCCTCATCAACACTGGTATTCACATGTGGCTGAACCTTAATTTAATTCGCCCAACTTGAATTCAATTTTGGTGACAACAATTAAAGTTCAGATATAATAGACATTTAACCGTTTGTAAGGAGTTTGTACCAAATTGTGACTTGTAGTTGATTCAACATAAACATCATCTTTCGCCACTGCTTGCTGTAAGTTTATTTGACAACTAGGAGTAATATTATTATTCACACAACCTTAAATTGTCTCATGATGTGGTTGTGTAGGTGCATTCATGTTCTTGTCAGTATTCCACAATTCATTAATTTAACGTTTGATTACTCAATTAGTCCTTGAACCTTTTGACTTTTAAAAGAATTCGAATAAATTCTTAAACTTTAAAAAGTTTATAATTGAGTCCTTAAATTTATAAAAAAAAAAATCATATTTGGGTACCTCGTAGGCATCTTTTTTAGAGATAATATATATGTTCAACTATCTACAACATCAATGATTCCAATATTTATATGTATATATATATTTATGGATTTTGATTAATAAAAAAATTAGAAAAAAAATCATCCCTGAAATTTTTCACTCACAATTTCAATTACTATTTTTTTTTTGTCTTCGGTCAATTGCACTAATGTCAACTACTCTTTGATACTAAATAAGAAAAGAAAAGAAAACATACAGAATAAAATCAAGTTATTTACGACAAATGATAATGTATATTAGCAGTGTACCAAAAAGAAAAATAATATGTCTTGGCAGCCAGAATTTCTTGCATTCCTTTAACTTTTGCATTTTTATAATGAGTGATATATTTTGATAATAATGTTTTTTACATTCAATTATACATTATCTCATACATGAATAAGTATTATAAGAGTCAAATATTTTTAATGTTATAATAATATATAATTAAATGACAGTGTATTACAATTAATTTTTTTTGGTAATCAAGAGGGCCTAATGGCCCACAGCAAACAAAAAAACCAACTAAATCTTTTTAAAATAGGCTGTCTTTCTGTTACGGTGAGGTTGACTATTGCAAACACAGATTTGAAGGCCCATGTTAAAACCCAAAAACTTTGGCCCATAGGATAAGAAAGACCAAAAGGGTTGTTATATAATGACACAGAGAAGGTAGGGTTTTAGAGTCACTGCCTCTGAGCTTGGGATTTCAGTCGCCGCAGGAGCAACGTCAGGTTCTCCGAATCTTACTCTTCTTAGCATAACATCATTCTCATTTTCTACATTCAATTGCATTTGTTGATTCAACTTCGAGATTCAGAGGAAACTGTTTTGTTTTTCCAGCTAGATTTCATATTTTTTCTATGGTTGATGTCACTCTCTGTTGTAGCATCTTGCATTTCTCAAACTGAACGCAATAATCGCTACAACAAGATGATTTGTTTATTAAGTTTCATGTCAAATCAACCATCAAATTTTCGTTCTCATTTTTAGCTAACTTTAATTATCCATCTTTTTAGCTTCTGTTGATTTATTTATTTTGATTTTGATTATGATTTTGAAGGAGGGGAAGGATGTCTCACAGGAAGTTCGAACACCCCAGGCACGGTTCCCTTGGATTTCTCCCCAGGAAGCGTGCTGCTCGTCACAGAGGAAAAGGTATTTTCTGGTTTTGTGTTCTATCAATCATCATGTGTTTCTATTGTAATTTGTGGATTTTCAAAGCAAATTTCTGTTGGAAATGTTTTTGCTGATCTGATCTATCTAATAATATTTGATGTTTATATTTCTGATTATGATTATTATTTTTCCATGGAGTATTGTTGGCTGCTGTGTAGTTTATCAAGGGTCTCTGATATTTTTTTCTGAGTGTTCTCAACTTTATTTCAACTCATAATTTTGTAATTTCACTCATGCAGTGAAGGCATTCCCAAAGGATGACCCATCCAAGCCACCAAAGCTTACTGCCTTCTTGGGTTACAAGGCTGGTATGACTCACATTGTTAGAGAGGTCGAGAAGCCAGGATCAAGTGAGTTGCATTCTCATTATCCGTCATTTATTTGTTAAATTAAATGAATATGCCTTTCCAAATTATTGTTTTTCATGTGGGGCTATCAGAGCGTGGCTTGTAATTTAATCAGCTATTTACCATTTCGTCATTCACAGCTGGGCCATTTTAACTGTGGAAATAATTAATTTGGTTTATCAAATATAAAGTTGTTGGTTATGATAGTGTTCTTTCTCAAATTATCAAAGGGGACACTGGTTCATGACCTTCTTCCTTTATTTCTAGAGTTGCTGTTCTGAAAATTGATTTTAGTATTTTGGCATTTGTAAAATGCATGTCTATAATGCTGGTGTTGCATTTTCTTACTGATAAATAAAACTTCCTTGTATGTGTTCTACCTGCTGTATATCATTATGGTGTCATCCGTTTTCTAATTCTATCATATATTTTTTTACTCCAGAGCTTCACAAGAAGGAGACCTGTGAGCCTGTTACAATTATTGAGACCCCTCCAATGGTTGTTGTTGGGGTTGTTGGTTATGTGAAAACTCCCCGTGGTCTTAGAACATTGAACACTGTGTGGGCTCAGCATTTGAGTGAGGAGGTGAAGCGTAGGTTCTATAAGAACTGGTGCAAGTCCAAGAAGAAGGCTTTCACAAAGTACTCAAAGCAATATGAATCTGAAGAAGGGAAGAAAAACATTGAGGCACAGCTCGAGAAAATAAAGAAGTATGCAACTGTTGTCCGTGTTTTGGCTCACACTCAGGTACTGATGTAAATGTGATTTTATTGTTTTTAATCCCTCATTCTATTATATATGAAGTAGTAGTGAATACTTTATTTTGAAGTTCAACTCTAATCTTTGTTTCTGTGTGATGAGAATGATGAAATTCTTGTGCCAATGCAGTGCCATAGAATTTGGTGCTATGAGCAGCACTTTCCACACGAGATTTCTGACTCCCATTGGTTTTTGTCGGAGTAATTTCTTTTAGTTGTCATCTTAATTGGTTGAGAAAATGTAGGAAAATTAAGAAAAGGTAAAATGTAAAATAAAATTCTGGTTATTTACTCATCAAACGGTTTGGCAGTCTGTATATAACATCATTTCTTACCTATTGCAAATTCTTTTTCCTGTGTTATTATTTTGCACTTTGTTGTATAATGTTATGATAATCTTATTTTCATTTAATTAAAAAGTTACTGCTTATTATCACACGGCTTAGTTTTGATATATGTTTCTAACATTTTAGTCTGTTTCTTCCTTTTTTTCAGATCAGAAAAATGAAGGGGTTGAAGCAGAAGAAAGCCCATATCATGGAGGTTCAGGTCAATGGTGGGACTATTGCACAGAAGGTGGACTTTGCATACAGTTTCTTTGAGAAACAGGTTCCTATTGATGCTGTGTTCCAGAAGGATGAGATGATTGACATCATTGGTGTGACAAAAGGTAAGGGTTATGAAGGTGTTGTTACTCGTTGGGGTGTTACCCGCCTTCCCCGCAAGACTCACAGGGGTTTGAGGAAGGTTGCTTGTATTGGTGCCTGGCATCCTGCCAGAGTTTCTTTCACTGTTGCTAGGGATGGTCAGAATGGATACCACCACCGAACTGAGTTAAACAAGAAGATTTACAGACTTGGCAAAGCTGGGCAAGAGTCTCACGAGGCTGTTACTGAGTTTGATAGGTGAGTTGATTTATTACTAGAAATATTTTGGTTCTTGCTTGTAATATTAAGTTGATAATCAAACTGATCAAGCTTGGTTCTTTTTGCCAGGACTGAGAAAGACATTACCCCAATGGGTGGCTTCCCACACTATGGTATTGTGAAGGATGATTATATCATGGTCAAGGGTTGCTGTGTTGGTCCTAAGAAAAGGGTTATCACATTGCGCCAATCCCTGCTTAAGCAGACTTCTCGTCTTGCACTGGAGGAGATCAAACTCAAGTTTATCGACACCTCTTCAAAGTTTGGACATGGCCGCTTCCAGACAACACAAGAGAAGCAAAAGTTCTATGGACGCCTCAAAGCATAATTATGCTAATTGGATGGAACTTCTAGTGGTACTATTCAAGATATATTTGGCTACCATCTCTTTAAAACTTTGTAGTGTCTTATTTTGACATTGTAACTCATGGATCTTTGGTTAGTTGAGTTTTTATATGTTGGTCGAACTTTTACTTTCAAGGGAGATTGAGTTGTACTCAAAAGTACTTCAAGTTTTGTTTATTTTATGGTTTGCATCTTATCTCTTTTTTTAAAATTTTTATTTGATTTATAATTGTCTGTGTGCAAGGTATTTGGCATTGTCATTTCTTCTTTTACTTAGATCATTTATTAAGGTCATAATGTATGACTCAGAAATGGGAGGCTTTGTGGGGATTTAGAACCGACAGGGCCTTCATAATGTTAGTAGTCTCTTAGGATCTGGGGTTCTCCTTGATAGCACACAACAAAGCTCGCCCACGTGGATGGAAAGCTTCTTCCCGCTCCGTGGCTAGGCTAGGTGGATCGCGTTGGCCCAATTTGCTCTACCCTCTATTCCAAGCTATGCTATGCAATGCAAACCTTTCTTCTGCTCCCTAGCACCTTCTGCAGGCTATGAGGCTACGCCTCCCATGGCTTTGTTAGCTAATGCTTCATTACATTAACAAAAGAAAAATGTTAACTAGACATTCTTTATTCCTCTTTAACATGTTATTATTGGGTGTATTTTATGTGAGATCCACAAAAATATATGATTCCACATTAAATCCACCTAATAATGGAGGGTTTGTTAAAAAAGGGTGTTGATAGCATGGCTCTTAACAGAATGTTCAACTTTGATAATAACAAATTAAAATGTTAAGACTCAAAAAGTTATACAATTTCGGAGATTTTTTTTTTTCGTGTGATGGAATTAGTTTTGAAAAAAAAAACTATTTCAATAATTGAGTAGTCAAGATAAAATTAGCTTTATGTTTCTTATTGAAAAATAACTTCAATGCACTTTGTTTTTTGTTTTTAAACACTTTTTCGTTTGTTTGAATTACGTAAAGAAATATTTTGGAGTTTAGTAGGGATGACAATGGATACGGTAATATAATACTTGTTCACACGTTTAGATACATACAATCGTGGGTAGCAACTTAAATACCCGTATCCATTACCTGCATTTTAATTAACAATGAAAAATCAATAAATAAAAAAATTTATTAGAAATATACGAAGAGGAAGTGATATGCAATTTATATTTTAAGAAATATTTTTTTAACATCAAAATAGATATATCATATAATTTCTCTTTTGTTTTTTCTATGTATCATAGAAAAGATTATATACAAAGAAGATAAAAAAAAATAGAAAAATATATATATATATATATATATATATATATATATATATATATATATATATATATATATATGATATTAGTGTCCAAAATTTGAAGTTGACAAAAAGAACTCATATTCCTCTTAAAAGAATGTTGGCCGAGTAAATAGCCAATTTGGTCCCTAAAACTGTAAGATCGTGTCAATTTGGTCCCTCAAATTAACGAAATTGCAAAAAGGTCCCTGAAACTGTCAAACGTCGATCAAGTTGGTCCCTCCGTTAGGCGGGGTCACTTGACGCCGCAATAATGCCGACGTGGCACGTTAAGTGCCCATGTGGCATGACAAATGGACCACGCTTTCGAGGACCAATCGACACTAAATTCCGGGGACCAAATTGACACTCAAACGGCTAAAAACCTATCTTCTTCTTCCTTCTACTGCCTTCTTCCTTCCTTGGTGATTCTCGTTGTCTCTCTCGCTCTCTCTCCTTCGTCCTCTCGTTTCTCTCTCTCTCTCTCGCTCTCTCCAACTACACAAAAGGGATGCCGATGGGTGGTGGTTCGTCGTTACCATACTCAAGACAAACCAAGAAACCCACAACTCCGTCTTGGTCGAGTAGCTCCGGGGGTTGATGGGGCGAAATCAACAACCCCTCACCTTTGTTTTGCAACCGTGAGAGGAGAGTCGTGTTACGAATCTCTAGGACTCGAGGAACCCGGGAGGGCCTTCTATGGATGTCCCTTTCCATTGGTAACATTCAATCCCAAAACTCCATTAGGGTTTTGCGATTTTCTTGCACTTTGCAAGTGAGCACGGTTTCTACTAACCCTAATTTCTTTATGTCAAATTGTTGCGGGGTGAAGGCAATTGTGGCTATCTTGTCCGGGTGGATGAGATTCCCGAGATTTTCAAGGTTCTCGAGAGATGTGAAACTCTTAATGATAATCGGGCAAGAGGGAATAATGAAGGCGGAACCGATTGAGCTGATTGGCAAGGTTGACACTTTGGTTGCGGATGTTAGAATGGTCAAATTTGGGGTTGTTGTAATGTGTGTGTTGTTAAGTGTTTGTCCTGGTTTGGTGGATTGGTAGGCGAGTGCTTAGGTAGTTTTAGATGTGATGTTCTTAGGTATTATGATGTAGGCATATTTTGGAATGTAATGTGTAAAGTATTGTCCTATTTTGGAAATGACATGAATGACAAGCTTGGAGTAATCTGTCATTTTGTTGCATAAGACAAACTGTCATTTTGTTACATAAAATGAAAGGAAGCACCAAAATATGGTCCAAAAGACAAATTCCATAGGTATTAATTGAAGCACCAAAAGGTGTCCAAATATGTCTTACAAAAGTACATATAAACCTGTACCAAACTAGAAATTACAAAGAGATAAACCATACACAAAATATACAATAGAATCCATTGTTCACAAAGAGATAAACCATTACAGCAGAATCCATTGTTCACATGTGTCATTAACACAAAACAGAGGCACCATCAATTGTGCAAATATATCATTGTACTAAATTATCCAAAATCCAAAATAGTCTTGACTTCATGGTTTCCTTGGATGCATCTGTGGCAGCCACGGAGTTGGAATGAAAGACATGAACTGTGGTTGTCCTTCCCCTTGATCCAGGTGGTGGTCTTGGAAGTTCGACCATGATAGGCCGTGGAGCTGGAATTGGAAGTGGTGGTGGTGCAAGAGGGGTTGGGGTGGTCTTGGTGCAAGAGGGGCAGGCTTGGTGGGTCATTCTTGGTGGGCCTCTAACCGGGGTTCCTTTGGCACTTGTGGTATAAGAGGTCCTCTTATACCATATCTCCTTGCCTGCAGCAGAGAAATCGATAACATAGTGTCAATTTAGTCCCCAAAATATGCAACTTAAAATCAAAATAGTCCCCGAACTTTTATATATGAAATCAACTCGGTCCTCGCAAAAGCCATCTTACCCTCTCGCACTCTTTCTTTGTGATGGTGGATTGGCCTGAACTTGTACTTGGAGGATCTTGAACTTGTCTTTGGAGGATCTTGAACTTGTTGCTGCACTTGTGGTGGTACATCTTGAGATTCCACTGCTCAATAGTAGGAGCAATTGTGTTAATGGTATCTCGGACACTAAATCCTCTTGTCCTTGAGTTGATGTCTTAGCTTTAGGTTTTGAGGAACTCCGGTGTTCATGCATCCCCTACTATTATGGCCCTCAATGCCACATCTTGAGCAAGTGAAGTTAGGATATGACCTCTTGACTTATGACCACACACGGGTTCCTCATTTCCATCCTTCCTTCTCTGTTTCTTTGGTCTCCCAAAGACTTCTCTTGAGCTTAGGTGGAACCGGCTTGGCATAATCAGTGGGCGTCCAAAATTGTTCGGACTGTGTTGGTTGAATGAAAAATTGGTAAGTTGCATCATATGCCCCCATTGTTAGCCAGACATGACAACACTCTTCTGCCCTTTGATTCCTATATGCAATTGCAGCACATGCATGCTTACATGGCATACCTGTCAAAGTATGCAAATATCCATAAATAACACTGTCACAATAGAAAAAAAGCAGAAAACAATATACAAAAATCAAACAACATGTCATCACCATCACCTGTTAGTTGCCAAAACCTGCATGTGCAAGTTTGTTCACTCAGGTTGACATCAACCTTAGAAGGAAGGTTCTGCACTTCAAACCGCATGCCATCACCATCACCTGTCCACACAGGAGTCCACAGATTGCTATCCAACAATGACCTATCAACAATGACATTGAACTCCTTTTTTAGGAAATCAAAAACCTCTACATGTGTGATTTTGGGTTGGCTACGGATCTTTTCTTCTAGCTTCTTCACAACCCATTTTCTGTTTGCTTGATTAACCTTAAAGGCTCTGCAGCAGCTGTGAGTCTCCTTGAAGGTCTTAATTTGGAAACTCCTCCTTACATTACTCCTACCACAATAAATCTCCCATTCACAACCAACTTCCTTGCATTTAGCTCTAGCCCTGAAGCTATCATTTTTCACCCATTTTATTGGCCTGCCCATGTGTATGGTGTAATCCTTCACAGCTGCCTTGAAAGATGATAAATTTGTAAACTCCATGCCTAATACCAAATTGACATTACCAAACTTTGCTCTGTCATTAAACTGAGGGAAGTTAGGCAAACCTGTTGTTCCATTATTCTCCTCATCTGTACTAATAGGATCCTTCATTTCCTCGGACTTGTAGCTTGCATCACTCACAACTTCTTGCTGCACTTGATTGCTTCCACCACCTAATTCCCCATAATTAAAGAAGTCTTCATGCCCTGTATAAAACTCAGCCCAACCATCATTATCATCACTGCTGTCACCATTTGAAGGACTAGGTGACCTCTCCCTACTCTTACTTGAAACCTTCTTCTTACCCTTTCCATCACTCCCACTAGCCTTCTTACCCTTAGCCTTCTTACCCTTGGATGAAGTCCCAACAACCTTCTTACCCTTAGCCTTCTTACCCTTGGATGAAGTCCCAACAACCTTATTTCCCTTAGCCTTCTTACCCTTGGATGAAGTCCCAAAGAACCTTATTTCCCTTAGCCTTCTTCCCTTCGTTCTTGCTTAACACCACTTCCTCATAATCATCTGAACCGATTACAATCGGAGGAGGCTTGTAATGGCTGTCCTCTGCACTTTCATCGCCAGGAGAATGGTTGTCCTCATATGGACTCATGTGACACTCATCAACATCCATGTTAGCGAGCATTCAAAGCTTCCTGGTTAGGCACCCATGCCTGAAGGGGCTCGGGGGCATACTCGTGATAAATCTCAATCTCATTCCCATTGAGGAGAGCGCCTTAACCATATCTATGAAGCTCATCATCACAAGGTTAGTTCTCTCAACCCAATATCCAGGTCCCCGTCCTGGCTTCAACCACCACAATTTGTCAACCTTAACATAACCCTTACACACCTTCACAATGCTAAACAAATCAAAAACATTGAGTGTGTCTGAGTCCAACTCTTCCCACACATCCATCTCACCACCCACATACTCCAGAATTCCTCTCTCATTCCTCAACAATATGCCTCCATAGTGCACGATAACAGTGATCATAGTACTCATTCTGCACATTAACAAAGAAGCATAAATTAAAAAACGTTTCATATACTCTGTTACAAAACGAAAAAACAGAGCATCGCAACAAACCCTATACCCACCCACATTGATGATGAAGAATTCGCAACAATGGGTAAAACGATAACTAGGGCAAATGCCCAAGTACAAAACTACTTGTAATAGAGGCTTAGATGAAAACCTACCCAACCCCTACCACATGCACAGATGAAGAAGAAGATGAACAATCAAAACCCATAACTCAAAACAAAATGGGTAAACAAAATACACACTGCGTTTTGAGTGGAAGCGAGTTCCGGTGAGGTTCCTGCGACGGGTTATGGTCTCCGTGAGCGGTTGCGCAGACGGAAGGGTGTGGCGAGAGGAGGAGGAGGGAGGACGGGGGAAGATGAAAAGGTAAAATGAGGGATGGAAATGACACGATGTTAAAGAGTTAAATTACGAATTGAGTGTCATTTGGTCCCGGAATTTAGTGTCGATTGATCCTCAAATCGTGGTCCAAATGTCATGCCATGGGCACTTAACGTGCCACGCCGTCGCCATTAACGGCGTCAAGTGACCCTGCCTAACGGAGGGACCAACTTGATCGACGTTTGACAGTTTCAGGGACCTTTTTGCAATTTCGTTAATTTGAGGGACCAAATTGACATGATCTTACAGTTTCAGGGACCAAATTGGCTATTTACTCAATGTTGGCCAGATAAGCATGAATGGCCAACTCAAAAACTATATGGATAAGATTTTTGGTAGTGGGTGAGTGTTGGTGCCTTGGTGGGGCTACCAAAAACTCCAAAAGCCGAAAGCTGAGCAAATCTTCAAACTTGAATCCTTAAATTCAATCAATTCAGTTTTATCTTATAAATAAATTCACGATATCATTTTCATGCGTGACACTGACACCTCTCATTAACACACACACACTCTCTAAGGCAAGTTTTCTCTCTCTATCTGCTTCTCAGTTTAGAACAAAATCAATCTGCTGTTTGCTGAGATGTTACGATTTACAGCAACTTTAGGACTCTGAGCTGGGATTTGAAGTTACCCTTTTTCTCTTTTGCGATTTTCTTCAATGCTATTTGTTCTACATAGTCCCTTCATTCAGGTCTCCAATTGGGTATGCGAGTTTCATTGACTATGAAATAAATTTTTTTTTTTTTTTTGCCATCAGGTTTTGCATTGTGATTTATTGGCATCGTGATTTAGTGCAATTGGGTTTTGCAAAAAAATTGAAATGTTTTTTGGGGTGTTATTCAATTTCAGTGACATTTTCAAGCATGACTAATGTGAACTACTACTTCAATTGCTAGCTTTCAGATTGATTCAGACTAGAGATGCTATTTATAAATTGAAATAGACAAAAAAAAAAGTTAAAGTGATTGAGTATGATTTTTTAACCACACCACTTTTTACAGGTTAATTTACAATGTCTGAACCTTCCAAGGTCATTCATGTTCGAAACGTGGGGCATGAGATATCTGAAGTACTCTCTCTCTCTCTTGTTGGATGTCTATATTGTTTGCACTTGCCATTTGTTTTTGTAATAGATAATGTAATGACTATACTCTGGCTCAATTGCTTTAGCTTTGTTTTTGAAGCGACTAGAACTAGACATTGGCCAAAAGGGTGAATAAATGAGGTGGTAAGTGGTAACTGTATCTCAAGAAATAACTTTTTTACAAACGTCTTGTAAATTGTTCCATGTTTTCGTTTTCTATTTTAGTTATTGATCGCAACCATTTTTAGTTTTCTCTAACATGTGTCCCTATACCAGATTGATTCTTAAATGATACCTGATGATCAAGGCTAAATAAAGATTATCCCTTGTCCACTGTATAGGTCGAAATGAGTATTTGAATTCATAATTTTAGATATGCTGTTTCCTTTACAAGTATACGTTATTTTCTCATCAAAATGTTGTTTGAGCTCTTAGTTTCAAAATGTTCTTGAAAGATTTATATTTATTGCCTCGTCTTATTGCAGAATGATTTGCTTCAGCTATTTCAGTCTTTTGGAGTCATAACAAAGCTAGTGATGCTGCGTGCAAAAAATCAGGTTTTGTTTTTCATGCCTTTAAATGAAACTTCTGTTTTCTTTATAATTTTAAGGGTGCTTCATTTTGTCATGTTATCTTTGTACAATCTACCATGTTTTCAGGCTCTTCTCCAAATGCAAGATGTTCCTTCTGCAGTTAATGCTTTACAATTTTATGAAAATGTTCAGCCAAGCATAAGGTATAAATAGCTTGTTATTTCCGTCTTTCAAAACTGTGCATGGCTGGCTTGACTATTGTTTTGATAACTTGATCATTGATGTCATATCCAGAGATTTATAATGCACTATTTATTTGCATGATGTTGGGTTTTCCTTGACAATCTAATTCTGTTATTGTTTTATTCTTTCTAGGGGAAGAAATGTTTATGTCCAGTTTTCCTCACATCAAGAACTAACAACAATCGATCAAAGTCAAGGAAGAGGAGATGAGGTTGGTATTTTTTGTATGCCTCATCTTGTTGATTGCTAAAAAAAGCGGAGAGAAATTATTGACCCCATTTTAGGCACTGTACCTTTTTTTTATGTGATATTTCCCCCCATATATCTTTTTATTGTCATATTAGACTCTTCCTTTTCAGTGGGTTCAGTGTGTTAAAGTGTTATGTTTTGTAGTTTTCTTTCTCTCTTTATCATTTTCATCTCTATTCATTCTCCTTTCTCTCTATCTCCTCTCTTTTTCTATGCTGTTCTGCTGTTGGGAACTCTCTGGATGCACAGCCAAACCGAATTCTCTTAGTTACAATTCATCACATGCTGTATCCCATAACAGTGGATGTCCTGTATCAAGTATTTTCTCGCCATGGATCTGTGGAAAAGATTGTAACATTTCAGAAGTCAACTGATCAGATTCTCTCAGATTTCTCCCTTTCTCTTCTTTCTTTCCCAATTAATTTTTTATGTCCTTTTGGACTTAAATAGTCGGGTGGGTTGAGGATATATTTTGGTCATGCAATAATTTATTTTGAACTATACAAATATTTTTCTTACATTTTACTGAAAGTTTTGTTTTTGAAAGAGCCCAAATGGTGTGGACTGGATTAATCCATGTAGCCAACTCATAGTAGGACAAGACTCAGTTGTCGTCATTGTTGTTATTGCTGCACATAAATAAATGAGTAAATAGCAGAACATGTTTCTCTAGTTTTAATGAATTTGTAATGGTTTCTGGTTTTTAATCTATAATGGAATGCTTTTCCTTTTTCAACACATTATGCATATGCTGTTGCCCTGTTAATAGATTTGAGAATTACGATTGCATTTTTTTGTAATAATATTTGATTTATGCATGCATAGTTTGTGTGCTTTCTACTAATCATTTCATGTGTATTTGCAAACTGCGTAGGCTTTCAGGCCCTCATCCAGTATCAATCACGTCAGACTGCTGCTATAGCGAGAAATGCACTTCAGGTTGTTTAACATTTCCTTTCAGCTTGGGGATTTAATTGGCTTGTTAATTCTGATATTATTTCGGAATGTTGATTGACCTTTTCGAAATTTCTAGGGACGCAATATTTATGATGGTTGCTGTCAGCTGGACATTCAGTTCTCCAAGTAGGTTAAATTTATCTAAACAGTTTCATTGTATATTGGCTTGTGGGTTTAGTTTATGTTATGCTTGTGTGAGTCCATTTGTATCCCCACTTTCTGTCGTTTCCTTTTCTCTCACTTCATTTTTTATTTATTTGATTTTCTTATGTGGATATTTAATTCATCTTAATTGTAGCCTTGATGAACTACAAGTGAACTACAATAATGACTGTTCAAGGTGATTCAGCCAGTTATTGTCTTTCTGTTTTTATTCACTTTCTAAACCTCCTTTTTAACATCTTGTCACATAGTTACTCACTTAACTTCTTCTTAGCATGACGAAATATGCAGTGTAGGAATGGCTGAGGTTTTCATGAAGTTTGCAAGGGCTGGTGTTATCATCATACAAGAAGCTGGTGGCGTAGTAAGGACAAGGACAACAACTATTGGTACCTTAGTGGTTAGTATATTCATTCTCCTACTCTATTTTTGTTTTGTTTTTTTTAATCCTTCTTATTCTCATTCTTTATTTTATTTTGTATATTGACCTCTGAATATTGTATATTGTTTTTTTGTGTGTGTTATATTGTATATTGTTTTTGTTTTATATTGTTTTGTATATTTTTTATGTTAGTTCTATTTCTAATTTGTTATTGTGCAAGTTTTGTTTATATTATTATTATTATTATTATTAAATAGCTTTTAAATTCCCGGGCCCATCATTCTTTTATATGTTTCTTTATCAATATGAAATAATCAGTTTTCACATATTCATTTTTTAAATTTTTTAAATTTTTCTATGTTTGTACTTGTTTTCATTTCATTTTTCAAAACTTTTCTATAAAGGTGCATTTTAAACACTTTTATACACTTCTTTCAAAAGTTTTCTCCATAAACTAGTTTTTTGAAAGAATCTTTTGAACTTTGTTTTTATATCTTATTTTTAAAACTTTTTTTTTGTATAAACAGGTATTTTGAAAATTACTTTTTAAACCCTATGTATATCCAATTTTTTTTAATAACAAGTTTTATGAAATTATTTTTAAACCCTTTTTATATAGTATTCTAAAACTTTTCTCTGTAAACTAGTTTTTAGATGTAATTTTTTAAACTTATTTTTATATCCTATTTTCAAAAACCTTTCATAAAAACTTTGTTTTTTATATCATTTTCAAACCTTCTATAAACTAATTTTTGCAACCAAAAAAAAAAAATTTCTTCACCCTCATTTTATATCCTATTTTTAAAACTTTTTTCCCTATAAACTACCATTATGAATTTTTTAAGACTATTTTTATATACTATTTCAAAACTTTTTTCTATAAAATAACTTTTTGAAAAGTACTTTTTAAACCCTTCCTATGTTTTCAAATTTTTTTTCTTCTATAAAGTAGTTTTTTGAAAAGTAATTTTTAAACCATGTTGTCGTGACTGTCCCATCCGGGCGTGATAAGCCTCTGACTCATCTAGTTTTATGGCTAGTATGACCATGGTTTTGTGCAAATTATATCCTATTTTCACCCAAATTAGATTAGATTGTCCTCAAGCAAGGTTTTGAGTCTCTAAAGTAGTTTTAGGTTAATTTAGCCAGTTTTGAGTCAAATAATGCACTTATAGCTGTTTCTTTGTTTTTCAGGTTAAGTAGAAGTTGAGGGAATAAAGAAACAGGGGATTCGCCTGGCGAGAGTTTCCTCGCCTCGCGAACCTGAAAGCCAGCAGAACAGTAAAAATGTCATCCTCTCTAGTTCGCACCGCGAACAAGACTCGCCTCGCGACCTCGAAGGATGACTGTTCCGAAATATGCAAGCTCTCGGGGTCGCCTCGCGAATAACTTCTTCGCCTCGCGATAATGGAAGTCGAAAAGCATCACGGTTGGCCCTCGATGTTCATAACGGCGTAATAAGAAGACTCTTCAATTCTTCGTCCCGCTCGCCGTTCTTCGCCTCGCGAGAATGCCAAAGGTTGCTGACTCTGCATAACATTCGCCGCGCGAGAGAAGGTTCGCCTCGCGAGTGGGCTAAAATTCGAATAGTATAAAAGGCTGTTCGGGCAGTTGAAAAGACTTTTGTTTTCTCCATAGTTTTTACATTTTTCTGTGTGTTTCGTTTTCTTTATGGAGAACTAATTTTCTAGATTAATCTCATCAGTAATTGATTTCCACCATACTTGAGGTTATTGTAATTCCTGTTTTGTATGCTTTTCCCTTTTTCAATACTATGTTATACATTTCGTTTGTTTAATTCGAGAGTGTATAGTGTTGTGTTGATTCATTTCATGATGTTATGTTCCTATACTTAATCACGTTTGTTTAATTCGTGTGTGTTCATTCATGTACGTTTAGTTCATGAGGGCTTAACCCCGTTTGTTTAATTCGGGAATAAGAACATATATCCGTAGTAACGATTTCGTTTGTTAATTGTTGCTACAACTGAAGGGGGATTAGAATCTGCTTAGGGCCTAGAATTACATGAACCCGATGATAGTTGTGAATTCAAGAACAGTAGATTAATCGTCTTTAGCTATTTGATAACCTTTTCAACTACTCTGTTTTATTGTTCTGTTTTTGCATTGTTTTCCAATTTCAAACCAACCCCCCCCCCCCCCCCCCCAAAAATGATTTTTGTGGTAAATAGCAAGTCAAGAGTCCTTGTGAGACGACATCCGAGTTGTCGCTTCCCTAAACTACATATTTTTGTAAACGCTCGCTTTTTGGCGCGTGGCGACAGCGCGACCAAAAATTGGCGCCGTTGCCGGGGACTCTTATTTGTTATTTTTCCATTTTTTTTTCTTTCTTTTCTTTTTCTTTTTATTTTATTTTTGTTTTTTGTTTTGAATTAGTTTGGCTACTAGGTCCAATTGCCCTGAATTGTGTGATTTTGATCCTGAAATTGAAAGAACACTGCACACACGCCTTAGAGAAATTCGGGCTAGCACTAGTAGTGATTCTAATTCCAAAACTGTTTTTGACAATATGGGTGACCAAAGGACATTAAGACAGCTTTTGTCGCCCGATGTAAATTACAATGGATTGTGTATTTCACATCCTGGTACTGATATTCCTTTTGAATTAAAATCTGGTTTCATTCACTTGTTGCCAAAGTTTAATGGTCTTGCAGATGATGATCCACACAAGCACTTGAAGGAATTCCAGGTTGTATGCTCCACAACCTCGAGATCAGAGGGAGTAACTGAGGATAGCATCAAGCTGAAAGCTTTTCCGTTCTCACTCCAGGGAGCTGCAAAGGATTGGCTATTATATCTTGAGCCAAACTCTATCACCACCTGGAATGATTTGAAGAGGGTTTTCTTAGAGAGATATTTTCCTGCTTCCAGAGTCTGCGTCAATAAGGAAAGAAATATGTGGCATCGACAAGGAAATGAGTCGTTGGTGAATATTGGGAGAGATTCAAGCATTTGGTATCCAAATGCCCTCAGCATCAGATTTCTGAACAGCTTCTTATCCAGTACTTTTATGAAGGGTTATTGCCGATGGATAGGAATATTTTGGATGCTGCTAGTGGGGGAGCGCTTGTTGATAAGACCCCAGCTGCTGCCAAGCAACTCATTGAAAATATGTCACTGAATTCGCAGCAGTTTACTACCAGGATAAATTCTGTTGAGACAAGAGGTGTGCATGAGGTCCATAGCTCTTCGTTCAACCAGGCCCTTGAGAATAGAATGGATGATCTCACTTCTTTTGTAAGGCAATTGGCAATAGATAGGGTTCAGCCTGCAAGATTGTGTAGCATGTGCAACTCTCCTGAGCACCCGTATGATGCATGCTCCATTCCGAAGGAAGAGTTCGTCACTGATCTGTCTCAGGCTTATGCAGTCCATCCCTATAATCAAAGCAATAACCAGAACCGGTACATCACTCCAGACCTCTCCACAAATAGGTACCATCCCAATTGGAGGAATCATCCTAATCTTTGGTATGGGAACTCATCCCAACAACAACCGATGGCACCTCAGAATCCTCCTCAAGTGACCACTTCTGCACCTTCTGGACCTTCACTGGAGGACATGTTCAAGCAAATGACTTCACAAATGACTGCGCAAATGACTACACTTTTCCAGCAGCAAGTCGGACAACTTCAGGCCTCACAGACACATTTTCAGCAGCAAGTTGACCAGACCCAGCAGCGAACAGATGCTAGCATTCAAGATTTGAGGACACAGATTGGACAGCTGGCCACTTCCATAAATAACATACAGCAAGCTCAAGGGACAACCCAGCTACCTTCACAGACCGTGATGAATCCCAATGCATCCAATCCTAATGTGAGTGCCATTTCTCTGAGATCTGGAAAAGTTGTTGAGGCAGCCTCTGGAAAAGATGAAGAAACTATTGAGGTAATTCCTGAGCCTACCGTTGATGTTGAAGTTGAGAAGGTGTACATTCCACCGACCCCCTTCCCACACAGAGTACAGAAAAATAAGAAGATTGGTGGTGAAGATAAGGAAAGGGAGATTTTAGATGTGTTCAGAAAGGTAGCTGTAAATATTCCTCTTTTGGATGTGATCAAGCAGGTTCCTAAGTATGCCAAATTTTTGAAGGATTTATGCACCAACAAGAGGAAGTTGAAGAATAATGAGAGAGTTGATTTGGGAAGAAATGTTTCAGCTCTTATCCAGTCTAAGCCTGCACCAGAAAGAGTCACTGTCTCAGCCCCTACTCAGGCACTACCACATAAGTGCAAGGATCCAGGCACTTTTACTATTCCATGCACTATTGGGGACAGGAAATTTGAAAATTGCATGCTGGATTTGGGAGCCTCCATAAATGTCATGCCCACTTCTATTTTCAATAACCTTGATCTTGGTCCCTTGCAGTATACAGGTATCACTATCCAGTTGGCCAACAGGACCAGTGCCCGCCCCATGGGAATGGTAGAAGATGTGCTGGTACAAGTTGATGAGTTGATCTTCCCTGCTGACTTCTACATACTGGACATGGCAGGAGAGACACGATCCCAAGAAATCACCAATCATCCTGGGCAGACCATTCATGAAGACCGCTAAGACTAAGATTGATGTTGATGATGGGACCATGTCTATGGAGTTTGGTGATATTGTGGCAAAGTTTAACATCTTTGATGCAGGGAAACATCCATTGAAAGAGCACTCTGTTTTCCACATAGAGCTGCTTTATGGGATTAGTGATGACACCCATGAGGACCTGGTTCTTGATTTTCCATTTAATTCTGGCTTTGATGATATTTCTTCATGTCCTGATTGTACTCATGCTAACCATTGTGTGGTGTGTGCTGAGATTGCTGCATGTTTAGCAGGTGATGGATTAGTCAGTGCAGTGAATGAGGAACGTCACGTAAGGTGAAGCAAGATCGAGAATGATGTCGTGCGAATGCACGTGCGATTCCGGCAAGTGTACCGGATCGTCGCCAAGTAATAAAAGATATCGATCCCACAGAGACTGTGTTCTCGAATCGCAACTAATTATCAAATCGATTAGATCTGGACTGTTTAAAAAGATTTTTATATTTTTGAAATGGTTTTTGAATTTGAATTTAAGAGATAAAACAGAATCAAACAAAACAGAAAACAAATCTTTTTGATTTTTCAGATCTAAATGGGTTCCTAGGGATTTAGGTTACCACAAGATCGTTTACGTTATGAAGTTGATTACCCTTGTTAATTAGCGAAATTGCCTTGAAGGCGAGTTTATCCTCCCGATAGCTTAAGCTCCCTCTCGGGTTACAAAAGCCGTGCCCAATTGACCCGACCCCTACTCTCGTGGTAGTCGATCCCGGATTGAACCCTTTGCGTTTCGTGACAACTCGTTGATCCTCGAGGGACGGCTTCTAACTCTCGTGATTTCAGTCCCAAGTCCGACTCTATAGATCCGACACCTAGGTTCACCGCTAGGTTCCTCCCTAGAAAGTCTAAGTCAGGCAAATAACCTAAGTTCACCGCTAGGTTCCTCCTTAGAATATCTACGTCTCGGCGATAAGCGGCCGCCGAACTTTACGAGTGAAACACACTAGAAATCCTAAGTTCACCGCTAGGTTCCTCCTTAGAACGTCTACGTCACGCAAATAAGCGGTCGCCGATTTTACGATTGATTAAACACTAGAAATCAGATCTAAAGCAAATCGTAATTAACAAAGAGTTTACATCAAATTTACATCATAAACAAACTTGGCAGAGCCCTAATCCCTAGAAACTATGCTACTACTCACGCCTTGCCATGGAGATGACAGACATGATTACAAATAACATGAAAATAACTAAGAGAAGAAGGAGAAGAAGAAAGAGATCCTAAATCTATGCCTAGAGTAGTAGCCCCAAAGGTCTGATGTTTTTTGCCTCCGCCTCCCTTATTTATAGAATCGGGCAGTTAGAGTCCTAATCCAACTCAAATTAGATCCAATTGCTTACTTGAGCCAAGTAATACGCGTCACGGCCGTGATGGCTATCACGGCCTGGCCGTGACGGATTCTCGCCTTGAAAATTCTTCACCGGGTTGGTCCTGTCATGGCCGTGATGCTCATCACGGCCTGGCCGCGTGACGGCCATCACGGCCGTGATGGCCATCATGGCCTGGCCCCGACGGCACTTCGACTTGTGGTGGTTTTGGGTCACGGCCGTGATGTCTATCACGGCTAGGCCGTGACAGACTCTAACTTCAGCCTTTGTTCTTTTTCAGTTTTGCTCGATCATGGCCGTGATGGGCATCACGGCTAGGCCGTGATGGGCTCTGTTTGGCTCATTTTCTTCAGTTTTAAAGCTCCATCTTCATCCAAACTTCATCATGGTTGATCTTGAGCAATTTACCCTTGATATCTGCAAAACAACACACGAAAACCGCCTTACCCGTTCCAAAGGAAAATTAACCTAAAATCTAATAAAAATATGCCTAAACTACATGAAAATGCATGCAAAATGATGGACAAAGATGAGGTGGAATCACACTCATCAGAGAACCTCCCTACCTATCTGCCACCTCCCCCTGTGAAACCACCAGAGGGACTGGATTTTGCACCATGGCCGGTGCAAGGGGTTGAACCCCAATTTTATTGGGAGGACTTTGTTGAGAAAGCGGTCATCTTTGATACAAGAGGAAGTGTTGAGTTCGCCGCATTGGGCAAGGTCACCATCATTGTCAAGTGCTCACTCCTATATCAAGGCTGCCAGTTAGGAGACCATGGAATGAACTCCCTCTCTTTGTCCATCATTAGGGCCTTATGTAAGCAATGGGATCCAGGCGGTCCCACCTACACTGACACTTGATCAGGGAGTACCCTTTCCTTTCCCTCACTTTGATTTTATAGTCATGTTGTTCATTGGGCACAATGTTTGTTTTAAGTGTGGGGGAGGGAACTAGTTGTAGTTTTGTTTTGTCTTATTTTTTCTTTTAGCTCTTGAATAAATTGTGTTGAGTCTTATGTTGGCAAGTTTGATTGATTTTGATGATTTTGCACAGATTGATTGCATGATTGACGTGATGATTCCCCCTAGGTTGAACAATGGGTTTCTTGAAAAAATTTTGTTTTTGAAAAGTGATCCCCATGTGATTGAAAACTGAACTTTGAGATTGTGTTATGATGACATGATTTATGATAAGTTTGGGGTGATAGGAAGCACACACTAGGGATAGAATCTTTGTCAAACAATTTGCATGAATGTCCAGGTGAGGTTTTGAGCCTCCAGCATGTTTTTAACTGTGTGAAATCACTTTTAAGTTGCACTTTCCCGAATTTGCTTGAATCTCTTTATGGTTTGCATATTTATGTTTTTGCTTCAGATGATTTAGGCATTTTCTTTGTAAATAACTACTTAGCCTAAAATAACATCCCTAATGTATGTTCCTTAGTTAGCCCCATTGAGCCTGATTAGCCTGTTAATTCTTGATAACCTAATGTTATAAGCCCAAAAATCTGGAAAACCATGTTAACCCGATCTTAGGATTCGGAGAGCATGGAATCTTAGAAAGAGAAAGGGTGCAAGAAACTAAGTTTGGGGTGGCTACAAGGTGTAATGTGTTGTTTGGGATTGGAAAAAAAAATACAATAAAAAGGTTGGAGCCAAAGGCTTGCAAAAGAAAAAAAAAAGAAAAGAAAAGCAAAGTGTAAAAATGAAGAAAAAAAATATAAAAGTATTAAAGAAAAAGAGGTTGTAGTCACCCAAGGCAATTGAAAAGATGAATGAGAAAAGGAACTTGAGTGGGATTTCAATGTTTTGAAGTGTTTCATGCTCTCTTAGTTCCTAGGGTCTTCAGCCTAGTTCCTTTGTATATCCTACCCTTAGCCAGGCCCCATTACAACCCATAAAAGACCTTTTGATGTTGCTTGCATGTTTTCTGTGGGAATCATTTGGAGATGAAAATCAAATTTATGGGAAGTGCTTCTTAAAAGTGAAATTGAGTGAATTGTTGATAACCTGACAAAAACTGAGCGATTGAGTGAACACTAAATGCCCTTGTGAGGAAGGCAGTTGTTTGAATTTGGTGATCTCCCTCTTGTGTGTAACTTGGATCCCCTGCTTAGATTAATGATTGTTTGAATGATGAAATTCTCAATTGTTTAGAATGAATGATTGTGGGGATTGCTTTGCTTGAAGGGGGGGGGGGGGCATTGAAGAAAACTATTTTGATGAAACTGCTTGAATTTGTGCAAGGTTGATTGAATCTTTTAAGCTTGCCAGGTCTTGAGTCTTTTTGATTTTTGAGTTTTAGTTTGCTTGGGGACAAACAAGGTTTAAGTTTGGGGTATTTTGATAAGCCTCTGGCTCATCTAGTTTTATGGCTAGTATGACCATGGTTTTGTGCAAATTATATCCTATTTTCACCCAAATTAGATTAGATTGTCCTCAAGCAAGGTTTTGAGTCTCTAAAGTAGTTTTAGGTTAATTTAGCCAGTTTTGAGTCAAATAATGCACTTATAGTTGTTTCTTTGTTTTCAGGTTAAGTAGAAGTTGAGGGAATAAAGAAACAGGGGATTCGCTTGGCGAGAGTTTCCTCGCCTCGCGAACCTGAAAGCCAGCAGAACAGTAAAAATGTCATCCTCTCTGTTTCGCCCCGCGAACAGCACCTCGCCTCGCGACCCTGAAGGATGACTGTTCCAGAAATATGCAAGCTCTCGGGGTCGCCTCGTGAATAACTTCTTCGCCTCGCGATAATGGAAGTCAGAAAGCATCACGGTTGGCCCCTGATGTTCATAACGGGCGTAATAAGAAGACTCTTCAATTCTTCGCCCCGCGAGCCGTTCTTCGCCTCGCGAGAATGTCAAAGGTTGATGACTCTTCATAACATTCGCCTCACGAGAGAAGGTTCGCCTCGCGAGTGGGCTAAAATTCTGAATAGTATAAAAGGCTGTTCTGGGCAGTTTGAAAAGACTTTTGTTTTCTCCATAGTTTTTACATTTTTCTGTGTGTTTCGTTTTCTTTATGGAGAACTAATTTTCTAGATTAATCTACTGTAATTGATTTCCACCATACTTGAGGTTATTGTAATTCCTGTTTTGTATGCTTTTCCCTTTTCAAAACTATGTTATACATTTCTGTTTGTTTAATTCAGGAGTGTATAGTGTTGTGTTGATTCATTTCAGTGATGTTATGTTCATATACTTAATCGCGTTTGTTTAATTCGCGTGTGTTCATTCATGTTCGTTTAGTTCATGAGGGCTTAACCCCGTTTGTTTAATTCGGGATTAGAATCTGCTCAGGGCTTGAAATTACATGAACCGATGATAGTTGTGAATTCAAGAACAGTAGATTAATCGTCTTTAGCTATTTGATAACCTTTTCAACTGCTCTGTTTTATTGTTGTTTTTGCATTGTTTTCCAATTGCAATTCAAACCAACCCCCCCCCCCTCCACCCCCCCTCACCCCCCCACCCCCACCCCCAAAACTGATTTTTGTGGTAAATAGCAAGTCAAGAGTCCTTGTGAGACGACATCCGAGTTGTCGCTTCCCTAAACTACATATTTTTGTAAACGCTCGCTTTTTGGCGCGTGGCGACAGTGCGACCAAAAATTGGCGCCGTTGCCGGGGACTCTTATTTGTTATTTTTCCATTTTTTTTCTTTCTTTTCTTTTTCTTTTTCTTTTTTTTTTTTCTGTTTTGAATTGGTCTGGCTACTAGGTCCAATTGCCCTGAATTGTGTGATTTTGATCCTGAAATTGAAAGAACACTGCACACATGCCTTAGAGAAATTCGGGCTAGCACTAGTAGTGATTCTAATTCCAAAACTGTTTTTGACAATATGGGTGACCAAAGGACATTAAGACAGCTTGCTGCCCCTGATGTAAATTACAATGGATTGTGTATTTCACATCCTGGTACTGATATTCCTTTTGAATTAAAATCTGGTTTCATTCACTTGTTGCCAAAGTTTAATGGTCTTGCAGGTGAGGATCCACACAAGCACTTGAAGGAATTCCAGGTTGTCTGCTCCACAACCTCGAGATCAGAGGGAGTAACTGAGGATAGCATCAAGCTGAAAGCTTTTCCGTTCTCACTCCAGGGAGCTGCAAAGGATTGGCTATTATATCTTGAGCCAAACTCTATCACCACCTGGAATGATTTGAAGAGGGTTTTCTTAGAGAGATATTTTCCCGCTTCCGAGAGTCGTCAATAAGGAAAGAAATATGTGGCATCGACAAGGAAATGAGTCGTTGGCTGAATATTGGGAGAGATTCAAGCATTTGGTATCCAAACTGCCCTCAAGATCGAGTTTCGAACGCGCTTCTTATCCAAGATCTTTTATGAAGGGTTACCGCCGATGGATAGGAATATTTTGGATGCTTGCTAGTGGGGGAGCGCTTGTTGATAAGACCCACTGCCGCCTAGCAACTCATTGAAATTATGTCACTGAATTCACAACAGTTTACTACCAGGATAAATTCTGTTGAGACAAGAGGTGTGCATGAGGTCCATAGCTCTTCGTCCAACCAGGCCCTTGAGAATAGAATGGATGAGATCACTTCTTTTGTAAGGCAATTGGCAATAGATAGGGTTCAGCCTGCAAGATTGTGTAGCATGTGCAACTCTCCTGAGCACCCGTATGATGCATGCCCCATTCGAAGGAAGAGTTCACACTCGATCTCTGTCTCAGGCTTATGCAGTTCATCCCTATAATCAAAGCAATAACCAGAACCGGACAGCACTCCGCACTCTCCACAAATAGGTACCATCCCAATTGGAGGAATCATCCTAATATTCGGATGTGGGAACTCATCCCAACAACAACCGATGGCACCTCAGAATCATCCTCAAGTGACCACTTCTGCACCTTCTGGACCTTCACTGGAGGACATGTTCAAGCAAATGACTTCACAAATGACTGCACAAATGACTACACTTTTCCAGCAGCAAGTCGGACAACTTCATGCCTCACAGACACATTTTCAGAAGCAAGTTGGCCGGACCAAAGAAATAACATATGCTAGCATTCAAGATTTGAGGACACAGATTGGACAACTGGCCACTTCCATAAATAACATACAAGCAAGCTCAAGGGACAACCCAGCTACCCGCACAGCACTCCGTGATGAATCCCAATGCATCCAATCCTAATGTGAGTACCTTTTCTCTGAGATCTGGAAAAGTTGTTGAGGCAGCCTCTGGAAAAGATGAAGAAAATATTGAGGTAATTCCTGAGCCTACTGTTGATGTTGAAGTTGAGAAGGTGTACATTCCACCGATCCCCTTCCCACACAAGATGAGAAAAATAAGAAGATTGGTGGTGAAGACAAGGAAAAGGAGATTTTAGATGTGTTCGAAAGGTAGTCAGAAATATTCCTCTTTTGGATGTGATCAAGCAGGTTCCTAAGTATGCCAAATTTTTGAAGGATTTATGCACCAACAAGAGGAAGTTGAAGAATAATGAGAGAGTTGATTTGGGAAGAAATGTTTCAGCTCTTATCTAGTCTAAGCCTGCACCAGAAAGAGTCACTGTCTCAGCCCCTACTCAGGTATTACCACAGAAGTGCAAGGATCCAGGCACATTTACTATTCCATGCACTGTTGGGGACAGGAAATTTGAAAATTGCATGCTGGATTTGGGAGCCTCCATAAATGTCATGCCCACTTCTATTTTCAATAACCTTGATCTTGGTCCCTTGCAGTATACAGGTATCACTATCCAGTTGGCCAACAGGACCAGTGCCCGGCCCATGGGAATGGTATAAGATGTGCTGGTACAAGTTGATGAGTTGATCTTCCCTGCTGACTTCTACATACTGGACATGGCAGGAGAGACAGTCCAGTAAATCACCAATCATCCTGGGCAGACCATTCATGAAGACCGCTAAGACAAAGATTGATGTTGATGATGGGACCATGTCTATGGAGTTTGGTGATATTGTGGCAAAGTTTAACATCTTTGATGCAGGGAAACATCCATTGAAAGAGCACTCCGTTTTCCACATAGAGCTGCTTTCTGGGATTAGTGATGACACCCATGAGGACCTGGTTCTTGATTTTCCATTTAATTCTGGCTTTGATGATATTTCTTCATGTCCTGATTGTACTCATGCTAACCATTGTGTGGCGTGTGCTGAGATTGCTGCATGTTTAGCAGGTGATGGATTAGTCAGTGCAGTGAATGAGGAACGTGCAGAAGGTGAAGGTGAAAAGACCGGAGAACCTCCCTACCTATCTGCCACCTCCCCCTGCGAAACCACCAGAGGGACTGGATTTTGCACCATGGCCGGTCCAAGGGGTTGAACCCCAATTTTATGGGGAGGACTTTGTTGAGAAAGCGGTCATCTTTGATACAAGAGGAAGTGTTGAGTCCGCCCATTGGGCAAGGTCACCATCATTGTCAAGTGCTCACTCTTGCACAGGGTTAAAGATAGTGAAACTATACGATAAACCCTTATGATTTTTACAACACTTCAGGACGACAAATCGTACATCAACGTTGTAAATTGTTGTGTGAACTGTGATGTCATGAGAGACATGAGATTGATTCAACACCTTCATCAGTACTCTCCTGTGTGGCTCAGAGTTCATCAATAGAGACAAAAGATATATCCGAGCCGGAGTTCGATTTAACTGATCCACAACCCTGTATTCATTCTGCTTGATGAACTTCAAGAATTCGCCGACTTCTTCATCAGATACCTCCTTTTTATTCTCACACCCGTTTGCTTCCTTGTCATCTGGAATTCCTTCCACCTTCTTTTTCCCCTTGCGACCCTTTCCTTCCTTTTATGTTTCCTCCCTTCGCAATACCTCTGGAGTGTAAATGCGACCACTCCTAGTCATTCCACCAATTCCTAAAATGTTGGTAACCACAGTAGTCCCATTGGAAGGATTGGGTCGAACCTGCATCTCATATTTCCATGGTACCGCTTTGGTGTCCTTGTAAGGGAAAGGACTTGGAACTCGGATGACGATTGGTGTTGGCCCACTTGGAACCGGCAAAGGTTCCTTCTCAGTATAGTATATCACCACTGGTTTCGGAGTGACTTGCTCAGGAACTGGTTGAGGATTAACCACAACAGTAAAAGGGGTTATCTTAATTGGGATTGGGGAAATTGTAGATTCAGTAACCATATTAATACCATACTTATTTGATTCGCAACCAATTAAGAAAATCTTCATATCCATTAACTGCTGAACAACTTGCCGAAACTCTGCACAGTCTTCAATCAAATGCCCCACATTCCATTTGAGGTCACACCTTATCTTTTCATCAAGAGTCTTCTCTTCAACAAATGAGGTTTGAACCAATCCATGTTTTTGAATCTCCCTTAAAATAACTCTCATGGGAGTTCTGACATCAGCCATTTAACTCTTAAGAGTAGGTCCCATAAAGCTATCAATGGCATTGACTCCCGAACCCTCATGATTTGGCATAGGACGCACATTCGGAGCGTCTTTCTGAAAGCTCAACCACTTAGCATCAATAAGGTCTTGTACCTTAAATTTGAAAGCCCTGCAGTTCTCAGTGGAATGACCTATTGCCCCCGCATGATACTCACATTTAGCATTTGGGTCAAACCACTTCGGATAAGGAGGCCCCAATGGTTTCATTGGGATAGGAGTCAACACAAATTTGCTTATAAGCTGATGCAGTAGCTCAGTATAGGTCATGGGTATCGGGTCGAAATGTACTGGTTTTCTTTCCGAGTTATACGGTGGTCTTGTTTGGTTGATGTTTGGGTTTGGACCTAGGGGTTGAACAATTTGAGGTGGTATGGTAAGGGGTGTTTGAGGTTGAGAGGGGTATGATGGCCGGTAAGGAGCCATCTCGCTGAGGATTTGGAAATTGTGAGGTGGCAGCGATGTATGACTGGTTGGCTTAGTGATATGGAGGTGGTTGGTAATATGGGGCGTATTGGGCTTGGAAGGTGGGTGTTTGGTTTGGTTTAAATTGGTTCGGTTTCTTTTGTTCAAAGGTTACTGCATGTGCTTCTCCCTCCTTCTTTTTCACAAACGGGGCTTTCTTTGGGCCATTTGCTAATGAAGTCATAGTGATTTTTCCAGTCCTCATTCCACTTTCGATTCTTTCATCGATAATGACCATGTCATAAAAGTTCGATGACACGCTTCCAATCATTCTATCATAGAAAGGGGACTGCAGTGTATCAATGAACATTGCCACAATTTCTTTCTCGGCTAATGGAGGCTCTACCTGAGCAGCCAGTTCCCTCCATCGATGTGCATACTCCTTGAAAGTCTCTGTGTCTCTCTTTGCCATATTTTGGAGTTGCATCCTATCGGGAGCCATGTCAATATTGTACTTGTATTGCTTCAGGAATGTATCTGCTAGATCTTTGAAGGATCAGACGTGGGCCCGTTCGAGATGCGTGTACCAATTTGAAGCTGCCCCAATTAAACTGTCTTGGAAGAAGTGAATCAAGATCTTATCATCTTGAGCGTATGATGCCATCTTCCTTATATACATGGTCAAATGGTTTTTGGGACAAGTGGTTCCCCGATATTTGTCGAAATCGGGTACCTTAAATTTTGGTGGAATTACAACATTTGGCACCAGGCAAAGCTCCGAGGCATCCCGAAGACCATAACTATTTACCCCTTCGATGGCCCGTAGTCTCTCCTCTAACACTTCCAACTTTTCTTTAGATTGGGAATCCCCTCCCGACTGATTCACTGGAGTTTCACAATACATATTCTGGGGAAAGGGGTATGGCATGTAGGAGGATCCGAAGTTTGGCATCATTTGAGTTCCCTGGGGTCCATAATGTAGGGTGTATTGTGGATTTTTTGGATTGGCAGAAAGTGTCACTGTCGGGGTGTTACCATTTGTAAGGTTGACAGTTTGTGTTTGTGGCATCTAGACAGCGTCAGTGGGGGATTGTGTTTGAGTAGTATGTTCAGAGTTTTGGATGCCATCTTGTGGGCTGGGGGCCGTTGGTGGAACAAATCCACGAGGTAAGCCATATGGGGGATTGTTCGGGTCAAATGAAAGATGAGTTTGGTTGCTTGGATAAACGGTGAGAGGCATCATGACCCCTAGTTGGTTGTAGCCTTGAATAGGAACCTGAGCAAAACCAAGGGGTATAAGAGGTGTGACCGGATGTCCTTCGTTTGAGGCTGGAGGGTTCCCCTCTGTGTTCTTTTCCTTCGGCATTGTTTGTAGGATCTCCATCATCTTAGTCATCTGATCCTTGATTTGACTGACTTCATCCCTGATCTCTTGGACTTCTTCTAGTTCATCCGCCATGGCTCTTTTCTGTGACCGAGTGCGATAAGGGTGTCTTGGAGCAATTGTTCAAAAAAGTCACACACTGTTTTAATCAAAACAAAAGTGAGAACAAAATGTTGGAAAAATGCAAAAAGTTTTTATGAAAATCACCTTTGGAGTTTATTATTATTTTTTGAGTTAACACCTTATAACAGACAAAAGATGGTCCCTCCATCCCACACAGAGAGCATTGTGCTCATAAGATGGAATGGAGTTGACAACAAATCTAGGGGAGAGACAACTCTCCACAATAGATGTTGTCTCAAACACACTAGCAATTCTGAATTGAGACATCTCGTCCTACCCTTTGCGCAGAAGGAAGAATCTTATAAGGCAAAGATGTAGTGGACCACATACTAAAGGAAGACCATGCTCCACGATAGGTGTCGTCGCAAGTCAAGTGCAAGAGTTGGAGTACGAAGGAATCATATAAGCAAGAACCGATTTCATTAAAAACTGCTCAAAGCAAAACATAGAATTATGGAGGCAAGGCCATATTTCATTAAAATCTCCTCAAAACAATACATAGATTGGGATTACATCATAATTCTCGACATTGTTACAACATTTTCATCCTAAAGTCAATAGCTTAGGTCTCTTTCTTTTTAGCCCTCGAGAAAACCCTCCACACATTTGCATGAAATCATCCAACTCAGCTAGGAGACGAAGCATAGGGTCCGCACGAATTTGTTTTTCTGCCTTTTCAAAGCATTGGAAAAAATTCGGAATACAATGGCTTAGCTCCAAATTCATGCTCATATATCTTTTTCTCCATATGTCAGTATCTATCCGTCGCTCTCAGGCCTATTCTCTCCACCACTTCACGGCATTCATTACTTGAACCATTTGATCATGAGAGTGTTTTGCTGAGGTCCGCCCTAAATCACACTGTTTCTTGATTTCGACTAATAGAATATTCAGCTCTTGGACCTTTTGCACCAATTCATCAGTCATCCTGTCTTGTGCACAAATTTGCTTTTGTAAGTTGGCATTGACTCCCCTTTGTCGATTGACTTCCACTTCCAATGACTTTCTCACATCTCCTTGCTGAATGACTTCTTCTTCTAACCGACGCTTTTCTTTTCTTAGTTGATGTCTCTCTGTTGTCAAGGACAATACTTTGCTCTCAAGATTCTGGATCCTAGTCATGACGCTCGGCGGGACCTTGTCTGTATTCTTCTGGACTCTTGAGGTAACGGAGATATCTGCACACAAATCTTTTAAATGTTCATTTTCCTTTGTTAACTTCTCACAACGCTTCTGACCAATGGCTATTTTCAACTCGGCATCTTGCTTTTGTTGTTCTATTTCCTTCATTTGTGCTTCCAGGACTTTCAGTTGTTCTGCCATTTGAGTTACCGAAGGGGAGTAATCTTCAGCTTTCGTGCTTTCTGCAGGAATGTTGACGGGACCTTTCCTTGATTTTCTCCATTCTTCATACTCCGAGACAATGATTAGGATTGGTCGGCCCAATTGTGATCTCCCCGCCATCCTCACATTTTTCCATGCATTTCTAACTTCTTTTGCCAACAACTTGGTATTCTCACCATCCTCGTATCAGAAACAGCATCCACCGAGTTGTTCTTCTCGTGGCACGGTTTGCGTCCAACAAATTTGTCGTGAGGCTATGGCGGGTGTGTAGGATATGCACCCTCTCGGGCCCATCAAAGGAACATTTGGATAGTCACCCTCTTTCCACTTTGTCAAACTCGCTCTTCCATTCCTCTTCATTAAGCTATCTTGTAGGGATGTTATGGAAGCCTCTTAGTGGATCTGGATGGTGGTTGATATAGCCTTTTGCGTACATGTGAGTCATGACACATACATAGAGAAACTACGCACAACATCTGAGCTTCCCCTTTGGATGCCACTGGCAAAATTCTAGAGTCAAAAGTGTTTCAGCCAATACTGCCGGCACGGGGTTTTTCTTTCTTTCAACTGTGAAGAACACATCCATTGCTGCTTGATCTATCATGTCTAGCGTCGATGGAAATAGAACCAACCCATATATTTCTAGTGCCAATACCCTCTCAAAGGTTTCCTAGTCTTGTCGATCCATTAGTTTCCTCAAATGATTTTCAAGAAATTTTCGGGTCAACCCTCGCGAGTTTGAGTGCCCGGTCAAGTTCACTTCAATTTCAGGAAGCCCTAGTAACCCTGCTATGCTTGCAATGGTCAAGTATTGCCCCCTGCAAAAGTACACGGTGGGATTTTTCTGCATTGGCAACCTTAACAGGCAAGCATATTCTTCAATGGTGGGTGTAATGTCCATGTTTGGCAACTCGAAGCATCTGAGATGTGGGCTCCAATACCGACTTAGAGCACTCAAAGCAGTAGCTTGAACCGGTATGAAAATTAGGTCCAAGATCCCTCCATACTTCTTGACGAAGCTTTTTCGATGTTCTTGAGGCAAAGATTGGCTCAACTCTTTCAAATTCTCTAATGAGTTCAAAATCACCCTGGAGCTCTTGGTGGCGGGAGCATTGCTAGTGTGTCTGACTTTTTCCATCTCTTGTTATCAAAGGTGTTATCTCTTACCAAATTATCTGTGCAAGGGAAATTTTATTTTATTAATAACATTTAGAATGCAAATACTTATGCATGAGAGTGTACCAAGATGCATGGATGAATGACATATTGACGATGCATGACCTAAAGTACTACATGCACGATCATACAATATAATAATGACTGTAACGGGATGCACGAATGAGTGGCATGTTAAGGTGCATATGGGATGCGTGCCGAAAAATCGTTATGATGCATGAGATATAAATGTGATTATTCATGTTGCAGAAAAAGATGGAATGCTCTCCTTTTTGTCCTACATAGGTCATATCCTAAAGTTGGGACTTTTGAAGTCAAGACCCTATTTTGGTAGGTTGCTAATGGCATTTTATGTGCATGACTTTCGGGACAGATCTAGACCCCTAAACATATGGTCCCTGGATTACCCTCATCTAAAAGATAAGGATCCGAATCCACGAACCTCACCACAGCGACAAATAAGTCACAATATGGTAGTCCATGTACCGGTAGCAATCCGAGCGAGAGAATCAGTGACTGTCAGGGATGCAAAAGCATCACAATAACATCACTGAAGTCCCTTCTAATCTTATGGCATTCCAAGACTCGGGTATAAAGCCAAAAAGTGTGTGCAACATGTGATAGTGATGTGTGTGATGGGAGCGTACAAACCTTCACAAAAACCTACTAAAACAAAACTACCCCAAACTTGCAAAAAAGGAACAAACAACACCAATACAAAAGTTCTTTACCCTAAGGTTGCAAGAATATACAAAAGCAGTTATGAAAGCATTGAAAAAAGAAATAAAACAAAAAGGGTAAAACACATATTTTCAAAGCTGTTTAAAAAATTTGCACAACCAACTATGATAGGCCTGACTCTCAAAATTCCCCGGCGGAGTCGCCAGCTGTCGTGACCGTCCCGTCCGGGCGATGCGAAAAAAGAGATAAAAAAACAGAGGAGTCGCCACTAAAATTTTCATTGGTAAAATCTTAGAAAACCCAATTATTTAAAGGTAAACTGGTCTAAAAAGGAGAGAGATGAGTCCGGGAGTCGGTTACGAGTAGGGAAGGTATTAGCACCCCACATCCCCCGTTTTAAAAAAATGGTACCTCAAGTTAATTGTGGAAAAACATTTTAATAACATTTTTAAATATTTATTTTACCCCAAAAATTATTTACAAGGAAGTATTATTTTTAATTTTTAATATTTTAAATTTTTATTAATTTTTACATTTTTAAATTTATTGTTTATAAAAACTAAATAAGATTGAACATGGCACATGAGTCCACAAGGGAACCTCAAATCTAAGGGACTGAACATGACACCGTATCCATAGAGCATCCCTAAAAGTAGAAAAGTTTAATTATTTTGATTAATTATTTTAACATAAAAAGAGAAGAAAAAAAAGAAAAATTTAGTTTTGGCTTGACAAGATGATTTATCTTGCTCCTACGTATTCCCGGGTGCGATGAGAAACTCAAAGCCACGCAGTTCTTTAGAAAATAATTGATTGGTTGGTTGATTTTAATTTTGATAAAGATTTGATTTTTTTTTTTTGATTTTTTGTTTTAAAAAAGAATTTTATTTTAAAATAAATTCACCTTTGCACAGAGTCCAAGATAGCAGTGCTATACGATAAACCCTTACAATTCATACGACACTTGAGGATGAATAAATCCATACATTAACGTCGTAGATTGTTGCGTGAATTCAAAAGATATTTTTATAAAATGAAATTGGGTAAAATTGGTTAAAAGTATAAATTGAAAAAAACATTTAATATTTTTTTCAAAAGGGAATTCACTCTTACACAGGGTTAAAGATAGGAAAGCTATACGATGAACCCTAACAATTCATGCGACACTTGAGGATGAAAAAAAAATCCATACATCAACGTTGTAGATTGTTGCGTGAATTAATAAAGGATTTTATTTATTGAAATTTTATTAGAGATACTTAAAAGTAGTTATTTTATTTATTTTATTTATTTATTTTTTTGTAAAAAAAAAACTTTGTCAAAATCATTTTTATTTATAAAATGGGAGAACTCACTCTTGCACAGGGTTAAAGATAGTGAAACTATACGATAAACCCTTACGATTTTTACAACACTTCAGGACGAAAAATCGTACATCAACGTTGTAAATTGTTGTGTGAATTCAAACAAGCCAATTTAGTTTCAAAACATTTTTAGGAGATCTTTATTTAAAAAAAGGAACCAAAAGGAAGATTTTTAGTTTTTTTGCTAGTTTAGTTTTGGCCCAAATCAGTAAACCCAAAACAAAAATAAACTAAAAAACATATCTTAAGCCCAAAGCACAAATCATATAAAATAAAATTTAGATTGGGGCCGGACTGAAAAGGAGCCCAATATATATTTTTTGACACATACCACTCATGTTAAAAGCTTGGCCCCCAAAAAAACTCATCTATTGACCCTAGGTACACTAAGCCCACCAGTCAACACATATCAATAATTAAACAAAAATAAAACCAACTCAGCCCAAACTACAAGAAGCCCAATAGAACAAATTAAAATTAATATATATATATAACGTAACAAATGAAAGAGAGGAAAGCATTAGAGAAGCATCTGGCTTCTTCCCATTACCAATCTGAGCACAAGGGGGGGCTGAGGAGATCGACCGGCGGCGGGATCATGGCAGATGGCGGCGAGCGGCGCTGGGCGGCGAGAAGCGTGGGTCACGGGTGGGCGGGTCCGAACCGCGCTGTCTTGGCGGAGGCGCTGCAGAGCAGCGACTGGAGAGCTCCACGGCGGCGGCGACGCCAAGTGGTGCGCGGCGGTCCGATACAGTGGAGCTGGGGCCCGACGACGAGGCAGAGGTGGTAACGTGAACAGATCTGCAGCTAACGGTGGCGGTTCGTGCGGTGGTTGCTGTGGAGTTGAAAGGCACTATGGGATGGAGGAGATGGCGGAGACAGCGGAGGAACAAGAACAGGGACAAAGGTTTTATTTTTAATTCTCTTCTTTCTCCCTTGTCTGTGTATTTGTTTGTGGATGTTTTATGAGTTATGGAAGTTGTGGGTTATGGAAGTTGCGGGTGTTGATGGTTTGAAGAGGATGACATGGTGAGAAAATTAGGTGTTCGCACATGTTTATATATCCTATTTTAAAAACTTTAAAAAAAAAAAAAACCTGTTTCTTATGTCCTACTTTTTTTTTATAAACTAAATTTTTAATAAGTAAATTTCAAGCTCTTTTTTATATCTTATTTTCAAAAGTCTTTTAGAAACATTTTTAAAAAAGTAATTTTTAAACCCTTTTATAGTATTTTCAAAACTTTTTTTTATAAAGTAGTTTTTTGAGAAGAAATTTTTATAATTTGTTTTTATATCCAATTTTTAATTATTTTTTCAAAACTAGTTTTTTGAAAAGTTTTTTAAACCCTTGTTATATACTATTTTAAAATATATTTTTTATAAACTAGTTTTTATAGAGTAAACTTTTAAACTTTGTTTATATATTCTATTTTCAAAACTTTTTTCTTGTTTTTAGATTTTGTTTTTAGAATATTTTTTTAGTATAAACTAGTTTCTTTTAAAATTACTTTTCAAACCCTTTTTATTTACAATTTTTAAAACATTTTCCTATAACCTTGTTTTCTAACAAGTATATTATAAAAGAATTTAGACATTTTTTTTTATAAATTTCCTCTATAAACTAGTTTTAGGAAAACTATTTTATAAAACTTTATTTTTAAACAAGTTTTATAAAACCTATTTTTATAATATCCGTTTTTCAAAAACCTTTAATAAAAGCTGTTTATTATATCATATTTTCAAACCTTTTCCCTATAAACTAATTTTTTTCAAAAATATTTCTCACCCTCATTTTATAGATTTTTTTAAACATTTTCCCCTATAACTACTATTATAATTTTTTTAGACAATTATTATATACTATTTCAAAACTTTTTTCCATAAAATAATTTGTTTAAATGTAGTTTTTAAACTCTTATGTATTCTATTTAAAAACTTTTTTTGTACAAAATAAATTCTGAAATATACTTTTTAAACCCTTCCTATGTTTTCAAGACATTTATCCATAAATTAGCTTTTTGAGAAATAATTTTTAAACCTTATTTCTATATCCTATTTTAACATTTTTTTTATAAAAAAACTGTTTCTTATGTCTTATTTTTATATTGTTTAAACTTATTTTTTAACAAGTAAATTTGAAACTCTTTTTTATATCTGTTTTCAAAAGTCTTTTTCGAAACATTTTTAAAAAATTAATTTTTAAACCCTTCTTATATAGTATTTTCAAAAAAAAATTCATAAAGTAGTTTTTTGAGAAGAAATTTTTATGATTTGTTTTTATATCCATGTTTCAATTATTTTTCAAATTAGTTTTTTTAAAAGTTTTTTAAACCCCTGTTATATACTATTTTCAAATAATTTTTATAAACTAGTTTTTTAGAGTTAATTTGTAAAAGTTGTTTTTATTTCCTATTTTATTTTTTTTCATGTTTTTATATTTTAATTCAAGGTATTTTTGTATATAAACTAGTTTCTTTTAAAAAAAAAAATTCAAACCCGTTTTATTTACAATTTTTAAAACTTTTTTCCAATAACCTTGTTTTCTAAAAAGCATATTATTAAAAAATTTAGGCTTTTGTTCAAAAATTTCCTCCATAAATTAGTTTTAGGGAATTTTTTATAAACTTTATTTTTAAACAATTTTTATAAAACCTATTTTTATAATATTCTATTTTCAAAAACTTTTATAAAAACTTTGTTTTTATATCCTATTTTCAAAACTTTTTCCTTGTTTTTAGATTTTTTTATATAAACTAGGTTCTTTTAAAATTACTTTTCAAACCCTTTTTTTTTTCATTTTTTTAAACTTTTTCCTATAACCTTGTTTTCTAAAAAGTATATTATAAAAGAATTTAGAAATTATTTCAAATTTTCCTCAATAAACTAGTTTTAGGAAAACTATTTTATAAACAAGTTTTATAAAACCTATTTTTTATAATATCCGTTTTTCAAAAACCTTTAATAAAAAAATGTTTATTTTATCTTATTTTCAAACCTTTTCTCTATAATCTAATTTTGTTCAAAAATATTTCTTACCCTTATGTTGTATCCTTTTTTAAAATATTTTCCCCTTTAACAACTATTATAACTTTTTTTTGAGACTATTTTTATATACTATTTCAAAACCTTTTTCAATAAAATAACTTTTTAAAAAGTACTTTTTAAACCCTTCCTATGTTTTCAAAAAAAAAATCTATAAACTAGTTTTTTGAGAAGTAATTTTCAAACCTTGTTTATATATCCTATTTTAAAAACTTTTTTTATTATTTTAAAAACTTTTTTTATTATTTTAAAAACCTTTTTTTATATCCAATTTTCAATTAGTTTTTTCAAAACTAGTTTTAAAAATTTTTATAATTTTTTTTAGATCCAAAACTTTAGTTAAACTTATGTTTTAATAAGTAAATTTGAAACTCTTTTCTATATCTGTTTTCAAAAGTCTTTTTAGAAACATTTTTAAAAAAGTAATTTATAAACCCTTCTTATATAGTATTTTCAAAACTTTTTTTTTATAAAGTAGTTTTTTGAGAATAATCTTCGAGACTTTTTTCTTGTTTTTATATTTAATTCTAGATATTTTTTATATAAACTAGTTTCTTTTAAAATTACTTTTCAAACCCTTTTTATTTACAATTTTTAAAACTTTTTCCTATAACCTTGTTTTCTATAAAGTATATAATAAAAAAAATTATAACTTTTTCAAAAATTTCCTCCATAAACTAGTTTTAGGGAAACTATTTTATAAACTTTATTTTTAAACAATTTTTATAAATCCTATTCTAATAATATCCTATTTTCAAAAACTTTTATAAAAACTTTGTTTTTTATATCATATTTTCCAACCTTTTCTCTATAAACTGATTTTTTCAAAAATATTTCTCACCCTCATTTTATATCCTTTTTTTAAAATTATTTTCCCTATTAAATACTATTATGATTTTTTTAGACTATTTTTATATACTATTTCAAAACTTTTTCTATAAAATAAATTTTTTTGAAAAGTACTTTTTAAGCTCTTATCTATTCTATTTTTTTTAAAAAAATCTATAAATTAATTTGTGAAATATACTTTTTAAACCCTTCCTATATTTTCAAAACATTTTTCTATAAACTAGTTTTTTGAGAAGCAATTTTAAAACCTTGTTTGTATATCCTATTTTAAAAACTTTTTAAATTATTTTTAAAAACTTGTTTCTTCTGTCCTTCTTTTATATATTTTTTAACTTATTTTTTAATAAGCAAATTTCAAGCTCTTTTTTATATCCTGTTTTCAAAAGTCTTTTTAGAAACATTTTAAAAAAAGTAATTTTCAAACCCTTCTTATATAGTATTTTCAATATTTTATAAAGTAGTTTTTTGAGAAGAATTTTTTTAATTTGTTATAATATCCAATTTTCATTTTTTTTTTCAAAACTAGTTTTTTGAAAAGTTTTTTTAAACCCCTGTTATATACTATTTTCAAATATTTTTTATAAATTCTTTTTTTAAGTAAATTTTTAAACTTTGTTTTTATATTGAAAAACTTTTTTCTTGTTTTTATATTTTAATTTTAGATGTTTTTTATTTAAACTATTTTGTTTTAAAATTACTTTTCAAACCCTTTTTTTTTACAATTTTATTTTTTTTCTATACCTTTTTTTTTTAGATAAAATTTTAGATTGTGGGAAGGCACGCCCCCTTGCAAGGCTAGAGAATACCACAAAACCTCAGCGGGGATCTATCACTACAACAGATTAGACTTTTAATAATGCACCTTTTATAGCATTTCCGTGTGGAAATGCTATTAAAAGTGATGGGTGGACTTTTAATAGCGTTTCCGTGTGGAACCGCTATTAAAAGTGCCACTTAGGAAAAGATAGCGGTTCCACACGGAAACACTATCTTAGGTGATACCTAAGATAGCGTTTCCTTTAGGAAACTCTATCTTAGGTGTTATACCCGCGTGCGCCATCCTTCAATTCCCAGTTTCTGCGTACCAGCACTGACCTCATCAGTCTAGGGTTGCCATCTCCGCACAGAGCTCGTCCCCTCTCACGCCTTCTCCCTCTCACTGTTGCTCTCACGCCTCAGACTCCCTCTCACGCCGCCATTGCTCCGCCACTCATCACCACACCACCTACGACCAAGGTATGCTCTCTATGTCCCTCTCCCCTATTTCGACCAAGCTAATCAGTGCAAAGAACAAAGAGTAAAATGGACTTTGTTGCCGTTGTTGAATTGAAATTTAGAAAGCTATACATTTGGTTGATTAACTATGTTATGAGTTTTTCTTGATATCTTTATTCTTCTGCATGTTTTCTGTTTCTGATGAAAGGAAAATTATGTTTTAGAAATGGTGGATTGTTGGCTTCCATGATATTCACCCATTCCTATGTTTTACTGTTTGCTGTCTTGTAGGTTAGATGTTTGATAAAATGTTAAAAGCAAATTAGCTCCCATGTGTTATGCACTTTCAGTAACTATTTTTGCTCTTCCAAACCACAATCTAAGGCATAGATTTTTGTGTTGTTTCCACCAGGTTTGAGTTGTTGTTTTGTCTAATGTAATGGTCTCTTGAAAATAATTCACAAAATCTTAATGTTTGGGTCAAACATTTTTTTTTCCGGTATAAACATGTTGAATACTTAATAATTTGGATATTATTGCAAGTTAGTAAAATATGATAAGACTTTGGATTTGAACTAAATATGCATAGAATGGGTTAAGAGATGTTTACTTTTTCTGTGCTATTTAAATGATGTTTCAAAATTGGTTTTGCTGCACATTTTTCTTATTAAGCTTTTGATTAATTGCCCTGTTTTGTTAAGAGTGGTGTTTATTAATATCAGAATTTTTTTTTTCCATCACAGCGTATCTATACATATAAGAAAAAAGAATGGTTGAATGTTTTTATGTTAATTGTTAAAGTCGTCCTTGTCCTTAATAAAGCTGAAGTGACATGATAATATGCCTAACACGAATAAAAATAAATAAATAGGTTATCACTTTTATCCTTTTTTTTAAAGCCGTTTCTTTTTTTTTTTCTTTTTTTTTCTTTTTTACAGTGTATGATGGATATTCTTTTTGCATGATTGATCTTAATATTATTGGATTGAGGAACAGGTCATAAGTGCTCTGCACAGTTGTAGTTAACATCAACTTTCTTTGTATTTTGTAAATCTTTCAGGAATGATATACTGGGTTCTGTTTTCATTGCACACCTTGTTGAGATTCTAAAGTCCTCTTCCCCCAGTGTACAAGAAAAAGCTGCATCTGTTCTTGAGTTTGTGGCACTGACGGACCCAACTCTGACCCCTATTATATCTGTGGAAATTGAATCTGTTCTCGATTCTGTTTTTCAGCAAAAAATTTTGAAAATTTCAGGTGAGATATTTATGCTCTATAATCCATGATTTGTTATAAGAACATATTCTTTTTTATCTGTTTGCCATGTTTTGATTTTCTCTTTTAATTTGGATGTGTACTAAGTAGATAAAAATGATCTAACCTCATAGTAGTGTTTGTTTCAATATGTATATGTATGCGTTTAGAATTAGACTTTAAAATGAAGAATGTTAAGTACTGTTCCATTAAAATTCAGACTGAAATGGAAAGCAAACAATTGTAAAAATGTTTAGTTTCAAAGGATAAAACAAGTGAATGACAAACATTCCAGCAGAAGGAAATGGGATCTTGATGTGTTTTGCTGGAACAATTTTGTGACAGTGTATAGTCATTTTCAAAATCAGGATAGCAGTACAGTCATAGAAACTAGTAACCAACCAGAGCATAGGCAGATGTAGATTGGTTGTTGCTTGCACAAGGTTTGGTGATAAGGAGACAGACACGACATTTTTTTTTACTTGCGCCTTTCAAAGGTTATGTTATAATAAAAAATACACAAAATAAAAATTAATGGACCTTGTGTAAATATCAATGAGTTGTATTATAACTCATTTGGTATCTTTAATCTGTAAACATTACATGTAGACATCAACCAGTCCAAACTCATAGTAAATATGTTTAATAAATATTTTTGTAGATCGGGAAAGCATGGATCGAAAATGGATGTCTGCCAATCGTTTAACGAAGGAGTATGAGGATGGGGTGAAAGAGTTCATTAGGTTTGCAGTTCGGCATGCGGAAAACCCTAGTACAATCATATGTCCTTGTTTAGATTGTTGTTATGCAAGGCGAGTTAGTGCAGCCAATTTGGAAGAACATTTAGTGTGTAATGGAATCGATCAAAGTTATACATGTTGGACAAAACATGGTGAGACAAGAGCCGAGTCTAGTGAAATGAGGAATCGTGTGAGATATTCATCATACGATACCGACACAAATACTTATGAGGGCGATCGTTTTGAAGACATTGCAAATGCTGTTGAAGAGGATCTTCGGGATTGTCCTCAAATGTTTGAGAGGTTGGTAAGTGATTCAGAGCAACCATTGTATGATGGTTGTACTAAATTCACAAGATTGTCGGCGATGTTAAAGTTGTATAACTTGAAATCGGGCAACGGATGGACTGATAAGAGCTTTACGGACTTACTCACACTATTGAAAGACATGTTACCGGAGGATAATGTGCTTCCTAGTCGGACATATGAGGCTAAACAAATGTTACGCTCTATTGGCATGAGCTACGAGAGGATACATGCTTGTCCTAACGATTGCATTTTATTTCGGAATGAATATGCATCGTTAAAGATGTGTCCTAAATGTAATGCCTCACGATATAAGAAGAAAGAATCAGATCCAGAGAAGGTTGTGTGGTATTTTCCCATAATACCCAGATTTAGGCGCATGTACCGTAGTTCAGAAGATTCAAAGCACTTGACATGGCATGAGGATGAAAGGATCAAAGATGGCAAGCTGTGGCACCCGGCAGATTCTCCTCAATGGAAGAAATTTGATCATGATTATCCTGATTTTGGGCAAGAATCAAGAAACCTACGACTTGCATTGGCTACTGACGGATTTAACCCGCATGGTGTTCAAAGTAGCTTTCACAGTACATGGCCTGTGATTTTGGTGATTTATAACCTATCCCCATGGCTATGCATGAAGCACAAATTTATTATGTTATCTATGTTAATTTCTGGGCCCAAACAACCGGGAAATGATATAGACGTCTATTTGACTCCTTTGATTGAAGACTTGAAACAACTGTGGGAGACAGGTGTGGAGGTGTATGATGGGTATAAGGAAGAAAGTTTCAATTTGAGAGCTATGTTGTTTGGCACAATTAATGATTTTCCAGCCTACGGTAATCTGTCAGGATATAGCATCAAGGGTCAGTGTGCATGCCCTATATGTGAAGAGGGTACTGATTGGATGCGGTTAGAACATTGTAAGAAGAATGTCTTTCTTGGGCATCGTAGATTTTTGCATCCAAGTCATCATTACCGGTGGTGGAGAAAGGCGTTCAATGGGAACTCGGAAGAAGGTAGAGCTCCTTCACCGTTGACGGGTGATCAACTTTTTGAAAAGGTAAAGGATTTGAATATCCAATTCGGTAAACCTTTTGCGAGAGATATTGTCACAAGAGGGTGGAAGAAAAGGTTGATTTTCTTTGAGTTGCCATATTGGAAATCATTATATGTAAGACATTTCCTCGATGTGATGCACGTTGAAAAAAATATCCGTGGTAGTGTCATTGGTATGTTACTCAATGTGCCAGGGAAGACTAAAGATGGCATCAATGCAAGGTTGGACTTGGTTAGTATGGGAATAAGAAGAGAATTGGGACCGACGAAGAAGGGTAAAAGTACATATCTTCCTCCGACTGTTTACACTCTATCTAGAAAAGAAAAAACTATTTTTTGTAAGTTTCTTGAAGGAGTTAAGGTTCCGGAAGGGTACTCTTCAAACATTAGGAACCTCGTATCGATGAAAGATCTCAAGTTAAAAGGTCTAAAGTCCCACGATTGTCATGTTCTCATGGAGCAATTGATACCCATTGGTATACGGTCTATTTTACCCAACAAAGTGCGGGGGACCTTAACTAAACTCTATTTCTTCTTCAAGGCAATTTGCAGCAAAGTGATTGACCCTGGGAAGTTGCCATCATTGCAAAGAGAAATTGTTGTGACTTTATGTGAGCTTGAGATGTACTTTCCACCTTCATTCTTTGACATAATGGTTCATCTAACCATTCACCTTGTTAGAGAGACACAACTGTGTGGGCCAACTTATATGAGATGGATGTACCCGATTGAGCGTTATATGAAGATATTAAAAGGGTATGTGAAAAACCGATCACGACCAGAAGGTTGTATTGTTGAACGGTATATTGTCGAAGAAGCTGTTGAATTCTGTAGCGAATACCTATCCAATGCTGATTCTATAGGGCTGCCAAAGTCTCGTCACACATGGAGAATGATGGGGCAAGGAATTACTGGAACTGAAATAGTGACTATATCAAGGACAGAATGGGAGCAAGCACACTTATATGTTCTACACAATGCCGATGAGGTTGAGCCATATGTTGAAAAACACAAGGACATGCTTAAGAGTTTGTATCCAAATAAGAATCAAAATTGGCTAACTAGAGAACACAATCGTTGTTTTATAACATGGCTAAGAGATCACATTTATGCAGAGTTGATTGAAAATTCTACTTTAGTTTCAAATAGATTGAGATGGTTAGCCAAAGGTCCAAGTTTGCATGTCTTCTCTTACCACGGTTATCAAATTAATGGGTACACATTCTATACAAAAGAACAAGATGGTCGAAGTACAATGCAAAACAGTGGTGTGACTCTTGTAGCTCAGTCGATGCATATCTCAAGTGCCAAAGACAGAAACCGTATATATGCAAATATGTCATACTTCGGCGTCATTGAACGCATATGGGAGTTGGATTACACAAAGTTTAAGGTTGGTGTGTTTGGTTGTAAGTGGGTTGACAATAATAACGGTGTTCAGATTGATGAGTCAAGGTTCATGCAGGTGGATCTTAATAGGGTGGGGTATAAAGATGAGCCTTTTATATTAGCATCTCAAGCTCAACAAGTGTTCTATGTCACTGATCCAGCTGATATGAAAAGGTCCATTGTTCTTTTGACTAACAAAATAATTACTAAGATTGATGATCAAGACCATGGAGATGTTGATATTGAAGATGATCCTTTCGTCGAGACATTACAATCACTTGAGATTGATCCAACTAGGGATGATGGTATGTATATGAGAGATGATCATGATGAGGGGCTTTTGGTCAATCCACCATTTCGTACTAATAAAGGACAAACAAATCTCAATCCAATGAAGAAAATAAAAAGGTTGACTTAAACATGTATGTAGTGTTTGTGTTTAAATGAACTTTCTGATCCTTTTATATTATAGTTAGCATCTTCCGGTAATGCTAGTGTTGATTTTGTTATCAATTGTTGTTTTATATTTTGCATCAATTAATATTATATTAATGTCCATTGATGTTTTACTTGTGTCTAATATTTTTGGAGGTAAATGGCATCTTCAAGTAATTCTAGTGCTGCCAAAGTGACGAGACGTGGGCCAACAGTTATGAAGGCGGTCATCCGCGCTAGGAGTAAAGGACAAAAATTTGAGGTAATTTACTTACTAATCTAAGGATTTCATAATGTTGTTTGATATCTAGATTTAATTACTTTATTATTTTTATTAGGTTGAATGGAATTATTTGGACCAACCAATTCGTGCTAATGGAAAAATATTGAAGAGTTACATTGGGGCCGTTGTTCGGCAAACGGTCCCAATTATTTGTTCTAATTGGAAGGATGAAGCTTTGGATGCTTTCAAAGAGAGCATATGGGCTGATGTACAGGTAATTGTTAAAATTGATGAATTATATTGTAAACTATGTAAACATACTTACTTTGACACGTTGTTTATATTGTTTTGCAGATGTCTTTTAATGTTGGTGAATCTCGGAAAAAATTTGTACTTCAGGAAGCTGGTAACCTACATAGGGCATTCAGAACTAGATTGACCAAAAAATTTCTAAGAGATGCCAACGGGAGTATCATAGAGGAACCTCCATCACAATATCCACACATATCAAGGGATGAGTGGATAGATTTTATAGCAATATGCACAGGAGATGCACGATTCCTGGTATGTTTAATATCACGTTAGTCCTTATAATTATATGTATACGTACATATGACATTAACCATGTATTAATATTACTTATATGTGTCTGAATAGAAATTAAGCAATGAAAATCGCAACAGAGCGTTAGATCCTGCATGCCCTTACAAAGCATCACGTAAGGGGTATGCTGACATTGAGGATGAATTGGTATGTATATATATATTTAACTGCATGTGTGGTAAATATGACTTTTAAACTGTTTGGTTAATATATATTATCTCAATATACAGCTACAGGAGGCGGGGCCAGAAGTTAAGAAAATTAAATGCCATATTGTGTGGAGGAAAGCCCACGAGAACAAGGCGGGTGTAATTGACAACAAAAATACGCAGACCGTGTGGAATAAATGTGTTAGTAGACTAACATTTACATTTTCATTTGTTATTTTCTTATGACAATATATAATAATTTTAACATTTGCATTTCACCAATAACTATGTGTCAGGAGGAACTCACACGATCTGCGATGAGGGAGAGATACAAGATTTTGGTCGCCAGGATATTCTTGCTAAAGACCTAGGTGTGCCAGAGAACCCTGGTCGTGTTAGGGGTGTGGGTTTTGGCGTCTCTCAAAAAGACTACTTCCCACCTGAAGGTCATGCAAAACATAACTCTGAAACGAAAAGGTGGGAGACATTGGTGTCTCAACTCTCAGAAAGATTGAACATTTTGGAAGAAAAGCTGAAAAAAAAAAAGGAGGATGAGGAGAGGCAGGCTAATTTCACAGCCCCAGCAAGCGTCAAAGATATTTGCACTCTACCATCTGCCATCAAGCTTCCAGAGGTAATGCATGCCTTTTTTTTTACTAGTATTGCATTCGCAGTTAAATACATTCAATTGGATGCCTTAATTCACAGCTTATTCATCTATCATTGGATTAGGGCGTCAGCTCATGTCAACTATATTTATCAACCCCAAACTATCGTATGGTTGGTATGGGTAAAGTATACAATGAGCCGGGTGTCACACTGCACACTGGACCAGTACCCCTTAACCATGTGAAAGTTGGAGTTGATGTTGCAACTGAGGGGGATGCGCCATTGCCGGTACCTATCGATGGTGCAGATGTAATGACAATAAGAGATGCAATAGGTACTTATGTGGCATGGCCAATTGATCTCGTGGTTGTAATTAATATGGTATGTAATTGCATTTTTCCACCTTTTCATATACGGCATATATTTATTACATTAGTTGATCACTAACTGGCATATTGAAATGTAAAATTTCCAGGCACCTGCAAAATCTAAAGGCAAGGGCAGAGTGTTTGGATATACAAAGGAGTCAATTACAACCCCAGAAAATAAAGGAGGCAACTCTGAGGCCAACCCTCCTACAGCTGGTTCAACTAACATTTCTCTGGAATATTTGAATTTTCTTAAAATACATGAACGAAAGAATATGAAAAATGATGACCAATTGGATTGGACATAGAGATGGAACAAAATATTTTTGGTCAGCATATCATTGAGATGATCAATACTGAAAATATCAAAGAAATTGTAAATCATGAATGGGTATCTGCCTCCGTTATTTCCGTATATATCAGGTACTAAATCAGGCTTAAAGTGTACAATATTTTTTTAGTCTTTCCATTTAAATATTGATGTCATTGGTGTAATCCATTTTTATATTTTAATTGAAGGTATTTGTATGAAGAATTGTTGCTTCCAAAGGAAAGAACGAGGAGGTTTCTGTTCTTGTCCCCACACCAAACAAATACATACGACTACTTCGGGAGGGATTCACAGACAACGTATATAGCTGACCGGTTTGCAACTAAAGAAAGAGAATATTAGCCCTTGTTTTTAGCGCCGTGCAATGTTGGGTGAGTCGCTTATCCTATAGGACTTAATTCACAATAATGAATTACATAAAAGTTGAGGTGCTTAGGATTTGTTATCTCAACATTTTTGTAGGAATCATTGGGTGCTGTGCGTGATAAATATTGTTGAAGATATTATTTACTATCTGGATCCCTTGAATGTTGATCCTAGGAATCGCCCAGAATTAAAGAATCTGTTCGATAAGTAAGCATGCTTTTATATTTCTGATTTTCTATGATTCTGTCGAATGGCTTCCATGGTAGATACATGTTGCAAGTTGTCATGGTCCTAATGTGCTTTTGATTTTTGACATTAGAATAACTGTGTTGAATTGACATATACTGGGTTGTGGCTGTTGTGGTTCAAAATAAAAAAAAAGCATGCGTGTGTTTGTGATGATTGAAAATATGTTTCTTAATGAAGTCTGTTTGATTTTGTGATTAGTGCTTTGCAAGTTTATCGCGCAAATATCGGAGCTAAGGTGCCGCGTTTAAAGGCAACCAACATTAAATGGATTCAGATAGAGGTATATTTGCAAAAACTTAATGCGCAATTAGATAAAAAAAACTATATTGATTTACTATTTTATTTTTTATAGTGCCCAAGACAACCCAACAGTACAGATTGTGGGTACTATGTCATGCGTTTCATGAAGGAAACTATCTTGCAGAACCAAGTTAAAATACCAATGGCGGTATGTTGTTTACTTAGCTTTTAACTGTGACTGTTCAAATGTTTTAGCAATTGTAACTTAATTTATTTAATTTTTATGTCGCAGTACTTCCCTGACTTCAAATGCTCCACATACTCCACTGCTCAACTATCTGAAGTCAAGGAAGATTGGTGTCGCTATATTGTTGAAAAGTTTGTTTGATTATGTCAAATTGATCACAGTAGTTGCAGCAATACTCATTGGTATGTGAATAATGCTTTAGATTTCTAACTAGAGATCCACATCAACATTTTAGTTAATCAGAACTCATTGGCAGGTGGTGTATGGCTTTTGGTGATGGTGATTGTTGCTACTTTTGCTAATGCTACTTATGAGAGGTTGCCATTGGAGGATGAACAAGCTGAGGAGGAGATGCAAGTGCAGCAACAACAGAATGTTGATTTCATTGGTGTCATTGGTGAATGCTTGAGAAAATACGAAAATGCCAATGTCTGGAAATACTTTACCGACTTGTTTGATTATTTACCTCTGACTGCCCTTATTGAGAGTCAGGTTTGAGTTAAATATGTTGCAGAATGTTCATCTGACTTTTATGCCAGCGTCTAACTTCCATGTATATATTACAGATTTTCTGCTTGCATGGAGGTCTCTCACCTTCTTTGGATACACTTGATAATATTAGGGCATTGGATCGTATACAAGAGGTTTGTGTGTAGTGGCTAGTATGTTTTATAGAACATTTTTATCAGAAGAATGATATCTTCATCTAGATATATATTTGATGCTTAATATGGTTTGGGAAATATTTATTTTATGTTGCAATTGCAGTTTGTAATACTCTTGTTTTGCTCTGGAAATGTTTCATCTAGGACCTACAGTAATGACTGATTTCTCTTTTATTTAGTTTCATCAAATATATAATGTTATCAGAAGCCTAGCCAAAAGTGCGAAGACTTTTAGTAATGTCTCATCTTTTGGTCTATAATGGAATGCCATTACTTTACTCATGTTTACACATGCCGATGACGTTAATTCGGTGCACGCGATTGTGCCACCTAAGTTAGGTTGCCTAACAACTGTACTGGTGAATTACAGGTTCCACATGAAGGACCAATGTGTGATCTCTTGTGGTCTGATCCAGATGAACGCAAGACTCCAGATTATTTTTTGTAACTTCATATGTCTGGCTGTTTGTAGTTGCTGCTAGCTTTCTGCTTTTACTTTAGATGTACATGTCTGACTGTAATTAGGTGTTGATGATAGACATGAATGATATGGGAGGGGCACAAAATTAATTATGTGCTCCACTATATATATTTGTTACTTGCATTCCTCTTATTTAATTCCGCCATCGATGTATACACTCTAAGCTCATTTTCCTTTATTTTGGATGATGTTGAAACTGGGAAATATGTAAAACTAAAAAAAAAAAAAAGGAATAGATAGCGTTTGTTATAACAAATGCTATCTAAAATCTGACTTTAGATAGCGTTTGTTAATACAAACGCTATCTAAAGTTAGACTTTAGATAACGTTTCCGTGTACAAATGCTATCTAAAGTCACCTTTTAATAGCACTTCCTAAATGCTATCTTTGCTAACGAGTTTTAATAGCGGTGGCATAGATAGCGGTGGCATAGATAGCGGTTACAAACGCTATTAAAATGCATCCGGAAACGCTATTTAAAGTCATTTCTGTTGTAGTGTATAGTGGAATTTACATATTGCCTACCAACATGGAAGATCTAGGAATCGAGTCACAACTAGTACGAGCTGAAGGCTTGACCAGATGTGTCAACCCCGTTGACTCCTATAACCTTGTTTTCTAAAAAGTATATTATAAAAAAATTTAGTAATTTTTCAAAAATTTACTCCATAAACTAGTTTTAGGGAAACGATTTTATAAACTTTATTTTTAAACAATTTTTATAAAACCTATTTCAAAAACCTTTTATAAAAACTGTTTTTATATCACATTTTCAAACCTTTTCTCTATAAACCGATTTTTCAAAAATGTTTCTCTCCCTCATTTTATATCCTTTTTTTAAAAATTATTTTCCCCTACTAACCAATATCATGAATTTTTTTTAGATTCTTTTATATACTATTTCAAAACTTTTTTCCATATAATAATTTTTTGAAAAGTACCTTTCAAACTCATATATTCTAGTTTAATTTTTTTTTTTCTTAAACTAATTTCATAAATATACTTTTTAAACCCTTCCTATGTTTTCCAAACATTTTCTATAAACTAGCTTTTTGAGAAGCAATTTTTAAACCTTGTTTCTATTTCCTATTTTAATTTTTTTTAAAAAAATAAAACCTGTTTCCTATGTCCTATTTTTATATTTTCCTAAACTTATTTTTTTAATAAGCAAATTTCAACCTTTTTTTTTATATCCTGTTTTCAAAAGTCTTTTTAGAAACATTTTTAAATAAGTAATTTTTAAACCCTTCTTATATAGTATTTTCAAAACTTTTTTTATAAAGTAGTTTTTTGAGAAGAAATTTTTATAATTTGTTTTTATATCAAATATCCAATTTTCAATTATTTTTTCAAAACTATTTTTTGAAAAGTTTTAAAAACCCTGTTAATACTATTTTCTGATATTCTAATATTTTTTATAAACTCGTTTTTTAAACCCCTGTAATATACTATTTTTAAATGTTTTTTCAAAACTAGTCTAGTTTTTTTTAAAAAAATATTTTCTAAACTCACTTACACTATTTTAAAAGTTTTTTCTATAGTCTAGTTTTTTTTAAAAAGTATTTTCTAAACTCATTTACACTATTTTAAAACTTTTGTATCCTACTTGAAATCATTTTTTACAATCTAGTTTCTTTGAAAAGTTTTCGTACATCCCCGTTTATATCTCATTTTGAAAACTTCTCTATAAACTACATTTTTGCAAAGTGCATTTTAAACACATTTTACGCACTACTTTCAATTTTTTCTCCATAAACTAATTTTTTGAAAGAATCTATTGAACTTGGTTTTTATATCTTATTTTTATTTTTTTTTTGTATAAACAAGAATTTTGAAAATTACTTTCCAAGCCCCATGTTTAACACCCCATTTTTCGCATAAGTCTTTAAATGCTTCTATACGCTTCTTATGTATGCTTGTTTGTTTGCTAGTTATTAGAAAAGTGCTTTAGGGAATTTAAAATGGGGTTAAGTGGGATTTTCTGGTAAAAAATCCCTTTCTAACACATATGTTTCTCTCTCCTTGAGCTTGACACAGCTGCGTCTCCTGATAGACACGGCTGTGTCTGACACTCTAAATCGTTGTTCTGACCCGGGACACAGCTGTGCCTAATTTTCGAAAACGTTGTTCTGGCCGGGACACAGTTGTGTCTCTTGATAAACACAACTGTGTCGAATTCCTAGAATGCTGATTTGGTCCAGGACACGACTGTGTCTAGTGCTCAGAAACACTATTTTGATCAGGACACAGCTGTGTCTCCTAATAGACACAGTTGTGTCTAGTTCTCAAAGATATTTTTGCCTGACAATAAAAATAAGTGAGTTAGAAGGGTTACAAGTTACAACCCTCATTTTGACACTTTTCGCAATCCTTGTGCGACAGAAACCTCTCATCCCTCTTCTCTTTAAAACCTCTTCATGTTCTTCGATGTTCTTGCTTGCGATTGGAGAGTAAGCAGCACGTTAGTGTCAATTAAGGTAATTGTGTAAACCCTTTATTAATCTCCCTTTTTTTTTCTTGAATTGGAGATTAATTGTTCTTCCTTCTTTGATGTTTTGACCAATATTCATTGAACCGTTGAATCGTTCGAGGGAGCCAAGCTTGGATTCACTCAAGTTGACCATAGAATTAGACCGTCATACCAGGTATGGGGAGAATGATGGTATGAACATTAGGCAAGGGGTTAGCGTTAGATGAAGGGCTCCCATGACCCTGTTATTTGTTAAACTGTTAATTGATGCCTATTACTTGTTTGAATATATGTTTATTTGATTATTGGTATGCCAATTATGAATGCCTAATTGTTATAACTGTTTTATGGCCCACAATGATGTATGTCAATTCATGTATGTTTTAATAATATGTTTTAGGCCATGATTAATTGGTTGAATTGGTATGTTGTTTATGTCATGAATGTTGTTGGTTTGATAATGTTGTTGTGACATGATTGAACGTTTGTTGTTTTGATGATGAATACGTTAATAAGACTCTAATTGGTTAAAATAGGGCTCTTTATTAACGTGATAATTAAAGAAGTAATTTCCCCAAAAGTGTTCGTAAAACATGGATTTAATAGTGAGAGGTGAGGTTTATGTTAACTGATTTAGTCAAGACCCTAGGATTGATTTAAGAGGGTTTAGGGAGTTTTTGGCAAAAAAGAACATGATCAATCTGCCCAGATAGTACGGCCACGCTACATGAAGCACGACCGTACTTAACAAGGAGCACGCTCATGCTCCCAGTTCAAATTCAAATCGACCGCACTGCTTGAGCACGTCCGCGCATAATAGGAAGCACGATCATGCTTCACTTAAGTGGAAGCACGCCCGTGCTGAGGGTGAGCACGCCTGTGCTTCCCCTACTAAACAGAACGTGAGATTAAAGGAATTAGAGGGGTATTTCACCCCAATTGTCCTTAATGATGAAATAAGACATCAATCGAATAAATACAAGTTAGATAACTTAATTAAATACTAATTAAGACAATTAAGGATAATAAGTTGGTTAAACAGATACCCAATTGGGTTACCGCACATTGATATGCTTTGGTGCTTTTTGGCCAAAGTGACCTCGATGCTTTTTGGTCGAGGTGTTGTTGAAGTTGAACCTTGGTGCTTTTGGTCAAGTGGGCCCTGACTCATATGAGTCAAGGTGTTGATGATGATGAACTTGGGTGCTGATTGGCCCAAGCGGAGGTGGTGGTTGCCCGCTTGTTTGTTGTTGTGCTCATGCATTCACGCATTGGAGTTGTTAGTGGGGGAAGGTCAACATAGGGGAGGTCTTCCTAGAGTACGGCGATCTGGCCGTCCGCGGCGATTCACCCAAGGTTTGGTGAATCTGCCCCCCGTGGTGGCACATCCTAGAGTATGGTGCGTCGACTATCCAAGGGGTTCACCCATAGTTTGGTGAACTTCCGGCGTTGGTGCTTATTGGCCAGTGTGGATATGTAACTCCGAAGTTGCCTTCCTGAGATAGTTTGGATCCACATGCATAATGGAGTGGTGGAGTAGTGTTGCACCGCATAGCATACGTTGGTTGATTTTAACATGTTGATATACTTATATGTTGAGGCTTATATAATGTATGTTGTTTTATGCCATGTTACATGTTGTATGTTCATCTTGCTTCCTATCTCCATGCCGATGTGTTTCATATGTTTTCTTACTCCCCGTTTCTCTTCTGTTGTTTTGTTGGCTTGTATCTTTTATGCAGAGGACGGCGAGCAGCCAGTTGAGTAGTGACTCTGAGGAGCCGCAACTCTAGTTAGGATTTCCAGTTGTTATAGTTTGTTTTAGTTCCAGTTTAGTTTGTATTCCGTGATATTTTTTCGGATTGGTTATACCAGCTCTGTACGTGACATCGGGGTTGGGTTTCTTTGATGTTATGTTTTATTTTCTTAAAACCTTGTTATATTTTTCGCGTTGTTGAGACTAGCCCATGTGGTACCTTTCTACCCGTGGACCTTTATTATTTGAATAAATGAATATGCATGTTTTTATTTTTATTAATTTCTTTTATATGCTCTTTTATGCTTTATAAATACATGCGGGGTAGAGGGTGTCACACCATGTATATCCTATTTTGATAATTACTTTTTAACCTATTTTAAGATATTTGTTATATAAATCAGTTTTTTAAAAATAAGTTTTCAAACCCTTTATATATACACTTTACAATTTTTTTTTACAAATTAGCTTTTTGAAAATTATTTTTTAAACCCTTCTTATATACTATTTTCAAAACTTTCCCCCCCTATAAACTAGTTTTTTGAGAAGAAATTTGTAAACATTGTTTTTATATTCCATTTTCAAAACTTCCTTTATAATAAACTTTTGTAAAGTTTTTGTAAATTCTTTCTCGTATACTATTTTCAAATCTTTTTTTTCCGACAAACTAGTTTTTTGATATGTCATTTTGAAACCTTGGTTTTATATCGACAAAACTATACTTTCAGTCCATTATCTAAATTTTAGGTTTCCATTTGGTACATCTTTTAATTTTTTTGTTCCGTTTTGGTTTCTTCTGTTGTCAACGTTACACCAAATAGATTTTTTTGTCAGATTTGCTTTAACGCCATTAGGTTTCTGTCATATATCGCCGGAAACCAACCCTCGCCGGAATCTGGATTTGAGATAGAGAAACTATTCTTTTATCCTCCTCCTCCTCCTCTTTCTCCTCTACCAGAATTGAACGCCTATCTCTTTTCTCCTCCTTCTCATTCTCCTTCTCCTACATCGAAGTTCAACATCTCTCCCTTCTCCAGGTTCTATTCAATTCAAACCGTAACAATTCAATCTCTCTCTTCTTTGGGTTCTAGCGTCAACGCTTGTAAACATTAGGGCCACAAAAAATAGTTGCTTGGTGCTCGATCAAAGAAGGAGGGAGAAGAAGAAAAATTGGAAGGAGAAAGAGAAAGGGAGAACAATTTCTCTCTCTAAAACCCAGATTTCAGCGATGGGATGGTTTCCGGTGATGTAAGGCGGAAACCTTATATCGTTAGTACAAATCTAATGAAAAAGACCAACTTGGTGTAACGTTGACAACACAATGGACCAAATCGAAACAAAAATTAAAAGAAGGAACAAATCGAAACCTAAAATAAAGATAAGAGGCCAAAAATATAGTTTAGCCTTTTATATCCTATTTTCAAACAATAAAAACTTTTATAAAAACTTTGTTTTTATATCATATTTTCAAAACTTTTCTTTATAAACTAATTTTTTTAGAAGTCTGCATTCAACAATCAACATCATTTTTATATCATATTTCTAAAACTAGTACTTTTTTTTTTTTTGAAAGGAAAACTACTACTATTATGAATTGTATTTATGACACTATTTTTATATACTATTCAAAACGTTTTTCTATAAAATAATTTTTTAAAAACTAAATTTTGAACTCTTTGTGTATTCTATTTTAAAATGTCTTTTATATAAAATATTTTCTGAAAAGTATTTTTTAAACCCTTTCCTATATACTATTTTCAAAATAGTTTTGTATAAACTAGCTTTTTTTCAGAAGTAATTTTTTAAAAAGATTTTTATATCCCATTTTTGAAACCTTTTTTTAATAAACTTGTTTTTTGAAATGTTTTTTTTAACCCTTTCTATAGATTGCTTTCAAAACATTTTTTTATATATAAACTAGTTTTTTGAGAATTAATTTTTAAACCTTGCTTTTATGTCCTAATCACAGAGACTATTGATGGGTAATCATACAATTCCTTTTTTTTTTCTGTTGATATAAATACAATTCCTTATTATCGCTATACATTTTTGTTTTCTATATTCGCTAAATAAATCTAATTTAAAGAGTCAAGTTTTATTGAAAATTTGTGCAAGAATGGTAATTAAATGAGGTGTAAATCAGAGAAGATAGCCATAGCTATCCAGGCTATTTGTCAATTAATACTTGCACATTCTGAATATTAAGAATTTAGGTCGTATCTCTAGATTTGAAAGTTAGGGAAATTTCGATTTCGAGTGAAGTTGCAATCATGTTTGGCATTTTTGTCCTCACAACTTTTGCAGTACGTGGATAGCCATAATTACCTGACGTTCCACCAACGGTGAAGAATAGATCTGCAGCTTGACTCTAACACGACACCGAGCTCTTTTTAAAGTTTTGTTTGGCTGTGAGAAAAAAACAGAAGAGAAAAATATGTAAGAAAGAGTATAAGAATAGAGAAAGATATGAAAAATAAAATAGATTTGATATAAGAGAAATATAAGAGAAATAGAGTAGAATGAAATATATTCTCTCATTCCTTTATTTAGTTGAATAGAAAATGAGAAGAAATAAATACAATTATTTTTAAAAAGTCAAAATACCCTTAACTAAAAAAACATAAAAATATTTTATTTTCATTAATTAAATTACCCACTTAATTAGTTCATTTGTATATTTTGAATAATTAGTTCACGTGTTTTTCACCAATAATATATTTGATTCCTCCGTTCACGTAGTTTCGAGAGAACTCGTCTTTATTTATTTTCATGTTGTTTTATCTTTTCTAGTATGCTATATATCTCATTAATTATCAACGGAGGTTGGTTGGTATAAGTGATGGTGGATTTATACCCCTTAATCAAATGACTGGGGTTCGAATCCATACTCTTGCATATGGAGTGAATTTCCACTAGAATAGGGTTTTCCGTCTTCATGTGTCATTCATTATCCTGCAGGAGATTAGTCCCCACTTTTGGTGGGGTATACTCCTGGTCAAGAAAAAAAAATCTCATTAATTAGGCACTGCTATGATGAGATTAATTTGAACTTTTAGGGTTACCTTTGAGACCACGGCTTGCTTTATCATTATACCGAATTTTTTTTGACACGTTCTTTTGTTCTTTAAGTTAATTTAGATTGGTCAGAAAAAAAAAAGTTAATTACATTAGAGAGACCTAAGAATTAATAAATGAGAAAATAGGACCAAATTAAATCGCATTAAGTTTAAAACATGAAGCACATACCGCGCATTAAAAAAAAATGACGTGATATTTCATGGTATATTTAGGCTCGTTTGGTTCTAGGAAAAGAATGTTAAAAAAAAAAAAGGAGAAGAGAAAGTGAGATGAAAAAACGAATAAAGGGAAAAATAGGGGAAGAAAAAAAACGATGGGACCATTTCAAGTTTTTTTTAAAATTTTTTACTTTTGGGAGGAAAATGCGAAAATTGAGGCGCAATATCTTTTTTGAGTGAAAAGACAAAAGAGAAATACTACTCAATATTTTAAGGATATTGATCAAGAAACCAAAGATATAATTCTTCTATTCAAAAGAGATGTAATTAATATATGAAAATTTGAAAACTTGTGATTTTTAATAAGAACTTTATAAATATTGATTTCTTAACCAATATTCTTATGAGTATTGTGGTATTGAGTAGCAAGACCCAAGACAAAAGAAACTGACTCATTTTTTTTTTATGTGATATATTTATGTCATTTCATAAATATATATCTGTTCTTTCTTTTTTCTTTCTACTCAACCAAATAAAAGAAAAGAAATGACCCAAATAGGTGTGACTCAGTTTGTTGTGCAGACTAATCAACTTGTGGATGAGAACCTGAGTTCTAATCTCATAGAACACATTTTTAGAGAGGAACAAAGAATCTTAACTATAACTAAGCACTCGTGTTAATATTAGTCCCATGTATCCTGTGTACTCATTGAAGAATCAAATGCCATAAATATGGTGGGCTCCAAAAGAAAAAAAATAAATTAAAAGAAAAGTTTTGACTTTATTTTCGTTTATTTTTTACTCTACGTACGTATCAAATAACTAAATAATATCTCTTTAACAATAAAAAAAACTAAATAATTTCACTTTTTATCATTTTTTTTTCTTTTTTTCCACTTTATTCTCTTTCACATTTAACCTTATTATAACCAAACATAGTGTTAAAATTCGGTGCAATCACACTGTTTAAAAAAGATAAGGACAATAATCGTTATCCACGTGTTCTTATTTTTTAAAGAGTGGAGGACTATGATTATTTTTTTTTTTTGGTAAGCAGGACTATGATTATTTTAATTTTATATATATATATATATATATATATATATATATATATCTTTATAATAGACCAATTGGGCAAAATTTAAAAAATAACTAAATAAAGGATTTCATGTACGATGCTATTTAGTAAAACTATAAAAGACAAATGATTATTTTTTTTTAACTTTAGGGCCCACCTCTTCACTAACTCCAACTCAAATTATACAAATGACCTCTGCTAGGGTTTTGGTGGAGACTTCTATTATATCCTAAAATCGGTATCACATGATTATTCAAATGTGAAAATATTTCTGATTTACAAAACTTGTTACTTTCGGAAAGTATCATTTACTCGATGGACGAGTACACTAAAAATGGTAGTTATTTTTTTTAGATGAAGGAATGAAACAAGATAGAGGTGATGAACACTCAGAACATGAATTGAAGATTATATATATATATATATATATATATATATATATATATATATATATATATATATATATATATATATATATATAACAAGTCCCAACGAGAGCCAAGTTTCAGTACATATGATAGGGCCTTATCAACGGCCATTGCAACAGAATTAGACATCTAGAAGATACAGCTTAAAAGAGAGTAAGTAAAGACACAAGGAAAGAGGGTCCGGAACCACATCCAAAAGATAACTCTAAAAGTCAGATGACGAAAGATTATCCACAAAACGCTCCGAACTGGTTACTGACACTGGCTGCAAGCAGGGTCTCCACAAAGGCTCCCACGAGACGAGACCTCAGGTAATGGATCTATAACGTCGCCGCTCTCATCTACAGAATCGTCGTCGTTGTCATGATCCATAACGTGATCCTCCGGCTCATCTTCCTCCATGACCTCATCGAAGTCCTCCTCAGGATCCTCCTCAGGGTCCTCCTCGGGATCCTCCTCAATCGGCGCTACCGACTCTACTTCTAGACGTGGTGACCCATGTAGCAGTCCGTGAGCTCGCAGTGTGTGAAGATAATACCAAATCGGAGGCATAACTACCCTCCTAGTTTCCACAGTGTGGCTTCTACGGATTGGGTCTCCGTCAGCATTTAAATCGGTCATGGTGATTGCTCCGTGGTATGTGCCAGATGTCGCCCCTGGGTGTATCTACCATGCCCCAGCATTCCCTACGTTGTCGAAGACCTCAGTCTTTGATGTTGTCTGCACAAGTGGGATATTGGGATCCATCTTGACTCATGTACATACGGCGATATCAAAAGGAAGAGAGAATAACAAGTAGAAATGAGAGAGTGAGATACCGACATCGGATATATCGCACAACAACCATACACATGATACATACAACACCTTGGCATATTAACATTTTAAACATTACTCATCGGTAAACAACAAGTATTATTTCAGTGGGTCTCATACCCGAATCAATCAATCTTATAAAGATAATGCATGACACTTCTATCATCAGGCTCTAATCTTAATCTCATGATATCCCATCACCGTTTTATCATTAAGAAAGAAAGAGTTGGTCAGGCTCATACGCCCCGTTTAGCAAGTTGTCTCCGTCACCTCATGAGCTCGGATCAACATCATCACGAATCCCTTATAACGGCCATTCGGATGTATACCTCATCGAATACCACATCTTAAGCGGGTATTCGGATAACTCAAGCACGTCTGCTAAGGGGAAATGCATATGAATAAAAGACTTTTCATTATCGAGACTTTTCTTTGTGTTCACTCTTTTCCGTTGTCGAAACCCAAAGCTAACAACTATTCACAATTTTCATTACTTGAAAATCAATAACACAGGACACGCAGTCCGAGTGCTCAATCACAACACCTTAGACCGATGCCGCAGTCCGAGGTTGTGGTCGTAGAAACAATTATAATTTTATCCATGTTTTATTTCAACATGATAAGGACTCCTAGCCCATAACAACGAAATTAGGACACACAGTCCTCAATTCCAAAATTAGGACTCCTTGCCCATAATATCACGATTGGGACCCTTGGTCCATAATTCTTGACACGGATCCCAGATCACATGCATAAACTGAATGCTAGAGGCGACGTCTCACGAACTAGTATTCTCTTTCACATGTGCTTACTTTTCGCTCAGTGAAAATCAAAACCCAAAACAAAACCTCGATCACTTATCCAAGTAACTATAACGTTTCTAAATCATTTAGGAGAAAATCTTTTCCTTTACAAAGTCTTTTATAAAACATTTGGAAATTCGTTTGCTTTTGAAATCCTTGATGGAATAAAGTCAAATATTTTCAAAGGGGTTTTTCCTCCATGAAACACATAGTTCGGAAAAAGGTTTTCTCTCGTACCAACTTTGGATCATAAAAAGGCAGTTTCTATTGACTTAAAAACACTTCAACGTTTCTTTCCAAAACTAGAATCTCATTCTCTTTGAAGTAAGCGTTTTAAACAATGAACTTTTACGAATGAAACCAATACATTCAAAGTTCTATTCAAGGCTTATTAAGGCTTTTAATCCTTATAATTATTGTGCATAGACTCAAGTCCGGCTTCTCAAACTTCAATCAACAGTAATATATTCTCAACAATAATATCACAGTTAATGACAGTTCATCACATATATACAACTCACAATACTTTAAGGCAAGTAATAATCAACTTCAAGTAATAATCGCAATAGTTCAAGTAAACAAGTCATTCAAGTGTTTGCTCCACATCATAATAATATTCAAATCACTCAAGTAAACACATACACACATGTATATAGTCATTGAATATCCCTAGGCAATCCCCTCTTAATTTATATGAAGGTAAGAAGATTAGATGCTCGACGAGGTAAGTCGCGAACGTTCTCGTTTCCTCCGCGATGGAAGTCTAAGGTCATGAACACAAAATCACAACTTAAAATCAAAACAAGAACACTAAACCACAAGGTATAGGTTCGGCCAAGACTAGTTCTTAGGGTTAGAGATTCCCAAAAATTATAAAACTCATGGATTTATGATCCTTAAGTGTTAGGAGTTCATAAACAATGATCATTTTGGAAAAATAAGAACAAGGTATCCTAGGTCCATAACCTTCTAGGTTCAGCCTTCATAGGATTTATAGGCTAGAGATCTTTAAACTTTCCAATCTCTTAGACTTAGCATCCAAATATCTTATGGAGCTCAAGTTCCATGATCATCTTGGGAAAAATGAAAGTAACACATACTAGCTTTAATAACATAGAATAAACAAGTTATAAATCCTTAAACTTTCCAATCTCTTAGACTTAGCGTCCAAATATCTTATGGAGCTCAAGTCCATGATCATCTTGGAAAAATGAAAGTAACACATACTAGCTTTAATAACATAAAATAAACAAGTTATAAATCCTTAAACTTTCTAATCTCTTAGACTTAGTATCCAAATATCTTATGGAGCTCAAGTTCATGATCATCTTGGAAAAATGAAAGTAACACATACTAGCTTTAATAACATAAAATAAACAAGTTATTAAGAGTTATAAATCCATGTTCAATACTTGGAAATTTGAAACATAGTATCATAGGCCTACTTATTCATATTTTTCGGCCATCATAGGAACAAGCTATCAAAACTTCCAAGATTTATAGATCCAAGATCAAGGGATAGTTAGAAACTCAAACACATGATCATATTCCAAAAGTTGAAAGAAAAACTTCCTAGGTTACAAATGCAAGCATTCGGCCTTCATTGGAAGAGATGAATAGAGATTTTTGTTTGACACAACCTCTTAGTATATGAAAATATAAGTTAATACAAGACTATAGAAAGTGGTTTCAACTCAAAAGGAGTTTTCTACCATTTTAGAGAGATTTTAGAAGTTTAAAGCATATAAAGAACACATAAAGTAAACTGAGAAATAAAAGATGAAACTTGAAAAAAATATTTATATAAGAGCATTACCCTTAGTATAAGGAAGAATTTTAATGAAGAACTTAAGTAGAAAAGATGAATAAAAATTAAAGCTTTAAGAGCTTGAACTTTTAGAAGAAAGGAAGAAGATGAACTTTAATGGAGGTTGAAGGAGGAGGAGGATGAAGTGAAAATGAAAGGGGTATATATAGGTAGGGAGGGAGGGAGGGGGGGGGGGGGGGCAGTTCACGGCCAAAGGGGGAGAGAGGGAGCTTGTTGAGCAAGCTTGGTGGTTTAATGTTTGATTGGATGGAGAAGAGAGAGAACTGACTTTTTGGATTATAATAGTATTATAATTTGAAAAGTGTGATGATTGTACTTTTAGAGTGTGTCATAGCCTCTTCCATCATGTCTCCTTACTTCTTTTATGGTCCCTAATCTGCTCTATTTCGTACCCGGTTATATTTCTGATCGTAATTCATGCGACGTTTCACCCGAATAAAATATTTTTTTACTTTTGCAAGAAAATTTTAAAAATAACCAAGGTTGAAGGAAACATAATAAAAATACTAACTATCTCATTCACGGGTCAAAATTAGGTTTTCTGCACATTAAACTTGTACCGGCAGTGAAAACGCATACCGACTTCCGTCTGAATTTTCAACCGAAAATTTTACCGTGACTTCATATGCTATAACAACACAAGAAAATGATTTTAGTTTAATTAAAATCATCCTCTGAGTTTAATCTAAAATAAACACATTTAAATATGTATTTACTGCTACATAAAATATTGGAAAAACAGGGTATTATAATACTACCCCTCTAAAAAGAATTTTGTCCTCGGAATTATGCACCTTGAAATAACTCAGGGTATTGCAATTTCATATTGTCCTCCACTTCCCATGTAGTTTCTCCGGTTGTCTCGTTCCAGATGACTTTGACTAAAGGGATTCATTTACTTCTGAGCTGCTTCAGCGTCTTATCCGCGATTCGTACCGACGAAGTCTCGAAAGACAGGTTCTCTTTTAATTGTACTTTATCAGGTTTAATAACATGTGTTGGATTAGGAATATACTTTCTCAATTGAGAGACAAGGAAAACATCATGGATGTTGGAAAGAAAAGGAGGTAAAGATATTTTGTACGCCACTGGACCTACGCGACGAAGAATTTGGTAGGGTCCAATAAATTTGGGAGTAAGCTTTCTGGATTTTATCACTCTGCCAATCCCAGTCGTTGGTGTGACTCTCAAGAACACATGCTCGCCTCCCTCAAACTCAAGAGGTCGTCGTCTCTTATCAGCGTAACTTTTCTGTCGACTTTGGGCCGTCCGCATTTTCTCCTAGATCATCTTCACCTTCTCGGTCGTTTGTTGTACAATCTCTGGTCCTAACAGCAGACTCTCACCATCCTGGTACCAACACAAAGGTGTTCGGCATCGTCGACCATACAAAGCCTCATATGGTTCCATCCCTATACTGGAATGAAAACTGTTGTTGTAGGTGAATTCTATCAACGGTAGGAACTCGTCCCAGCTCCCAGTGTCTTCCATCACACACGCTCTTAGTAAATCTTTGAGTGATTGGATTGTCCTCTCTGACTGTCTGTTAGTGTGTGGATGATATGCAGAACTCAATTTGAGTTTTGTTCCCAACGAGTTTTGTAGTCCCTTCCCAAATTCTAACAGAAACCTTGGACCACGATCCGAAATGATACTCGAGGGAATACCGTGCAACATGACAATCTCGTCGATGTACAACTGAGTCAACCTTTTCATTGGGTACTGATAAGCCTCTGGCTCATCTAGTTTTATAACTAGTAAGACCATGGCTTTTGTACTAATTATTCGAGTTTAATCTCGTTTTCTCCCAAATTTGGATTTAATTGTCCTCAAGCAACATTTTGAGTCTCTTAAGTAGTTTTAGGATATTTTAGTTAATTTTGAGTCCAATAAAGCATTTACTGCTATTTCATATTTTCAGGTTAATAAGAAGAGCAAAAAGGGAAGGACACTTGAAGCAGAAGCCATCACGCCTAGGCCGTGACACTGGTCACGGCCGTGATGAGCTACCCATGAAAGTCAGAAAGCATCACGGCCCAGCCGTGATACCCATCACGGGCGTGATGAGAGGACCCTGAAAGTCAGAATTGATCACGGCCTAACCGTGATGGAGGTCACGGCCGTGACAGATCAACACCCATGGACAGAAGCGATCACGGCCTGGCCGTGATACCCATCACGACCGTGACAGACCAGAATTTGAATGCGCGCCCTTGGTAGAATTGGTCACGGCTTGGCCGTGATGGCCATCAAGGCCGTGACGCGCACCTGATCTATAAAAGGGCATCATGGCAGATAGAAACGGAGGAGAATTTTCACTGTTTACAAATTATTTCTAGGGTTTTTGTTATGTTTGTGATGGATAACTAATCACCAAGGATTAATCTGCTGTAATCGGTTTCCGCCGACACTTTAGGTTCTGTAATTCCCAATCAATTTGCTTCTTCCTTTCAATATTATGCTATATTTCTTGTTTGCTTAATTCAAGTTATATAGAATAAGTATTGATTAATTTCGATGACTATATGTTCCTATACCTTGATCGCGTTTGCTTAATTCGCGTGTGTTTGATCGCGTTTGCTTAATTCGAAAATTAGGAACATATATCTCGTAGTGTCAATTGCGCTTGTTTAATTGCCGTTACAATCGAAAAGGGATTAGAATCCGTTTAGGGCATGGGAATCATATGAATCAATGATAGTTGGGAAATCGAAGCAGTAGATTAATCGTTCTAGATTATTGATAATCACTTAATTGCACTGTTTTCTTAATTGAATCATTCAACCTCAAACCACCCCCCCCCCCCCCCCCCCCAAATCGATTTGTAGGTTAATAACAATCCAAGAGTCCTTGAGAGACGATGCTCGAGTTGTCGTGTCCTAACTACAATTTTTCTCCAATCACTCGTTTTTGACCCGTGTGCGACAACGGATCAAATTGGCGCCATTGCCGAGGACTCTTGTTGTTATTAACAGATTTGTTGATACATTTAGTTCTGGCTACTAGGTCTGGTTGTTCTGATTTGTTTGATTTTGATCCTGAAATTGAGAAAACCTTGCACACACGCCATAGAGCAATTCAGGCCAGCACTAGTTCACTAACCAGTAGTGATTCTGATTCTGAACTTGTTTTTGATAACATGGCTGATCATAGAACACTAAGACAACTTGCTGCTCCTTATGTTAATTACAATGGTTTGTGTATTGAATATGCTGATGTCGTTGCTCCTTTTGAATTGAAATCTGGTTTAATACACTTGTTGCCAAGGTTTCGGGGTCTTGCAGGTGTGGATCCGCATAAGCATCTGAAGGAATTCCAGGTTGTTTGTTCTACACCCTTGAGGCCTGAAGGAATAACAAAAGACCATATCAAGTTGAGAGCCTTCCCGTTATCACTTCAAGGTGCTGCGAAGGATTGGTTGTATTATCTTGAGCCAAATTCCGTCTCAACCTGGAATGATTTGAAGAAAGTCTTCCTAGAGAGGTACTTCCCTGCCTCCAGAGCTGCATCAATCAGAAAAGAGATATGTGGCATTAGACAAGGCAATGAGTCATTGGCCGAGTACTGGGAGAGATTTAAGAAGTTGGTGTCCAGTTGTCCTCAGCACCGGGTTTCCGAGCAACTGCTTATTCAGTATTTTTATGAGGGATTGCTACCAATGGATAGAAACATTCTAGATGCTGCTAGCGGGGGAGCATTTGTTGATAAGACTCCAGCTGCTGCCAAGTCATTGATTGAGAACATGTCACTCAACTCCCAATAGTTCACAACCAGGAACAACTCTGTCGAAACAAGGGGTGTGAATGAGATCCATGTTTCTTCTTCCAACAAGGCCCTTGAAACCAGACTTGATGAGCTCACTTATTTAGTGAAACAGTTGGCAGTGGATAAAGCTCAAACAACAAGGTTGTGTGGTATTTGTACTTCTCGTGAACACCTGACCGATACATGTCCCATTCTGAAAGATGAGTCGGTCACTGATTTGCCTCAAGCATATACAGCCAATCTTCACAATCAAGACAACAATCAGAACAGGTACAACATTCTTGACCTTTCCACTAATAAGTACCACCCCAACTGGAGAAACCATCCAAACCTTCGGTATGGAAACTCATCCGCACAACAGCAACAACTGATGTTGCCGCTGACACCACCACAAAACTCCCCCCAAGTAACCACCTCTGCACCCTCTGGACCATCGCTAAAGGACCTTGTCAAGCAAATGGCTGCAAACAATCTCAGCAACGAACGGATTCTAGTATTCATGCTTTGCAGATATAGATTGGACAGCTTGCCACTTCGATGAATGCCATACAGCAAGCTCAAGGATCGAACCAACTACCTGCACAAACAATAGTGAACCCTAATGCCCCTAATCCTAATGTGAGTGCAATTTCTTTGAGATCCGGAAAGGTTGCAGAACCAGCCCCTGAAAAAAATAAAAAAACTTTTGAGGTAACACCTGAACCTTCTGTTGTTATTGAGGCTGAAAAAGAGTATGTGCCACCAATCCCCTTCCCACAAAGAGTACTGAAAAATAAAAAGATTGATGGGGAAGACAAAGAGAGAGAGATTCTGGACGTGTTCAGAAAAGTGGCGGTAAACATTCCGCTTCTTGATGTGATTAAGAAGGTTCCGAAATACGCAAAATTTCTGAAGGATTTGTGCACACATAAGAGGATGTTGAAGGGAAATGAGAGAGTCAATTTGGGGCGAAATGTTTCAGCCCTCATTCAACCTAAACCTGCACCTGAAAAGGTTACCGTCTCAACCCTCAATCAGGCAATGTGTTGAGTCACCGGCAAGTGTACCGGGTCGTCATAAGTAATAAAACATGGTAAGTAATTACCGAGGTCGGACTCAGAGATTGGGCTACCAATTCTACCAATTTGCAAGGAATTCGATATGTTTGACCAAGTAAAGGTAGGTGGTTGCAAAGAGAGAGAAAATAGGATCGCAATTCAAATCAACAAACTAACTAGAGATAAATTAGGTAGCGACAAGATTAGATGAGAATTTAAATCTGAATTAAACATCTAAGGTCACAAATCCACCTACCCAATCATGCATAGTATCCAAGTGATGATGATACTCTCCCTAAGTTCAATTGCAATGTCAACCAGGACGCCCAAATTCTCCTAATGACACTGTCGTGCTCAATAGGATGTATTCAACGATTGAATTAATTACTTATTAGGTCTCATAACCCAATCATCAAACTCTATTAAATATTGTTCCCTATAAGGTTGCACTGATCTCTTACTCACTCTCGTGCAGTATTCAATCAATGATCCCAATTCAAGTTCTAAACGCGAATTGCCTATCAAGCCTCATCACGTTAACTAGTCAATTATGCATGCATATAATCAACGAAATAAATTCAGAATTGGAAAACAAGAATTGAAGTAAAGGAAGGAAACATACATCACATTGAACGCTACATCGTCATGGGTGGTTTCATTGATCCCTTTGACAAGGGAATTAGCTCCTCATGCTTGTAACAAGATACAAACAATTGGAGTTCATCATCATTGTAAAACAAGAAAAGAAAATAGGGAGACGCAGCTCTAGAGAACAAGGATTCGTATCTCAAAAGTGATCTAAAACAAGTGGTTAACAAAAGGTCCTCAATCTGACCTAAAACAGTCTATAAATAGGGGTTCTGGTTCGCGTCCGCTCGCGGGGCGAGCAAGCTCTCGCGAGGCGAGACAGAGAGGGTGACATTTCTGGCATAGTCAGGATTTCAGGATTCGCGAGGCGAGATGGGATTCGCGAGGCGAGACAGAGAGGGTGACTGTTGCTGTTCAGACTGGTCTTCAGGCTCGTGAGGCAAGATCCTGTTTCGCGAGGCGAAAGTTCCAGAATTGCTTTTCCACTGTTTTCTTCATTTTCCTTGACTCTAAGACCTTCACTTTTAACCTGAAACAATAAAAGGAAATGAAAAGCGTAATTCTACTCAAAACAGACGAAAAACTAATAAAACTGCATAAAACGAATCAAAGTCTAACTTAGGTACAAAACAAGGCCAATTTGGGAGATTAGCGAGGTTGACTCGCCCAATTAGGCACAAAGTCTACCCCTTTTATAGCCTTCTATAATTGGCACATACTCTCCACCCCGTGATGGTCCTTTTTGGGATCAATTCATTGCTTTCATTGACCACCACGATTGTGCCACCTTTCCTTGGGACCACATGAATTGGACTAACCCAATTGCTACCCGAGATTGGATAGATGATTCCGACATCTGAAGGTTTAATCACTTCCTTACGCACAGCTTCTTTCATTCCTTCGTTGTTGAGCTTTTCCTTTGCACATTCATCCCTTGGGGGACTCGGTAAGGCTTCCATGTTTTTTAAGCACTCAAGATAGTCCTTATCCCCAAAAGGGTCTTCTTCCTCACTATCATCATCATGGGATTTTACCAACACTTGAGCAAGTGAAGAACCATGGGCTTCTCTAGTGGCCTTTGCCTTGACAATTGAGTCCACTATATCCACTCGATACACATCCGACCTCTCAGCGGGGTGCTTCATTGCTTCAAAGACATTGAAGACTACATTCTCATCTTGCACCCGTAGGGTGAGCTTCCCTTGTTGTACATCTATCAAATCACTCCCAGTGGCCAAGAAGGGCCTACCCAATATGAGAGGGATCTCGACGTCTTCATCCATATCGAGCACCACAAAATCCGACGGAAATATGAACTTGTCTACCTTCACTAACAAATCTTCGACCACCCCATAAGGATATTTTATAGAACGATCGGCCAGTTGGAGTGACATCCGTGTATCCTTGACTTCTTTGATCCCCAAATTCTTCATCATAGAGAGGGGCATCAAGTTGATGCTTTCCCCTAGATCATACAACGCCTTTCCTAGAGTCATCTCCCCAATGGTGCATGGTATAGAAAAAGAACCGGGATCCTTCAACTTTGGAGGTAGTTTTCTTTGAAGAATGGCACTGCACTCCTCAGTCAAAGCAATCGTTTCATCATCCACTAATTTCCGCTTCTTGGAGAGAAGCTCCTTCATAAACCGGGCATAAGATGGCATTTGTTCCAAGGCTTCCGCAAATGGAATATTAATTTGAAGTTTGCGGAAGACATCAAGGAATTTACTGAACTGTTTATCTTGTTGAGGCTTCTTCAATCTTTCAGGATATGGTACCTTCATGTAGGGCGGGAGGTCTTTGGGTTCAACCCACTTCTTTCTTCGGAACTCTTCATCTACAAGTTTTAACCTTCCCCTTGCTCCGGTGCCTTGTCACTTGCCAACTCCTCTTTCTCAGGTTGCACTTCCTCAACATGTGGTTGTTCCGGGGCCTTGTCTTCCTGAGAACTAGTTGCACCCCTGTTAGATCCCAACACCCTACCGCTTCTAGTTGCTATGGCATTCCATTGGTTCTTAGGGTTGTTCTCGGTATCACCTGGGAAAGTGCCTGGGAGACGCTCATTTAGTTGCTTTGCGAGCTGAGCTATCTGCATCTCTAGATTCTGAATTGCCGACCCTGTATGAGTTGCCAACTTGTCAATGGCTATGCTTGTATTGATTGACAACTTCTCAATTGCCGCATTCGTCTTTTCTATAGCCAACTCCCAAGGTTGCCTTCCACCATATGTTATTTGCAATTGATTAGGCCCTGGAGAAGCCTGTTGAGTATTGTGTTGATGGATTCCATAGTTTGGCCTCTGATTCTGTTGAGGTTGTTGTTGCCCGGCTAGACCACCACTAGCGTTACTCCAAGCGAAACCCGGATGGTCTCTCCTCATATAACCCCTATTCTGATTCTGACTGTGATCACTCTGTTTGTTCCTCTGATAGTTGTTCTGGGGCACACTGTCATAGAAATTGTAGCATGACTCCACATGTTCCTAAGAGAAGTTGAACGGACAACTCTGAATGTCATGATCTCCATTACAATTATCACACCCCATAGGCATTCATTCGTGTATCACATTAACCTTTTTGTTCCCAGACAATGCCGCATTTTGCATCTTCAACAGTCTATTTTGCTCTAGAATGGCTTCCATTGTTGCAGCACTAACTCCACTTGAGGTTTCCCTACCACGGTTGTAATCATTGTTCGACATCTTCTCAAATAATGCCCATCCATCCTCAACTGATAAATAAGAAAAAGACCCGCCCGCTGCGGCATCACAATTCATCTGGTAGCGCCCCCTTAACCCGTTAAAGAAATGTTGAACCTTGGAGACCGGGTCAAAGAAAGCCGAGGGACATCTTCTCAAGAGCACATTATACCTCTCCCAAGCTTCATTATAAGATTCATCTTCTGTCTGCCTGAAAGATGTGACGGCTACTCTTGCTTGTGCCGCTCTCTGAGGAGGAAAATATTTAATGAGGAACTTTTGGGTCATCTGCTCCCATGTTCTGATACTGTTCCGATCCAAGCTGTCAAACCAATCACGAGCGACATCCCTAAGAGAGAGTGGGAATAGCCGCAAGCGAAACTCAACTTGAGAAACTCCTCTTGTCTTCTGCATGTCACAAGCCTCAAGGAAGCGAGTGATGTGTCTATGAGGGTCTTGTTTGCCACCCCCATCAAATTGATTCTCACGGATTTGGGCTGTGACACATCCTTCCACTCTGAAGGAATCTATATTGAGGTTGCCCCTCACGATAGAAGAAGTACAATCCTCCAAGTTGGGTAGATTGTACTCGAAGAGAGGCTTGTAAGGAGGAGGAGGAGGAGGAGGGTTTTCTTCGTCCATCCTCTCAAAACTAATTGCTTCAAGCCTCTTTCGTTCTCTGGCTTCTTTCCTTAATCGATTCTCGGTCTTGGTGATCTCCGAATCAAATATCAAATCCTCTTGTGAAAGGGTACCTCGCATACAAAAACAAGGCAAGACCAAGTGGAATCAAGGAAGTAGAGAGAAATAAATATAAATAAATAATAGAGAATAAAAATAAAAAAATAGATTAACCAAATAATCAAACTTCCCAAAAAATTAGGAAAATTGGTTGTGCCAATCCCCGGCAACGGCGCCAAAAACTTGTTGAGTCACCTGCAAGTGTACCGGGTCATTGTAAGTAATAAAATACGGTAAGTAATTACCGAGGTCGGACTCAGGGATTGGGCTACCAATTCTACCAATTTGCAAGGAATTCGATACGTTTGACCAAGTAAAGGCAAGTGGTTGCGAAGAGAGAGAAAATAGGATCGCAATTCAAATGAACAAACTAACTAGAGATAAATTAGGTAGCGACAAGATTAGATGAGAATTTAAATCTGAATTAAACATCTAAGGTCACAAATCCACCTACCCAATCATGCATAGTACCCAAGTGATGATGATCCTCTCCCTAAGTTCAATTGCAATGTCAACCAGGACCCCCAAATTCTCCTAATGACACTGTCATGCTCAATAGGACGTATTCAACGATTGAATTAATTACTTATTAGGTCTCATAACCCAATCATCAAACTCTATTAAATCTTGTTCCCTATAAGGTTGCACTGATCTCCTACTCACTCTCGTGCAGTATTCAATCAATGATCCCAATTCAAGTTCTAAACGTGAATTGCCTATCAAGCCTCATCACGTTAACTAGTCAATCATGCATGCATATGATCAACGCAATAAATTCAGAATTGGAAAACAAGAATTGAAGTAAAGGAAGGAAACATACATCACATTGAACGCTACACCGTCATGGGTGGTTTCATTGATCCCTTTGACCAGGGAATTAGCTCCTCATGCTTGTAACAAGATACAAACAATTGGAGTTCATCATCATTGTAAAACGAGAAAAGAAAATAGGGAGACGCAGCTCCAGAGAACAAGGATTCGTATCTCAAAAGTGATCTAAAACAAGTGGTTAACAAAAGGTCCTCAATCTGACCTAAAACAACCTATAAATAGGGGTTCTGGTTCGCGCCCGCTCGCGGGGCGAGCAAGCTCTCGCGAGGCGAAATTCAGTTTTGGCTCCATCCTGATTTGAATGCTCGCGAGGCGAGGTAGTGATTCGCGAGGCGAGACAGAGAGGGTGACATTTCTGGCATAGTCAGGACTTCAGGATTTGCGAGGCGAGATGGGATTCGCGAGGCGAGACAGAGAGGGTGACTGTTGCTGTTCAGGCTGGTCTTCAGACTCGCGAGAAGAGATCCTGTTTCACGAGGCGAAAGTTATAGAATTGCTTTTCCACTGTTTTCTTCATTTTCCTTGACTCTAAGAGCTTCACTTTTAACCTGAAACAATAAAAGGAAACGAAAAGCATAATTCTACTCAAAACAGACGAAAAACAACTAAAAATGCATAAAATGAATCAAAGTCTAACTTAGGAACAAAACAAGGCCAATTTGGGAGATTAGCGAGGTTGACTCGCCCAATTAGGCACAAAGTCTACCCCTTTTCTAGATGGAAACTAGATGAGCCAGAGGCTTATCACCATGCCACAGAAATGCAAGGATCTGGGAACTTTTGCCATTCCATGTACCATTGGGGATAGTAAATTCGACAATTGCATGTTGGATTTAAGAGCTTCTATTAATGTTATGCCTACTTCTGTTTTCAACAATCTTGATCTTGGTCCTTTGGAGCATACAGGTCTCACTATTCAGTTGGCAAACAGGACCAATGCTCGCCCCATTAGAGTAGTAGAAGATGTGCTTGTTCAAGTCAATGACTTGATTTTCCCTGCTGATTTTTACATTCTGGATATGGCAGGAGAAACGAATTCAAGCAGATCACCAATCATTCTGGGCAGACCGTTCATGAAAACGGCGAAAACAAAGATTGATGTCGACGATGGAACCATGTCTATGGAATTTGGTGACATTGTTGCGAAATTCAACATTTTCGATGTTATGAAGCATCCCTTGGAAGAGCATTCTGTTTTTCAAATAGAGTTGCTCTCTGAAATTGTTGATGACACTTAGTATGATTTGGTTGCAGCTGCTGATTTTCCATGTGTTTCTGGTTTTGATGATATTTACTCATGTGCTGATTGCACTAGCACTGACCTTTGTGCTGTCTGTGCTGAGATTGATGTTGCCTTGCAGGGTGACAGTGTAGGTGAAGCTGTTTATTCAGCTGAAGTCCTTGATAACACGACTGCCCCAAACATACCATCTATTGAGCAGCCACCCTCCTTAGAGCTTACGCCACTTCCTGAAAATCTGAAATATGCTTATTTAGAGAGGAATGAAAAACTTCCGGTTATAATTTCCTCTAACCTTGATTTTGACCAGGAAACTAAGCTCTTGCAGGTTTTGAAGAAGCATAAGAAGGCGATTGGGTGGACCTTGGCCGACATACCAGGTATTAGCCCATCCAGGTGTATGCATATGATTCTGTTGGAGGACGGGGCCAAAACGGTTAGGCAGCCCCAAAGGCGGCATAACCCCTTGATTCTTGATGTTGTGAAGAAGGAAGTAACAAAACTCTTGCATGCAGGTATCATATATCCTATCTCTGACAGTAATTGGGTGAGTCGAGTGCAAGTTGTACCTAAGAAATCTGGACTCACAGTGGTAAAAAATGAAAACAATGAACTTGTTCCCACTAGAGTTCAGAATGGCTGGAGAGTTTGTATTGATTACAGGAGATTGAACCAGGCTACTAGAAAGGATCACTTCCCTTTGCTGTTCATCGATCAGATGCTTGAACGGCTAGATGGTAAGTCACACTATTGTTTTCTTGATGGCTTTTCAGGTTACTTCCAGATCCACATTGCACCAGAGGATCAAGAGAAGACAACTTTTACGTGCCCTTTCGGCACATTTGCTTACAGGAGGATGTCATTTGGTCTTTGCAATGCTCCTGACATATTCCAGAGATGCATGATTAGTATTTTTACTGAATATATTGAGAATTTCATGGAAGTGTTTATGGACGATTTCACTGTTTATGGCTCTTCATTTGATGCATGCTTGAATAGTTTGAATCTGGTTTTAGAAAGATGCATTGAAACTGACCTTGTTTTGAATTATGAAAAATGTCATTTTATGGTTGAACAGGGAATTTTTTTGGGGCATATTATTTCTGAAAAGGGTATTTCAGTAGATCCTGCTAAGATTGAGGTGATTTCTACACTGCCTTACCCATCTTGCGTTCGCGAGATCCGCTCTTTCCTTGGTCATGCAGGTTTTTACAGGCGCTTCATAAAGGATTTTAGCAAGATAGCTCTCCCTCTGTCAAACTTGTTGAAGAATGATGTCATTTTCAACTTTGATGACAATTGCAAAAAGGCGTTTGATTTCTTGAAGAAAGCATTGACCTCCATTCCTATCATCCAGCCTCCTGACTGGAACCTCCCTTTTGAGATTATGTGTGATGCCTCTAACTATGCCGTGGGGGCGGTCCTTGCACAAAGGGTGGACAAGGCTGCCCATGTCATCTATTATGCTTCTAGAACTTTAGATTCTGCACAGGCTAATTACACTACCACTGAAAAGGAACTTCTAGCTATTGTTTTTGCTCTTGATAAATTCAGATCATATTTGCTAGGTTCCAAGGTTGTGTTTTCACTGACCATGCAGCTCTAAAGCACTTGTTGAAGAAACCAGAAGCAAAACCGAGATTGATTCGGCGGATGTTGTTGCTCCAGGAGTTTAGTGTGGAGATTAAAGATAAAAGTGAAGCTAAGAATTTAGTGGCTGATCACTTGAGCAGAATAGAGAGGGATGAAGATCTTACTCCCATTCAGGATGACTTTCCTGATGAGCAGCTTTTACAGTTACATGGGGTAACTCCTTGGTTTGTTGATATTGTTAATTATCATGTTGCTGGTGTTTTTCCGACAGGTGCAACTAGGTCACAAATTCACAAACTCAAGAGTGATGCCAAATATTATGTTTGGGATGATCCATATCTTTGGAAATTTGGCAGTGATCGGGTAATTAGGAGATGTGTCCCCGACTATGAGATTGAATCTATTTTGCATTTTTCTCATTCTTCTCAAGTAGGGGGACATTTTGGTCCACAAAGGACTGCAAGAAAAATCCTAGATTCAGGTTTTTATTGGCCCACTATTTTTAAAGATGCTTATGAGGTTTACCGCACCGGTAAAGAGTGTCAGATAGCAGGTACAACCATCACTTGTAAGAGTGAAATGCCTCAGCAACCTATGCTTTTCTGTGAGGTGTTTGATGTGTGGGGAATTGACTTTATGGGTCCCTTCCCTGCATCTTTTGGTTTTCTCCATATCTTTCTTGCTGTTGACTATGTTTCAAAGTGGGTGGAAGCTATCCCCACTAGGAGTAATGATTCTAGAGTTGTTGCAAACTTTGTCAGGTCCAATAACTTTTGCAGGTTCGGAATACCTCGTGCTATCATAAGTGACCAAGGCACTCATTTCTGTAACCGTACCATGGAAGCTTTACTCCGAAAGTATGGAGTTGTGCACAGGGTCTCCACTACATATCATCCCCAAACTAATGGGCAGACTGAGATCTCAAACAGAGAGATCAAACAGATCTTAGAGAAAGTGGTGCAGCCAAATAGGAAGGACTGGAGCCGCCGTCTCGAAGACGCACTTTGGGCTCAAAGAACAGCTTTCAAGACACCAATAGGGATGTCTCCCTATAGACTTGTGTTCGGTAAGGCAGGTCATCTTCCTGTAGAAATTGAGCACCGTGCTTATTGGGCGGTCAAGTGCTGTAATTTGGAAATGCAAAAAGCAGGCATTGAAAGGAAACTCCAATTACAGCAGCTTGAGGAGCTTAGTCTAGAAGCCTATGAAAGCTCTCGAATTTATAAAGAGAAAACTAAGCACTTCCATGATAAGATGATTTCTAGGAAGGAATTCTATGTGAGTCAACAGGTTTTATTGTTTAACTCCCGCCTAAAGGTGATGGCTGGGAAACTTCGATCCAAGTGGATTGGCCCATTTATTATTACTGATGTTTTTCCTCATGGTGCGGTAGAAATAAAAAGTGCAGGTAGCAACAAGGTTTTTAAGGTTAATGGGCAGCGCTTGAAGCTATTCCATGAGAGCTCGGTGCCGGAAGATGCAACCGTAGAAGAGCTTTCCTTGGAAGCGCCCACCTACACTACAACTTGATCAGGGAGCACCTTCTCCTTTCCCTCACTCTTATTTTATATTTATGTTCTTTCATTGAGGACAATGCATGTCTTAAGTGTGGGGGGGGGGGGGGGGGGGCCCAATTGCTTTGTTTTTGTTTTGTTTTCCTTATTTGTGTTGCTTTATGTCGTATGTGTGTGAGTCTTATGTCGGTGAGCTTGATGGATTTTGATTGAATTTAGCATAAATTGACTGCATGAATTATGTTGATTTTTGATGATTTCCCCCTAGGTTTTGAAAAATCCGAAAAGTTGATCCCCATGTGAAAAATTGAAAATTGAACTTTGAGAAATTTCATTGTGATTGCATGATTTATGATAAGTTTGGGGTGAAGAGGTGCACACACTAGGAATTGTATCTTGATAAGCCTCTGGCTTATCTAGTTTTAAGACTAGATAAACTAGGGTTTATGTGCCAATTTATTCGAGTTTACTCTCGTTTTCGCCCAAATTTGCCTTGTTTTGTTCCTAAGTTGGACTTTGACTCGTTTTGCGTCTTTTGTGTAGTTTTTAGGTTATTTTGGATAGAATTACGCTTGTGGTTGCTTGTGTTGTTTTCAGATCCATAAGTGAAGCTTTAAGAGTTAAGAAAAGTGAAGAATATGAGCCAGACAGAGCCCATCACGGCCTGGCCGTGATGACCATCACGGCCATGATCAAGCAGAGCAGAAGGGGCAAAAGTCGAGAAGTCATCACGGCCTGCCGTGTGATGTATATCACGGCCGTGACCTAAAACCCACACAAGTCAGAAGCTGTCACGGCCTAGCCGTGATGAGGCTCACGACCGTGATGTTCAAGATTTGAAAGCGCGCCCAACCCAGAATGCGTCACGGCCTGGCCGTGATGGCCATCACGGCCGTGACGCGTGGCCTCCCTATAAATAGAGCAGATCAGAACAGATTTGAGCAGTTTTTTGGATCAGAATTTTTCAGAGACTTTTTGTAACCCTATTTCTGGGATTTCTTCTTCTCTTCTTTTCTCTTAATTCATAGGCTTAGGATGGATTCCAATTGTACGTTCGTTGTTGTTACGGACATGAGGAACTAATCCTCTTGTCTAAGGGATCGATGAAGCCACCCATGGCGGCATAGTATTAATGTAATGTAATTCTCTCTCCTTTAATTCAATTATGATTTTCCAATTCTGTTTTCATTGTGTCGATTATATGCTAGCGTGATCGACTAGTTAAGCGTGTTGAGGCCTAGCGGCGATTCGCGTTTGAGAACTTGAATTGGGAACATCGGTCGAGTATTGCACGAGTGAATAGGAGATCGGTGCAACCTATAGGGAACAAGAATTAATAGAATTTGAGATTAGGGTTAAGAGACCTAGCAAGTAATTAACCCAAATCATCGAATACGTCCTAATGAGCACGGAAGTGGATTTAGGAGAATTTAGGGGTCCCGGTTGACATTAAAATTGAACTTAGGGAGGAGAATATCATCACTTGGGTACTTTGCATGAGTGGGTAGGTGGATTCGAAACCTTGGATGCTTTTATTTCTGAATTTAATCACCCGTAGCTTTAATTGATTTGATTCTTGAATTTGCAATCTCAATCTCTTTCTATCAACCTCCTTCTATTGCTTAACTAACGTATCGGATTTCTTGACAATTTAGTCGAATTGGTAACCCAATCCTTGTGTTCGACCTCGGTAGAATACTACCGTGTTTTTATTACTTGCGACAACCCGGTACACTTGCCGGAGTCACAACAAGTTTTTGGCGCCGTTGCCGGGGATTGGCACAACCAATTTTCCTAATTTTTAGGAAATTCGGCTGTTTGGTTAAGCTGACTTTTAGTTTTATTTTCTTTTATTTAATTGCATTTATTTTTCTCTATTTCTTTGATTCCACTTGGTCTTTGCCTGTTTTTGTATGCGAGGTACTCTTCTACAAGAGGACGTGCTATTCGATTCAGAGATCACCAGGACCGAGAGACAATTAAGAAAAGAGGCCAGAGAAAGGAAGAGGTTGGAAGCAATTAAAATAGAGGGCATGGCTGAAGAAAATCCTCCTCCTCCTCCTCCTCGTTACAAGCCTCTCTTTGAGTACGATCTACCAAGCTTGGTGGATTGTGACTCGTCTATTGTGAGAGGCAACCTGAACACAGACTCCTTCAGAGTTGAAGCATGTGTCACATTCCAGCTCCGGGAGAATCAGTTTGATGGGAGTGGAAAGCAAGACCCGCATAGACACATCACTCGCTTCCTTGAGGCGTGTGACTTACAGAAGACAAGAGGAGTCTCACAGGATGAGTTTCGCTTGCGACTATTCCCTCTCTCTCTTAGGGATGTCGCTCGTGATTGGGTTGACAGCTTGGATAGGAACAGCATCAGAACTTGGGAGCAAATGGCACAGAAGTTCCTAACCAAATACTTTCCTCCTCAGAAGGCGGCACAAGCAAGAATAGCCGTCACTTCATTCAGGCAAACGGAGGATGAAACATACAATGAAGCGTGGGAGAGGTACAATGGTTTGTTGAGAAGATGTCCCTCTGTGTTCTTTGACCCGGTTTCCAAAGTGCAGCATTTCTTTAATGGGTTGAGGGGACGCTATCAGATGAACTGTGATGCCGCAGCTGGCGGTTCTTTTGTATATTTATCGGCTGAGGACGGATGGGCACTGTTAGAGAAGATGTCATATAATGATTACAACCGTGGTAGGGAGACCTCGAGTGGAATCGGTTCGGGACAATGGAAGCCATTTTAGAGCAAAACAGACTTTTGAAGATGCGAGAATGAGGCTTTGTCTCGGGAACAAGAGGGTTAATGCAATACACGAGGGAATGCCTCCTGGTTGTGCAAATTGCAATGGAAATCATGACACTCAGAATTGCCCGCTAAATTTCCCTCAAGAACATGTGGACTCTTGCCACAACTTCTATGACACTTGTGCCCCGAACAATTATCGGAGGAACAATCGAGAATCGAGAATAGGGGCTACATGAGAAGAGACCATCCGGGATTTGCTTGGAGTGATGTTAATGGTGGTCTAGCCGGTCAACAACACCCTCAACAGAATTGGCAACAACCTCAACAGTGCTCGAGACCAAACATGGGAATTCAGCAGCGCAATAATCAATCGAGGCTCCTCCGGGGCCTAATCGATTCTGCAAATATCGGATGGTGGAAGACAACGAGTGGGAGCTGGCTTTTGAGAAGTTGTCAACCTTTACAAGCACATCTTTTGAGAAGGTGAACACTGCCATTGACAAGTTGGCGACTCATACAGGATCGCGAATTCGTAACTGGAGACACAAATAGCACAGCTCGCGACGCAACTTAATGAGCGTCTTCCAGGCACTCTTCCAGGTAGTACTGAGAACAACCCCAAGGGACAATGCAATGTCATATCTACTAGAAGCGGAAGGGTGTTGGAACCTAGCAGGGGTACCACTAATTCTCGTGGATGACAAGGGCCCGGAACAACTACCAGTTGAGGAAGAGCAACCAGGGAAAGAAGGGTTGGCAAGTGACAAGGGACCGGAGCAAGGGGGAAGGCTGAAACTTGTGGATGAAGAGTTCCGAAGGAAGAAGTGGGTTGAACCCCAAGACCTCCCGCCCTACATGAAGGTTCCGTATCCGGAAAGATTGAAGAAGCCTCAACAGGATAAGCAATTCAATAAGTTCCTTGATGTCTTCCGAAAACTTCAGATTAACATTCCATTTGCGGAAGCCTTGGAACAAATGCCATCATATGCCCGGTTTATGAAGGAGCTTCTCACCAAGAAGCGGAGGATTGTGGATGAAGAAACAGTTGCTTTGACCGAGGAGTGTAGTGCCATTCTTCAACGGAAACTGCCTCCGAAGTTGAAGGATCCCGGTTCCTTCTCGATACCATGCACCATTGGGGGAATTACCTTCGGAAAGGCATTATGTGATCTAGGGGCAAGCATCAACTTGATGCCCCTCTCGATGATGAAGAGGCTAGGGATCAAAGAGGTAAAGGATACGTGAATGTCACTCCAACTGGCCGATCGTTCTATCAAATATCCCTATGGAGTAGTCGAAGACTTGCTCGTGAAAGTTGACAAGTTCATATTCCCAGTGGACTTCGTGGTGCTCGACATGGATGAAGATGCTGAGATCCCTCTCATATTGGGTAGACCCTTCTTGGCCACTGGGGATGCCTTGATAGATGTGCGGCAAGGGAAACTCACTTTAAGGGTGAATGATGATAAGGTGGTCTTCAATGTCTTTGAAGCGATTAAGCACCCGGAAGAGAAGTCAGCAGTGTATCGAGTGGATTTGGTGGACCCAACTGAAAAGGTAAAGGCAACTCTAGAAGACAATGATCCTTCACTTGCAACAGTATCGGTAGAATCTCATGAGGAAAACAGTGAGGAAAAAGGCCCTTCGGGGGATGAAGTTTACCTTGAGTGGCTACGAGACATGGAACCCATACCAAGTCTCCCAAGGAAAGAATGTGCAAGGGAAGAACTCAGCTGCAAAGGAATGAAAAAGAAGGGCAAAGCACCAAGGTTGAAGGGTGGCACAACCGTAGTGGTCAGTACAGACAAAGAATTGATCTCAAAAAGGATCACTACGGAGTGGAGAATTCGTGCTGACTATAGAAGGGTCCTGAACTTAAATGAGCTGCCCGGGAACCGCTTGCGAGCATGTAAAGGGGCACAAACCTACAAAGAACGGGCCAAGGAATGGTATGGCAAGAAGGATCTTCCTCCGGATTAACCCTTAGGGGCGACTGGAGTCAGGCTCGGGACGTTAAACAAGCGCTACTTGGGAGGCAACCCAAGCTAGTTACCCTCTCCTTTCCTCATTCTTGTTTTTGTTTTTTTTTTTTGTGTTTGTTTTGTTTTTGTTTGTCACTCTTGAATAATTTGAGAAGATCAAGAGTTTTTGTATGAAATGTCGTGTCGGCAAGCTTGTTAGATTTTAATTATATTGAGCATAGATGGATTGCTTGAATTATATACACCATTGATGATTTCCCCTAGGTTCAAGTAATAGAAAAGTTGATCCCCACTAAAAATTGAAAATTGAACTTTGAGATGTATTATGATTGCTTGATTTATGATAAGTTTGGGGTGAGGGGGTGCACACACTAGGAATCGTATCTCGGTCAAACAATTTGCAAAATGTCCAGGTGAGGAATTTGAGCCTCCAACTCTGTTTTTGAATGTGAGAATCACTGTTAAGTTGCACTTTCCCGAATTTGCTTGAATCTCTATATGGTTTGCATGATTATGTGTTGCATCAAATGATTTAGGCAATTTTCTTTGAATAACTACTTGGCCTGAAAAGAACCATCCCTAATGCATGTTCCCTAGTTAGCCAAGTTGAGCCCAATTGACCTATTGTTTCTTGATGACCCTACATTACGAGCCAAAATCTGAAAAACCATGTTAACCCAATCTTAGGATTAGAGAGCATGGAAATGAGCAAGAGAAAGGTTGTGAGAAACTAAGTTTGGGGTGGCTACAAGGTATGTGTCATGTAAGGATGAGAAAAAGAAAATAAGGGTTGACCCAAGGCAAAAAGAAAAGAAAAGAAAAGAAGAAACCAAAAATTGCCAAAAGAAAAGGGGCAAAATAAAAATAATATCAAGGAAAAGGTTGTAGTCACCCGAGCCCAAATGAAAAATGGAAAGAAAGGAATTTGAGTAGAAATTGTGTTTAATGCTCATGCTCTCTTAGTTCCTAGGGACTTAAGCCTAAATATCCTTGATTATCCTACCCTCAGCCAGGCCCCATTACAACCTTTAAAAGACCTTTTGATGTTGCATGCATGTTTTCGTGGGAACTATGTTTGAGATGAAAATCAAATTCATGGGAAGTGCTCTTGATAAGTGAAATTGAGTGAAAAAGTTGAAAGCCTAGACAAACTTGAGCGAATGAGTGAAATACTAAATGCCCTTGTGAGGAAGGCAATTGTTTGAAATAGGTGATCTTCCTTTGTGTGTATCTTTGAGCCTCAACTTAGAGTAATGATGGCATGAATGATAATTTCTCAATTGTTTAAAGTAGATGAATGTGGGGACTACATTGATGAAAAAAAGGGGGAATCAAAGAAGAAAAACTGTTTTGTAAAGTCGCATGAAATTTGTGCGAAATTGATTAGATCTTTCGGGTTTGCCAAGTCTTGAGTCATTTTTGAGTTTTAAGCTTGCTTGGGGACAATCAAGGTTTAAGTTTGGGGTATTTTGATAAGCCTCTGGCTTATCTAGTTTTAAGACTAGATAAACTAGGGTTTATGTGCCAATTTATTCGAGTTTACTCTCGTTTTCGCCCAAATTTGCCTTGTTTTGTTCCTAAGTTGGACTTTGACTCGTTTTGCGTCTTTTGTGTAGTTTTTAGGTTATTTTGGATAGAATTACGCTTGTGGTTGCTTGTGTTGTTTTCAGATCCATAAGTGAAGCTTTAAGAGTTAAGAAAAGTGAAGAATATGAGCCAGACAGAGCCCATCACGGCCTGGCCGTGATGACCATCACGGCCATGATCATGCGGAGCGAAGGGCAAAAGTCGGGAAGTCATCACGGCCTAGCCGTGATGTATATCACGGCCGTGACCTAAAACCCACACAAGTCAGAAGCTGTCACGGCCTAGCCGTGATGAGGCTCACGACCGTGATGTTCAAGATTTGAAAGCGCGCCCAACCCAGAATGCGTCACGGCCTGGCCGTGATGGCCATCACGGCCGTGACGCGTGGCCTCCCTATAAATAGAGCAGATCAGAACAGATTTGAGCAGTTTTTTGGATCAGAATTTTTCAGAGACTTTTTGTAACCCTATTTCTGGGATTTCTTCTTCTCTTCTTTTCTCTTAATTCATAGGCTTAGGATGGATTCCAATTGTACGTTCGTTGTTGTTACGGACATGAGGAACTAATCCTCTTGTCTAAGGGATCGATGAAGCCACCCATGGCGGCATAGTATTAATGTAATGTAATTCTCTCTCCTTTAAGTCAATTATGATTTTCCAATTCTGTTTTCATTGTGTCGATTATATGCTAGCGTGATCGACTAGTTAAGCGTGTTGAGGCCTAGCGGTGATTCGCGTTTCAGAACTTGAATTGGGAACATCGGTCGAGTATTGCACGAGAGTGAATAGGAGATCGGTGCAACCTATAGGGAACAAGAATTAATAGAATTTGAGATTAGGGTTAAGAGACCTAGCAAGTAATTAACCCAAATCATCGAATACGTCCTAATGAGCACGGAAGTGGATTTAGGAGAATTTAGGGGTCCCGGTTAACATTAAAATTGAACTTAGGGAGGAGAATATCATCACTTGGGTACTTTGCATGAGTGGGTAGGTGGATTCGAAACCTTGGATGCTTTTATTTCTGAATTTAATCACCCGTAGCTTTAATTGATTTGATTCTTGAATTTGCAATCTCAATCTCTTTCTATCAACCTCCTTCTATTGCTTAACTAACGTATCGGATTTCTTGACAATTTATTCGAATTGGTAACCCAATCCTTGTGTTCGACCTCGGTAGAATACTACCGTGTTTTTATTACTTGCGACGACCCGGTACACTTGCCGGAGTCACAACATATCTCGGTCAAACAATTTGCAAAAATGTCCAGGTGAGGAAATTTAGCCTCCAACATTGTTTTTAATTGTGTGAATCACTTTTAAGTTGTACTTTCCCGGATTTACTTGAATCTCTTCATGGTTTGCATGTTTACATGGTTGCATCAAATGATTTAGGCATTTTTCTTTGAAATAACTACTTGGCCTAAAAATAACCATCCCTAATGCATGTTCCCTAGTTAGCCACATTGAGCCTACTAAGCCTATTGTTTCTTGATGACCTCATGTTATAAGCCAAAAATCTTGAAAAACCATGTTAACCCAATCTTAGGATTAGGAGAGCATGGATGCTTAGAAAGACAAGGGTTGAAAGAAACTAAGTTTGGGGTGGCTGCAAGGATCTGATATGTCATTCTGGGTTGAAAAAAAAAAAAGGTTGGAGCCCAAGGCAAAAAGAAAAAGAAGAAGAGAACAAAAATGTCAAAAAAGGGTATTAGAAGAAAAAAAGGCTGTAGTCACCCAAAGCAAAAAGAAAAATGGAAAAAGGAATTTGAGTGGAATTTCAATGTGTCAAAATGTTCATGCTCTCTTAGTTCCTAGGGACTTAAGCCTAGTACCTTTGAATATCCCACCTTTAGCCAGGCCCCGTTACAACCTTTAAAAGACCTTTTGATGTTGCATGCATGTTTTCGTGGGAACTATTTCGAGATGACAATCAAATTCATGGGAAGTTCTCTTGAAATGTGAAATTGAGTGAAAAGTTGATAGCCTAGACAAATTGAGCGAATGAGTGAAATATAAAATTCCCTTGTGAGGAAGTCGATTGTTTGAAATTGGTGATCTCCCTTTTGTGTGTAACTTGGATCCTCAACTCAGATTACTGATTGCATGAATGATGGAATTCTCAATTGTTTAAAGTAAATGAATGTGGGGGTTGCATTACACTGTTGCAAGGGGGAAAACATTGAAGAAAAAATTGTTTTGTTAAAATTGCATGAAATTTGTGCGAATTTGATCGAATCCTTTAAGATTGCCAAGTTTGAGTCTTCTTGAATTTTAGTTTGCTTGGGGACAAGCAAGGTTTAAGTTTGGGGTATTTTGATAAGCCTATGGCTCATCTAGTTTTATAACTAGTAAGGCCATGGCTTTTGTACTAATTATTCGATTTTAATCTCGTTTTCTCCCGAATTTGGATTTAATTGTCCTCAAGCAACATTTTGAGTCTCTTAAGTAGTTTTAGAATATTTTAGTTAATTTTGAGTCCAATAAAGCATTTACTGCTATTTCATATTTTCAGGTTAATAAGAAGAGCAAAAAGGGAAGGACACTTGAAGCAGAAGCCATCACGCCCAGGCCGTGACACTAGTCACGACCGTGATGAGCTACCCATGAAAGTCAGAAAGAATCATGCCCCAGCCGTGATACCCATCACGGGCGTGATGAGAGGACCCTGAAAGTCAGAATTAATCACGGCCTAGCCGTGATGAAGGTCACGGCCGTGACAGATCAGCACCCATGCACAGAAGCGATCACGGCCTGGCCGGGATACCCATCACGGTTGTGACAGACCAGAATTTGAATGCGCGCCCTTGGCAGAATTGGTCACGGCCGTGACGCGCACCTGATCTATAAAAGGGCATCAGGGAAGACAGAAACGGAGGAGAATTTTCACTGTTTACAAATTATTTCTAGGGTTTTTGTTATGTTTGTGATGGAGAACTAATCACCAAGGATTAATCTGCTGTAATCGGTTTCCGCCGACACTTGAGGTTCTGTAATTCCCAATCAATTTGCTTCTTCCTTTCAATATTATGCTATATGTCTTGTTTGCTTAATTCAAGTTATATAGAATAAGTATTGATTAATTTTGATGACTATATGTTCCTATACCTTGATCGTGTTTGCTTAATTTGTGTGTGTTTGATCGTGTTTGCTTAATTCACGAGAGCTTCAATCCGTTTGCTTAATTCGGAAATTAGGAACATATATCTCGTAGTGTCAATTGCGCTTGTTTAATTGCCGCTACAATCGAAAAGGGATTAGAATCCGCTTAGGGCATGAGAATCATATGAATCAATGATAGTTGGGAAATCGAAACAGTAGATTAATCGTTCTAGCTTATTGATAATCACTTAATTGCACTGTTTTCTTAATTGAATCATTCAACGTCAACCCCCCCCCGCCAAATTGATTTTTAGGTTATTAACAATCCAAGAGTCCTTGAGATACGATACTCGAGTTGTCGTGTCCTAACTACAGTTTTTTCCAATCACTCGTTTTTGACCCGTGTGCGACAGCGGATCAGGTACGTAATGTTGATAGGTAAAAAGTGAGCTGACTTGGTCAGTCGATCCACAATTACCCATATAGCCTCATGTCCCTTCCGAGTCCTTGGTAAGCTAGTCACAAAGTCCATTGAAATATCGTCCCACTTCCATTCTGATATGTCCAATGATTTTAACATTCCTGCTGGCCTTTGGTGTTCAATCTTAGCCTTTTGACATATCAGACAAGAAGCGACGTATTTCATTACGTCCCTCTTCATTCCATACCACCAGTATAACTTCTTGAGATCTTGATACAACTTCGTGGCTCCTGGGTGTAAACTCAACTCACTACTGTGAGCCTCCTCTAAAATCAACTTCCTAAGCTCGGCGTCATCTGGTATACAGATTCTTACACCGAACTAACAATTCCATCCATTCCTTCTCTGAATTCTGACAGTGCTCCTTATCACACTAAGTCCCTTTCTTCCTGCAGATACTGATTACTCCCTTGTTTCTCTTTTATTTGTTCCATCAATCCGTTCGAAACAGTGATCCTATTCAGACACAGCCTTCCCGAAAATGTCTTAACTGACAAACTGAGATCCCGAAATTGTTCCAACAATCCCTGCTCTTTAACCTTCATTACTGACACGTGTATTGACTTCCTTCTCAGTGCATCCGCCACCACATTCGCCTTTCCAGGGTGAAATTGTAGTCGAAAGTCATAGTCCTTCAAAAACTCCAACCAACGCCTCTGACACATGTTCAACTCCTTCTGGTCGAAGAGGTACTTCAAACTCTTGTGGTCACTGAAAACATTAAAAGTAGCTCCATACAAATAATGCCTCCAAATTTTCAGGGCAAAGACTACCACTGCTAACTCCAAGTCATGCGTCGGGTAATTCCTTTTGTGAATCTTCAACTGCCTCGAAGCATATGCTACGACCTTTCAGTTCTGTATCAGCACACAACCCAATCCCTGATGTGAAGCGTCACAATAAACCTCAAAAGGTTCCTTAGGATCAGGTAGGATCAACACAGGTGAGGTTGTAAACCTTCTCTTAAGCTCTCGGAAACTTCCTTCACAAGCCTCCGTCCAGACAAACGCTTGGTCTTTCCGAGTTAACCGGGTAAGGGGTCCTACTATCTTGGAAAATCCCTCAATGAATCTCCTATAGTAGCCTGCTAAACCCACAAAGCTACAGATTTCAATTGTCGTTGTTGGCCTTTTCCATTCTAAAACAGCCTCGAGTTTTGACGGATCCACTGCGATTCCTTCGCATGATATTACATCACCTAAGAATTGCACTTGGTCCAACCAGAATTCACACTTTTTTGGCTTCGCATAGAGTTGCTTATCTTTCAAGGTCTGAAGGACAATGCTAAGATGTTCAACATGTTTTTCCTTGTTTGGAGAATAGATCAGAATATCATCAATGAAGACGACAACAAATTGATCTAAGTAAGGACGAAAAATCCTATTCATGTAATCCATGAATATGGCAGGAGCATTCGTCACTCCAAACGGCATCACTAGGTACTAGTAATTCCCGTAGCGTGTTTGAAACGCCGTCTTTGGGACATCATCTGCTTTCACACGAATCTGATGGTAGCCTGACCGTAAATCTATTTTCGAGAATACGGTCGTGCCACGTAACTGGTCCATGAAATCATCAATCCTTGGGAGCGGATATGTGTTCTTGATCGTGACCTTGTTCAACTGCCAAAAACCTACACAGAGTCGAGAAGTCCCATCGTACTTCTTTACTAACAGAACTGGAGCTCCCCATGGCGATACACTGGGTCGAATGAATTCCTTTCTCATCAACTCTTCAAGTTGTTCCTTCAGGGTTTCTAACTCCGATGGTGACATGTGATATGGTGCCATGGATATCGGTCCAGTGCCTGGAACCAGATCAATTGCAAACTCGATATCTCAAACAGGCGGTAGACCAGGTACATCCTCAGGGAAAACTTCTGGAAACTCATTGACGACAGGTATGGACTCTAAGTCTAACTCACTCTTAACATCTGAGGAAAATAACAGCATGTAACCTTGAGCTCCCTCTTTCAAAGAAGCTCTTACCTGACTAGCAGATAATAATCCAGAAATCTCATCCCTAAAGACTAAGGTTCTTTGAGGACAGTCTATCAGGATCTGGTTGGAAGATAACCAATCCAAGCCTAAAATTACGTCTAGTTGTATTAAAGGCAAACAGATTAAGTCTACAAGAAAGTACCTATTCTGAATAATGATAGGACAATTTAAGCAAACAGAATTAACAGTTATTGGCTCAGTAGTTGGTATAGAAACAATCAAGTTATATGGTAAGGAAGAAATAGGCAAGTCTACAAGTTTCGCACGATCCATCGAGATAAAAGAATGAGTTGCACCTGAATCGAAAAGTACAGTTAAAAGATTACCGGATAAATCGCACTTACCCTGCACCAGATCGGCGGAATTCGATGCTTCAGTTCCTTTCATCGTATACACTCGTCCTTTAGCAGTCGGCTTGCTTGCTTTGGCATGACTGATAGCTGGTTCTTTTTTCGGTGCTCTGCAGTCCCTGGCTATGTGCCCTATACGATCGTAGTTAAAGCACTTCATCTCTTTCTTTGGGCATGTATTAGCTAGATGACTGGGATCCCCGCACCGTAACACTTCCTCTCTTGACCTTGATTGTTGTTTCTTTGACCTCCACTTCCCGTTCCCGAAGTACCGGAACATTGTTGTTGCTGTTGTTTCTGGTTGTTACTGGGTGACTGGTAATATGGCTTCCTCTGGTTCTGCCTCCAATTTTGGTTTTGTCCCTGATATTGACTCTTGGGACGAACGGGTCCTCCAACATTTCCCCTGCTATCTCGCCCATTGCGCATCAGTTCTACCTTTCGGTATTTCTCTACCAGGGCTTGAAAATTCCTGATTTCCAAGGGCATCACAGATTCCTCGATCTCGAAGCGCAGACCGGCTTCGAACTTCTCGCACTTCCACTCCTTATCGGGGTTGTTCTGGAAAAAGCGGAAGTATTTGGCAAGGGACTCATACCTTGCCACATATTCCCCCATCGTCATGTCTCGCCGTCTCAGCCTCAGGAATTCCTGCTCTTTCTCTGTCCGAGCACTCTGGGGAAAATATTTGTTCAGAAATTTGTTACGAAATACTCCTCAGGTGATCGCTTGATGTTCAGCCACTAGTAGTTGCCTGGTGCCCTTCCACCAGTATTCAGCATTTCCAATCAGTTGGAATGTTGCGTAAGGCACCTTTGCTTCCTCTAGGGTGTGCTCCGGCTCAAAGATATTTTCCAGCTCTTGGATCCACAGATCAGCTTTAGTTGGGTCTACGTCCCCGTCAAACTGCGACGGATTCTGGTGTCGGAAGGCATTCATATTCTTCCCCTTTGCAGCCTGTTCAGCTCTTAGCTGCTCCTGTTGATTCTGGGCAGCCGCGTTGGCAGTCTGGAAAGCTATTGCAACAGCAACATCAGTCAATGCTTGGGTAGCGAAGTCCATCCCGCCATTGCCTCGGCCACGACCGCCACGCCCGTGCACTCCTGCTGGTTCCATACTGACCTGTAAGACACAATCAGTGAGATGGTAACCAGAAAATAAAAGGTAACTCGTCGAATAACATACATTACTTATTAGAAGTAATTCAAACAAGACTCGATCATAGAATACACAACATCGACACAACAAACCTAAACCCAAACATTCCCAAAAGACTCGACTCGCTCTGATACCACTAATGTGACACCCTAAACCCGGCATCACATGGTTACCCAAATGCGGAAATATTTCTGATTTACAAAGCTGGTTACTTTCGGAAAGTATCATTTACTCGATGAACGAGTACACTAAAAACGGTAGTTATTTTTTTTAGATGAAGGAATGAAACAAGATAGAGGTGATGAACACTCAGAACATGAATTGAAGACAACAATATATATATATATAACATGTCCCAATGAGAGCCAAGTTTCAGTACATAAGGTAGGACCTTATCAACGGCCATTGCAACAGAATTAGACATCTAGAAGATACAGCTTAAAAGAGAGTAAGTAAAGACACAGGGAAAGAGGGTCCGGAACCACATCCAAAGGATAACTCTAAAATTCATATGACGGAAGATTATCCACAAAACGCTCCGAATTGGTTACTGACACTGGCTGCAAGCAGGGTCTCCACAAAGGCTCCCACGAGACGAGACCTCGGGTAATAGATCTATAACGTCGCCGCCCTCATCTACGGAATTTTCGTCGTCGTCATGATCCATAACGTGATCCTACGGCTCATATTCCTCCATGACCTCATCGAAGTCTTCCTCAGGGTCCTCCTCAGGGTCCTCCTCGAGATCCTCCTCAATCGACGCTACTGGCTCTACGTCTAGAGGTGGTGGCTCATGTAGCAGTCCATGAGCTCGCAGTGTGTGAAGATAATACCAAATCGGAGGCAGATCTACCATCCTAGTTTCCACAGTGTGGCTTCTATGGATTGGGTCTCCGTCAGCATTTAAATCGGTCGTGGTGATTGCTTCGTAGTATGTGGAAGATGTCGCCCCTGGGTGTATCTGCCATGCCCCAGCATTCCCTGCATCGTCGAAGACCTCAGTCTTCGATGTTGTCGGCATAAGTGGGATGTTGGGATCCATCTGGACTCATGTACATACGACGATACCAAAAGGAAGAGAGAATAACAAGTAGAAATGAAAGAGTGAGATACCGACACCGGATATGTCGCACAACAACCATACACATGATACATACAACACCTTGGCATATTAACATTTTAAACATTACTCATTGGTAAACAAGTATTATTTCAGTGGGTCTCATACCCGAATCAATCAATCTTATAAAGATAATGCATGACACTTCTATCATCAGGCTCTAATCTTAATCTAATGAGATCCCATCACCGTTTTATCATTAAGAAAGAAAGAGTTGATCAGGCTCATACGCCCCGTTTGGCAAGTTGTCTCCGTCACCTCATGCGCCCAGATCAACATCATCACGAATCCCTTATAACGGCCATTCGGATGTATACCTCATCGAATACCACATCTTAAGCGGGTATTCGGATAACTCAAGCACGTCTGCTAATGGGAAATGCATATGAATAAATTACTTTTCATTATCGAGACTTTCTTTGTGTTCACTCTTTTCCGTTGTCTAAGCCCAAAGCTAACGACTATTCACAATTTTCATTACTTGAAAATCAATAATATAGGACACGCAATCCGAGTGCTCAATCACAACACCTTAGACCGATGCCGCAGTCTGAGGTTGTGGTCGTAGAAGCAATTATAATTTTATCCATGTTTTATTTCAACATGATAAGGACTCCTAGCCCATAACAACGAAATTAGGACACACAGTCCTTAATTCCAAAATTAGGACTCCTAGCCCATAATATCATGATTGGGACCCTTGGTCCATAATTCTTGACACGGATCCCAGATCACGTGCATAAACTAAATGCCAGAGGCGACGTCTCGCGAACTAGTAGTCTCTTTCACATGTGCTTACATTTCGCTTAGTGAAAATCAAAAGCCAAAACAAAACCTCGATCACTTATCCAAGTAACCGGAACATTTATAAATCATTTAGGAGAAAATATTTTCCTTTACAAAGTCTTTTATAAAACATTTGGAAAATTGTACTGGTAGTGAAAATGCAGATCGACTTCCGTCCGAATTTTCAACCGAAAATGTTACCGTGACTTTATATGCTATAACAACACAAGAAAATTATTTTAGTTTAATTAAAATCATTCTCTAAATTTACTCTAAAATAAACACATTTAAAAATGTATTTACTTCTACATAAAATATATGATAAATAGGGTGTTACAACTTCTATGCAAGAGGAAGATTTGCTCCAACGCAGTAGAAAGAAAGGGAAACGTAAGGCTCATGGAACCTTACCTGATGTGGAAGATATTCCTGTGGAAGAATCGAATGTTGGTCAGACTAGCTCGTATAAAGACAAACTCCTCAACCCTTTCGGGTCAGCCTTTGAAGAAGTGGATCCGAAAGAAACAGACAATTATGAAAACTGGTTCAAAGAAGGTATAAAAAACTCTTCTCCTGCCCCTGAAGAGGAAAGATCAAAGTATCCAGAAGTTGTGGTTACGGATGAGGAGTTCTTGGAGTGGTGTAAACCTTGGAAGGGGTCTTTGGTTGTCAGAGTTCTGGGGAAGAGAATCAGTTTCAAAGTGTTGGAAAACAAGATTCAGCATGAATGGACCAAGAAGGGAAATATCAAGATTGTAGATATGCCCCGGGGTTATTATCTTATTCAGTTTTCTGATGTCCAAGATTACAAACACGCCTTGTTCGAAGGGCCATGGCGTGTTGCTGATCACTATATGCCGGTGCAAAGATGGAGACCAGGGTTTATTCAGAATGCTGAGGTTGAACGTCGTGTGGCTGTTTGGATTCTTATTCCAGAGTTACCCATTGAGCTTTTTCATGAGCAATTTCCGTGGCGTGTGGGAAACCGTTTGGGTAGGATGTTGAAGATTGATAAGGTTACTTCTGTTCAAACCCGTGGATAGTTCGCTAGGATATGTGTGGAGTTGGATCTAGCTAAACCCTTGCTCCCTAAGTTTGTCTCGAAGGGACTTGTTCTTAACCTTGAATACGAGGGACTCCATTTGATTTGCTTTAAATGTGGCAAGTACGGTCACAAGGAAGGGGATTGTAATGAGAATATTGGGATTCCTGCCGAACAGAACGAAGCTCACCAGGAGAAGGGAGGTGCATCGATGGAGGTCAACGAGCCACAACCCACACAAAACAGGGATAACGTCAGTCCTATTCAGGGTCCTAATCCTACGGTGACTGCTAAGGGAGATGGATCCAACGATGATCATAGACATGACTATGGTCCATGGATGTTATCTCAAAATAAGAAAAAAAATCAAAGAATAAAAGCAGGAAAAAGGATCTCGGAAGGAATAATGGGAATGGTGGAGAGAAGATTTTGAATGGTAAGGGTACCGAAATTTTGGGTGAAGGTGCTGCTCACAAGGGATCTTGTTTTAATGCCCTGCATGATTTACGTGAGGACCATGCAAATAACCACCCTGAACCAGCGATTTTTTTCTCTGGGGCCCCACGGTTTGATGTCAAGGCCACTATTACCACGTCTCGTGTGCGTGATGCTAATGGATGAAAAAACTCCCAAAAAAATAATAAAGATAACAGTAAAAAGTCTTCTCCCCAGGTTAAACAGAACCCGGGCCCACGCAAAAGCCAAGCTCTACAAGACCCAAAAGGTGGTGAAAAGAACAAAGGTAAGGAGAAAGTGACAGAACCAAGTAAGCCCGCGAGGAACCTGAAACAGATGGCTAGGAAACACGCGACAGAACAAGAAATGTTGGCTGCCATGCGTGTTTTGGAAAAGCAGGCAGGAGGTCTCATTTTAGACAAAACTATAGGTGCAGTCCAGAAAATGCCGAGTGTGTGGGATGTGTCACCTATGGACCTGGAAACAATCAATCAAAGAATAGCAAACTCGCAATCTCTCAATGATCCAGTGACTCTGGAAAATGTTGGGGCTCCTTCGAAGCAGTCTTCGCTGCCTACAGGTGTAACCGGTATTAACAGTGAGACCAATATGGATATGGATATTGGTAGTGATATGGGGTTAATCCCCGAGGGCTCTAGACCTGCTGTGGTCTCTCCTCATGCTACTTTGCTATGAATGTGCTAGGATGGAACTGCAGGGGCCCTGCAGGGAGAAGTTTTGTTAACCTCATTCGAGACTTGAAATCTGAATATAAGGTGTCGTTGTTGTTCTTAGTTGAAACGCATGTAAGTGGTTCGAGGGCAGAGAACATTATTCGAAGACAAGGTTTCGATAGCTGGTTTGTGCAGGAAGCTCAGGGTCATTCTGGGGGGATCTGGATTCTTTGGAACTCTCAGGACTGGAATGTTGAGGTTATTAAACACGATACTCAGTTTGTGCATGTGAAGGTTGCTTGGCAGGGCTCAACCTATTGGTTTCTCACAGTGGTTTATGGTAGTCCTCACTACCAGTAGCGTCACTCTCTTTGGGATTTTCTTAAGGAGGTGGCTGATGATATTAGTAGACCTTGGGAGGTTATGGGAGACTTCAACGCTCTTCTCCATGATCATGAAAGAAATAAGGGCCCAACGTACTCTTCGGTTCATAGCAAGGAGGCTTTTAAAACTACAGTTTCTGAGTGCAGTTTGATCGATGTTGGGTTCCAAGGTTACCCCTATCGTTGGCACCATAGTGATCTTGAAGAAAGACTGGATAGAATGCTTATTAACATCCATTGGAGGCTCTTCTTTCTTGAAGGGACCGTCTATCATTTGCCCTCTTTCAAGCCGGATCATAGATCCCTTATTGTCCAGTTCAAGCGTGAGGCTGATGTTAACAAGAGGAGGAGACCGTTTCACTTCTTGCCTGCTTGGCTAAATCATGAGGACTTCCATAGGTTTATGAAATGTAACTGGAAAAGCCACATGCCTTGGAATCAGTAAATGATTCCATTCAAGCACGAGTTGGATAAATGGAATAAACAAGTCTTTGGCAATATTTTCTCGAAGAATAAAAAACTGCTTCGCCAATTGACCTACAATTATTCTCCCACTTTGAAGGCAAGACAAAGGGATTTATGGAAGCAATATGAAGAGGTTCTGGGGCAAGAAGATATTCTATGGTTCCAAAAGTCTCGTTCTAAGTGGCTTGCTTTCGGTGACAGAAACTCTAAGTACTTTCATGGGGTGGCTACAGTGAGAAGAAAGAAGAATAAACTGGTTTTAATTCATAATGAAGATGGTATTTGGCTTTCAAACAAGCTGGAAATAGAAAACCATGTCTTTAATTATTTCAAAAACCATTTTGCAGATGATGGTGGGTTTGAACCTTATTGCCTTAGGAAATATTTCCCTCGACTGGATGCGACAGTTCTAAATTCCTTGGGTAATATGGTGACTTGTGAGGAAATTCATAGAGCTATCCGTTGTATGGGTGGCTTTAAGGCCCCGGGGCCTGATGGATTTCAAGCCATTTTTTACCAATCTCAGTGGGATATAGTGGGCAGTGATCTTTGCCGCCTCATCATGGAAATTTTTGTTGATCCAAGTAAGGTTGAGCACATAAATGATACTTTAATCACTTTGATCCCTAAAGTGGAGCATGTTACTAAGTTGAAGGATTTTCGCCCCATAAGTCTTTGTAATGTCTCTTATAAAGTGGTGACTAAAATCATTGCCTTGAGGTTGAGAAGAATTATGGAGAAGCTTGTGAGTCCTTGCCAATGCAGCTTCATTCCCAATAGACACAGCAGTGACAACATTATTATAGCTCAGGAAGTCTTTCATTCCACGAGGAGTAAAAAAGGCAAGAAAGGGTGGATGGCTATAAAAGTTGACTTGGAGAAAGCTTATGACAAACTTAAGTGGAGCTTTTTTAGGGAAACTCTTGAGGATATTGGTTTCCCTAGCAATATGGTGGACCTCATCTACATGTGTGTATCGACTGCCAGGATGAAAATGTTATGGAATAGGGAGGCCCTCGATTCTTTTCTTCCGTTGCGGGGAATTAGACAAGGTGATCCTATCTCCCCCTACCTCTTTGTTCTTTGAATTAAAAGGCTCTTTCACTTAATTAATCTTGCCGTGGATAATAAATTTTGGAAGCCTATTCAATTATCTAGAGGCGGGTCCATGCTTTCTAATCTTGCTTTTGCTGATGACATTTTATTATTTGCGGAAGCCACGGTGGATCAAGTGGAGGTTATTCAAACTGTGTTGGATCTTTTCTGTAAAAGTTCAGGAGAAAAAATAAGTCTTGAGAAAACCCGTATCTTCTATTCGCAAAATGTTAGTTGGCATGTTAAAGAGGATATTAGTAGCCGGTTTGGCTATAGTAGAACGGAAGAATTGGGTAAATATTTAGGGGTCCCAATCTTACACAAGAGGGCTTCCAATCAAACCTCTCAATTTCTTCTTGACAAAGTTGGTCAGAGACTTAACGGATGGAAGAAGAATTTACTTTCTATGGCAGGAAGGGTTATTTTGGCAAAATCCATTCTCCAAGCTATTCCTAACTATGTCATGCAAACTGTGGCTTTCCCGGTTAGTGTTTGTGATGAGATTGGTCGTAAATGTCGAGCCTTTGTTTGGGGGGATGATGATCAACACAAGAGAATCCATACATTACCATGGAAGGAGCTTTGTAAGCCTAAAGAGAGTGGTGGTCTTGGCTTCCGGTCCACTAGGGCAATGAATAAGGATCTTTTGATGAAAGCCGGTTGGAGGCTTCAAATTCACAAGAAGGCGTTGTGGGCTACTGTTATCCGCGCTAAATATTAGTGTGGGACTTCAGTGAGACTTCAGGTGGACAAAGATAAGGATGGCTCTAACTTCTGGCAAGGACTATGTAAGAACTGGGATTTAATCCAGAACAATGTGAGCTGGAGGATTGTCAATGGGAAACAAACTAAGTTCTGGCTTGATGACTGGGTGCCTTACCATGGCAAACTTATTCAGGATGCGATATGTCATGTGGATGAGGGGATGATAAATTCTAGGGTGGCTGATCTAGTTGATAATCATGGCTTGTGGACCATGAGACAGTTAAGGCAATGGTTTCCCAATCATATTTGTGAGGTTATTAAGGGGATGGATCCTCCTTCTAGCACCAGACATGACGACTCTTTGGATTGGAGAGACAGCTTGGATGGTTCCATTTCGGTTTCAGGAGCTTAAAAAGCCGTTGCTTATTCGTCTAGCATCATGGACCCTTTGTTCGTTACTATTTGGAAGTGGAGGGGTCCAGAAAGAATAAAGGCCCATCTTTGGAAGGTTGCTAAAGATGGCCTCTCACTAATGATTCCAGGTTTAAGAAAGGCATTGCCACTGATGATCTTTGTCCCATTTGCATGATTGAGAGTGAGAATGTTCTTCATGTGATGAGGAATTGTCAGATTGCAAAAGATGTTTGATTCCTTGTTTCTCATAGGCAGTTACATCATAACTTTTTCTGAGAATATGTGGGATTGGTTGACCAGTAACCTAGAGTCTTCTGCCTTCCTGAACTCGCATCCTTGGCCAGTCACTACAAAAAAAAAAAGCCGGATTACCGACGGCCAAAGTCCATCGAAAACGCCAAAAATTCATTGGTAAAAAGCGTTTCCTAAGGACTTTCCGACGGACACCTTTCCGTCGATACTAGGCTCGTAGAAAATGGTTTCCGACGGACAAACCAGATCCGTCGAAAAGTTATCGATGGACAAAACCATCGGTATCGTTACAGATGGAAAATTCCGTCGGTAACGTTACCGACGGACAAAATCGTCGGAAAGTTACCGACGGACAAAGCCGTCGGTAATTCAGTTTTTTTTAAAGTTATAAATTTTTTTATTTAATCTGAAGTTCTAAACCGATCTACATTCTAGAACCGAAGAATCGTATCGATTTTTGTTTAAGATCAGGGGATCCGTCGGTTTTTGTCACCACCAAACGAGTCTGTTACCAGATCGGGGGATCTATCGGTTTTGATTAAAAAAATTGCTTGTAGAAGTAGGAAGAACCCAGAAAGATAAATCATCACATTTCAGCAAAATCTTGAAAAAAAAATCAAGGTTAACATCAATGAAAAATAGATCTGAAGAAAAAGATCAGAAAGGTTGAAACTTGAAAACATCAACACACATAACCGGATCCGAGAGGAAGACGAGCTTAACGGCGTATTGTATTGTCGCGAGGTCTCTGATTCAGAACCCAGGGTCTTCATCTCAGATCGGTGGTAGACCACCGTGATCCGCCTTGGAGCTATAGACGACGGGACGAAAGACGAACACCGAAGGTGATGCCCCGGTTGCGATGGCGAGGACCAGCTGGTTGCTTCGTCTCAGATGGGTATGTCGTTGCAGGAGACAGAGATGAGAGGGGGAGACTTGAGTGTGACATTGAGAGACTGAGATTAAGAACTGAGAAGAGAATAAGTAGAAAGGTTTTTTACTTTTTCGACGGCCTCCCAAGATTTTCGACCGCTAAAGCCGTCGGTAATTCAAAAAACGATTACCGACGAAAAATTCCGTCGATAACTGAGATCTGATTTTCCGACAGAAAATCCGTCGTTAACATGTAATCGGCATTTCCGACGGAAATTCCATCGGTACTACATACACACGCCAAAAAATTCACATTTCCCGCCATCGATACCGACAGAAAAGTCGTCGGTAACCTTACCGACGACTTTTCCATCGGTAATTCTTGTGTCTTTTGCTTTCCAAGCTTTCTGACAGAGGATTCCGTCGGTAAGTCGTTAGTTTACAACGGAAATCACGACCGTCGGTAACAATCCGCCGGAAATCCTGCTTTTTCTTGTAGTGAGTGATCTTTGGTGCGACGCTATCCTCTTTGTGGCATCATAGGAATGATAGAGTTTTTTCCCAAGTGGTCACTACTTCGACGAAGCTGGCCTTCACAATCCATAGACTTGTGGAGGATATAGTTAGATGTGTGCGAGTGGATGATGCCATTTTGGGTAGCATATCGCCTAGCTCTAGCCAGTCATTTATTGCTTGGAATTGCCCTCCTGATGGCCACTTCAAGTTGAATTGTGATGGGGGCAATGACAGGGAATGGGAAAGCTCCTTGTGGTGGGATTTTGTGAAACCATTATGGAGAAGTTGTTTTATGTTTTGCTAGAGATATTGGCACCTGTAGTGTTATAGCTTCTGAGCTCTGGGCCATCCTTACTGGTATTAAGATTGCTTGGGATAGAGGCTTTAAAGAGGTTCAAGTTGAATCGGATTCGCAGCTTGCGATAAATCTCTTGAAGAACGGTTGTGATTCTGTTCACCCTCATGCATCCTTGGTTGAGAGCATCCTGGCCTTTTCTCAGCTTGGTGGTAGCTTCTCTTGGTCTCATGTGTTTCAAGAAGCAAACCAGGCTGCTGATGCCCTTTCAAAGCATGGCCTGTACTTGGATGGTCATAGTAGGATTCTTGATCATGTTCCAGATTTCTTGTCTTTAATTGTTTTGGGGGGTGCTTGTTCTAGCTTCTTTCCCCGTGGTTTCTAGTTTGCTTTTTGTTGAGGTTTAATCCCCACTGATTCACCAAAAAAAAAAACTTAGTGCTATTAATTATTTTAGTTTGGTGTCAGGGTTGAGAGAATTGAGAAGAAAGACAAACGTCCAACTTTTTGTTTTGGATAATAATCTCCTGTCCCATTTTAGATATTAGTGTACTATATCATATCTCAATCAACAATATCTTGTCATGCAGTGACGGATTTTAGAAGGAGTCGGGGGGAGCCCTAATTTTTTTTTACATAGAAAATTATGTATGACACCCTTAAAATGAATTGTGAAATATATATATATATATATAACATGTAAAATTTACGAACTATCATATATTTTATGAATTAAAGTAGTATACACTGTCTGTGTAAAGTTTTACACCGACATCCACTAATATTTTGACATGTATGTTTTTAGTTTAATAAGTAAGAACATCTCCAATGAGAGTTGCTTATGGGTTGCTTAACAATAAACATTAGTGCAATAAGTGCTTTTTACATCAGTTAAAATTGATTTTATACGTCAGAATATTGTCTGACGTAAATACAGCCGACATTAATAGTTAATATTTTAATGTCAGTTGTTTAAACAACCGACGTTAAATATAAAACTATTAACGTCAGTTCTTTAACACAACTGACGTTAATGTTGTTCAAACTAACGTCGGTTCTGTTAAAGAACTGACGTTACAGGTTTTATTTTTAACGTCAGTTTCCTAATACAACTAACGTTAATAGTGTACGGTATATTTTATAAAATACTATTAACGTCAGTTGTTTGATACAACTGACATTAATAGATTCTTTTTTTAAATTCAATTTTAAAATATCACTCCCCTCAGCTATCCCTGCATTCAGTAAATATCCCAGTAACAGAGAGAATATCACACACATTACAGAATTGCAAAAACTACCCTTAAATTTCAATATTAACTAAAAGAAAAGAAATATACAAAGGAACAATGGGGGGACTTAAAACCAAAACCCATGTATAGGAAAAACATAACTATCTACAAGTATATATATATAAATTTTAGTCTCTAATGTCTAAAAACAAAACTATCAATCTAAGTATATATATATATATATATATATATATATATATATATATATATATATATATATATACATATATAAATGTTATTAATTAGTTTCTAAAGTCTAACAAAAAAACTATTCATCTAAGTATTGCGGAGGTATCTTGTCAATTCCTTTTTCAGCCGCATACTTGAAGAAGAATTCTGCCAAGCGCATCCTCAAGTCTCTAAACTCATCTTTTTGAAGAGGCAATTGTTTGTTAAATGCCTACACACGTTCAAATAACAACAATAACATTAACGCAAGTCATCAACAAAACTATAATATATAATTTAAAAAGTTGTTTAAATATTACCTTCTTCCATCCATCCGTGATAGATACGGAGACTATGTTCAGCATATGAAGCATCACATAATAGCCGCACGACCACCCGTCAGGTTGAAATCGAGACTACAAACAAAATTAATTTCAATGTCAGTTAAATATACATATAAATTAGTAATTATAATATTAATTATTTGATAAATAAACTACCAAACCTTGAGGATGATCCAATTAGGATTTCCTTTAGCCGTAGAAGTCCTACTTCTCCCGTTGGCGCAACTTATGATACTCGCCTTCAGCGCGCTATCATAACAAATAATCATGTCAATTAACAAATTCATATATCATGTGTGTAATAAACTAAAAACAACTGATATTAAAACTTAAATTAAACTGAAGATTAGTTACTTACGTATTTGCAGCTTCCACCACCTCCTGTGGCGGGTTTTGGTGGAGAGAGCAGAAGAATATGACAGTATGCCTAGACGAGTGAAGTACGAGCAACTGCCAATGGTTATTCATAGAGTAGGGAGTCAGATATAATTCTTTACGATTGTCTCCCATCAAGTTCCCTATGTATTTACTTAATTCATCACCAGCAAAGAATTGAGGCATAAGGATTGACGGATCTAAGAAGCCATAAACTGATTTGGAGCCCTTATCAAGCTGAAGACGATGAAGATACCTAAGATATGAAAAGGTGTGGATGTTAATTACATAATATATATATTGAAAGTAAAATAAATTATTAAATGGAAAATACAAAAAATAAATAAGTTATAAAATTAAAATTAACTTACGTGCACCAGAGACTCAAAACCGTGCTGGCCATCCACACGTTATCTCTGCAGGTGTGCCCGAGATCTTCACCACAGAAGGAAAATATCCTCTCCTGATTTGGGCGTGCCACCCATCCATCGTGCTCCAATGGACATTCAAAAATCTCAAAGGCATAATCCTCACCAAGTGAGAACAAACGAGTGACAGGTGACTGCGACACCGACGTCGACTTGGCCTTCAATTTAGAAAAAATAAAATAGATAAGTTTTTGATAATTAAAAAAAACAAGTAATTATTTGACTAATTTGGACATTAATAATGAATACAAACCTTTGTTACCATTTCGAGCTCACGGAGTTTGAAGTCCAACTCAAGCTCACGTCTTTGCATTTCTAATTCAAGCTCACGGCGTTGGACTTCCAACTCCCGCTCCCTAGCTGCCAACTCATCGTCCTCCATATGTGCCCTACTATAACTCTCTTTTGTGCTCACATGTGAAGGGTTGGCATGTCCTGTGGTGTCTTGGGACGAATCGACGGAGGAAAGCTCTTGATACGATTTCGGCAAGTATACCTAGTCGCAAACAAGTAATAGGTGGTGAGACCGGATATCGTTCTCAGAGATCGTGGACAAGTACCACTTCGCAAATTGGACTACTATCTAGACGATCGTTTGGATGGAAGGGAGCTCAATACTAAGTACCAAGCTCAGCAAAAGTAAACAAAACAAAACAAACAAGAATAAAATGTTTTTGGTCTTTTAGGTGTTTTATCAAACACTTAACAGGCAAACAGAGATGTGATCAACAAATGGATTGAATTGTTAGGGTTAGACTATGCTAATCATCCCTTGATTGCAATGACATGATTAATAACACAATTCCTAATTCCATTTTGACAATCAAATCTTCTGAAATACTCAAACCCTAACGTCTTAGGTGGAATGAGCCTAAAACCCCAAATTAAACCCTAATGTCTTAGGTGGATTAATATGAGATTTTGCATAAGGAAACAAGATTTATAAGATTGCAAGCACCCCAAGACCTATGTCTAGGTTCATGAACTACTTGGCATTTGATTCATGAGCATGCCTTAACATCAATCTTTCAATTGTCTATCAAAGCAACAAATCATTCCTAGGATGATCAAACCAAGGAAGCATTAAGCATGGAATCAAATACTCATAAAGAAATAGGAATTTGTATTACAATCAAATCATAAGACAATCATGTTCAGAAAAGCCATCATCTAACCCCAACAAAAGGGGGTTTAGCTACACATAATCATATAGCAAACCAAAAGAAAAGAAATAGGGAAAAGGGAAGGAAAGAACTCCATGGGAGGATCCACAACAGCCACAGCAGCCAGAGAGAATGATTTAGGGTTTAGGATGCCCTTTCTGTTCTGCCCAGAGACCTTTTTATAACTCGTACGCGCGTCACGGTCGTGATGGCCATCACGGCCAAGCCGTGATGGGTTCTGCCCTGGGCACCTCTTCACTTTTTGATTCATCACGACCGTGATGCTCATCACAGCTAGGCCGTGATCGCTTTTGCCTTCACCAATTGGTCTGCCACGGCCGTGATGGACATCACGGCTAGGCCGTGATAGGTTATGTCTGGTCCAACTAGCAGGTCACGGCAGTGATGAGCATCACGGCTAGGCTGTGACCAGTTCTGACTTTTGGGGGTCTGGTACAGCTGACAGGTCACGGCCGTGATAGCCATCACGGCTAGGCCGTGACAGCTTCTGACTTTTGGCTTCTTTCTCTTCAGTTATTGCTCCATCACGGCCGTGATGGTCATCACGGCTGTGATGGTCATCACGGCTAGGCCGTGATGGGCTCTGTTTGGCTCATTTTCTTCTCTTTTCAGGCTCTATCTTCATCCAAGCTTCATCATGGCTAAATCTTGGGCATTTAATCATAAATTCCTGCAAAACAACACACAAAACCACCTTATCCGTTCCAAAGGAAAAACTAACCAAAATAAAACTAAAATGGCCTAACTAAATGAAAATGCATGCAGAAATGTATATGGAAAATGAGGTGAAATCACACTCATCAAATCACTCCAAGCTTAAGACTTTGCTTGTCCTCAAGCAAAAACCAAGGCCAGAAGATGAAATCAAAAGAGCAATGATAGTGAACCAGGAACCCGAGCAACTAATCCAAGTGACAGGCATTTTCAAATAATTCAGTAAGAGACGATCAATTTCAAGTCCAATTGGACGCTTAGGTTTCCTAGACTCATATTTTCACTGATTCAGGCACTCTTTCTCACCTCACTCAAGTGTTTCAGGATATATGGCAATTCACTCAATTTCCTCAAGGAATGAATTCTACCATAAGCTTGACTATTAACCGAATCCCTACTTTATTAATGAAAACAATTAAGAATCAAGAGGTCTTTTACTTAGGTTGTAACGGGGCCATGAGATTAATCGTCAGGTGGGGAAATCAAGAAAAGGAAATTTCAAAAGGCTATACAAACTATCAAGCATTGCAAAGCATGACCTTCTAAAATACCTTTTTGGGTTTTGATTTATTTTTCCACCTTTTTTCCTTTCTTTTTGTTTTATTTCTCATTTCTTTTTGTCATCCCCTTCTCTACTTATATTTCTTTTTCTTTTATTTATTTATTTTTTTTATTTGGAGAAGGGGAGATTTTCAGCTCAAGAGAAATATTTTTTATGATTTTCTCATCCCATACTTTTTCAACTACCTTTTTACCCTTTTTGTGCAATACTTTAGAAGGTCTCTCATCAAGCATCATTCACCAAAATTTTTCAAGGGACCAAGAAAAGTATTTTATTCTTTCAGGCTCGAAATCGGGCAACTAAGGGGTAGCATTTCATCAATCAAAGCTCAGAAGGCCGGAAAAATACCTAGTGCCTCAATCATTTTCAAAAATGTTTTCAAAATTTTTTTAAGCTTTGAAACGGTTTCAAGTCAAGTTCTAGAGAAATACAATCCAAGAAGAATAACACTCTATCACAAAGAATGGGGTAGATTTAGTGAGTACCCCTCTTTGGCTCAATCATGTCACATTTAGTAGTTCTAAAATCAGTGAGAAACACAAATCTATAGAAACACATGCTAATTATCAACTATCCAAGATCATCTCAAGAATTTTTATTTGAAGCCTTATCACAAGAATAAAAAATTTGGGTTCAAAAATTCACTATCTTAATTTATTTGGCACTAAGTTCTCACAATCGGATGCTCAATCTAAGCAAGGGGGTAATCGAATCATGTGATCATGCAAAACTATACCTATATGAATGCAAAATACAAAAAAAAATCAAAAATTTACAAAAATACCCCTACCCCAAGCTTAAAAATTTACATTGTCCCCAATGTAAATAATTAAGTCAGAGAGAGAAGAAAAATTGGAACGACTCACCGAGGTGGTAGCGGGTACTGGATCACAAGCCTAGTCACAGGGATGCTGGAAAATGGGTCACGACCGTGATGCTCTTCACGGGCAGGTCGTGATGCATTCTGGTCCACAGGTGCTGATCTGTCATGGCCGTGACCTCCATCACGGTTAGGCCGTGATGCTCTCTGATCTTCAGGGCCCTTCCATCACGCCCGTGATGGGTATCACGCCTGGGCCGTGATCCTATCTGGTCTTCACATTAAGCTCATCACGACCGTGACCAGTGTCACGGCCTGGGCGTGATGGTTGCTGACTTTGTTTCTCCCTGCCCTTTTGCTCTTCCTTCCTTCTAAGCCTGAAAGCACTTAACAAACCTATTAATTTATGAATTTTGTCCTCTTGATCTTCTCAAATTATTCAAGAGGTAAAATCAAAAACAAAAAGAAAAGGAAAATGAAACTTGGGTTGCCTCCCAATAAGCGCTTCTTTAACGTCACTAGCTTGACGGGCAGATGACCTCTAAGAAGGTGTTTTAAGAGGGACGGAGACTGCTTGACGATCAAAGTCTCCTCCAAGGTAGTACTTGAGCCTTTGCCCATTAATAGTGAAAGTGTCTCTGGACGATGGATCTACCAATTCAACCGCACCAAATGGAGAAACTGACTTGACATAGAATGGACCCGACCACCTTGATCTCAACTTGCCCGGAAATAGCTTGAGACGTGAATTAAAGAGCAAAACAGATTGGCCTTCTTCAAAATGCTTGGGAAGAATGTACTTATCATGCCAAAATTTTGTTCTTTCCTTATAGATTCTTGCACTCTCATATGCCAAGAGTCGGAATTCATCCAACTCATTCAATTGCAGCAGTCTCTTGTCCATGGCCAGCTTCGTGTCAAAGTTCAAGGCCTTCACTGCCCAAAAAGCACGATGTTGGAGCTCTACTAGAAGGTGACATGATTTTCCAAACATTAATTGATAAGGTGACATACCAATAGGTGTTTTATATGCAGTCCGATATGCCCAAAGTGCATCATCCAGTTTCCTTGCCCAATCTTTCCTAGCATTGTTCACTGTTTTCTCCAAGATCCTCTTCAATTCCCGATTGGACAACTCCACTTGCCCACTGGTTTGTGGGTGGTATGGTGTGGCAACTTTATGATTCACCCCAAACTTGGCAAGCACCGCATTGAACTCTCTGTTGCAGAAGTGAGTACCTCCATCACTAATAATGGCTCTAGGGATTCCAAATCGGGTAAAGATGTTTTTCCTCACAAAACTAATCACTGTTTTTGCATCATCTTTCAGAGTTGGGACAGCTTATACCTATTTGCTCACATAGTCAACCGCAACCAGAATATACTTGTTGTTGTAGGATGACGGGAAAGGACCCATGAAGTCGATCCCCCACACATCGAAGAGCTCCACCTCTAAAATACCCTTCAAGGGCATCTCATTTCTCCTGGATATACTTCCGGTTCTTTGACACTTATCACACTTCATCACCCAAGCTCTAGAGTCTTTAAAAATGGTGGGCCAAAATAACCCGCTTTGCAAGATCTTCATGGCGGTTCTCTCACCACCAAAGTGTCCTCCATAGGGTGAGTTGTGACAATGAGTCAACACCCCATTGATCTCTTCCTCTGGGATACATCTTCTAAGAATTCCATCAGAACCTCTTTTGAAAAGGTAAGGTTCATCCCATACATAGTATTTAGCATCATGGATGAGCTCCTTCCTTTGTTGTGCATTGAAGTCCTTCGGAAACTTGTTGGCGGCCTTGTAATTTGCAATGTCCGCAAACCAAGGTGCCACTTGCACCATAAACAACCTCCCATCCGGGAATTCTTCTTGAATTGGCAACTCATCTTTTGCTTGAACATCTTCTTATGGAAACCTAGACAAATGGTCGGCCACCACATTCTCCACTCCTTTCTTGTCCTTTATATCTAAATCAAATTCTTGGAGCAATAGTACCCACCTAATGAGCCTTGGCTTGGCATCCTGTTTAGTCACGAGATACTTCAAAGCAGAATGGTCAGTGTAGACAGTAGTTTTAGAGCCAATCAAGTAGGATCTAAACTTATCAAATGCAAACACCACAGCAAGCAATTCTTTTTCAGTCGTGGTATAGTTCAATTGAGCATCATTCAACACACGACTGGCATAGTAAATAACATGCAACACTTTATTTTTCCTCTTACCCAAAATGGCTCCCACCGCATAGTCGCTTGCATCACACATTAACTCAAATGGCAAACTCCAATCTGGAGGTGCAATGACCGGTGCGGTGGTGAGTTTTTCCTTTAAAAGCTGGAAAGCATGCATGCAATCATCATCAAACACAAAACGAGTATCAACTACCAAAATTTTGCACAAGGGTTTCACAATCTTTGAAAAGTCTTTTATAAATCTTCTATAGAAACCCGCATGCCCTAAGAAGCTTCTAACACCTTTTACATTTATGGGAGGGGGAAGTTTTTCAATTACTTCAATCTTTGCCTTATCAACTTCTATCCCCCATGATGAAATCTTATGACCAAGAACTATACCTTCCCTAACCATGAAATGACATTTTTCCCAATTTAAAACAAGGTTAGTTTCTTGGCATCTTTTCAAAACACATGCAAGATTTTTCAGACAATCATCAAAAGAATTACCAAACACAGAAAAATCATCCATAAATACCTCAATGAATTTTTCAGTCATATCAGAGAATATGGAAAGCATGCACCTTTGAAAAGTGGCGGGTGCATTACACAACCCGAATGGCATCCTCCGGTATGCATAGACGCCATAGGGACAAGTAAAAGCGGTCTTCTCTTGGTCCTTTGGGTCAACCACAATCTGGTTATACCCTGAGTATCCATCAAGGAAGCAATAAAAGGCATGGCCCGCCAACCTCTCTAGCATTTGATCAATGAAAGGCAAGGGAAAGTGATCTTTTCTGGTGGCCTCATTCAATCTTTTGTAATCAATACACACTCTCCATCCAGAAACGGTCCTTGAGGGAATGAGTTCATTTTTATCATTTGCAACCACCGTCATCCCCCCTTTCTTAGGAACAACTTGGATCGGACTCACCCATGGACTATCGGAGATTGGATAGATTATACCCGCATCCAAAAGCTTCACAACCTTCTTCCTTACATCTTCTTTCATGTTTGGGTTGAGTCTTCTTTGGGGTTGTCTGATCGGCTTGAAGTTTTCCTCCAAAAGGATTTTGTGCATACAGAATGAGGGACTTATCCCTTTCAAGTCGGACATAGACCACCCAATTGCAGATTTGTGCTCCCTAAGCACTCTCAACAACTTCTCTTCCTCCAGAGAGTTCAATCCGCTACTAATGATCACCGGGAATGAAGAATTCACTCCAAGGAAAGCATAACAGAGATGAGATGGAAGTTCTTTCAACTCTAGCACAGGTGGTTCACCCTTGTCTTCAATCCGAACATCCTCCACAACTTTGTCTTCATCATTATTCACAACTAGACAAGCCTCAAGGGATTTAACCATGAACTCAACTTCTTCCTCACATACCTCTTCTTCTACATCCTCAACCATAAGAGCCGCTTCCAATGAATCTTCAAAAGTTTGTTGCACACTCTTGTCAGTCAATGAATCAACAAGGTCCACACTCATACACGTATCTTTGTCGCTCGGATGTCTCATTGCTTCAAAAACATTGAAGGTGACCTTTTCATCTTGGACTCTAAGCACCAACTCCCCTTGATTTACATCGATCAAAGCCCTACCCGTGGCTAGGAATGGTCTTCCAAGAATCAATGGAGTCTCACTATCTTCCGCTATATCCAACACCACAAAGTCTGCCGGAAAGATGAATTTGTCTACTTTAAGAAATCCCGCTTGTCTTGACTTCACCAATTCCCAGCTTATTGAAAATTGAGAGAGGCATAAGGTTGATACTTGCACCAAGATCACACAAGGCTCTTCCAATGTTCAAATGACCAATAGTACATGGAATAGTAAAGCTACCCGGATCCTTCATCTTCACCGGTAACTTCCTTTGGAGTATAGCACTGCATTCTTCCGTGAGCATGACCGTCTCCTCCTTCCACTTCCTCTTGTTAGTAAGAATCTCCTTCATAAACTTGGCATAGGAAGGCATTTGTTGAAGAGCTTAGGCAAAAGGGATGTTAATTTGCAACTTTTTGAACACATCCAAGAGCTTAGAGAATTGTTGATCCTTTGCCTCCTTCTTCAACCTTTGAGGATAGGGTATCTTGAAATACGGTGGCAACTCCTTAGGATTGTCAACTTCTTCAAGAATTTGCCTTTTAGTCTTCTTTCTTGCAAACTCTTCATCAACCAGTTTTTCTCTCTGTGGTGTTTCAGCTTCAACAACAATAGGACTAGAGGTAGTGGCTTGGGAAGTCTCGGGTTCTTCATTGGTTACATCTTCAACGGTCACCTCATCAACTCCCTCACCAATTGTCTTTTCTTCTCTCTCTTTTTCATGTGGAACTAACACTTTCCCGCTTCTTGTAGTAATTGCCTTGCAATCCTCCCTTGGATTCTTCTCGGTATCTCCTGGCAATTGTCCTTAAGGTCTCTCCGTCATTTGCTTTGCCAATTGGCCTATTTGGTGTTCTAGATTCTTGATGGAGGCATTTTGATTCTTTATACTGTCTTGAGTTGCTTGCATGAACTGGGCTAGCATATTCTCCAAATTGCTTGAATTCTCTTGAGGAGGCTTTGCTTGAGAACTTGAGCTTTGCCCTTGTCTCCAACCAAAGTTAGGATGGTTACGCCACCCCGGATTGTAGGTGTTAGAGAAAGGATCATGCTTAGGCCCTTGGTTTCCCATGTAATTCACTTCTTCTTGCCCAGAACCTCCAACCACACTAATTTCACAGTTGCCGTTGGCATGGTTACCTCCACAGAAATCACACACTGAGGCAGCTTGAACTTGGACCGCTTGTAATTGAGAATTCTGCAACTGAACGGACCCCAATTGCTTGGTAAGAATGACCATTTGCGCCTTAAGAGCACCAATTCCATCAAGCTCCAAAACACCTCTCTTGACCAATGATCGTGAACTAGGCATTTGATAATCATTATTAGCCATAGTTTCAATCAAGGCCTTTGCTTCATCGGGTGTCTTTTGACTCAATGTTCCACCTGCACCCGCTTCAATCATACTTCTAGAATTTCGGTCGAGCCCATTGACAAAGGTTGCAACTTGCTGCCATGTTTCCAACTCATGATTTGGGCAAGCGGTAAGCAAATATTTGAACCTCTCCCATGCTTCATAAAGTGATTCACCATCCCTCTGTGCAAAAGCATTGATCTCCGATCTCAACTTGATCATTCTTGATGGAGGGAAGAAACACGATAAGAACTTGCTCACCAAATCATTCCAAGTAATGATGCTCCCATGAGGATGGGATTGAAGCCATGACTTAGCTCTATTCCTCAAAGAGAAAGGGAAGAGCCTTAAACGAATAGCCTCATCGGAAGCTCCATTCAGCTTGATAGTGTCACACAACTCAATAAATGTGCCAATGTGAGAATGAGGGTCTTCACTCTCTAAACCTCCAAACTGATTTTACTGCACAAGATTGAGAAGTGATGCCTCGATTTCAAAGTTGTTGCAAGCCACTGCAGGTCTAACAATTGGAGTTCCACATCTATCGACTTTAGGGGAAGTATAGTCCCCCATTGTCCTCCTTTGTTCATTGTTGTCAGCCATGATGATAGTTGCTACTTCAACTTGCGGTTCTTGCACACTTGGCAACTCAACTTGTGGTTCTTGTACTCTAGACGATGCTCCTTCTCTGTTCTGTCTTGCCTTGGATTCCTTCCTATTCTTTCTACAGAGCTTCTCAATCTCAGGGTTGAATTGAAGTTCACCTGGATCAATCGTACCTCGCATACACGGAAACAAACAGAGCAGAATAGCAACAAATATCGCAAGTACAAGTCAAGTTCAAGTGGAAAATTCTGCAACTACCAAGAAAAAAACAGAAAAAAAAATTGCCTAAACAAACAAATAGAAAACAGCAGTAAGAAAACAGGAAAAAAAATGACTAAATTAGGAGTCCCCTTTGGTACTCGTGATATTGGCACACTGATCCCCGGCATCGGCGCCAAAAACTTGGTACGATTTCGGCAAGTATACCTAGTCGCAAACAAGTAATACGGTGGTGAGACCGGATATCGTTCTCAGGGATCGTGGACAAGTACCACTTCGCAAATTGGACTACTATCGAGATGATCGTTTGGATGGAAGGGAGCTCAATACTAAGTACCAAGCCTAGCAAAAGTAAACAAAACAAAACAAACAAGAATAAAATGTTTTTGGTCTTTTAGGTGTTTTATCAAACACTTAACATGCAAACAGAGATGTGATCAACAAATGGATAGAATTGTTAGGGTTAGACTACGCTAATCATCCCTTGATTGCAATGACATGATTAATAACACAATTCCTAATTCGATTATGACAATCAAATCTTCTGAAATACTCAAACCCTAATGTCTTAGATGGAATGAGCCTAAAACCCCAAATTAAACCCTAATGTCTTAGGTGGATTAATATGATATTTTGCATAAGGAAACAAGATTTATAAGATTGCAAGCACCCCAAGACCTATGTCTAGGTTCATGAACTACTTGGCATTTGATTCATGAGCATGCCTTAACATCAATCTTTCAATTGTCTATCAAAGCAACAAATCATTCCTAGGATGATCAAACCAAGGAAAGCATTAAGCATGGAATCAAATACTCATAAAGAAATAGGAATTTGTATTACAATCAAATCATAAGACAATCATGTTCAGAAAAGCCATCATCTAACCCCAACAAAAGGGGGTTTAGCTACACATAATCATATAGCAAACCAAAAGAAAAGAAATAGGGAAAAGGGAAGGAAAGAACTCCATGGGAGGATCCACAGCAGCCACAACAGCCAGAGAGAATGATTTAGGGTTCAGGATGCCCTTTCTGTTCTACCCAGAGGCCTTTTTATAACTCGTGCGCGCGTCACGACAGTGATTGCCATCACGGCCAGGCCGTGATGGGTTCTGCCCTGGGCGCCTCTTCACTTTTTGATTCATCACGGCCGTGATGCTCATCACGGCTAGGCCGTGATCACTTCTACCTTCACCAATTGGTCTGCCACGGCCGTGATAGGTTCTGTCTGGTCCAACTAGCAGGTCACGACCGTGATGGGCTTCACGGCTAGGCCGTGACCAGTTCTGACTTTTGGGGGTCTGGTACAACATACAGGTCACGGTCGTGATAGCCATCACGGCTAGGCCGTGACAGCTTCTGACTTTTGGCTTCTTTCTCTTCAGTAATTGCTCCATCACGGCCGTGATGGTCATCACGGCTAGGCCGTGATGGGCTCTGCTTGGCTCATTTTCTTCTCTTTTCAGACTCTATCTTCATCCAAGCTTCATCATGGCTAAATCTTGGGCATTTAATCATAAATTCCTGCAAAACAACACACAAAACCACCTTATCCATTCCAAAGGAAAAACTAACCAAAATCAAACTAAACTGGCCTAACTAAATGAAAATGCATGCAGAAATGTACATGGAAAATGAGGTGAAATCACACTCATCAGCTCTCTAGCAAGCGCCTGCTTGAATTCTGGGTTGGATAGGAAGCTTTTCATCAGATGCGTTGTAATAGCAGGGTTGGAGATGAGTTGCTGAGTCATGGATTCCAAAATTGATGCCTCATCGACGACCCGCTTTCGTGAAGCGGACTTGCCATAAGATTCTCTGATGGTCACGTTCCCAGGAACACCGATAACCCGACCAGGATGGTCTTTCTTACCTAGAGCAGTCATCAAGATGTCCCACCGTCCAGAAGGAACGAAGGAGCCATGGGAGCATTGTGCTTTAAGATCCATCTACAATGAAGAAATGAAAAAACGTGCAAGTGAAAAGTGTTAAAAATATCTATACAAATATCAACTGAAACGAAGTTAATTATTTACTTACAATCTTATCTGCCACTTCGCGAGTGACATCAACTTTAAAAGATCATGTCTTTGTCATGCGACCGGCTAACCAGACATCCTCGCGGTCGATGTCCGACGGAGGACTTCATGGTGTGCCCTCAGGGACCTCTCCCCTTTCTATCCTAGCAGCGTGCTTTTCCTGCTTCACCCTCTGCCTATCCGCCATCATCTCCTCGATCCGAGTCTCGTACCCACCCTGAGACATGGTGTGACGGTGGACGTTCTTCACCTGATTCTGCCTACCCTTCTCTGCCTTAGCCTATTCAAACAAAAACACATAATTAAATACAGTTAAATGATCTATAAGAAGCATACAAAATTAACTTAATCAACCAACCTGAAATTCTTCATCCTGTCAACTCCTAGCAAACATATCCCAAGTATCCTTATCAATAGAGGGATAATCCGAGAACATCTTATCAAGCCGCTTCTTCCCAGATACGTAGTACCTTGTAAGATCATGCTTGAACCCATTCCAGCGCTTTGATGCCATTTTCATACATTTCGTACGATGATCCTTGTCATTCGACACAGTCCAAGCTACCTACACATTAAATACATAACAACTAGATGGATTATAACTCGGATAATTATCTAATAATGTAAATCAAAAGAATGTAAAGGTAAAATACCGTGATAGCCTCCCAAATCTGATCCTTAACGTTCTGTGGAACGTCATTCCAATGGTTGTAGTTGATGCTAACGTGCTGCTTCGCTTGTAGAAACACCCACTTTTAAAATTCTTTAGCACGGGGTCCCTGGGGCTTTAGATTAGCATCAAAGCACACCTCAAGCTTCTGTCCGCTTTGCCTGGCCTTCTCTAATTTCTTCAAAGTCGTGGCTCCTCTACCCCGTTTCCTGAGACTGTGATGTCTGTATGGACAAAAAAATGATAAAAAAGAGGGTTGTAACATTATAAACTTACATTAAAAAGAAGGACTAAATATAGTATATAACATGTAAACTTACACTAGAATCAGACGTAGGCGCGATCGGGTCCTGCGTAGGCCCCACAGTGTCCTCCCGTGCATGTGGGCCATCCGACTGATCCATATGTATGCCTGTTCAGAAACAATATTATTTATTAAAATAGGTTATAACTAAAAATAAATACAGAAGTATAAATAAAAATAAATACTAAGTTTAAACTACCTATATCAATATCCCTTCGTGACGATCATCACGAGTGGCATGTACATCGTCCACCTGTGTCTCCTCGATTATAGTAGGCATGTTTGTTGAAAAAGAAGGAGTCTCAGGAATATCAAGATTTGAATCTTGATCTTCAATCAAGGGACTTAGATAAACATCTAAGTCATTTCCCGGTTGCTTTGGGCCCGAAATCATCATAGACAACATCTTGTATTTGCGCTTCATGCACAACCAAGGGAGCAGGTTGTAAATTATCAACAGAACAGGCCATGAACTATGAATACTACTCATGTTACCATAAGGATTCATTCCATCCGTAGCAAGTCCAAGCCTTAGATTTCTTGATTCATCGGTGAAACCCAAAAACATAGTATCAATATTCTTCCATTGCATAGAATCAACAGGATGACGAACCTTTCCATCACGTTTCCTCTCATCATTATGCCATCTAAGATTCTTCACATCTTTCGCATTGGCAAAAAATCGCTTGAACCTTGGAATTATTGGGAGATACCACAACACCTTCGCAGGAGGACCTTTTTTTCTCACATCATCAAGATCATCATCATCATCACCACCCTTCACTTTGTATCGTGATAACCCACATTTGGGGCAATCGTGATTGTCTTCATGAACACCGGTGTACAATATGCAATCATTGGGGCATGCGTGTATCTTCTTATACTCCATACCCATCGGACACAATACCTTCTTGGCCTAATAGTTACGGTCAGGCAATCTTTTGTCCTCTGGAAGCAAGTCTTTCAACACTTCAAGCAATTTCGTGAAGCTTTTATCGGTCCAACCATTTCTCGCCTTCACACAAACCAATTTTAGCACCGCCGACAACCGTGTATGAGTAGTACACCCTGGATATAAAGGCTTATCCGCATCACCGCACAACATATCATACACATGAGCTCGATGAAAATATTCTTGTCCAATATCACGGATCATGTCCTCTACTCGATCATCCTCCATATCTACGTCAACGTCCTCACTTTGGGAGACACTTGCCATACTACTCAAAAACACATCACTATGCCATATCCAACTTGTATAACTCAAGCAACCCTTCACAAATAAAATGAGTACGTATATCCTTCACCGTACATTTCCTCGTATTCAAACACTTGACACAAGGACAACAGAACATTCCATTACTATTAGGAACATTCCTTTGAGTAAATTCTATAAATTCTCCCACCCCCTTCAAATACTCAGCACTAGTGCGCTTACAAACCATCCAACTACGATCCATAACTAGATAGGTTCTGTAGATATACAAAACATATATCCAATATAAGGACAATACGGGAGATTGAAAACTAATTTTTGAAATTCTAATTGAAAACTAGTTTTTGAAATCCCGTCAAACATGTATATCTTATTTGACTAACTGCCTAAAATAAAATTTCCACGGTAATCTCACATCATTCTTCTCATCAAGCAGGAAACAACACATATTAGGACTATTGCTATATCTAGTACTATAACCACTCAGTCATATGAATCGATCAAGAGAGCATGATATATACAAGTAAGGCGTTTAAAAATTATTTAAAATTTACACCATTTTCAGGTTTCTTAAGACAAAAGAAATAAGCAGATGAAGATAAATTAACAAAACAGAATTCCAATGAGCAATATATTGTTGATGTCACATGCTACAAGCAACTCTAAATTTCTTCCCATTTTGAAATAGGTCATGATAGCAGAAGAAAAACAAGAGAAAACACAAAACCTATGACCATAAATAGAGACATTCCAAACAACTCAAACTCACAGTTTCAAGTTTCAACTACAGAGACTACAGTTTCAACATACACTCAAAACCAAAAATAAAAAAATGTGCCCTAAAGACTCACCAGAAATAGGTGCTCGCGTGGTGGTGGGGAGGGGAGATCGAATGGTGGCCAACGTTCGATGTGGTTACTGAGAGCAGAGGGACAAGGAGAGTTAGTGCGCGGGAAGGGGAAAAAGAGATGTCAAGTTATTGAAAAGAATGAACGGGAAAGACAGAGTTAGGGTTAAGAGTGTACCTCACGGTGGTGGCGAAGAAGCCCTGCGGTGGTTGAACCCTAAAGACTCACCAGAAATAGGTGCCCGCGTGGTGGTGGGGAGGGGAGCTCGAGTGGTGGCCAACATTCGATGTGGTTACTGAGAGCAGATGGACAAGGAGAGTTAGTGCGCGGGAAGGAGAAAGAGAGATGTCAAGTTATTGCAAAGAATGAGCGGGAAAGACAGAGTTAGGGTTAAGAGTGTACCTCACGGTGGTGTTGAAGAATCCCTCACGGTGGTTGCGGTGGACAGGAGCTCGCGATTAGGGCAGAGTGAGAGTGAGAGTGAGAGTGAGCGTGATGAAAAGGGAAGAACAGAGACGTATAGAGTGAAGTGAAGAAGGCGCGCGGGTGTAATCGTTATAATCAAAAATAAAACAACAGTTTATGTCAGTTGTTTAATACAACTGACGTTAGAAGTCATTTTTAACATCAGTTGTCTTAAACAAGTGACGTTAAAAGTCATTGTTTAACGTCAGTTGTATTAAACAACTGACATTAAAAATAAATATTTTTTTTAAAAAACACTTTTAACATCAGTTGTTGAAGACAACTGATGTTAAAAGTGTATAAGTTTCTATAAAAACATTCATTCCTTTGACTACTGTGCTACTTACCCATGCACCTTGTAATTTAATCCTCTTAATGAACATTAAGTTTATAGATCAGTTTTGAAGAAAATCAGGTAGTCTCTCTTCTCTATATAAAGTACCATTCTTTTGTATCAGTCTGTAATACACCCTCTTCTTTTCCTCTATAATTCGTGCGTTTTCTATTCCTTCACAATATGACTCTATCATATTTGAGACTTTGTTATTTCTTCCTATACCTAGACTTAAAGGTTTTTGTCTTAATGGTCAAAAAACTTCCGAGGTTGAGTAAATCACATAACATGGATGGTAAGGTTGAGTGAATCACATAATGTGATTCCCTCACTTTATTCCATCCCCTTCATCCCTTCCACTCCGCTTTGGCAGCAAGTGATTGTGGATTCAGATGGAGCATCAAGGACTTCAAATGAGGGAGGGGATGCATCCATTGGAGTTTCTGAGAACAGGACTGAGAAGAAAATGACGTTGAAACAGAAACTTTTTTATATTTTAGGGCTATGTTGCAGAAATTTTTTATCTTTTAATCATGTAATTGTAACTTATGAATCGCTTCAATGAGATACGATTTGATTATACATATAACTTGTTTTTATGTTAAGTGTTTATTTATTTTAATTTGCACAAGAATTTGTTTACTAATTCAAGCTAATTAATTAAGATCAAAAATAAACTTGTTTAAAAAAAATATTAGAAATAAACTGCACTATATATGGAGTGATTTGCGTTAAGAGTGACAACAGGGAGATGACAACGAAAGAAAGATATGAATGAGTTTCAGACAGGAATATATGATTATTTACGTCAGTTATTTATTTAACTGAAGTAAAAATCACACTTTTAATGTCAGTTGTATAAACAACTGACGTTAAAAGTGTTAATAATTATTGCAAATCACTTTTAACGTTAGTTCATTACACAACTGGCGCAAATAGTGATTTAATATTTACAAAACTGTCACCGCCTCATTTTTAACGTCAAGCATATGGTCAACTGACGTAAAACGTTCCCGTATATTACATTATTTCCACTAGTGAAAATAGTATTTTGATGTACCACATATGATTTTGGGTTGCTTAAAATTGGAGAGAGTTGTTTATATAAGCAATCATTGCTTATGGGTTGCTTAACATTTGTGTGTGTAAATATAGGAGAGAGAATATGGAATGTTGAAGAGAGATGGAGAATATTTGTGGGTTAAGCAACTTGTTGATATATAGAAACTACCATTAGAGTAAAAAATGATTGAGTTGCTTAAAATTGAGGTGGCCCACTTAAAGCGATAAAGTGGGTTGCTTATATGAAAAGCATTGGAGATGCTCTAAGAGAGAGAAATAACAAATAGAGTTTAATTATCCACTGTTAGTGCAAAAAAAAATTACACTAATTTCCAATAATATCATGACAAACCATTGTAGTAATGAATATTCTCTTTCTTAGTTATTAAAATAAAATATATGTGTCAAAAGGTTAGTGAATATCAATGTAAAACTTTTTGCACTAACTCTTTTTTTACACCGAGAGTGTCCTTGTACCCTTCATAATACATTAATTGCTTATAAAAAAACACTGACAGTGTATACTACTTTAAGCCATAACAATAATACTGATTTATCAAAATATTATTGAATATTCCTTTACATTGACGGCGTGTATAAATTAAACTCATTTATTTTGTGAAACATTATTATTAGGTCCTATTGATTTAAAAATATTCAAATAGTCAAACAAAGATTATGCATGACACTCGTAAAATAATTTGAGTAATATATATTATATGTAAAGCCCACAAACTACCATATATATTTTTTGTGGAATATTATTATTAGACTCTATTGTTTCAAAAATATTCAAATAATTAAACAATTTCATTAAAATGAGTATTATTTCCAACTCAACAACATTGGGGCACTCTATAACTATGTTTCTTCTCCCTGGTGTGCATATGCTTCAAGCTTCTTAATCTCTCCTTTACATGCCTCACACCATTGCAAAATAAGCAAACACTAACTAGGATTTCACAAATTGGATGTTTACTTACACTACGTCTTTTAGTGATAAAATTATATATGAATAATTATAATTTTTAAATGTATTATTTTGGCTAGTATCTAGTAGCTCCCTTGACTTTTTTTTCTCAAGATCCGCCACTATTGTCAGGTAAGTTAAAATTTATTTAATATAAGTAGAATATATGACAACATATTATTAGTGAGAGTATGATATGATACATCAAAATAGGACAGGAAATCTCATCCTTTCTTTTGAATCGGAAATAGCAAATTCATAAAATCTTTCTAGTATTAATACTTTAAAATGATTATTGTATGTATTTATTATATATGTATATCTCAATATATGATCCAGTATCTTATCTATGTCTTTTTACAGAAATTATAATCCTTGGATCGACGTCGGCAGTATATCATGTGATAAGTATATTCTTGGTGGTTGATATTCATTGTAATATTGTTAATAAATTAATATCTCAATGCATTTTAAATGTTCATTCTTTTTTTTCACCCCTTTCATTTTCACAATCCGATGGAGGTCACGGATGGGAATGAGTGAGGATTTATGGTCTTCGATTTTCATTGGGTTTGGATTTTTTTGCCCGAAACACCCATAACACATGAATTCTTGTAAAAAAAAAATCTTTGAAGGAGCTAGTAAAATACTCTCACTCTCACTCAATAGTGAGTAATTGCGGGGGAAATGAATTATAGTCTCAAATGAACTTTATCTGCAAGTAGGGACAGATCTTCTTTATGACTAATGATGAGAATTAGCCTCCCCCAAAAATTTTATAATGAAAGTGTTAGTACTCGGCCTCCTATTAACCGAGTATATGCTAGGAAGAACAAAAGACAAGAGGCAGAGGCAGTTTCTGCAGTTAATGGTGGTTGATAGCAGATTTCAGCAGTTATTTTTATGTTTTATGTCAGTTATTAGCAGTTTCCTTGTATTTGTAATGCCTTATGTGTTTAAATAGATGTTAGGAGGAAGGGAGGGGTAGGAAATTAGTAAATCTGACTTGTGGGAGAGGATAAGGGACTCTCGAAAACCTCCTTATTGTATTACTATAAGCCTATAGCCTTTGTATTTCATTTTCTTCTCTGTTGAAGCAATTTACCTCAAACAGAGTTATTAATGATACAATAGAGTATATGCAGTAAAACAGTGTATAATTTCTCTTATACCTGTCATCAATCGGTATCAAAGCGATCATTTCAGGAGTAGTACATGGTCCATACTCAAGAATGGAGGCCAGAATTGAACAACTTGAACGCGGGATGTTGGAGATGAGACGGCACCGAGATGAGGATCACCGAGAACGCCAAGAATCAGGCGTTTGGTGGAAGAAAAGAGGGTGCAACGCAGAAAAAGCTGGAGGACAATCGGAAGCAATTGGAAGCAATTCGGCACACCTCCAAGGAAAAGAAATCGAAAGTAGCACTCAAGGGAAGGGCAGCGGCGAGGAGGCGAGAGAATGTTGCGGGGGACTGAAGTGGTTCCATCGAGGATAAATGGCGCAAGGTGGAGATTCCTATCTTCTCCGGTGATGATGCCTATGGGTGGATCAATCGCATAGAAAGATATTTTGAAATGAAGCAAGTCTCTGACCGTGAGAAGCTTCGGGCTGCAATGATTGCAATGGAAGGGAAGACCCTGAATTGGTTTCAGTGGTGGGAATTCTGTGTAGAAATTCCATCATGGGTAGAGTTCCGAGAGGCAGTGATTGAAAGATTCCAACCCACCATTACGCAGAATCCTTTTGAGACGTTAATGAGTATCAAACAGACAACCTCGGTAGCAGAATATCGTGATAGGTTTGAACTTTATTCAGGCCCATTAAAAGGGACGGATCCGGAATATGTGAAGGGAATTTTCTTGAATGGTCTGAATGATTTGGTCAAGGCAGAGTTAAAGCTTCATTCATTGAAGACTTTACCGGAGATGATGAAGTTTGCACAACAAGTAGATGAGCGGAATGAGTTGTTAAACAAAGGAGGGATGGCTGGATTCAAGGGGGGAAACATTAATAGAAGCCACACTACCACCAGAATGGTGACATGGGATCCTGGTCACAGAAATAATTCCCTGGGCGCGGTGAGCAACAAAGGTGCTAATTCCAACACTGACTCAAACAGCCTTAAGACCACAGGCTCTTACCGAGGAAGGGAGTTCAAGGTGTTAACTCCAGCAGAAAGGGATGAAAGGAGGGCAAAAGGGCTTTGTTTTAGGTGTGATGGGAAGTTTGGGCCAGGGCATGTGTGTGCAAACAAGCACTTGCTCTTGTTAACTCTCGAGGAAGAGGAGAAAGAGGAAGAGACAGTGGAGCAGGAAACAGAGGCCTTGGATGCTGAACTCAAAACCATGCAATTGTCCCTCTTTAGCATCACTGGACTCACCTCAAAGAAATCTATTAAAATGTGGGGAGAGGTTGCAAATAAGAAGGTCACTGTGCTGATTGATTGTGGAGCTTCACACAATTTTGTATCATCCTTGTTAGTGGCAAGAGACGGGTTAAGGGTGAGGAAGACAGCCCCTTACTCAGTAGAAGTGGGGGGATGGAAGGAAGATACCTTGTGAAGGTATATGTCCAGAGTTGAAGGTAACAATTCAAGGATTAGAAGTGATTCAGAACTTCTATATCTTTGATTTATGAGGTGTTGATATAGTGCTGGGGATGGAATGGTTAGCAAGCTTGGGGGAGATCCGAGCCAACTTCAGAGAACTGGTGCTGAAAATCGCATCAGCCTAGGGCACCATCATGTTGAAAGGGGAACCTGCCATGGCCAGAGGGACAGCATCTTTGAAGTCTATTAGGAAGGCACTCCAAGCAGAGGGGGAGGGATTTATGCTAAGTTACCAAGCACTTTGCAGATTGAAGGGGAGACAAGAAAAGCAGTTGGTTGGAAGAGGTCTTTGGGACAGTTTGCAGGGAGTTTTCCAAGAACCGGAAGGCTTACCTCCATCCAGGAGACGAGGACCATGCCATTGTGCTCAAGGAGGGGGCCAACATCCCAAATCTCCGTCCATACAGGTACCCTCATTACCAAAAAACTGAAATAGAAAAGTTGGTTGATGACATGCTTAAATCTGGAATCATAAGACCAAGTGTAAGCCCATATGCTAGTCCCATTATATTGGTCAAGAAAAAAGATGGAAGTTGGAGGTTTTGTGTGGATTATAGGGCCCTCAATAAGATTACCATTCCAGATAAATTTCCCATACCCATCATAGATGAGTTGTTGGATGAATTGGGAGGAGCAGACTTTCTTTTCTAAACTAGATCTCGGATCGGGATATCACCAAATAAGGATGAAAGAGGGAGATATTGCTAAGACAGCTTTTAGAACCCATGAAGGACATTATGAATTCATTGTTATGCCTTTCGGCCTCACCAATGCCCCATCTACCTTCCAAGCCCTCATGAATGAAGTGCTAAAGCCTTATTTAAGGAAGTTTTCTCTAGTATTTTTTGATGACATCTTGGTATACAACAAAACAAAAGAGGATCACAAACAAAGATTTGCAGTCGTCTTAGAATTGTCTTCAAGAAGACCAACTTTTTGCTAACAAGAAGAAATGTACTTTTGGACAGCAACAAATTGAATATCTAGGCCATATCATCTCGGGGAAGGGGGTATCAGTAGACCCAAAGAAGCTGGAAGTTATGGAACAATGGCCTACTCCAAAAGATATCAAATCTTTGAGGGGTTTCTTAGGACTAACAGGTTATTACCGAAGGTTTGTTAAGGATTATGGCAGAATTGCCAGACCTCTCACTCTGTTGTTGAGGAAGGACAATTTTTGTTGGAATGAAGAAGCTCAAGCAGCCTTTGGACTTTTGAAGAAGGCAATGGCTGAACTCCTGTCTTGTGATTCCGCATTTCTCCAAAGAATTTGTCATTGAGACAGATGCTTCCAACAAAGGACTAGGTGCGGTGTTGATGCAAGAAGGCAAGCCTGTGGCTTATTTCAGCCAAACTCTGTCTGGACAGAGCCCAACAAAAGTCGGTGTATGAAAGGGAGTTGATGGCTATAGTCTTGGCGGTGCAGAAATGGAGACATTACCTGATGGGAAGACATTTTGTCATACGCACAGATCAGAAAAGTCTCAAGTTCTTAACAGAACAGAGGGTTCTAGGGGAAGAGCAGTTCAAATGGACATCCAAACTGCTGGGATTTAACTTTGACATCTAGTATAAACCTGGAATTGAGAACCGGGTAGCAGATGCACTATCCAGATGCATGACTTATGGTGCCATCTCCACTGTACAATTTCTAGAGGAGGAAGAATGGGAAGAAGAAGCTTGGAATGATGAGAAACTGCAGAGTATCATTCAGGATCTGATTCATAATCCAACCTCTCATATGGGGTACAGTTTTATAAATAAGAAGCTTATGTATAGAGGTAAGTTAGTGTTGCCTAGAAATTCTAAGAAAATTCCTCTCTTACTCAAGGAATTCCACAGTTCAGCCGTTGGTGGTCACTCTGGATTTTTCAGAACTTACAAAAAGATTGCAGTCTTAGTGTACTGGGAAGGAATGAAAAAGGATATACAGAGTTTTGTGGCTACATGTGACACATGTCAAGTCAACAAGTATCAGACCTTATCACCTGCAGGCCTCCTACAACCACTGCCGATTCCAACACAAGTCTGGACTGACATCTCAATGGATTTTGTAGAGGGTCTTCCTCGGGTTCAAGGGAAGAATGTCATCTTAGTGGTGGTTGACAGATTCACCAAGTATGCTCACTTCTTTTCTTTAGGTCACCCTTTCGCTGCAAAAGATGTGGCTGAGATCTTCACTCAAGAAGTGGTCAAACTCCATGGTTTCCCTTCCACTATTGTATCCGATAGGGACAAGGTTTTCCTTAGCCGATTCGGGACGGAACTCTTCAAAATGGCAGGCACAAAATCGAAGTTCACTTCGCCTATCATCCCCAATCGGATGGGCGGATCAAGCAAGAAACCGATGCTTGGAGACTTACTTAAAGTGTTTAACTGGTTCTAAACCCAAACAATGGCCTAAATGGTTGAGTTGGGCAGAGTTTTGGTTCAATTCCAACTACAACAGCTATACTCAACACACCCCTTTCAAGGCTTTATATGGTAGAGACCCACCTCTCTTGTTGAAGGGCACCACAATTCCATCCATAGTTGAAGAAGTCAATGTTCTTACCCAGGAGCGGGATCTCCTCTTGCAAGATCTCAAGAACAACCTCATCAAAGCCCAAAATCGGATGAAGCGGATGGCAAGCAGACAAGCATCGAAGAGATGTCTCCTATGAAGTAGGAGATTGGGTCTATTTGAAGCTTCACCCTATAGATTAAGGTCTCTAGCAAAGAAGATGAATGAAAAATTGAGACCTCAATTTTATGGCCCTTATCAGTGTGCAAAAGAATTGGATAGGTGGCTTATCAATTGGAACTTCCATGCAAAGCAGGATCCACCCGTTTTTCTTGTGTCTTTGTTGAAAAAAGCTTTGAAACCTTCTGTGGTGCCACAACCACTTCCAACAATTCTTAGTGAAGATTTAGAGCTAATGGTTGAGCCAGAAAAACTTCTAGTATGACGGCTGATGCAAGTGGGCCGGTTGAAGTGCTTCGCAATGGCGAAGCCTCCCTGAATTTGAAGCTACTTGGGAGTCCTTTGAGGTGATTCGGGATCAATTTCCCTCATTCCACCTTGAGGACAAGGTGAAACTTTTGGGGGGGAGTATTGTTAGTACTCGGCCTCCTATTAACCGAGTATATGCTAGGAAGAACAAAAGACAAGAGGCAGAGGCAGTTTCTGCAGTTAATGGTGGTTGATAGCAGATTTCAACAGATATTTTTATGTTTTATGTCAGTTATTAGCAGTTTCCTTGTATTTGTAATGCCTTATGTGTTTAAATAGATGTTAGGAGGAAGGGAGGGGTAGGAAATTAGTAAATCTGACTTGTGGGAGAGGATAAGGGGCTCTCGAAAACCTCCTTATTGTATTACTATAAGCCTATAGCCTTTGTATTTTCTTTTCTTCTCTGTTGAAGCAATTTGCCTCAAACAGAGTTATTAATGATACAATAGAGTATATGCAGTAAAACAGTGTATAATTTCTCTTATACCTGTCAGAAAGTCTATCAAAATTAAACTCTACATTTATATGCAATAATAGAGGAGAAAATATATCTCTAAATCTTCTGTAAACACTGCAATTTTTTTAGAAAATAAGGACTTATATGGTTTGTATTTCCATTTTCTATTTTCATTTCTTGTTTCTATTTTTTGAAAATTGTTTTCGTTTCATGTGTGTTTTGACCTCCTATTTTCTATTTTCATTTCCTATTTTAAAAAATTTGGGAAGGAAACACTGAAAACAATTTTTTCTATTTTCAGATTTAGGCTCAATTCAAGAAATGTTTTCAGTAAAATCATTTTCATTAGACTTAATCAAACTCGTTTTTAAATCCAATTTTTGTTTTTTACTGAAAATGAAAACAGGAAATAATGAAAGCAACCACTGTTAAAATTCTGAAATAAGTTGGGAAAAAAGTGCAATTATACTTACGTGTGTATTTTAAAGAACACCACAACAACATAAAACACGTGCTTAAAAATCAAAGCAACCTAAAATTTCAGTTCTACTTTCAAGTCAAGCATATTGAATCATATTTGATGCATTGCACCCACGATGGACTGTGGTCGTGAAAATGAAACATTCGGTTTTTGTGGGAGATCAGAGGATTGTAATGTTACACGTGTCCATCAGTCGGTGCTGCAATGACTGGTGTAGTTATTAGTCTACATAGGAAGAAAAAGAGAGAGGGGTAACAAGAGTTAGTGTTCTGGTAGTTATACCAGCTCTTTTGCTTCATTCAAACCAGAAAAAAACTATCTGCCTACTTGTCTGTCAAACAGCTTCATGACTCCACATATTTGGAAATGGCTCAATGCTTGGGAAAAATAGATAGGAGTTTCTATAAACCGTAACGTTTACATTGCTCTAAAACCTAAATCAAAATATCAATTAGTTAATTATTGGCGTTTTTCTACTAACTTATGGGTGTACATGTGCAGTCATATCATAATAATTGTATTGTACATGCTAGCTAGATAAAAAATTACTGGGTACGTATGGCCTTTATTTTAAATCTTTTCCAACGCCAACCAATGTTTAAAAAAAAAAAAGAGAGAGATAAATATTTTTTTATTTTTTGTCAAGAGAAGACTCATGAGAAACCTTACAACTTACAAGACAGGGGTGGAGATAGGAGAAGAAAATAAAATAGAATAAAAAGTGAAACACATTGTAAAAGCTTAAATCTGCGTATACTTACAATTTAACCATTCGAATTGATTCAATGGTAGGGGTGTTCATCAACCGATCCAAACTAATTTAAACCGTAAAAACCGAACCGAAAAACCGAAAACCGAACAAACCGAAAATCGAAAAAATCGAAAACCGAAAAAAACCGCACTTTTTTATTGGATTGGATTGGATCGGATTTTGGATCCTATAGTGAAATCCAATCCAATCCAATCCAAACCGATCTATTATATACATATACTATTATTTTTGAAATTATAGTATTACTAATACTTAAACATTATTCTTCATACTTTTATGTCTCTCATTCTCTTTAATATTTTTGTTGGAACGACATATATAAGACTATTTAGAATAAATATTAATGTCTTGAAGTTATATTTTACTAAAAGTTTTGATGCATAACATATATATATATATATATATATATATATTTGATTGAGTAATCATGAAAAATTGGAAAACAATTAATAATTTGAAAAATAATTAGATACAATTTATTTGTAGTCGATTCAATGGAAAAAAATAGGATAAGTGGGAGTAGATATAGAGAATTAATATAAAAGAACGTGTTAAAAAATATCAATAATTTTTTTCTTCTCAAACTCCCAAATTAAAACGAAGATTATCTTTTATCCACTATTAAATATAAGTAGAAATGACACTTGACATTAGAAAAAAAATCAAGTATGACAAAAACCGAATTATCCAATCCAATCCAAACCGCATTTGATTGTATTGGATCGGGTCAGATTTTTTTTAAGGAAGTAAACCGAACCAATCCAACCCGCACGATGTTTTCATCATTGAATCGGATGACTTTTTAGCTCAAAATCGATCAATCCAATCCACGAACACCCTTATTCAATGGGTTCTTATTCATATATAATAGTTATCTAGGTGTATATGATTTTTTTTTCCTTTCAAAAAAAATATTTAGGGAACGCTCATTAATCAACTTAGTTTCAGGCCTAGGAATGAATTTAGGGGGCAAATGTCGGTAGTCGCCCTTTTTTATATATATATTTTATAACATTAATTGAATTTATATTATATTTAATAAAAAAAAATATTTATTTATATATTTGACCCGTTCTGGTATCTTTTAGATATTCGTCCCCTGCCCAGTTTCATGTTTTCTTTCTTATTATTTTTTTTTTTTTGGAGGATGGGTGGGTGGGGGATAAGAAAATAATAAGCTATGTGCCTATGAGGTAACTCAATCTCTCAATATAATACTACAAGGACTTCATCTCACAATTGATAACAAAATTGTTAGTTTGACTCCCCTACAAGATGTTTGGGAAGAATTATTTCCATAAATAGGCAAAGCATCACGCTTATTATTATTTTTAAGTAGGATGTAAGATGAAGTTGGCTTTCTTATTGTTAAAAATAAATAAGATAGTCAATATAATATTTTCAAATAAATATAATAATCGTTGGAAGCTAAGTACGGATAGCAATGAGGGAGGTGACGTTTTTTTAATCTCCAACGAAGGACACGTGTAAGGTATATGACAAAAGCCAGAAACCTCTTTTGTTGTCCACTTGTCCGTGACGTTACCTCGTATGGTATGCGACGGTAAAATTAAAAATTGCATGTAAGTAAAATTTTCGGAAAAGTTATTTGTAAGTAACTAATAAAAATTATGTTAATACTGGTCAAAAAGTAAAAATTATGTTAAAATAAAATGAAATGTATAAATTTGTGTGAGTGTCGACATTACTTACCTACATATAAATATCAATACGTGGGCGTGTTTTTTTTTTCTTTTTCAATGATGGGTTCATTATAAGGACAAGCCCCACCGATTCATACAATTACAAGCAAACAACCCTCTGAAAACTTCTTTTAATATTCAATAATCCGGTTGTTCAGTTCAGTTCATGCCTAATTCGGATAGAGATTATTTCCTGTTTCATTCTTTTCTTGTCCGGAGGGTTTTGACCCCGCTCTGATCTACCTGTTTCATTTTAATATATATATATATATATATATATATATATCATCAATAATGTTTTATCATATAATTTAAAATATTTTATAATATTTATTAAAAAATAAAATATATTGTAAGATATTATTAATTGGGATAGCATATAGTACATCGAAATAGATAAGTATTTTACATCTGCCTAACTCAGCATGTTTAGACTTGCAAAAATGTTATTTTTATAATTTATAAACTCATGCAGCTTTTAATATACTTATCTTTTTAGAAACAAATGAGAGAGGAGCTGATGAGAATAAGAGAAATTTGAATTTTTTTCTCAAAATTAATGAGTGCAAAAGGTCAACATATGGATTTAGGTATAGAAATATCATTATTGTTTGATTTAACCCCACCCCTCCCTAATCCCTATCTCTCTTTTCCCCTACATCTATTCGTTAGGTCAAATGCTATACTTATACTATTTTGTTTTAAGTTTAATAAACAGTATAACACGCACCAAATTGCTTTTTGAACTAGTCCCCCGAGAGCCGTGTTTTGACCGTACAATCAGATTCCTTCTCCTTTTTGTAAGAAGGCACTTATATATGTAAGGAGGGAGAGAGTCAGACCTAGATGATAGAGAGGATCAACTAATAAAATTAAAGTTTATTTAAAAAATATATACACCCAGTAAAAAAAAAATATATATACATATTAAGTTTCTTGCAAAAAAATCATAATTATATTTTTGAAATATTAATTATATTAATAATCTATCCAAAAAACAAAACGCCTTTCTTGTGTGTTTACAAAAATCATTGAATCTATATTAATATTTTTAACATTTTTCTTTTTAATGAATGCTAGTAACCCACACTAGACAATTAAATGATAATATAATTTTATATTTTCATTTATATTTAAATGTATGTTGAAAGAAAAAAAAATTCAGGGAGGGCAGTGGTCCTCCTAAGCCACAAAGCGGCTGACGCGGATCCACTCACTTGAGAAGTAATTCTTGTTATAGTTAATACCTCATCGAATACATTATAGTTATTTCGCTTAATAACTCATCGGATACATTAAATTTCAACAATCCAATCGTTGAATATTGTCATATTATCCTAACAATCATGCACACCAAAATTTAGAAAAATTAGACATTCATTGCTATGTAATCTTATAATCAACATTTACTTATATTTTTAGAAAACGTATTATACGTTTGATTGAAGTTATTCGATGAAGTATCAAATATTTTTGAAATTTTATGAAACTTTGAGAGGTTGATATACTCGATAAAAAGTTTTAATTTGACGATCATATTATTGAAATTCGATATCTCCGGTGAATTATTAAGCGAAGTAACTCTGACAGTAAATGGATCATCACCCATATATATGTACTCTCGGTGTAAATCTACCCACAGTCACGTGTCACCATTAGAGGGGTGGTTTTGAGCCATTTTTTGGCTTGAAATCATCCATTTACTTCGTTTTTTTTCCCATTTTATCTAAATAGTGGTTTTTCCACATAGATCTGGTTTTTTTTTCTTCGTGTTTTTCATATTTTTCGTCTTTTGTGGGCGGCGGTATTGTTGTTCGTCGTCTTGGTGAGGCGTTGTTTGATTTCCCGTCTTGGTGCGGTGTTTGTTTGATTTTCCGTCTTGGTGTGGTGTTCGTTTGGTCCAGATTGACAGATTTGCTTCGATCCATCACAGATTTGATCAAGAATTGGGCGTCAATGTTACAGATCCGGAGACATGGGTATTTCGGTGACTTTGATTTCGTCACTTTTGTAGGCATTTTGATTTTGTCGTGTTATGCTATTAACCTGGGTGCTGTGAGTTTGTTCGCAGATTCATCCTTTTTGGTTTTTAGCGATGTTTGGATTTGTGTTGTTCGATGTATTTTATCAATTTGAATGAATGAATATCTTTTTAGTCAAAAAAAAACAATAATGATGCTAATTTGTTAAGTTATTATTAAATGTTTGTGTAAAATAATTTATATTGATAATAGATAGAAATTAAACTCAAAAATAATTTAAACATAAAAAATATAATATCAAAACATGATGTTCAAATAAAACAAGACTTATTTATTCTATGCAAATTGTTTTCATAGAGACATGCAATATCGATGATCAACATGAACACCTCAGCCATTATTCCGAACCTAATCCTCATGCCTTATCTCTTATTTTACCTATTGTAACATTCACCCACTTGTTGTATCTTAATCCTCACACCCTCCATTAGTAAATCACGGGCTTATTTTCAATGCCTGTAGCCCAAAACTATATACGTAGATACAATTATTTTATAGCTCATGTTAACAAGTGTTTTTAAGACACTCTTTAAGGAACAAAAAAAAAAGTTTTCATTAAAAAATCAAGTATTTCACTTTTTCAAATATTAAATACATCAATTTTTTATATATATTTTTTGTTAGTTCCTTAAGGATACTGGTTAGCATTGTTTTTATTTTATATACATTTTTGACTGCTTAATTGCTTGTATGGATATAGAACTCAATTCAAAGATGAACACTGTTTCTCCTTTCTTTCTGTCTTTGTAACCGACCAAACCCAGGAGCTGCAGAGAGTGCTGGGAGTTAGTTTCATTTTGCATCCTCCTTCAGTCAAAGGCCTCTTTAGGTGTGTGAAATCCTCAGAGAGCTGCGGCAACCGTATTTTTATTGATGTCTTGGTATAGTATGAAGTATTTAATTATTTACTCTCAATCTATTTTTCTAATTTATTTTTGGAGAATATTAATATTAATGAAAGAAGAAGAAGAAGAAGAAAAATTGTATATATGAGAAAGGGTGTGTATGCACTGCATGTTGGAAGGTAGAGAAATTAAATTAAAGCATATAAAAACAAGGTGACTATTCATATAGTGGGGGCTAGCTAGGTGAGGTCCTCGTGTTAGATTTCTCTTACCAACCTTATATAATCAATCTTGTTTCTTTCTTTATCAGAAGTACAAGGGATCAACGAAAACAAATTCTAGAATCACTTCACATCACATAACAGGGTTTTGATTACATGTGCTTGCTAACAACGGTGGCGCACCGAAGGGGTTCAGGCGAGTTCTCGAGGTTCACGGCTGATGAGGAAGAGAAAGACACTATTGGACATGATGGTGGGAGTTCAGGACCACCACAACTCAACCAACCGGTACAGCAGCAAGGCTACAACAGGTTTGGAGAGTTGATGACTATGGTTTCTGACCTGACGCGTGTGGTGTCACCTGCCACTGTTCACAGTAGTAGCACTACTACCGAGTGGGTCCAGAGAAGTGGTTTTCCTATGATGTCAGGGTCTTCTTCTCCTTCTCCTTCTCCTTTGTCTTCTTCTGCTTCTGACCCTATTTTGGGGTCTGGTTCCTGGGTTGGACACAAAAGAGGGCGTGAACCAGAGAGTGGTGTAGGTGCAAGTGCAAGTGGTTCTTCTAATTTGATACAAGATGTGACTAGGCTCTATACAACCATTGGCTCCCAAGGAGAATCATCATCAGGTGCAATCACTTTGCCTCACTCAACATTCTCTTCAATATAGTATACATGAATAAACTGTTTAGGATAGCACCAACACCTTTTTTTAATGGACTAATTGAAGAACCATGTAAGTAGACTTGGTTAACACAAACAAATAGGGACATGGGGTACCATTATTTCTATTTGCGTTGTTTTCAATTTTGCATTTTGCTCAATTGAATTTTTATAAACCAACATTCTTGAGTTTTGTAGCATTAATCCATATCAACCAACCCTTCTTTTATTTATCAATATTTCTTTCCCTGCTTGGACCACCTTAATAAATTTACCAACCTGCTTCATGTCTTATTAAGGAGAATCATCTAACACATGTTGCATGCATCACACAATTTTCAATGACAATAAATAAAAAAAGTCACTAAATAGTAAATATACTAAAACTGGCTATACAACAGTGATGCAAAATGCAAAACCTGAGCGTTTTGCTTTCTTTTCAATTTTCCGTTTTCATTTTCTATTTTTAAAAATAATTACAAAAACAAAGCAAACAGGCAACCAGGTTTTGCATTTTGCATCATTTTGCATGTACTCAATTTTTCGTTTTTATTTGCTGCTTTCAGAAATAATTATAAAAACAAAGCAAACGGGAGTAACTCACATTTCTATATTGGTTCAAATGTTTGTGTACATTATCTTTGTCTTTTGATTTGAAACAGTGACAGAAGAAGCTACAAACATTGCCAGTGCCACCACTCCTGCTACAACACCATCTAGCGAAACTGCATCACACGAAGAAACAGGAGAGAGGAGAAGGAGATACAGAGGAGTGAGGCAGAGACCATGGGGAAAATGGGCAGCAGAGATTCGCGATCCTCACAAAGCAGCAAGAGTGTGGCTTGGCACATTCGAAACTGCAGAGGCTGCAGCAAGAGCCTATGATGAAGCTGCATTGAGATTCAGAGGAAACAGAGCAAAACTCAACTTCCCTGAAAACGTTAGAACAATGCCGCCGCCACCCTCTCCCATTTTTCCGGTGACTAGGCCCGCCATTATGGATTCTCCGGCGACCCTTTTACCGCCGGATCCACCTCCTCCGCAGTTTCAACCACCACCGTTCATGCAGGCGGCGCCACCACTTCAGGGTTCCTCTGACTTGATCAGAGACTATTGGGAATATTCTCAATTGTTGAAGGGTTCTGGTGACTTCCATGGACTTGAACAGTGGTTCTATGAGTCTCAAATGGCTATGCTTCATTCTTCTTCTTCTTCTTCGTTGTTATCACCATCGCCGTCACTTTCTTTGCCGTCTTCTTCAACACCAACTGTGTTTTCACCATATACTCAATTTTCCCCTGCTTCGTCTCAATTTTCCCCTGCTTCGTTTCCCCTGTTTTCTAGTCAGCAGATGGGGGTTTCCCGGCCACCGGAAGACCACTCTCACGGTGGCGGAGGTGGTGGGGATAGAGGTAGCGGATCGGAATTTCCACCTTCAACAACATGGTCAGATACCAGTGGCTATCCTCCTCCACCTGGTTGATATGGAATACACAACTTCCTCAATTTTCTATTATCTTTTTCCTATTATTTTTTCATATACTATTTCTTGCATAGACTTAAAAATGGAAAAAATAAATAAAAATAATTTCACCTTTCCATTTTTAATGATTTGAAGCCCCTAAATTTTACGTGGTTTTGGGTTAAATAAATTCATTTGAAACAAATAACGCCAAAGCAGCATTTTAGTTTTTAAACTTAGTTTAGAGGTAATGTGACAAAGCAGCATTTAGGTTTGAATTTGAAGCTTAGTTTATTCCAAACTCTCTACTTTGATGTTAACAGCAGGAAAGGTGTAGAAACTAATATCTTCTACGGAAGTCTGCTGTAAATAAACCAATATATTTTACAACCGCAACTTAATTAAAATGATTGTCTAATGCCACTTCTCTTCTTAGCCACTTAATAAAGTTAGTATTAACAAAAAATAAATATAATCAACATCTCGATAACAATTTTTTAATACTTTTTAAAGATATTACTCGAGAGAATTAAGAGAAAAATGGTTAGAAGATTTAAATTTATTCTTGGTATTCTTTCTATTTTGTGAAGATATTGATATCTTCAACAGTTAATAGGAAATTGCTTATAAAAAAAAGTTAAAAGCAATACTTTGCTCCCCATACATGATATGAATTCTCGATTTGGTCCATATACATAAAAAATTATTAAAATAGACCTTATACGTATAAAAAGTCTCCATTTGGTCTCTATACATTATCCGTTTGGTCCCTATACGAGCAAAAAATTATTAAATCGGTCCCTAAAATTTTGTGCAATGAGACCAAATGTGGACTTTTTGCGTATATGGATCATTTTAATAATTTTTTATGTATATGGACCAAATCGAGAATTCGTGTCACACGATAGGGATCAAATTATTACTTTAACCTAAAAAAACAGTTAACAGTTAATTCAGTAAAAAAAAACAGTTAACAGTTAATATTTGTCATGTATTTTAATTAATTGAAATATAAATATAAGAATAATTTGTTGAAATTTATATATCAAGTTTACTAATTATTAAAAAAATGTATCTTTCATTAAAAAAATATGTATCTCGTAAAAAAAAATATATGTATTCTCATAAAAAAAATATCCGAGAGGAGTAAAATGTTACTTTTATTCCTAAAATATTTATTCATTACACGTTAGTCTCTGAATTTTTTAAACTCGATACAAAGTCTTGGGAACACTTGCATGTTAATTAACCTGTCTTTGGAGTTTTTTTTTGTTGACAAAAACCTGTCTTTGGAGTTAGTCTTTGGTTTTGTTGGCAAAAGCATTAAGGTGAAGTCATTGACATTTTCAATGACGTCCATATTTGTTCTTCATTATATTGATTTTTCATAAGTTTATGAAAAAAAAAATAATTTATTTAACAGGGAGTATTATGAATAGATAATTAAAATTAATAAAAGTCTAATCTAAAGAATTAATGTGACATGTTCAGTTACTAATGCATGTGACCATATCAAGTAACACTTGTTAACATCGTCATTTTTATATTGTTTAAATTCCTCTAATATTGAGCACACACAAAAAAAAATCCTCTAATATACAAATTATACAATTCTCACCTAATCAAATGGCTAGCATTTGAATGAGGCCACTCTTAAGGCTACTTTTTGATGTATGCTTGATGTATGAGCCAAGATACAGAGCTCGGCTAAATATCATGAAAGCTTCTACGCCTAATCAGCTCAAAGCTTGGGGGGCTTGTGTACTGGACGAGGTTACTAACCCGGCCACCGAGCTCAAGTATCCGGTCCAGTCCGGAAATTAAAGATAATAAATCAAAGATCACTTAATTAAAGAAATAAGATATTGATATTAAATCATGATATTATCTAAAATAACCTTATCTGGTTAAAAGAGATAATATCCCTTAAATTAAGGAATCATATCTCAAATGAGACATTAAGAGATAAATCATATCTCAAAAGAGATATTAAGAGACAAATCAAATCTTTAAAAGATATTAAGAGATAAATCAAATCTCTAAGAGATAGGGGAATCCTATGATAAAAGGAGGAGTACCCCTCATAAGAAACTCACTTTTCACTGAATCCCGGTAACTCTCCCTTAAGCGTGTTAGAGGAACTAGTGTCGACCAAGAGACTCTCAGACAGTCCTTGCTCCCTAGTACTCGTCCGATACAAAATTAAGGGATCGAGATCACCGCCCCATCAAGGGATGAACTTAGAACTACGTCTGACTTTGATTCTCAAAACAGATTATGTATTTTGTTTTAGTCTAACTTTCTAGCAAATGATAATATATGCCCCTTACAACTCTTCCTAAAAGGTGGAAAGAGCTTGTTCACGGCACGGTGATCCTGTAGCCAGACATTTATTAATAAATCAATCAATTATAAAAAAAAATGGCTAGCATTTGAATGTGCCACATTGGCTACTTCAAGTAACAAAAATGTATACCACTTATAATATCTTGGAGACTAACTTAGCCTACATGTATAACGATGATCAGGATCTTATATTTTCAGAGTTTTTATTATAAAACGTTTAGAAGAAATATATTTATATGCCACGGTTATAGTATACGTTATAATTGGAGTGGTAAGGTGGATTGGTGGTTTGGAGGGAGTGACATAGGATTTGGAGTGATAAGGAGGTTGTGTTCACCTCCTCCCACTAACATCTATAACAAATATTAACAAATCTAATATTTCTCTATATAAAAAAAAAGTAAAAGCTATAATTATAACAACGTAATCATTGAACTTAAAATTTTAATTTGTCCCAGCTTGATCTCATTAATTACATGAGTCTTTTTTTTTTTTTTTTGACCAATTCTTATAATTTCGGGTAAAAAAATGAATAGTTGTTAGATAAAGTTGTCTTCTTTTTTTTTGTTTTGGGAGGTGCTTAAGGTAAAGTTATCTTTTAATTAAGTGGCTATTATAGCATTCCTTTCTACCAAAGAAAAAAGAAAATGATGCAACGTTTTCACCCCGTATTGATCAAATTAAAGCTGGTCATAGATAAATAGAGTGATGATACGTGCGTGCTTTGTCATTAGAAACTGTCACCATGCAAAGAAGGCATTAATTTCAACAGCCAACCACACCAGCAATGGTTTAGTTCACGTACCTTATTGTATGAATATGTAATTCATTTATCCTTTTTTTTATAAGTTAAGAGGGTACGAATTGATCATGTGGATCAGTCAAATCCATTTTATCTTGTGCTTAGGAAGAAGGACTTTACTAATACTTAATAATCAACTTGTCAAAAAGATTAAAAAAAAATTGATTTGACTTTGGACTCTGAAGTCTGAAGTTTAAGTTATAATGTTTCAAGGCGTCCTTTTGAATATTAATCAAACTTTGAACCAGAATTTTAGACTGAAGGCTGTTTTTGAAAATTATTGTTGAAAATTTGATAATGCGGTGTTTTCTTAGCAAAATGGTAATTACAAGAATATGATATTTTAAGATTTCTTTGTTTAGACATTTTGAGTCTTCTTGTTTAGCCTATTGATAATATGTGAGTGTTAGCGTTAAAAGATACATTTGGTCTCATTTTCCTATAATTAGTTGTATTAGCTTGAAAGGACTGTCTAAACAATATCCTGGTGTATTAATCTAGAGAGATCATGTGTCCAAAGAATACTATGGTGTTAGCTTGAATACCTAAATAGATCGTAATCAAAGAAAGTTGACTCAAATATGAAATGGAATTTGCCACCTCAAGTTGGGTGAAGCTCAACACAGATGGCGGATCAAAGGGCAACCCTAGTGATGGGCAAGGACGGATCTATTTACAACACATTGGGGGCAGCTGTCCCCACCAAGGTTTTTTTTTTAAACATTAAATCTTGAATATCTATTTTTGTTATCCCTATTGAAAAAATTATATTGTCTACATTTGCTTTACAATCCTATTCAACAAGTCAGAATATATGATCTTGCCCCACTGGAAAGAAATTTTGGGTCCGTCCCTGGTGATGGGGTTGCAGGGTTTGTCCCAGATAATGCAGAAACGTGGCTCGTTGGATTCATTGACCATCTAGGATATTGCTCGCCGTTTATTGCTGAACTATGGGGCATATATAGAGGGCTTTTGCTGGCCTGGAAGGGTTGTTTTAGAAAAGTCATTGTAGAATCTGATTCTAGCTCAATTATCGGCCTATTAGCATCAAGCAAAGACAAATCTGGGTTCAACCAGCTGCTCAGAAGAATTGAGAGACCTTAAAAATTATCTTGGGACTTTTCCTTCTGCCACTCCATGAGAGAAGGAAACGCGTGTACCGATTAGTTGTATGCGTACTCCTATTCGCATTTACAAAATGATATTACTCTCATTTATGAAGAAAATATTTTGTGTGTTTATTCGGAATTAGTTATGCAACTTTTTTTTCTTTCTCTATATATTGGTATTACAAAGTAAATATATGAAAAGTCTCGTAATGTTGTGGGTGAAAATATCTGGACAAAAAGACCAAAAAGTATATAATAAAATTTACACATTTTAAAGTCGAGTGGTTACTTTTTTTTTTTTTTTTTAAGTTTTAAGAGTATTATCCCAATGTGACAGTCTCCTAAAATATTGTCGGGCGTTTAAACAAGATTCGTGAATCGATTTTAGAGGTGGCTTTTGAGTGGTAAACTGGTGATTGGTAGTTTACCAACCATTACATGGGCGGGACCGAGGGGGGGTTTGGATCCACGAGTGTTCGGATCTGGCGGTGCAATTTATCAAGTTGGTATATGCCATATTTGTTTTCCTTTTTACGTTTGGATGGATGAGTCACATCAATAAAAGATCATCATAAAACTTTGAGTAAGTTTGTTACTGATTGACAATTTGCTCCAATGAAATAAATAAATGTGTTAGAGATTTTGATGATATGAATGAGCACTAAAGGGACAAGCATTTAGTATGGTGTGTATCTCAATCGGTTGGTGTCTCGTCATACTATGATTATGTTATGGTTCGATGACGTTATAACTAGAAAATGATTTAAGATTTGTTAGTCATATGATTTATGTTCCTGCCGAGATCCGATTTGCCGGGATCTCGTCGTATAACGTCAAACCAAGAGTGAACAATGACGGTTGTTTTAGATTATGGCTTGACAAAATGTTGTATTCCGGTCCTAAGTATCCCAATGGGAATTAAAGTCAGACGTAGTTCTAGGTTTAACCATTGGCCATGCGGTGATCTCAATCCCTTAATCTTGTATCCGATGAATACCAGCGAGTAAGGACTCTTCAATAATCTTTTGATCGAGCTAGTTTCTCTAATACGCTTAAGGGAGAGTCACCGGGATTCAGTGAAAAGTGAGTTTCTCTCTTGGGTTCTCCTCCTTTTATAATAGGATCCCCACCTCTTTAAGAGATCTGGATTTATCTCCTTTTATCTTTTAAATCTTCTTTGAAATGTGATTTTCTTAATTTAAGGGATATTATCTCTTTTAACCGGATAAGGTTATGTGAGATAATATCAGGATTGATTAGGATAATATCTTAAATTGATCTCTTAACCGAATAAGGTTATTTGAGATAATATTAGGATTATTTAAGGATAATATCAATATCTTATCCCTTAATTTGAGAGATGTTATCTCTTCTAACCGGATAAGGTTGTTTGAGATAATATCAGGATTAATACAGATAATATCGATATTTTATCCTTCCCGCCTTGGTTGGATTGGGTATCCAAGCTCGGTGGTCGGGTTTTACTCCTCGGTCAGTACACAAGCCCCCAAGCTTTGAGCTAATAAAGCGTAAAAGTTTTTATGACTTTAGCCGAGCTTGGCCTTTCAGAAACCTTATTTGGAGAGTCATGGTTTTATGGTGTAGGTTCTCTGTTCCTTTTTACCATCATCTTAATGACCGATCTTGTTCCTCGACCAATCAATCATCCTCAGTGACCGAGCTTAGGAACTCGGTCTTTTTCTTTAGCCTTTCGAGTTAGCGAGGTAATTGACCGAGTTTCACGCGTCGGTGTATATATATATATCTTTTACCTCGGTGAACACCTCGGGTGACCGAGCTTCATTTACACCTTGGCCCCTATACTAGCCCGCCAAGCTTTGAGTTGAATGCGTGGAAGCTTTCTTAAAGGAGCCGAGCCTAGCCGAGACAGGGATAGTCAGCTTAGTTTCGTACCGTGGCCTTATTTTCTCGTTTCCCGAGATGAAAAGAGACGTTACCCTTTAAAGCTGACTTGTGACGTGTGGCTTATATGGCCTCATTTCCGAGGCCTGCGTTGTAGCTGCGTGCTCATCTTTTACTTGATGGCAGCGTACATCCCGACGTTTCTGCCACGTGTTGCCTTTCCATTAGTGTGCCGAATTCGGTCAGACCTGAAGGGACGTTTCCCTTCTCTCGCACGCCAACAACCATCATTAATTCGCCAAAAGGACGTTGCCCTTTTTTCTATAAATTTGAACGAGCCCCTAGCACGGGGTTTCACCTTCCTTGAGCCCTAGATTTTCTTCTCTCGAGTCCTTTCTAGTCCAAGCTTTCATACTCCCTTCCTATTCGAGGTACGTCCTTTTCATCTCTTTCACGCTCCCTTCGATTTTATTCCGGTTTGATTTCTGGTATTTTTTATCCATGGAGACTTCATTTGAGGTATCCCAGAATGCCTCTTCCTGGGTTCAGATTATAGAGCCCGAAATCAATCGGATTGCGGGCTCTCCTTATCACTCCCCCTCTCCTTCTCATGGTGATAGAGGTGACAAGGGTTCTTCTTCTTCTTCTGACGGGAGGAGCTCTGCCCCTCCAGACGCTATCGTTGCCCCCAAGTGCCGCAAGCTTGTTTCTAGGATGCCCAGGGTTCCCTACCCAGATATTACCATTCTTGGGTATTTATGGGTAAAACCCGATGTTGCTGCATTTTATTCTAATTTCAGGGACTTTAGCTCCCTTGAAGCTATAAAAAACAATGTTGCTGCTAAACGAGGCATCGTAGAGTGCCTTCCTTGTACCGAAGATGATCATGTTTTCCTTTGCCCCCCTTCATCTGAGCCACACTTTACATATGTATACAAGACCTTTTTTGAACAAATTGGAGTTTCCATTCCCTTCACCCCGTTCGAATGCGAAGTCTTGCGAGTTATGAACGTTGCTCCTACCCAGCTTCACCCGAATAGTTGGGTATTTCAGAGAGCCTTCCAAATTCTGTGTGGCCAGATAGGGATAGAGGCTACTGTTCCTAAGTTTCTTTACTTTTATCGAGTTCGGTTCAAAGACCGAGTTGGCTGGATCTCTCTGAGTGGGATTGAGCAGAGGGGGATCATCGGGCTCTATAAGAGCTCGTATAAGTTTTTCAAGTCGGATTTCTTCAAAGTCCGACCTCTAGAGGGTAATGAGTCTGTCTTTTTTTACTCGAGCGGGAACCCTAAATTTCCTTTCTACTGGCAACCACACCCTTCCAAATTTTCTAGCTATGACCTCGACTCTATGACCTCTCAGGAGCGAGCCGATGTCGAGGTCCTGAAACTGTATCCTCGGCCATTGCCTTGTGGAAGGCTTTTAAAGCTTACTGCCTCTTCCACTCGGCAAGCTGATTTTGAATGTAAGTAGCTTTTTGTTGACAAGTTGTAATTTATCCTGTAGCGTACTTATTTTATTTGACCGATTTCCTTTTTGTAGTGATAATGGGGAAGTTCAACTATAAGGCCCTGATAAAGAAGTCGGCTAATCAAGCTGCTGGCGGATCAGCTATAGCTTCAAATGTCAAGGGGAAGAAAAAGAAGGTTGCTAAAGCTTCTGACCTGAACACTCGCCCTCCGAAAATGACTCGGGAAGACATGATGTCCGAGGTCCCGATTAGAAGTCCTTCCCCCTTGCTGATGATTAAAGAAACTCCTGCTGCTGCCAAGAGGTTGGGCAATGCTCCCATGGTGACCGATCTTACTTCGGACACCAAATGGTACAATGGAAATTGCAACCTGGGGATCAGATCGCTCTGGGGGAATGAGTTCGACCCTGCTGTCCTGATTGATAGCCAAGTGCTGAAACCTTCTGATGCTTGGCTCTTGCTGGAGCAAGGGCCTGAGGAGAGTATGGAGGCGGCCACTGCCTATGCTCTCCGGATCGCCTCAATCGCTCGCTTTTGGAGCCATCAGATTATCCATAATATCAAGAAGATGGAGGTAATGAGGGTCGATGCGGCTCGAGCCTTGAGGGTGAGGGATAAGCTTGCTCAGGCCGTGGCCAAGTGTGAGGAGCAAGCTCGGGTCATCGGTCAGCTGAAGGCCCAAAAGACTGAGCTGGAAAGAGACAAGACCGTCCTTCTGGCCGAGCTGGATCTAGAAAAAGCCCAGTGGCTGAATCTTTAGAATATCGCTGAAGGACTTCAAACCGGGAGGGAGGTCAGTCTTGAGTTGCGGAAGTTGCTTGAGGCCGAGAAGGAGGTCAATCTGAGGCTTCGTTATGATCTGGCTGAGGCCGAGGCTTCCATTATGAAGGAGCACGTTAATGGCTTCTCCCGAGCCATGAAGCAGCTTCAGCATTTTAATCCAAATGCCGATTTTTCCCGTGCTGATGTGGACAAGGATTTCAACAGAGATGGAATTCTGGTTCCGTTTTTCGAGCTGGAGGATGAGGCAGAGGCAACTCAAGAAGAGGAGGCTGATGGAGAAGCGGTCGAAGAGGAAGCTGATGGTGAAGGGGGAATAAGCGTACCTGACCAACCTTCTCCTATTCCCCCGAGTGTCGAGGATGAGCCCAACTCTATTCCTGTTGTTCATGGGGATGTCCCTGAGTAGCCTAGGAAAAAGTTCCCAGGGCAATGCTTTTTTATTTTGAATTCTTATGTACTTTGGGCTTTGCCCCTTTTTATTAATGGAATTACGTGCTAGTTTACGAGTTACTCTTTACTTAGAAAGTGTCTGTAAGTATTTCTCTAAGTTAGTACGCGTGTTAAGCGATTTGCTCAAATAGTCGAAGCTCGAAATACCTGTAGGTTCTTACTTACCTTTTTAGGCATTGGTTGCCTTTTTAGGTTTTAACCATTTGACCCCGGTTTGGTCGATCTTGGCTCTGACTACCACTTCAGGTTTTAAGTTGTTGTTTACTTTTATAGGCTCGGCATTTCGACCTCAACTCGGTCGATTTTAGCTAGGAGAGCCTCTTTAGGTTTTTAGTTGTTCTTCACCTTTATAGGCTCGGCATTTCGACCTCAACTCAGTCGACTTTAGATCGGACAGCCTCTTTAGGTTTTTAGTTGTTCTTCACCTTTATAGGCTCGGCATTTCGACCTCAACTCTGTCGATTTTAGCTCGGACAACCTCTTTAGGTTTTTAGCTGCTTTTTACCTTTATAGGCTTGGCATTTAGACCTCAACTCGGTCGATTTTAGCTCAGACAGCCTCTTTAGGTTTTTAGCTGCTTTTTACCTTTATAAGCTCGGCATTTCGACCTCAACTCGGTCGATTTTAGCTCGGACAACCTCTTTAGGTTTTTAGTTGCTTTTCACCTTTATAGGCTCGGCATTTCGACCTCAACTCGGTCGATTTTAGCTCGGACAACCTCTTTAGGTTTGTAGTTGTTTTTATAAATAAATTTTTAATTATAACAGTATTTTTGCCTAATAGAGCAACTGAAAATGATTCTATTTATTTATTTTTCCGGGCGTGCCTCATTAAAACCCTCTCGGCCAAAACCTCGTGGGAAAAAGATCGAGATAGGAAAAAGAGTGCCTCACCCATAACCTTAACTAAATAAAACTTAAGGTGGGAAGTGTTCCATGTTCTTGGAACAGCCTTTCCTGACAATTCTTCTAGCCTGTAGGCGCCATTTCCCAGATTTTCAACTATCCTGAATGGGCCAGACCAGTTCGCTGCGAGTTTACCCTTTTTGGGGTCTTTTTTCGTGTCGTTTTGCAATCTCAGCATTAAGTCACCTTGCACAAATTCCCTCGGCCGCAACCTCGAGTTGTACTTTCGAGTGCTTTTTGCTTGCATAGCTCGTCTCTGATTTTCACCTCGTCTCGGACTTCTTCAACCATGTCAAGCTCAACTCAAAGTTCTTTTTCGTTCTTACTTTGGTCATGGTGCTGCCTCCGGAAAGAGAGTTCGCCGAGCTCAACTGGAATCATTGCATCAGTTCCGTAGGTTAGCCTGAACGGCGTTTCACCAATTTAAGAATGCGGTGAGCAATGGTAAGCCCATATATAGGATGCTTGGTAATTGTTCAACCCAAGCCTCTTTTGATTGGCCTAACCTTATTTTGAGCTCGTTTAAAGTGACTTTATTGACTGCCTCTGCTTGTCCATTCGATTGTGGGGGCTCAACCGAGGTCACTTTATGTTTAACTCCAAGGTAGGAGTAGAACTCTCTGAGCTCTTTATCGGTGAACTGCTTTCCGTTATCTGTGACAATTGCGTAAGGGAGGTCGTGCCTGCATATGATGTTTTTCCATACAAAGCTTTGAACCTTTTTAGCAGTTATCGTGGCTAATGGTTCTGCTTCAATCCACATGGTGAAGTAGTCTACACCTACCAGCAAGAACTTGACTTGACCTTTGGGAAGGGACCGACTATGTCCATCCCCCACATAGTAAAAGGCCACAGCGAGAAAATGGAATGGAGCTCTTCTCCTGGAACACGTGCTATGTTGGCGAACTTCTGGCAGGGCTCACACCTGTTAGTCCAAGTAGCACAATCCAGTCTCATGGTTGGCCAGTAAAACCCCGCTCGCAGGACCCGAGCTGCCAGAGATAGGCCACCTAAGTGCATCCCACAGATTCCTCGGTGCATCTCATCCATTACGTACTCGGACTGCTCCTTTGCTAGGCACTTCAGTAATGGCATGGAGAATCCTCTTCTATACAGCTCGCCGTCTCGGATGGTGTAACGGCAAGATTTTAGACAAATTCGCCTCGCCTCCTTAAGGTCACTGGGCAATTTATCCGAGGCTAGATATTCCCAAATCGATGTCATCCAGCCATGATCATAGTGCTCGGTCATTATTACTTCGGCACTTTTTATGCTTGGTTCGAGGAGGTTTTCTGAATGAAAGTTCTTAGTCGGCGACTTTCTTGGTGCTAGCCAACTTAGACAACAGATCTGCCACGGAATTTTCTTCCCGAGGTATATGCTCAATAGTGAAATTATCAAATTCCGAAACTAGGCTATTAACCTTGCAGAGATATCTGGTTAGTTGGCGATCCTTTGTTTGATAATCACCCGAGACGTGTCCTGTTACAAGCTGTGAGTCACTTCGGCATTTTAATTCTCGGACTCCAACTTCTTTAGCTAGCATCAGTCCTGCAATAAGGGCACCATATTCTGCTTGGTTGTTTGAAGCAGTAAACCCAAACTTTAAGGATTGTTCTAGGATTAGATCATCAGGTCCTTCGAGAATTATTCCAGCCCCGCTTCCCTTCAAGTTAGATGATCCGTCAACATATAGGAGCCAGACGAAGGATTCTGACCTCGGCTTAGAAGAGAGCTCAGCAATAAAATCGGAGACGCATTGTGCTTTCATCGGCCCCCTCGGCTCATATTGCAAATCGAATTCCGACAATTCTACTGACCAGGCTGTCATTCGTCCGGCTAGATCGGGTTTCCTGAGCACTTGCTTTATTGGATGATCAGTTTTGACTATCACTTGGTATGACTGGAAATAAGGTCGTAACCTCTGAGCTGCCATAACTAAGGCGAGGGCTAGTTTTTCAATTATTTGATATCGTGTTTCTGCGGCTTTCAGGATTCTACTAACATAGTACACCGACATCTGTTGCTCTTCCTCTTCCTGGATGATCATTGCACTGAATGCATAATCGTTGAAATATAGGTACAAGTATAGATCTTTGCTGAGCTGAGGCCGAGTGAGGATTGGGGGAGAGGCTAGGAAGAGTTTCAGATCTTCAAAGGCCTTCTCACACTCTTCAGTCCAGATGAAATCTTTTGGTTTTTTCAAGAGCTGGAAGAAGGGTCTTGCCTTTTCTGCAGACTTTGGGAGAAAGCGGGATAGAGAGGCTAATCGGCCGGCTAACCTCTGAATTTCTTTCACATTCCGAGGACTCTGCATTTCCATAATGACTTTGAATTTATCCGGGTTAGCTTCGATCCCCCTGTGTGTTAGCATATATCCTAAAAACTTTCCTCCTTGTACACCAAAGGAGCATTTTTCTAGATTTAACCTCATGTTGTATTTTCTGATCTAGCTGAAAATTCCTTCGAGGTCGGCTGGGTGTTGCCTTAAGTCATCGGATTTTACCACCACATCATCAACATATACTTCTAAGTTCTTTCCAATTTGGTTGACGAAAACTTTGTCCATAAGCCTTTGATATGTTGCACCATCATTTTTTAAGCCGAAAGGCATTACCCGATAGCAGTAGTTTGCCCCATCAGTCATAAATGCCATTTTTTCTTCATCAGGTGGATACATCCTGATCTAGTTATAACCTGAGTACGCGTCCAAAAAAGACAAAACTTTGTACCCTGAGGCCCCGTCCACCAGTCTGTCAATGTTGGAAAGAGGATAAGAATCTTTTGGGCATGCCTTATTGAGATCGGTGTAGTCGATGCACATTCTCCATTTACCGTTGGCCTTTCTAACTAACACCATGTTGGCTAGCCAAGTAGTGTATTTCACCTCTCTGATGAAATTTGCTTTGACCAGTTTGGAAGTCTCCTCGGCTACTGCTCGTCGCCTTTCCTCGCCAAGTTTCCTTTTTATCTGAGCTACAGGCTTGGCTTCGGGACATATGGATAGCTTATGGCACATAAAATTCAGGTCTATACTAGGCATATCCGATGTCTTCCAAGCAAACAAATCGGCATTCTTTCTTAAGACCGCTTGAATCCTTTGTTTGAGCGAGGGGTCAAGCTGACTGCCGACTTGGGTGCATTGTTCAGCTTGGGCTCCCAACTGGAACCTTTCTAAAGACTCTGTTGATTCGGCTCTGGACTCGTACATCTCTGTCCTTGGGTCCAGTTCAAACATGCTGACCGAGCTGGCTGAAGTTACCGAACTGACCGAGCTTACCACCTCTGCTTTATCATCCTTGGCATTCTTTGCGATATCCTGGTTTCGGGTAACCTTTAGGCTATCAACATAGCATTGCCTGGCTAGCCTTTGGTCAGCCCGGATTGCGACTATATCTCCGGATTCGACTGGGAATTTCATTGTCAGGTGTGGGGTAGAGACAATCGCTCCGAGTTCATTCAACGTCGGTCTTCCAATAAGGATGTTGTACGACGTGCTGGCATCTACAATAACGTAGTTGACTGATACGGATTTGGAGAGTCTTCCTTCTCCAAACGTTGTTAAGAGGTCTATGTAACCTCGGGTTTTGACTTGCTCCCCGGTGAACCCTACTAGCTTGTCTTCCTGCTCTTTTATCAGCTTTTCTGGAATTCCAAGTTTCCTGAAGGTTGCCAGGTATAGAATATCGACCGAGCTCCCCTGGTCAATAAGTGTTCGTTTGACTAAGAAGTTGGCTAGTTCAACCGTTATCACCATTGGGTCATCTTGATTTGGATCCACCCCTCGGAAATCATCATCCGTGAAAGTTATTGGAGGTCTTGTCCTTGTAGGATTTCCAGACACCGTGTTGATGGATCGGAGGGCTTTTCCACCTGCGAATTCTCCTGATATTGTATTGATGATCCCTCTGACACCTCCTTCTGATTCTTCATTAAGAGCCCTTTGATTATTCAACCGGTCTCCGCCCTGATTGTTTCCTTGCAGGTTTGCATCTCGGTTGCGATTGTCATAACAGCGTCTCCGTCGTCTTCGACCGGGTCGTCCACCTCCATTATCATCTCGGCGTACGAAACGATTAAGACGACCTGCCCGTACCAAGTCCTCAATTTTTTCCTGGGTTGCTCTACAGTCTTCAGTGGAGTCACCATAGTTTTGATGCTACATGCATTCTTTGCTTCTGTCAGCATTGGTCGGTGTTTTGGACGGTCGAGGTAAGGTGAGTAACTCGGCGTTGCACACCTCCTGGAGAATGGTTGCCCGAGATCGGTTTAACGGTGTATAAGACTGGTACCTGGGTTGCCTCTCCGAGAATCCCCTTTCATTGGTCTTTTGGGCCCTTTGTGGATCAGCCCCCCTATTTCTCTCTTTGTTCGGGACCGAGCTCTTGTCTTCGAAACCACTTTCTCTCCTTTTGAATTCTACCATCTCTTCCGAGTTCATGAAACCTGTAGCTTTTTCCTGCAACTCTTCAAAATCTCTCGGTGGTTTTCGGGATAAATACTCAAAGAATGGCCCCGGCTTCAGACCACCCATAACGGTATGAAGGCAGAGTTCCGAGCTCATGTTAGGAATTAAGATTTGTTTAGCATTAAAACGATTCATATAATCTCTGAGTGATTCATTCCTTTCTTGTTTAAACTTCACCAGCGAGACCGAGTGCCTTTTATGCCTTCGTAAGCTAGGTTAAGGTTGGGCCTTGCAAAGTGGTTGGAAAAACTTTGCACATGACGGCTTCCGAATCGGTCACCAAGTAAACAGAAGAAATAAAGGATTCCACGTGCTCGGTTGGGTCAGTGGTGCCATTGAATTTATCGATGTTAAGGGGCTTAAAATGTCTAGGCATAATTACCTCATCGATGTCATCCGTGAACGGCAACCTCGGTCGTCGGTCTGTTACCCTTTCTTTTTGGATGGTCCTTTCTGCACGAGATTTAGCCTCTTAAGCCACTGGGGGAGGTTTGGTCTTGGATGGTCGGTTAGTTTCTCGAGGAGAAGGTACGTGGCATGGATCCTTTTGGATAGCATCGGGTGAGGATTGCTCTTCATCGGAAGGTGTCACTGATCTTTCTCTTTTCCGAGTTCTCAAAAGCCTTTGATTCTGCACACGTATCTCCTCGTTCTCCTTCCGCAGCTGCCTTAGCTGTGCCATAACCTCTCCCAGTCGAGGGTTATCTTCATTGACAGGAGGGGGAGGGTGATTGTCGTGGTTCTGGTTCGTGTTCGAGGCCTCATGATCTTCATGATTCATGTTGTTCGCCCCTCCCCTCGGACCATTCCGTGTAGTCACCATCAAGCTTTCTTGTGGAACCAGGGAAAGTTTTTCCTCGGCCCCACGGTGGGCGCTAAATGTTCCTGCCGAGATCCGACTTGCCGGAATCTCTCCGTAGAATGTCAAACCAAGAGTGAACAGTGGGGGTTGTTTTAGATTATGGCTTGACAGAATGTTGTATTCCGGTCCTACGTATCCCAATGGGAATCAAAGCCAGACGTAGTTCTAGGTTTAACCCTTGACCATGCGGTGATCTCAATCCCTTAATCTTGTATTCGATGAATACCAACGAGCAAGGACTCTTCAATAGTCTCTTGATCGAGCTAGTTTCTCTAATACGCTTAAGGGAGAGTCACCGGGATTCAGTGAAAAGTAAGTTTCTCTCTTGGGTTCTCCTCCTTTTATAATAGGATCCCCACCTCTTTAAGAGATCTGGATTTATCTCCTTTTATCTCTTAAATCTTCTTTGAGATGTGATTTCCTTAATTTAAGGGATATTATCTCTTTTAACCGGATAAGGTTATGTGAGATAATATCATGATTGATTAAGATAATATCTTAAATTGATCTCTTAACCGGATAAGGTTATTTGAGATGATATTAGGATTATTTAAGGATAATATCAATATCTTATCCCTTAATTTGAGGGATATTATCTCTTCTAACCGGATAAGGTTGTTTGAGATAATATCAGAATTAATAAAGATAATATCGATATTTTATCCTTCCCGCCTTGATTGAATTGGGTATCCAAGCTCGGTGGTCGGGTTTTACTCCTCGGCCAGTACACAAGCTCCCCAAGCTTTGAGCTAATAAAGCGTAAAAGTTTTCATGACTTTAGCCGAGCTTGGCCTTTCAGAAACCTTATTTGGAGAGTCGTGGTTTTATGGTGTAGGTTCTCTGTTCCTTTTTATCATCATCTTAATGACCGGTCTTGTTCCTCGACCAATCATTCATCCTCGGTGACCGAGCTTAGGAACTCGGTCTTTTTCTTTAACCTTTCGAGTTAGCGAGGTAATTGACCGATTTTCACGCATCGGTGTATATATATATCTTTTACCTCGATGAACACCTCGGGTGACCGAGCTTCATTTACACCTCGACCCCTATAGTTTCTATCAGGTAATAGTGCTTTTTCGTATAAATTTTATCATCTTGGACTGTGCATAGCATTGATAGCAAAATATCAAATTCAATTAATTTTCAACAACCCACAAAAGTAAAATTGAGAATAAAAAAAGGCTAAGGCTTCTTACAAACTTTTTACTGACTTTTTTATTTTATGGATATTCACACGTAGTTTTTTTTTTCTTATTTTTTAATATGAACCCTGAATTTCACTAAATCAGTGCATTAGCGTACAACGAGGCAAGGCATTAGCTTTGGTTTCACTTCTATTATATTGTTTGCAGGACACAACTGGGACATTTGTACTCTTACCCACACTTCAATACGTATATGTATTTTATCTTAAAACCAGTGTTATAAAAACCGACTCGGGCTGGCCGGTTCGACCGGGAGTCAGTCACCAAGCCAGTCCGGTTAAGTTATCGGACTGTTTAAGATATCGACCCAGATTGACCCGGTTGATCCTGTCGGTTTTTGTGAAACTCGATTGACCTGTTCGAAAAAAATCGGTTGACCCGGTGCGTTTTTATTTTTTATTTATTTTTATGAACTGTATTTATATTATAATGATACAATGATATATTGATTTCTGATACTGATGATATTCAAGTAATATATTGATACTGATTTGAACTGACATAATACTGACATTATACTATACTCAATATTACTTTCCATAATATTGAATTGTTTTTTAGTCAGATATGTCTTCTACTGAATCTGAACTACAATCTGAACATGTTAAATTATGTTGGCCTATGTATGAATATTTTAAAAAAATTAATGTATACCGAGTCAACTCCTGCTAAATACTATATGTACATAAGTAAATCATAATAATTTAAAATTTTAATATATACTGGTTCATCCAGTTTGACCAGTGACCTTGATTGATATTTGTTTAATTAGATACTTTTTTATGGTAATGATTTTGAATTTGGAGTATGGACATGTTGAATTATGTTGTCATATATATGAATATTTTAGAATTTTTTAATATATACCGATTCAAACCAAGTCAACCAGTGACCCCCGGTTGAACCGGGTTGAATCAGTGATCCATTAACCCAATATCATGACCTAGTCGATCACCGATTCGATTTTAATAATATTGCTTAAAACACGTGATATATCAAATATTCTGTCACACTCAATGGATACGATTGTCTCATATGTTGTCCATAGTTTGTAAAAAGAAAAAGAGTTGTGTTATTTGAACATAAAATATAGGCATAGTATGTGACACCGTATATATTTATTTTTATTTCTCACTTACTTTTTATCATCTTTATATACACATATTTCAAGAATACCATAAAAAAACAAAAAGGATATGATTTCCCCAAAAACGTGTTCAAAAAACATTATCCAAAGAAAGAGAAAAACGTTTTCCCTATAGTTTCTAGTTCAAAACCACAATGACAATAATAAATTATAAAACCATGACACAAAAAGAAAGCAATCTTCAAGAATAGAACCGTTGTGATTGAGGTCTTCTGTTCTCTCAGATGCTGTCGTGTAATAAAGTATGATATTGAAGAGTGTGAATTCACACCTTTCAATTTCATAATTTTATTATACAATCATGTGTTCTAAAACTCTGAATTCCAGGAAATACTAAACACTACTTCCTCCGATTCATATTATTTGAACAAAATTAATGCAACATGTATATTAAGATGGTTAGTTAATCTTATTTAATTTGATTAAAAAATTAGGTTTTTACCTAAATTACTCTTTATGGTAACAAGTTACTTGTATTGTTGAGAATAGAAAGAGTCATTGAAAAAAAAAATTATATTAAATGAATGGTATTTTAAAAATAATGTCATTAAATGAGTTATTGGAAAATAAAATTTCCTTATATATTGAATCAAAATATTTGGGATTTTTTTACTTATAACATGGACCGGAGGGAGTAACTATCAATATTTGTTCATCTTATTCTCACTATCAAATCACATTTTCCAATTTATTTCAAGGCATAAGTTTCGCAATCCATTTTGAAGGAATATCAAAGCTCAAGAATATCCTTCATTCTTTGTGCACTCAATCCCCCACTCCTTATTTTCAAATTTCTTGAATGATAACACTAATCTCAGTTTCACAAAACTTCAATGCAAAAATGGTATACAACTTGGGTAAATTCAAACATCCATCTTGCCAAATGTAAGATGGAACAAAACCAAGTTCTCCACTAGGGGTTACCCTGACCCTTGTCTCGTTGAACAGCCTCTAGACATTCCTTGGCTCGATGGACTTTGGATTGAAGGTAAAAACTCCCATTCTTGGCATTTTTCTCAAACAAAGAGTCATATTTCTGCATGCTACAGCAGATGTTAGGAGCAAATTTGCATACAAAAAATGGATAGTAACTGTGACACAAATGATAGACTAACCTTCACAATATCCTCCCAGGGAGTTTCCTCTGTCACACCAAGAATCTGACGAGCCTCTCTCTCTGTCAATTTGCTTGCCTTGCGGACATTATTTTGTATTGTATCTTTTGTAACACCATTTTTGGCAGCATCTGTAACAACGTAATGATAACAAAATGGCAAGATAAATATATATACAAGGACAATGGGAAACAGATAAACAGTTTTCTAACTTTAGGATTCACCCAATAAGCAGGTTGCATGACCACTGTAGCACTAAGTGCAGGCTTATAAGATTTAATTGCATTGCTGCCAACATTCACTAGTAATCATAAAACTTTTCGCTGTGGTCAATGAAACCATATCATATTAGAGGACAACACAAATCAAGATGTAAAAGAACTCCATAGCCATTATCAAACATAAACCTATCATGAAGAAAAGGACTTCAAGATCACTGATATTTTATAGTTCAACCAAGTACTCAGTAAAAGAATTCACAGAATTGAACAGTAAACTAGCTTCCAAGTTTGTCTCACAAATTGCAAATACATCCCGTGACATAAATATAAAAGCTTACTTTGAAGAGCTTGACGGTATGCTTGAACAAATGCTCTTCCCAAGATGCTCCCACCCATCACAATTAAGTTAGCAAGAATCCTTGCAGCCTGCACAAACAATCATGTTAATATTCTTACTAGAAACAGGGCGCTTTTCAGAAAAGGAATTGTAGCAAAAACATTTACAAATAAGCATATTCTAATATGACTTCCATTCCACTTCCCAAACCAACCTCATCAGTCAAAACTCATGTTTTTCGTTTTGTTTTATATACATGAATAACCTAATGTCATTACTTTGCTTGAACCAATGACCTCTACCGAATTCCCCACCCACCTCAACCAACTGACCTGAGCACAGTTGGCAACCATAACTTAATTAAACTCATTGCATTGCATGGTTAGAGCTATAATGCAAGCAAGCATAAGTTAAACTTCTAGATATTGTAATTTGTAAATTTTGCATAACAATTAAGCAATAATTTCTTACTCCACATCTAATCTTGGTTGGCCAAACAATACATTAGAAACGCCTTTTAAATTGAAAAAAGCCTAGGAAAAAATCTGCAAGTTTTTCTTCTGATAAAATAAAGAAAAGAAAATGGGAGACTGACTAATATATGTAAGTTCCATCGGTTAAGCCTAATTTTCTTTATGTATACAAGTTAAACAACAAAGAATATAATATTCATTCCTTTTCCTCATTTTCCATCTCCTTGAAAAACAGGCAACAAAATTCTTAGGAACAAGAAAGCTCTATAAACTTACCATAGCGTAGGAATTAATTGAAATGATCCCTTGTACTCCAAAAGCTTGGATATTCTTCTTTGTAAATCAGGAATTTGATGGTTGTTGACAAATTATGTCACCCTGAAAACAAGTTCACTTGTCAGGAATGAGTCACTTGGTTTTTGAAAAGAATGCGACTTCTGGAGAAGCTAAATATGGAAAAGAAATGGTCAGACAAGTTCACGAAGAAGTAACCAGACAACCTCCTATGCAAGGAAATAGAAATATGATTCACATGTATAAGATTTGAAAAAGGAGCCAATAAACCAATCGTTCCAGTGTCAATTCTTTCATTTGGACAGAAGTATTCAACTGGATAATACAAATGTGACAGACATCATGCAAAATTGCAGACCTCGGACATGCCGTTCAGATCTAATTCTGAAACAGTGGCCCATTTATTTTTAAACGAGAAATTTAAGGTTTATTGGAGATTTGAAGTCAATGATGATTTGCATGCAGTTGGACAGATTTCAAATAACAGAGAGATCCAAATCTGATCATTTAATATAGTCTATACATTGGGCATTATTACATTTCAGATCAGAGCTTATCCACATACCAAATCATGATACCCTAACTGTGAGAAAGAAACATGACTGAATTTCATTTCACAATTAAATAATTTCAGACAGAAATACACATTAAAAAACAAGAAAAAGTGTCGGTCTAGCCCGAGCCCGAATTCATTATTTTTCTTCTAATCTTCTTTGATCCTCTCAAAGTTAAGCTATATTCAAAAATTCATCATCACAAACAGATGACAGACAACAATAGTTTTACACACACCGAAACCATTGAAGCAGAATGTCATGCATCAAGCAAACAACAGAATTCGCCAACTCATTTCAAATCTCTTTATTGTACCCACCTTGTTCTAACAGAAACCCTTGATAAAAGAACCCTCAATCATGCAAAGGCCTAAATACCCCCATTAACTTATTTACCACTGATCAGATCACACAATACACACAAACAAAACACCATTCAATAATGATCAAAACTGAAAAGAATCCCAACCTCCCATAGCAAAAAGCATGCAATTATCCAAACCTTACAGCAACACTGGTTTCTGGTTTCATAGCCACAGATTATATATATATATATATATATATATATATATATATATATATATATATATATATATATATATATATATATTAACACAACAAAATCTCATAATCAAAATGAAACTAGCCATGATGAAATTCATAGTTAAGAGTTACATCAATTACATTACATAAACAAAGGTATCCCTTCTTCAAAAAAAAAAAAAAAACAAAGGTATCACAAATCTGGTGACAGCCACAAAACAACAACAACAAAAAACACACAACAACGTTAAGAAACTGAGTGATGGGCACAGAGTCATTTACCTGACAGCGGAATATGGTGGCGAAAGGCGGTGGGTAACCGTTAACAGCTCAGGAAGCGAAAAAATAGCAAAGCTGCGTCAAGGTTGATGGTTATTTTTATTTTTGCTTTATTTTAAGTTTTTAACAGTTCAAATGTATAAATAAATAAATAAATGGGCTTCTCTTGTTCTCTTGTTGTGCAAGACAAAAACTACTTTTGGGTTATTCTTTTTCTAAAATTAAAATATGACATAAATAGGAAAATAAAAATATTAAAATAATTTTTTTTTTCAATTCTAGAAAAGATTGAATTTTATATATTGTTAGTAAAAAAATATTTTACACTATCAACCAATTGAAATATACCCAATTCTAACTACATACACCCGTCGTAATTTTAAACATGCACTTAGGGATTATATTTTCATAGATTTGTTTTTGGACATTATTCATAAGGCCTCATTATTAATGGGGACAATTTCCATACTTATAAACTCATGTTCCTCTCCTTATTTAGATAATGTGGGACTTTGTTTGCACCTCAACAGATTTTACCTAATAATCATTCTCTGCTAAAATTGCATGAACAATTGCTTGTTTAAAAAAAATACTAAATGGAAAAAAAGATATTTTAATTAAAAATATAAAAACAAACATAATACCACAATCATAAAAATTAAGTAAACTCACTAACAATCCTATTCAGAATTTCCAGTACTACTGTTACATTCTCATTCAGCAAAAAAATCGACACAAAGAAAATGTTCATCTATAGTGAGATGTGAGTTCAATATATATAAGGATGATTATCCTCTAAAGTAAATTGTTTATAAAATAAGAAAATAAAGTGGTATCTATTTTTATTTTATTTTTTGCATCAGTATCTATTGTTTATTTGCTAAAGAGCATAAATTTTTTGGATAAATACTTCTTACTTTTTTATTTTTAAAAAAATTACTCCAGGGAAATTCTTTTCAATAAATAATGCTAATAATTGTTTTTGCCTATTCTAAAATTTGGCCAAACTGATACGAGAGTTCATTTGCCTAACAAAAAGACAAACACGGAATCATATGTGAGAAAATTCTTTTATATTCTTTAAATTCTCAAGAATAATCACACAAGCACTAATGTCAAGGAAAGTCGAAATGCATGAGATAAAAAAATATATTCATGAGTCATGTTAGTGAGTCCATTTTCAGATGTCACAAGAGCGAACCAATCCTGCTTACTCAGAAGCAATTTTTTTTTCCCGCCGAAGATTGCTGCACATTCTTTACTTGTCTAGGTTAGGTCTAACACACGATCAGCATTGATTAAGTTTTCATTTCCCTAATTTTTTTGGTTAAAGTAATATTTTGGTCCCTACATTTGATATCAATTCTCGATTTGGTCCCTATACATCAAAAATTATTAAAATGGTCTTTATACATACAGAAAGTCTACATTTGGTCACTATACGTTACCCATTTGGTCCCTATACGAGCAAAAAATTATCAAATCAGTCCCTAAAATTTTGTACGGCAATAACCAAATGGAGACTTTCTGTATGTATAGAGACCATTTTAATAATTTTTTATGTATAGGGACCAAATCGAGAATTCGTGTCAAGTGTAGGACCAAAATGTTACTGTAACCATTTTTTTAATCTAAATCCAGTGTATCTCAAAGCTGACAACGAAGGACTAATCACTATTCACGAGGTACGGCTTCCGTCAGCCAAACATTATTTTCACGCTGTCAGGAATCAAACCTGAGAGCAAACCGAGTCGACCCCTAGAGTATCACAGGACAGGCTTTATAACAACTGAGCAGGTTTTTCACTTTTTCATTATTTTTAATTTTATGAAAATCCATCAAAGGCCACGTAGGATATCCGATAGACTATGTAGGATGGTTAATGAGATCCATATCACAATAAACAAATGTAATATATTCACTAATCATTATGCATTAATCTCTTTTATTTCCTTTGAGATCTTTTATATAATAAAGGCTCAAAATTGTCCCTAAAGAATTCACAAGTAAAGTTTTGGTTCCTAAGCACCAATAAAAAAAAAATTGTTTTGGTCCTTAAAATGAATAAATTAATCTCTTGGTCCCTTGAATTTATAAACTTGGGAAATGTAAGTCTCTCCTTCCGGTTTTAATGTCTGTTTACTCATCTACGTCGCCTGTTAACCATCCTGTCACACCCATTGGTGGTTCCGTGTAGTCTATGATAAATTTTCATCATGAAATATAGAAGAGTGAACAAACATATATAATTTTACAATCCAGTTATCTGAAAAAACTGAGCAGGTTTTTTATTTTTTCATTATTTTTAATTTTATGAAAATTCATCAAAGGTCACGTAGGTCGATAGACTATGTAGGATGATTAACAAGATATACATCACAATAAACAAATGTTAGAGTTGGTTTAAGAAACTAATTTGAGAATTAAATGATTAACTTATTTTTTTTAGAATAAAAAATGTATCCGTAAGTTTTTTAGGGGTCAAATCGACCCTTAAGTCAAATTTATAATATCCGTCAAATAATAAAAGTGCACAAGTTACGGCGTTACTAAAAGCTATAGTTATTGTACCGAAAAGCTATAGTACTTTTGATATTTCCAACTTATTATCTTCTCCACAACCCCATGATTATATCACATGATTGAAATTGATGTACTTTTTTTATGCGGAGAATGTTAAGTAATTAAGAAAAAAAATCTTATTGAAAAGTGATATATTTAATATTTTGATAAAATAAATACTTGATTTTTCAATTAATGAAATCTTATTATTTTTGAGTTTTTAACCGATATTTTAATGACACTCGTTAGTAACACCCCTTTTATATATTTCACGAGATAGTTTTATAAAGTTGAGCCATTTAAACCGTTCATATAATTTTTTTTGTTCAACAAATTAATTCTTGATTGATAGCTATATGCCATATGGCCGATAGCTATAAGATATATGGTCTTTTCAAAAAAGTTAACTCCTAAAATTTAATCTTGCATGCATATTCGCTTCAAAACGTATACTATTATTATAAAGATTTTTACATTATCAATCGGTTATTATAAATTATCACATTATTAAAAATGTCTAATTCTTATAAGAACTATCTTAAAAGTTATAAATATATAGTATGACTTGTGATTAATTAGTTGTGTAAGAAATTTTACACTAACAATATAATAAAATTAAAGTAAGATGGAAATTACTTACCATTTGATTTACTTTACTTTGTGGGTAATCAATATATATCATAATTGTTACTTTCAATTATATCCCAATTTTACCAATATGTGATTGGTTGAGAGGTAATTAACAGTCTTAGTCTCTCAGGCCCCCTTAAGTAAGTCGTGAGAGGTTCGACTTCTAACTTTTGTATATGGATAAAATCTAGTTGGAAGGAGGAAATCCTTAAATACTATCTAAGCCCCTCGAAAGAGATTAGTCAACGTTTATGATAGTAGATACTTCGTACAAATTACATAATAACTCAAAAAAATTATATCACAATTTCAACCGTTTATATTACATGTCAAATTATATGTATCTAGAACTATTTTCTTTGCTTTTTTTTTAAAAAAAATTGTTTATATTACTCTTCTATTGTAATTTAGATTTTATAATAGGCCTTGCAAATAAGTGATCCAAGGACGTTGCTTAAAGAATTCAAATAAGTAATTATTCATTGAAAAACTAATTAAGTATATCCTTTTCCAATAAAAGTGCTAGGGCACCGGTTAGTATTCGCTATTTTTATTTAAGGAACCAAGAAAAGAAAGTTTGTATTGGGAATTGGTGTATTTAGTATTTGAAAAAGTGAAATACTTAGTTTTCCAATAAAAACTTGTTTTTTATGATTCCTTAAAGAGTGTCCTAAAGACACTCGTTAGTATGACCCTTAAAAAAATCCTTCCTAATATGAGTGTGAGAGTGTGGTTTAGGGACAATGAGAGTTAGTTTAATTGGTAAAATCGAATAGGACAAAAATGTTTAATCTCTATTAGTTGACTTCAATGATAAATTACCTCTATACATTATAAAACGTCAATAAACCTTGTTGAATAGAGTGACATCCTTTTCTTTTAAACTATTTTTTTTAATAAAAAAAATGAATAAACAAGGTTAAGGGGCCATGCTTAAGGTTCCAATAACAAAACCGCGATATAAATCCTGACTTTTTAAAAAGGATAATGATCCTCTTTCTTCTTCTTTTTTTTTTACCGGAAGGATAATGTGTAGTAAAAATAATGAATAAAATAAATAAAATAGACAAATAAAATAAATATAGAAAAAGATGAAGAACATCAACGACGTGTGAAATCATACCGTCCTTAAGGATTATTTCGCCCACAATAGAACTATGTCGATCAAATTGCGAAACTCCTCCAGAATTTAACAGACTCTTCCAGAATAACTATATGATTATTTTGGGTGCCAGAACAGCAAGAATTACATATCAACTCTGATACACTTGATTAGAAATGAGAAGAATCCAAAACAAAAGCTTTTTACAATAGTTTTTAAAATAAAAGTCAAAAACATCACATTTTCTCTCCTTTCTACTAGTAACCGTATAAAAACTAAAGCCTCTAATAGACTTGTTTTTTGAAACATTTCCAGAGTAACGTTGGAAGAATATTAAAACAAATTAATGCCATCGAAGATATTAACATGTTGGGAATATTTGATGTTAAGTCAACTAAAAGCTTTAAAATGCAATAAAACTAAATGAAATCATCAGTGGAAATACTAGAGGAATTAATAAGTGTAATAAATAATAATAATGTGAAATTTAAAAACAAATTATTTTGGAATAAATTTCCAACATAATGATCTTTTGATGTTAGTAACCAAATACTGGTAAATATTAGTAGGACTATCATATCTTGAGATAAAGTGACCCAAAGAATATCCTCCATGCGCAACGGTAGAGATTAATCCATCGGTTGACCTCTATCAATCAGGTTTTTTCCATACGTAATAGCTAGGGATCGAATCCCTGACCACCTGCTTAAGGGGTCCAAACTCGTTACCACATGAACCAACAACATGTTGGTTCAATGGAAGAAAATCTAATGCTATTTAAATAATGGATATTATGATGTTTTCCATATAATTTAGTAAAACAAATGAAAGAATTAAAGAATAAATAGAATAAATAGCAGTAAACTGCTATTTAATTTTATTACTTATTGCTCTCCCTCCACAGTTGACGTGAAATAAAGGACACCCTAAAATTCCCCACAAATTCCTCATATCTTCCAACATATATATCACAATCATATTGCAAGGGTCACCCACCATATATTCAATTACCTCTCAAAGATGATTTGAGGCTAAAAATGCCATAAAGCTAAGCATCGATATCTCCTTGTTAAGATTAGAAATAGCAGGGTTAACTATACGTGCTTCTGCCAACCGTCTGTCACATGTATCAGGTCCATCACCAGCAACCTTAGCATCATAGTTAGCAGTTTGAGGATCCTCCGACAACTCACCAAGGGAGCTCCAGAATGATCTAACAACCCCATCATAGTCAAAGTTTGCACATTGCTCAATGGCTGGAACATTGTTTGAAGCCGCCAATCCTTTAAGGAATTGCTGGCCTTGCTTTCCCTTGTTCAGACCCAACTCTAAGATGGCCTTTGAAAGCTGAACATAGTTCTTTGCACGTAAGATTTTAGGATTTGATCTCGCCACGCTCATGCAGTTAGCCCTTCTTTCCAATGCTTCCTTGCAAACTTGGCCTATAAGGTTGGAACCTCCTCCTCCTCCTCTAGCATCTGCATGATGAGAAATTAGGAGGACCAAGCCAAGGGTGAACAGAAGGGTTGAGGAATTCATTTCTGTGGCGAGATTCTTAAGGGCACCTTAATTGGTTTGTGGGGTGGGAGAGTGAGTTCTTATAGGTGTTTGGGTTTTTTATAGTTGCTTTGAAATTCTAATTTAGGTTAATTAGTGTATTAATAGCAATGTGCAGCGCTTGGTTGTGATTAATCTTTTCTATTTTTGATTTGTTTAACTTGGTTGGAGTTTCAAGGTGAAAAAATCCCTTAATAACTACTAGTAACTCTCACCCTTGAATTAATTAATGCTTATCTGAACTAATGAATTGAAATCAACGACTTTGGTCTGACACTAGCTATTTAAGTGCCTAAAATTAAAGTTTATCAACAATTGTGAATTGTCGGCCCTCTATGTGAAGCCAACTCTATTTGGGAACTATCTACAATGTGAACGACCAGAGCAAGTTTGGAAAATATCTACAATATGAATGACCAGCAACTTTGGATCATTCAACCAAAACAAACTTGAATGAATTGATGAAACAACTCTGCATTATGCAAGTGAACAGGTACGTCTCATTTCATTTGCTCGAGAGTAATAGAAAGCCGCATATCCATCACAAAATTAATCGATCGAGGAAAGTTGACCCTGTCCTCACATCATTAAATGCCAATCACTCTTTTTATTTATTTATTTTTGGCGGCAAATGCTAATCACTCTTGGATACTGATTAAATAATCAAAAAATATAATTTTATATGAAAAAAGTGGTATATTTAATATATTAAAAGTTAATATACTTAAATTTTTCAATACAAACTATTTAGTAATAGATTTATTTATTTATTTATTGTTTTCAAATTTTATTATTTCCTTCAAAAAATGTAAAAACAAGAAACAAAATATACAACATTTCCTATTTATAAGTAAATTAAAAAGAAAAACAATAGCGCCCTGATTTTATAATAGAACCATATCAAAAATGCGGATTAGGTTCTTATAAAGTGAGCAAAAGTATAAAGTGGGGTGATGTCGCGTAAGTCAACGCGCGCGTGCGATTCCGGCAAGTGTATCGGACTGCCGTCAAGTAATAAAAGATATCGATCCCACAGAGACTGTGTTCTCGAATCGCAATCGGTTTTTGAATCGATTAGTTCTGGACTTTGTAAATGGTTTTGAAATTGGTTTGAATTTGAAATTAAAAGATAGACGAGCAGAAAACAAATGTTTTTGGGGTTTTCGATTTAAACGGATTCCTAGGGATTTGGGTTACCTTTGAGGCTGTTTATGTTGCTAACAGATTTACCTTTGTTGATTACCGAAATTGCCTTGAAGGCGAGTTTATCCTCTGATAGCTTAAGCTCCCTCTCGGGTTACAAAAACCGTGCCCAATTGACCCGACCCCTACTCTCGTGGTAGTCGATCCCAGATTGGACCCTTTGCGTTCCGTGACAACTCGTTGCTCCTCGAGGGACAGCTTCTAACTCTCGTGATTTCAGTCCCAAGTCTGACTTCTATAGGTCCGACACCCAAGTTCACCGCTAGGTTCCTCCTTGGAATGTCTCAGTCATGCAAACAACCTAAGTTCACCGCTAGGTTCCTCCTTAGATCATCCACTTCTCACAAACAAGCGGCCGCTGGACTTTACGAGTGAAACACACTAGAAATCCTAAGTTCACCGCTAGGTTCCTCCTTAGAACGTCTATGTCACGTAAATAAACGGTTGCCGAAATTTATGAGTGATTAACACACTAGAAATCAGATCTAAAACAATTATGAAATCAACAACGATTTTTACATCAAATCAACATCATTTACAAACCTCGGGCAAAGCCCTAGTCCCTAGAAACTATGCTACTACTCACGCCTTGCCATGGAGATGACAAGCTGGGTTGACAACATAGTGAAAATCAGAAAAGAGAAGAGAAGAGGAGAAGAGAGATCTAAGCCTAAGTCCTAGTTGTTATGGATGTGATCCCCTCTGATCTCATGCCTTGGTCCATATTTATAGAAATGGGGAAGTTAGAGTCCCAAACCAACTCAAAATCTGATCTATTTCGGTTTCTTCAGGTCCAAGTAATGCGCGTCACGGCCGTGACGGTCTCTGCCTCTGCCAGTTCTGCAAGATTCATTGGTTCGCGACGCGAACATAATTCTCGCGATGCGAGTGCTCCTTTGTGGCCGTGAAGAATTTCACGGCTGGGCCGTGATGTGCTCTGACTTGTGGTGGTTTTGGGTCACGGCCGTGATGGCTATCACGGCCAGGCCGTGACAGACTCTGACTTCAGCCTTTCTTCTTTTTCAGTTTTGCTCGATCATGGCCGTGATGGGCATCACGGCTAGGCCGTGATGGGCTCTGTTTGGCTCATTTTCTTCAGTTTTAAAGCTCCATCTTCATCCAAACTTCATCATGGTTGATCTTGAGCAATTTACCCTTGATATCTGCAAAACAACACACGAAAACCGCCTTACCCGTTCCAAAGGAAAATTAACCTAAAATCTAATAAAAATATGCCTAAACTACATGAAAATGCATGCAAAATGATGGACAAAGATGAGGTGGAATCACACTCATCATGGGGACGTAAAAATATATTCACTTTTGATTAGTTAAAGTGAATTAGAATCTCAATAAACTTTACCTGATCAATGATGGATATACCATTATTTTTTAATTTTTCTCACTTAACACTTTTCACTACTAGAAAACTTGAATTTTCGGACGGAATTTTCGGACAGAAATGTTTCTGTCTGAAATTTTCCGAAAATTTCGGACGGATTTCAGACAGATTGTGTTATTTTTTATATTTTCCTTGATCCATCTGAAATCCGTCCGAAATTTCGGACGGATTTCAGACGGATTGTGTTATTTTTTATATTTTCCTTGATCCGTCTCAAATCCGTCCGAAAATTTCGGACGGATTTCAAACGGATTGTGTTATTTTTTTTATATTTCTTACATCCGTCTGAAATCCGTCAGAAAATTTTGTACGGATTTCAGACGGATTGTGTTATTTTTTATATTTTCCTTGATCCGTCTGAAATCCGACCCAAAATTTCGGACGAATTTCAGACGGATTGTGTTATTTTTATATTTTCCTTGATCCGTCTGAAATCCGTCCGAAATTTTCGGACGGATTTCAAACGGATTGCGTTATTTTTTATATTTCTTACATCCGTCTGAAATCCGTCCGAAATTTTTGGACGGATTTCAAACGGATTGCGTTATTTTTTTATATTTCTTACATCCGTCTGAAATCCGTCCGAAAATTTCGGACGGATTTCACAGAGATTTGTTATTTTTTATATTTTCCTTGGCGCGCTTTCAAATTTTGGTCTGTCACGGCCGTGACACTCATCACGGCTAGGTCGTGATCGGTTCTGTCTGGATCAGCTAACATGTCACGGCCGTGATGGCCATCACGGCTAGGCCGTGACAGCTTCTGACTTTTGCCTTCTGCTCTGCTTGATCATGGCCGTGATGGGCTCTGTTTGACTCATTTTCTTCACTTTTCAAGCCCTATCTTCATCTGAAAATTTACATGATCCTTTTTTTTTGGATCATATCACCTAAGTTGGCCAATTTGTACTTTTTCGGGCATAATGGAGCCCCAATGAACTTGTTTGATCCTAATAGAGCCCAAATCGACTTGTTAAGTCCTAATTGGGTCAATTGCCCCGTACGGTCCAATTGTACTTTTTTGGTCCTAATGGAGCCCAAATGGACTTGTTTGATCCAAATAGAGCCCAAATGGACTTTTTAGGTCATATAGGACCTAACTGGGGCAATTTGTACTTCTTTGGTCCTAAAGTAGCCCAAATGGACTTGTTTGATCCTAATAAAACCCAAATGGACTGTTTAGGTCATATACGACCTAACTAGGCCAATTTGTACATTTTCGGGCATAAAGGAGCCCCAATGGACTTGTTCGATCCTAATAAAGCCCAAATCGACTTGGTAGGACCTAATTGGGTCAATTGCCCCGTACGACCCAATTGTACTTCTTTGGTCCTAATGGATCCCAAATGGACTTGTTTGATCCTAATAGTGTCCAAATGGACTTTTTAGGTCATATACGACCTAACTGGGCCAATTTGTACTTCTTTCGTCCTACTGGAGCCTAAATGGACTTGTCTGATCCTAATAGAGCCCAAATGGACTTTTTAGATCATTTAGTACCTAACTAGGCTAATTTGTACTTCTTTGGTCCTAATGGAGCCCAAATGGACTGGTTTGATCCTAATAGAGCCCAAATTGACCTGTTAGGACCTAATTGGGCCAATTGCCCCGATCGGCCCAATTGAACTTCTATGGTCCTAATGAAGCCTAAATGGACTTGTCTGATCCTAATATAGCCCAAATGGACTTTTTAGATCATTTAGTACCTAACTAGGTCAATTTGTACTTCTTTGGTCCTAATGGAGCCCAAATGGACTGGTTTGATCCTAATAGAGCCCAAATTGACTTGTTAGGACCTAATTGTGCCAATTGTCCCGATCGGCCCAATTGAACTTCTATGGTCCTAATGAAGCCTAAATGGACTTGTTTGATCCTAATAGAGCCCAAATCGACTTGTTAGGACCTAAGCGTAAGCTCCAAACATGATTTTCTTTGAAAATAACCTTGTTTGGTAATAAGATTAAGTGTTTAGATCAAATTAGAATGTGTGTTTGGTCATGCGTAATTGATTTCTTAATTTCTGATTGTTGCGCGTTGTTTGATTCCCTCTCTGAGACATTTGACACGGCTATGCTTGCTTGATGGAGTAGATAATTACACTCTTGGAGCTAACATGAGCATTAAGACGAGGATCCTTTACTTGTTTGTTTATTTTCAATTACATGTAATGAGTGTTGCAATTACTCATGGACTGATGCAAGATCTAGGAAAACATATGTCCTGTTTAAAGCAATCCGTACCGGTTTAGTTTGAGTAATTAAATTACTCTCTTCAAATTATTTTATTGGGTGCGTTAGCACTGACTTATTTTAGTGAACGCACGCTTACTAGACAATAATTTACGTTATTGTCACTATTATTACCAGTACAGAAAAATATTTTAAATAATATGTTTAAGAGAAAAGCATTTTCATATTTTCATTCTATTAATTTTAGGGTTGAAAATAAACTGGTTTGACATTTATCGGAGATTAGATTTTGGACTGAGTATTTTCTTAGTTGATCAGTCCAACTATTAATCTTTACTCTAATTTGAATTTCGAAAACTTATAGTTATCAATCTTTATTTTTAGAGTCCAAAAAGTAAAAACATGTTTATTTTAGGCTTAATATTTTATCACTCATTTTATACCTATTACTAAATAATTGACTTAAAAACCTAACTTCTCTTTTTTTTTCTCTCTCTCTCGACGCCTACCCCTCACTCTCTTCTCTTCTCTACTCATTTTCTTCATCTATTTCTTCCTTCTTTCTTTTTCTTCTCTATTCTTCTCCCTTCTTCTTCTTCCTCCAACCAGCCACCGCCACACACCCTCCACCCATCGAACCGTCGGAAGCTGCCAGGAGGAGACGCGTCCGACCACCTGCTCCGATCCGCGTCACAGCCTTGCGATCTGGCCGAGCTCCGCCGCGAAGCCGCGCCCTCCATCGTGGTAAACACCGCGAGCCGCCGGTTTTTGTGGTGGTTTCCACCATGTGATTTCCTTCCAACCCCCTTCTTCTTATTTCCTTTGGTCTTACTCTATCTCTCTCCCTTTTTGGTGTTCACAGAAAGCGAATTGCCACCACGGCCACCGTCCGCCGCCGCGTCAACCACCGCAGCACCACCATAAGCTTGCCTTCTGCCTTGGGTAAGTGGTTTTCTCACTTCCTTTGTTCAGATTCAAGAGCCCCAATTTCTCCTCAAACCCTAACCCTAGGTTTTGATTTTTAGTTCTCAGTTTATGAAATTAATTGGCGTTTTCTGAAATTGGGAGCATGATTAAGTGTCTCCCTAAATCAATTTTGTCAATCTCTTGTTAAACTTTTTTTTTTCTCAATTTTCATCTTGAGCCCAAAAACCTCAAATCTGCTTTAATTTTAAATAATTGAGGTTTTTGTGAAATTAAATATATTATTGAATTATATTTATATTGTGATTGTTGAGAAATTAATTCAGTGATTTGTCTGGCTGTTTCTATGCTTGGATCGACTCTCTGGGATGTTTTTCATGTGCGTGCTTGCTTGCAAGAAGAAGAAATTACTTTCTGGGAACTGTTTGGAGCTAACTGCATCGCTGCTAAGTGCTTTTAAAAACTCTGAGCATCTTTAAGGTAGGGGAAAGAATCAACCTTTATTGGATTGATTTTGTGCTATGTTGGTAATATGAGAATATTTTGATTGATATTGTGTTATGCATGATCTGCCTGGTTATTATTATTATGCTTAGTGGATCTTAAGTTAAGATATATATGTTGTCTAAGAGATGATTGTTTTGGGCGTGAGGATCATGATGATTTTTTAGAGGTGCCTAACCTACATGAAATATGTTAAAGAGGTGTTGTGACATATAGCATGCGTTGAGGTCTTGATGAGAGGTTAAGGCTTAAGGAACTAAATATTGAGGTTTTAAACTAAATGTCACAAAGGGGCACAGCGGGGTGTCTCGTTTTAAACGCACGCGATTTCTGCATGAGGGTTTTTCTTTCTGGAACTATTGATTTGCAGTATACAACTTTGTTCAATATGATTATGCATTCTCATTGAATTGACCATGTTATCTTTTCTTTCTTGCCCCCCCCTGTTTTAGAAACTGCCCCATCGATTTGAAGGAAGCAATTTCAAGTGTAGTATTTGCTTCTCCAAGATGTTCAGATGAGTAGAATGCAAGTGATGCCTCTAGAAAGGCCGGTGGCAATCAGTCAACGGCATCAGGGGTGTCTAATCCAAAAACTAGACCTTCAGGTAAATTTTTGAAGACAGTAATTGCAAATGAATTTGGGGCTTTTGTTCTTTCTATTGCCTGAATATTTGGGATTCTTTCTTACAGGAACTGGAAGACAAGAAATGGATTTTAGAGATTCGAGTTCTGAAAATAGGAGTGTCTTTCCTATGGGTAAGCAGAATAGGAACATGGAATTCAAAAATGCTGCAGAGGCTGCTGCAGAATCTGCAGAAGTTGCAAGCATGGCTGCAAGAGCAGCTGCTGAACTTTCAAACCGAGAGAACATGACAAGGCAGTACTCAAGTGGGTCACAACAACTTTATTTATTTTTTTTGTTTGGTTCATTACATGTCCTTCACAGTTTACAGTGGCTTGATCTTCTGATAGTTTTTAAGTCAAGACTTTTGGATTGCATGCAGCAATTCGTATTTGATTTTTAGAAGTTGTATAGTACCAAGGCTGTATTTTGTAACAATAGTCAAATTCATGATTTTGTGATTGAATGTGAAACTGCAAATGTTAGTGATCGGTTCCATATAATTCGCATAGATAGTGAAACTGTAATTTAAGTGAAGTGATCTGTCATGGCCGTGATGGGCATCACGGCCTGGTCGTGACAGCTTCTGCCTTGAATGTTGCTTCACTAAATGGTCTGTCACGACCGTGATAGGTATCACGACCCGGCCGTGACAGATTCTGCTTAGAAGGGGTCTGGCTCAGTTGACATGTCACGGCCGTGATGGGCATCACGGCCTGGCCGTGACAGATTCTGACTTTTCATTCTTCCATGGGAAATCCGTCCCAAAGCCGTTGGAAAACAAAAATAAATCCGTCCGAAAAATAACCAACAAAATCACAGCATTCGTCCCAAATCCGTTGGAAAACAAAAATAAATCTGTCCGAAATCCGTCCGAAAAATAACCAAAATCCAGATTTCCACGTTGTCCATATTCCGTCCGAAATCCGTCTGTAAATATTTTCGGACGGAATTTGGGACAGATTTTATAATTTCCCACGAGGCTTTTTCAGACGGGTGTCATTCCGTCCGAAATGAATTATCCGTCCGAAATCCGTCAGAAATTTGTCCAATTTCCGTTCGAAATCCGTCCGAAAATCCGTCCGAAAAAGATGGATTTCTAGTAGTGTTTGCTTACCTTTTTTCTTTTTTGGTAGAAAAGGAAAAGAAAACAACAAAAGCAAAGAAAAGAAAACACTAAGAGCTGGACAAGCCCATGATCACGTCCTTAAGAAGCCGGAACCCAAGTCCAGGAGGAGGATTATCCCATTGTTGCCATGACTTGCCCGAAGTAGCTCCCTGCTTGGCTAGGAAATCAGTACAACCATTAACCTCTCTGAACACATGTTGAAGAGTAACAGACCAAGGGCGTCTCAACAGCTCAACCACTTGAAGGATCTCACCGGCAAAAGAGTAGCGAGCATGAGAAGAACTATCCAAAAGAGTGTTAATCACATCTTGGCAATCTGACTCACAAATCACCTTACGTAAATCAAGATTCCAAGCAAGAGTTAACCTATGTTTGATAGCCATTAACTCAGCAAGAAAGGTATCACCAACACCATCAAAGGAGGAGAAACCAACAATCCAACCCCCATTAGCTGACCTAATTAAACCACCAGAGCCAATGGTATGAGAAGCTTCAAAGCAACTCTCATTGACATTAAGTTTAGACCAATCAGAAGGAGGTGGCAACCAGCGAGCAACCAACCTCTCTGTCTGAGATTCACGGTGCTTGGGGGAATAGTGGGTTACAAAATCATCATGTGAACTCCTCACCATTTGGAGCACATAAGAAATATGCCAAGCTTCATCACCAAGAACCATATTATTCCTCCATCTCCAAGCCCACCAAATACCTGCCTCAAAGAGGATAGAAATATCACTCTGAGCCATACTCTTGATCCAGTCATTGACATTACTTGAGGCAAAGAAGAGAGGAGTGTGGTGTAACAGCCTGATTTTAATTATGTTGTTCAACCGGTTAAAATATAATTAATTATATTTTAATCTGAAAGTTAGAAAGTGTTTTTGAATAAAACAAAATCATATTCATAGTCTACTTTATGGTAGAGGGTTACGGTAAAATTTTTGGTTGAAAATTCAGACGAACCCGGTCTGCGTTTCCACCGACAGTAAAAGTTTACTGAGCAGAAAACCTAATTTTGACCCGTGAACGAAATGGTTAGTGTTTTTGTCGTGTTTCCAATGACTTTAGTAATTTTGGAAATTTTACGTTCGGAATTAAAATATAATATTTTATCCGAGCGAAATCGTCGAAAAATATGATCGGAAACTTTAATCGGGTAAAAAACGAAGCAGAATGGAGAGCTGAGGTGACTGAAGTGACTTGATGGAGTTGAAGTGACTTGATGGACTAAAGTCACATGTCACATCCAAAAAAGTAATCATGGTGTTTTGGCAAGTGATAGTATTTTAATCCTAAAACATATCAATCTATCTCCTAACCAACCAAACATGTCCTAAGCCAAACTTGGCCTCCAAGTTCTCTCCCTCCCTCTCTCTTTCACGCCTACTCTCTCTCTCCTCTATAAAAACACTTCATCTTCTTCATAAACACATAAACTCCATTTCTGAAGCTTCAAAAGCTTCAAGTGTTTTCAAGTGAAAACTTGCCAAGATCATCATCAATTTTTCTTCTACTTTCTCATCTTAGGTAACATAATCATCTCCTTTCTTTTCCAAGCTTTTGTTCTTCATTTATGGTTTTTCATTTCTAGATCTAGAACTTCAAAAATTCATAGAAAATTGTAGAAAAATCCTAAAAATGTGAAACCAATTTCTATGGTCTACTTATGATCTCTACTCTCATTATCCAAGAGCTTTTGATCAAAAACATTTTCTTTCCTATAAAACCCTAGTTGGCCGAACCTAGAGAGGAAAATGGGTATGATGTTTTTGTGTCTTTTCTAAATCCTAACGCTTGATTCATACTCTTTAATACCTTTATGCTCTTAATCTAGAAGCTTAACTTCAACAAGGTTTTCTATCCTAAATTTCATGTATAGGTCGAACAATGTAAGAAAGAGGAGTTGATGTTTTGTTGTTGTTTTTGAAAGTTAATGCTTGATTTGAACTCTCTAATACTTGTATTGTCTAAATCCAAGAGCTTGAATCCAACAAAGTTTTATAACCTATTTTTTTTACATAGGGCCGAAACCCTAACATAAAAAGGGTGAAAGGTTTTTGATTGATTTGTGAAATCTAATGATTGATTCGTGAAATCTAATGATTGATTCATACTGTTTAATACTCTAAGATCATTGATCTAAGAAATTGTGTTGTTTTGAAAATCCTACCCTATTTTGTAATACAAGGCCGAAACCTACCCTAAGTGGTTGGATGATTTTTATTCAGTATTTTCAAGTTATAAAAATTTATCTAAGTTACCTAGAACCTAAGTGATAGGTATCCAAAGGCTTATGTTGAGAAAAGAATCCTAACTCTAATTTGAATTAAATGGCCAAACCTAGCCTGAAGAGAACATGGATGAGTTTGTTTGATTTATTGATTATTATGTTGATTGGTTGAAGATGGACTTGGTACTTTGTGGTGTGACAATGAGGAGCTTCGAGTTCGGGAGTTCGGTGATAACCCAGGTGGGGGAAAGAACCAACCTATCGTTGAAATAGATAAGTAGTAGATTATATAATAATTGTGTAGGGCGACCTAAACCCTACTAGTAGTCGAGTAATTAACAAGACCAAAATCACATTGGAAACATTTTCTGAAAAACCAATGGCGATTTGGGGATTGTAGGTTTATCGACATTAGGTTGATTTTATATTGTTGATGGTTGATTTGATTTTATTACCTTTGTTGAATTGATTTTGTGCTATGTTGGTGATATTGAAATATTTTGGACTGATATTGTGTTATGCATGATCTGTCTAGTTTTTAATATTGTGCTTAGTGGATTTTAAGCAAAGATATATATGTTGGTTGAGAGATAGTTGTTTGTTTTGGGTGTGAGAATAATGGTGACATAGAGGTACCTAACCTAGATGATGTATTGTAATGAGGTGTGGTGACTTGGAATATGTGTTGAGTTCTAGTGGAAGGTTAAGATACTAGGATGTTGTTAAAATGGGTTGGTGAGATTCACGTGTATTGGTAATATAATACACGAGGTTGGTGTTGTTGTCCACAACCGTGTATTGGTAATATAATACACAAGGACATTTGTGTATTGGTAATATAATACACCGTGTATTGGTAATATAATACACATAAAACACTTCTGTGTATTGGTAATATAATACACCACGTATTGGTAATATAATGCACGTAAAATCAAGAGTTCTCGCTAGACCACTTCCACCTTAGAAATAGGTGTGCAACTATGATGTCTTTGAGTCGCATGAGATTGAGGGTAGAAGATGATATATTAACTTGAGGATGATTTGTTAGTTAGGTGTGCTGATTGTCTGTGACAATTACTGTATAATTTACTATTACTCTTTTCCGCTTTGTGATGATAGAACTGCTTCTTATCCCCTATATTTCTGTATTTTTGTGGGTTACTTTACTTACATTAAAAGACCTGATGGAGGATTACGCTGTTGAGGAGTTGGATGGAACTCTGTATGAAACAAAGGTTACTGAGGAGTTGGATGGAACTCCTTACGAATCAGAGGCTGGAGGTCGTGCTGTGATCTATGATGATTAGAGTATAGACATTATGATCAGTGAGTCTAAGGAGTATTTTATATTTCCGCTAAGTATGTCTGTTGTTAAGTTTATGCCTGTGAGGGATCCTACAGAGAGGATACCCTCAGCAGTGTTTTGTAATATGCTTAATATACTTATATTGTGATATGCTATTCTATATGAAGTTGTATACTTTATAAGTTAAGTTTTTAATTTTTTACGTATTTTCCACGCTAAGCACGCGATTAAGAAATGAATTAAGAAGGATATTAATCTAATAAAACACTGAGACACAATGGGGTGTCTCATGTGGACAATCTCTTAAACAGTGCATGATATCCTCCATATCAGCTGAGCAACGCCCACAGCTTTGAGAAGGAGCAAGACCATGGTGGAAGCGGAAATCATTAGTTGGGATAGCATTGTGAAGGCAAAGCCACAAGAAGTATTGGATCTTAGCAAGGATGCCAAGTCTCCACACCCATTTACAATCTTGGATAGAGTCCCATGTACGTTTATTGCTCAGAAGCCAGAGATAGCCTGATGTAGCTGTGTAGTTTCCATCTTTATTATGCTTCCAAACCCAACAATCAGGGAGGGCATCATCAACAAATCTGGGAACCTTAACCTCCATGATACAGTCTCTAATATCATTAGGAATGATAGAAGCTAGCCTATTTAAACACCAAGACCCATCTTCCCAAACATCCTTTAGCTTCATACTTGTGTCGGAGATGTGCACATAATCCAAATCCTTACAGATAGGGCCAAAGCTCAGCCAATCAATATACCAAAAAGAGGAATTTTCAGAGCCAATTCTGAAAGAAAAGCCATTTCTAAGAGCTTGGCAAGCCTTTAAGATACTTCTCCAAGTTATTGACATTTTCAAACATTTATTATTGCCCCAAATAGATCTTGATTTGACGTACTTGTGAGAGAGAATTTGCACCCACATCTTGTCACTATCATTGAGGATGCTCCAGACAAGTTTTCCAAGGAGGGCCAAATTAGTGAAACGGACAGCTCTTGAACCAGCACCACTAACCTTCTTAGGGTTAGTCATAGTTTCCCAATTAACAAAGCTCATACCACGATTATCGCCCATACTACCCCAAATAAATCTACGAGTTAGGGAGTCAATACGGTTGCACACATTTTGTGGGAGGTAATGAGTTTGCATCGAGTAAATTGGAACAAATGAGGTAACCGATTTGGCTAGACAAAGGTGACCTGCCTTATTAAGCAACTTGCTTTTCCAGGAGGCCATCCTCTTCTGAACTTTTTCAAGGACAAAATTATATGTGTTCTTGTTTACCCTACCATTAACGAGAGGAAAACCCAGGTAAGTGCCTAGGTCATTAATAATTCTTATATTAGCCATCCTAGCCAAGGTGTCTTTTCTATGCCGTGGAACTCGAGAGGAACACATGGCTTTGGACTTCTCAAAGCTAACCTTGAGCCCAGATGCTTGGCAAAATTCCTGAAGAGTATCAGTGACAAGACGAACCTGAGAATTTGTTGCCTTACAAAACAAGAGAACATCGTCATCTGCGAAAAGTAAGTGTGTAAAACCAGGACCACCACGGCCAATGTGAATAGGATGCCATAAACCAGAATCCACTTTTTGTTGGATATTAAAAGCAAGATTTTCCATGCACAAAACAATATGGGGATAAAGGGTCCCCTTGCCTTAGGCCTCTGGAAGGTTTAAAATTCTCAAGTCTAGCACCATTCCAGAGAACAGAAAGTTCAGAGGATCGAACACACCACATAATGAGTCTCACAATGCTATCGGGGAAGCCAAACTCATAAAGGGTTAGTTCAAGGAATTCCCAAGAGACTCTGTCACATGCCTTCTCTAGGTCAATCTTAAAGGTTATAACACCTTGCTTGGATTTATTATGATGCATGTAGTGAACCATCTCTTGAGCCAAGATAGTATTATCTGAGGTCCCTCTCCCTGGAAAAAAAACTACTTTGAAGAGGGCTAATAAGATCATCCAAGAAAGGTCTAAGCTGATTAACAAGAACTTTGGTGATGATTTTATAAGCCACATTACATAAGTTTATAGGTCTGAACTCTCTCAACCGAGTAGGGTTATCCACTTTAGGAATGAGAATGAGGAGAGTTTCTGATAGACGAACATCAACAAAACCATTAGAAAAAGCCTCCTGAACCAAATGCCAAATATCATCACCAATTACATCCCAAAAATGTTTAAATAAAACTGGTTGGAAACCATCCGGCCCAGGGGCTTTATAGGATTTCATGCCAAAGACAAACTTACGGACTTCATCCTTACACACCGGACTCATCAAAACATTCCTACCAGGAGTCTCCAACTTAGGACGGGAATTTACCTGCAAGCTATGAGGAGTAGTCTCACTCTCGGCAGTGAAAATAGTTTGGTAAAAACTTTGAGCATCCTCTTGTAAAAGAGAGGGCTCAATACACCAATCACCATTAGCCAAGAACAAACCATGGTTTTTGTTTCTTTTCCTCCAAACAATAGTTTGAGCATGGAAGAATTTAGTGTTACGATCGCCAAATTTAACCTACTTTTCCCTAGATTTCTGGAACCAGAGCATCTCTTCCTACTTGAGAGTATCCGAGTATTCTCTTTGAATATCAGCCTCTAGAATGATAAGACTAGCATAATCAACACGTTCCAGAGATCTTTGAATACCTCTCAACCGGGCTTCAAGGGAGAGTTTCCTTTGAATAATGATACCAAACACTTTACTATTAAAAATGGAAGCTTCCTCACGAACTTTATTCAAACAGGAGACAATAATATGATCGCCTTCATTCCAAGCATTCTTCACCAAGGGAGAGAAATCCTTGTGAGTGAGCAAAGCTGCCTGGAACCTGAAAGGTCTGTCTTTCCGATCCGGTGGTTGCACTGAAAATCTGAGAATGAGGTGGCAATGATCAGAATTTAGGCGACAAAGATTTTCAACATACACCTCAGGGAAATAAGTTCTCCAATCACTATCAGACATAGCACGATCCAATCTTTTCGAAATAGGCCGAGAACCTGACGCTCTCCTAAACCAGGTGAAATCATTACGACTAGCCCCAAGATCAATCATCCCGCACTGCTCCATCATACTAGCAAATTTCATAGCTCTTTGAGAAGAAAAATTACCACCACGAACCTCAGAGAGGAGAAGAAACTCATTAAAATCTCCAATAAGCATCCAAGGACCGAAAATTGAGTCACGCAGGTTACCAAGATGAGACCATAGAGCCTCCCTGTTAGCTGGAATAGGGCTAGCATAGATAGCCGAGCAGAACCACTTATTATTACCCTTACAAACTGAGAACGTAACAGACTGATAGAACACATCTTCAACAGAGATGGAAAATTGGCTTCCACGTTCAAGCAGAACCCAAATCCCTCCTGACTGACCTTGCGCTTTAGAAATGCCAATACCATCATAGCCAAGATCCATCCAGAACTTCTCTACTGCTTTAAAAGTACAATGGGTTTCAACGAGGATCACTATAGAGCTCTTATATTTTCTAACAAGCTCCCTAGCATGACGTTTACCCGCTAAATTAATAGCGTCTCTAATATTCCAACTGATAATCACCAAATCTTTAAAATCTATCATCATAAAAAAATAGATAAAGAAAGGAGCCAAATGCATGGCAAGGTCACGTGTTACCAGTTTACATGGGCACAGAATCCTGAGCCATATGAACAAATCCAGTGTCCACATGTTGATTACCATTACTATCTATCGCACCTTTATCAACTTCACGTGGGTTAATCTGCGATAATCCGCTGGCTTATCATGTTTTATCTATTATTTTATAGTGAATTTAATCAATTAAGTTGAGTTGAATACTTGATTTAACCCAAATTAAACTTTGTTTTCCTATTTTAGTTATTTTAGAGTCAATGTGTGTATTTAATTGATTTTAATTAGAATTTAATTGATTTTCTCAAGATTTTCTTATTTTTATTTTTAGGAAAGGACAAAGAAGAAGGAATGCAATTAAATTGAAGATTGTCAAGTAAATTGCAAGGGCCCACATGATGGATTTGAATCCAAATCAATTTGGATTTGAATTATTATGATTAAAACATAATTCAATTGGCATTGAGATAAAAGATTGGATCCAAATCAATTTGGATTTGGATAATAATTGCCTATCACAACAATAAAGGATATGATAAGATTTGACAATTAATTTGGAGATATTGATTTGGCAATTAAGTACGAAGATTAAAATTCTCAGTTATGTTGGAGTTTGCATGAAGGCAGAGCTTGAAATACATGAAAAATAAGCCAAACAGAGCCCATCACTCACGGCCGTAATCGAGCAGGGCTGAAAAAGAAATAAGAACACAAAGTCAACCTGTCACGGCCTGGCCGTGATGGCCATCACGGCCGTGGTAGGACAACCAGTGTCAAGTTCTCCAGGACAAAATCTATCACGGCCTGGCCGTGACCTGTAAAATCTGGAATTTTGATTTGATTTTGTAATGGTTTCAAATCCAAGTTAACCTCTCTATAAATAGGGCAATTAGGCTCGAAAATAGGAAGCTCTTGGATGCTACCTTAGGCTTAATTTAGGATTTCTCTTCTTCTCCAATTTCTTCTTTTCTCTTAGGTTTTTTTTATGCTTTTGTTATTCAAGGTTGTTATGAATATGGCAATGCTTGAGTAGTCTTTTTATTTCTAGGAATTGGGACTATGCCCAAGACTTGTTTTATATTATAAATTGATGTTTTCCCTTTGTTAGTTCCAATTTGCTTTTGATTTAATTCTTATTGCATGAACTACTTGTGAATTTGGTGCGCACTTATTTGCATGTCATAGATACTCTAAGAACGAACCTAGCGGTGAACTTAGGTATCGGATCTATAGGGATTGAACTTAGGACTTAAATCACGATTTTGATTTGCTGATTTGATTTGATTTGATTTTGTAATTGTTTCAAATCCAAGTTAACCTACTCTATAAATAGGGCAATTAGACTCGAAAATACGGAGCTCTTGGCTGCTACCTTTGTAACGCTCTTTGTTACAATAGTAACCCAAAATAGATTCACAAAAAAAATGGCTAAATAAATTTTTTCATAAATATAATATTCTGAAAATACCTCAATAATTATTAAGGTAAATTAATGATAATAAATCCTTACATAAATAAAAACGAATTGCCTCAAAACCCGGACATCTACTAAAATTAACCCAATGTTAAAAATAAATAAATTAAACGTGTCTAGCCACAAACGACTCTTTATTTCAAAAAGTACTAACCAAGCTAGATAATAAATAATAAAAATTCACTAAGTCTTCAAGTCTCTGTGACGTCGTCATCGTGCTCTGAAAACAACACTTTTAATGAGATATAATCCCAGTGAATAAAAATCATTTAATAAAAGGGTTCACAAATAGTGTTGTTCTTAGCCGGCGCGGTAACCGGAAAAACATCCATGGTACCAGCTAATTTTCAAAATAATAAATATAATAAATCTCCAAAATAATAACGTATAAATTAATCAATGTCAAACATTTAAGCCACAATCTCATAAAACCAACCACAGTCACATCTCATTATATTTAATCACATTCACCATGCAAACTCTATGCAATACAACTCCATGAACATGACTCGGTGATTCCCAAAATCACTTGACTTGACTCTTTGGTTCCCAGAACCGGTGTGAATCCCAGATTCAATAAGGTCTATGAGCTCATATCCATGCAATGGCGTCCCACTGCCTTCCTCATCCCGGATGGAGGTATCTCATATCCCATCCTAGAATGTGTTTTATTCTTTCCTTCAAATCAATTTAACATATGTGGGTCCCGCTATTATTATTGTTATTTCCTTTTTTTTATATTCCAAATGGTATTTCACGTGCTCCACCTCCGTGTGAGAATTTGGATTTGGCTTTAACCAAATTCTCCAATTGGCTGCCAACGTGAACCCGTGTGTGTGTATTTTTTTTTTCTTTTCTTTTATAATTTGCCCAATTACTTCACTTTTTAATTAAATTTGATCTACACTATACCTTTCAATAAAATAATTAATTGTTTTTTCTATATTTAAATTTTTGGATGTTACAACCTTAGGCTTAATTTAGGATTTCTCTTCTTCTCCAATTTTTTTTCTCTTAGGTTTTTTTTTATGCTTTTGTTATTCAAGGTTATTATGAATATGGCAATGCTTGAGTAGTCTTTTTATTTCTAGGAATTGGGGCTATGCCCAAGACTTGTTTTATGTTATGAATTGATGTTTTCCCTTTGTTAGTTCCAATTTGCTTTTGATTTAATTCTTATTGCATTAATTACTTGTGAATTTGATGCGCACTGTCATAGATACTCTAAGGACGAACCTAGCGGTGAACTTAGGTATCGGATCTATAGGGATTGAACTTAGGACTTAAATCACGAGAGTTAGAAGCGGTCCTTCGAGGGTTCATTGAATTGTCACAAATCTTAATGGGTTCAATTTAAATACAATTACCACAAGAGTAGGGGTTGGTTTAATTGGTCACGGTTCTTGTATCTCGAGAGGGAACATTAACTTATTTAGAATAATTCACCTTCAAAGCAATTTTGATAATTAACAAGAGGGGTAGTCAGTTTAGTAGCATGAGCGGTCTTGTTGGTAACCCAATTCCTGGAAATCTCTTTTAATTTAAAATCCAAAAAATATTTGATTATTTTATTGTTTCTTTTATTTTCTTAAAATCTTTTCACATTTATTTCTTAGTCTAAAATAGTTGTTTAATTTGTGAAATGACACTTGGTTTCCAATCCCTGAGTTCGATACTCGGTTTCTCACCATTTTATTATTACTTACTTCGATCCGGTACGCTTGCCGGAGCCTATCAATCTACATGGGGCATCCACTTCCCAACATCACGGAGGGGCTTTCACCACTTATACCTTTGTTCTCTTTTTCATCCACAAACACAAAGTGGTTTTCTGAAATTCTTCTAATGTTCATAGCCGATTTGATACCACCACCTACTTCCAAGATAGGCACCTGAGTGGGTCCCATATTATTGGAACTTGGCTGAATGGATTTTAACTTGAGGTGTTCACCTTTAATCACAATATGCTTTAGACGATCCTCACTAATGAGTAAACGACGGGCGCTCTGGGAATTCCCATCTTTATTATTTTTTAAAACTCCTTCTTTTATTTTGCCATGGCTAGGCCCACTTGAGCCTTCATGACCCGCCTCCCTTCTTGCACGTTTTTTATATGACTTGTTTCTAGACTGACTAGGTTTGCTCTCTGATTTACTGGGCCCATCTTTCAAAAAATCATGCATGAAATCTTCCCTCGAAATATTAGAGTAAAGAGCATTAAATTTGTTACCTGTTTCGTGGGAAACTCCCTCCTTATTTTCCGACCCAATCATGGATTTATTTGGACGTTTTCTCTGAATCACATTAATCCACTCCCCATGAAGATTTTCTGATATTTGATCCATATCATTGACAACCTGATTTTTCGGCTCACTAGTAGCTACCTCAACTGATTTTTCGCCCATATTCATATTCTGGTTCTGATTGATCGAGGCTCCCTCAACCGCAGCCGCCACCGGTTTCTTGATCGGGCAATCCTTGAGAAGGTGGCCATAGCAGCCACATTGTGCATAGATGAGATGAAGGTCTTCATATTCCACATTATACCACTCCCCATTAACTCCAACCCTACCAACAACAGGTTGGTTCAAATCAATTTCAACGCAAATTCTAGCGAACCGCCCTCGTGAAATGCTCAGAGTATGGAGATCCACCTTAACCGGCTTACCTAAGGCTGAGGACAGAGCCCACAAAATACTCTCATTATAGTAAACAAGATTAAGGCTTGGAACACGAACCCATACCATAGTCGAATCAATGGTAGCCTTATTAGCATTGAACTTTGGAGACCATGTTCTAACGGATAAATAGTGATCAAAGATCATCCATGGACCACCATTGATTACCTTATTTCTGTCCTCCTCACAATCAAATTTAGCCATGAAAAAATCATTGCCAGTGTCCATTATTTCAAAACCTCCTATAAGCTTCCATGTAGATGTTAATTTGGCTTTCATCACATTGAAACTCGGAGGTTTACCGAGCCGCTTCACAATAAGGGCATCCGTCCAAGGTATGCTCAGTTCTTCAATGACCCTCTTGTCCACTGTTATCATTGGAGACAATCGATTACCATTCACCATTTCAATACTAGCTAGTTTTTCTCAATTAAATCTACTTTCTCCCTCCGAGGGATATTTTTCAGCCCCAAAACTTTGTCTCTGAAAGAAACACCTGCGCTGGTTCCTCCAGCAGGCTGTTCCGTTGCCTTCACCCCGGAAGGAATACCACCTTTGTCCGGTGACTCTGTCGGAATCTCCATAGCCACCTGGCTCGTAGACTTGAACTCAAAGGCACTCATAGTTACTCACAAATCACAATGTTTTTTCTTCACATCCATCACTTAAATATCAACAAAGAAGTCATCACATCAATAAAGAGCTTTATTCCCATAATGCAGAGGTATTTCCTTTTTTCTTCTTCTTTTAAGCCGTACAAAGCCACCAAAATATCAGCAAAGAAGTCATCACATCAATAACAAGTACAAAAGCATTTAGCACTAATGCACTATTAAGAGAGAATTACTAGTTACACAGTTGGGTGTACATTAGTCACGTCTCTACATGTGGTAGAATAAAAAGATAAGAGTTTATGGAAGTTCAGGTGGGACCAATTATAATTATATGGTAAAAACTATGAATACGTGAAACCATGTGAATAAAAGTGTGTTGTGAATAGCTTTACTCCTTTAATAATAGATGACCCATTTCTTTACAGTGCCTAAAACGAAATATATGCAGGAAAGCTTTTTCAGTATCACAACTGGTTATTTACACAAAGAATAAAGGCAGGTAAAGATGAGATCGACATATGGGTCTGTTGGAAAAAAAAAATTAAGGTAAAAAGCAAGAAACTTGCTTCGTCTCTCAAACAATTACAAACACACATTTCTATGTCCTCCCAAAGAGCTAGGATTACCACAAAAAGATCAAAGCTTTTAATACCAAAAGTGCCAATCAATTCAACTCCCATTGTATAATGGTAAACTCTGATCATAGAGCATTTTTTTTGCCATCTTTAGTATCCAAGTAATCCCACATCATTTATGTTTCGTGCCATGCAAATATCATTAAAACTAGCCACCCCTCATTGGCGCATTTCCTTTGAAGTAGCATAACTTCTACTTTCAGTGACATTTGAATTGGCAAGGACCTCTTGAGCAATTTCCCAGTTTCCACTCCTTTCCCAACTCGAGTGCCTAGCATCGGACCGAATTGTGGTAGCTCGATGATCTGAGGACAAAATTGAGTCAGGTTCAGTTGTATTGTGTGGCTGTCCATTGCTCCCTCTGCTCCGAATGTCCTCATCAAGTTCTACAATATTCCTACGCTGTGATATCTTCAATAAGTCTTCACCAATATCTAGGTCATCTTCAACCTTAGGACGGCGATCTCCATACATATCATCTAGTTCACGTTCTCGAGAAATGACTGGAGGAGGGGTCCTCTGTGACTCCTCTTGAACAAAAGCCCTGAAATTGTTCCTTGAGGGATTTACCTTAGTGCAAAACACTTCCAGAAAGTTGTTTAAACAACCCCGATTAAAAACATTTAACCTGCCATCAGCTCTGTACCGGAAGTTTTCATAGGTAGTCTGCAAAAAAAAAAAAAAAGGGGGGGGGGGTACTGACCTAAGTGATCATGATTTTCATGTAACCCAAACTCGAGAATCAATTTCTAGAGAACAAAACATTATGATGATTATAAGCTACATGGATATAAAGCATGATGCAGTTTCTTAATGAAATTTGGTTACTCAAGACATCACAAACGCTTATGTATTATTATACATATCTTCCATACCATAACATCAATTAGGAGGATGACTTTCTTTTCACATCTGAGTACAAGTGAATCAGGCTTACACTATGTTTGGAATGAAAAGAATAAAATAACGAAAGAACCTTATGAAATTTTAAATGTAAGATTTTAACATTTATGTTCTCAAATTTTATTTCCTTTCCATCCAAACTTACAGCACTAACGTATGCAGACAATAATCTTACATCATTTAGCATGCAGCCTAATGTTTGGCTACCTTCAAAAAACAACCATGGGGCATTTTAATGTCCAACTCCGATTCATGATTTTGTCCTTGCTCATGCAACCTGAAGTGGCATCTCGACTGTAGAACTATTTAAGAAAGGAAATAAATTGAACTATTGCCTTTCCTGCAAATAACGTGCCGGGTGGATTTAAAAGATTTGCTGTCATAAAGCACATTGAGAAGTTTTCTAAATAAAATGGAGATCACTCATTTCAATTTTCTTTATTCACATAGTAACAATCTAGTCCAAAAGGTACAGTAAACAATGAGATATAAACAAGATATAAAAACCAGAAATGTAAAAGGAAACTGACTGACCTGATTTGTTCCAATAAGGTACAAATGAAAACCAGTTAGTCCACCAACAAACCACAAAGAGATGAAACAATAAGTCATTAGTATCACAGATGCAGGGGATTCTTTCATTGCCTTCCAAACTGTGCAATGATAATGATCCATCAGAACCTTGATGTAAAAAGCTGAGATGGAAAACACATAGATGCACAGAAGAGTTGCTGAAGAAACAAACATAAAGAAGAAACGGTAGTTCCTCTGCACATTGGAAAAGCCCAAAAGTAAATAAATAAATAAATAAGTAAAAAGCAAACAAGTAGCAATCCAAGAACATCAATGAATAGAACATGTATCAAAAAATCATGTCATGAATGTCAACTATCATACCAGACCAATGCATTGGCCCACCCAAGGGCAATGGTGATCAAAACGCTCAACACAATTGTTGCAAATGGAGCAGTGTGAGCAACGAGGAGAACGAAACAACATACAAGTTTCGCAATACTTCACCCTTACAGGAAGGCCATTGACTATTATTTCTTTTGTTTTAGGGAACTGAAGGGTTGGAGTTTGTCGTCCTCCTTCCACAGAAACTGAAGATTCATATCGAAGCACTTCCTCTGGTGGATGTGAATTCCTTGGAATAATGCCAGGATCACGTGATGAAGTAAGACAGAGAAGCACCAGCACCTAGAAACATATATATTTTGTCAAACTCTACCAGATCAGTAAAGAAGTTTTAAAAAATCAATATCTTAATATGGAACTTTTCCCAGGGTGTGGATAAAATGAAAGAGAAATGCTATCACTGAAACAGCTCTCAACCTTAATTTAGTAAATTTGAAAAATATAAGGGGAAAGACACCGCAATAGGTGCATCATAAATTGCTTTACTATGCCAGCGCTCAGGTAACAGGCCACACCTCAGGAGTTATGAGCATTGTCTCATTCTCATAACAGGTAAACAGGAAGATGGGTGGGGATAGGTTATGGATGGTAGAAAGCATGTTCTCTATGACATAAGATAACTTATTTTAAATTTGTACTATGGAACTTACAACAAGAACAAGTCCCGATTATGCAAATAAAAGGATAAAAACATCAAACGATAAATAGAAAAAAAAATTGATACAGAACTTACATAAACAGTAAAGAGAATTGCCACCACTAAAATAGCATATCCTGAATTATATGAAGAAAATTCATGCCGAAGATGCCTCGCTACAAATACACAAAAGATGGTAATCGGAACAATAATCAGCAACAAGGTGACAATCAGTGACCTAGCATCAGGTCCAAATATCAACCTCCCTCCAAATATGAATTTCTGCAGAAAATTGGGACAAAAGTTCAAACAGCAAAGAAAAATGTTAACATTTGGCAGAAAAGAGTTCACAACAAACTAACACACTTCTGAATTTAGCCAAAAGCATGCAATATCTTAGAAGAATAATTCATCATTTATAGGGGATTATATTGGGAAAACAAAGTCTTGACAAAAGCTGCAAATATAAATAACTTCCATTTATATGGGAGATGAGAGTTTGTTAGACAGAAAGACAAAAAGTATAACAGGTGGATAATAATAAATCCTCTTATCTAAAACAGAAAGGAATTCAATGAGCCAAACTGGCTAACGTTTTGCATACAAGTGATAGAAGGTCCCTTGAAGCAGCCATGATCTGAACACTAAAAGAGAGGTCATGAACACAATCTTATTCTTATCCTATAACAATTGTAAAGGGGAGAGAGCCATCCTTTAAAATAAGGGCATTTCTCTACAGCCAAATGCACCAGAGAATTGCATATACTGCACAATGCCATAATACCTCAACTCCGTGTTCCTTCCAAAATCCAGTGTTGACCAGGAACCCCAAAATAATTCAAATGCACCACAGAGGTGGCCCATATATAGTAATAATATTAACTTATTTCATCATGTTTTTCCCTGCATGTCTTTATTTCTATACAAACTTCAACAGTTTAACTATAATTTGATGTATTTGTTGATAATCATATCGTGTACTATATTGTTCAGAGTTTATTATCTCAAAGAGATCTCATCCTATTCTATACCTATGAAGTAAATCCAACATGAGACACCAAACACATCATGAAACAAACAATCCCCATTGTTTGTCACTTATCAGACCACCTGCTGTCAGCTGCAGATTATTAATTGACAACAAGATTCTAGTTGCTGTCACTAAGTCTTATGCTTAACTTATATCATCCTTTCGGAGTTTATTCTACCACAAGCCTCTTGAAACCATACAGAGCCTCGATAGCATGGACCCCTCTATGCTGCTCAAGTGCTCCATCCCATGCTAAGCCAATATAATCGAACCAAAAACCAAATATACGTCATATCTCCCTCATTCAATACTCTATTCTCAAACTTTACAGTTTATCTTTATTCAGAAGGGAGACATTTCACCAACAGAATATGGAAAATCCTCACGATAACTTTATTTCAATCATAGATCACATTAAATTATACGACATGAATGTCATCCTTCTTCAACAAACATCATCAACATAAAAAAGGAGCTATCCAGTTCTTGAAATTCTAACTATCTAACACGATTTTTTATTTTATATGAAAACTATGACCCTAAGATACAAACAGAGAATTGATCAAAAGGTGAAACTCGCTATACTTCTTATCGTGATCAATCCTACCTTTCTTTTCATCCAAAACTAAAAACACGCCTTAAGCAAAAGATCTTGCAAAATTTGAAAGAAAGGAAAAAAAAAAATCAAATTATGATTCCTCATATCTTATTTTCCCAAAAGACAAAAACAACTCACCAAGCTGAGCCTAACACTTAGAATAAGTTAAGAAGACACGAGATTAAAATATTGCTTCGGATATGGTTTCCCCCTACTATGTGTGTGTTTGGTTTGGTGGTGAAAACCCTCCAAAGTGCTTCTCCAAAGGTCAAATGCAATTTGACTGAAAAAAATGATGTTTGGCTTCCAAGGTTGTAAATTGCTTCTAGCCCCAAAATCACTTTCAACCCAAAGCAGGAATTTGTAGCTTCCGGCCCCAAACGTGATTTCTAACCTTAAATTACACTAAGTTTTATATCAAACTTACTTTTAAAATAAAAACATCCAAACATAAATCACTTCACTTAAAACTCAATTTTATTAAAATCAATTCTACAAAATCAATTCTATCCAAAATCACAGCTGTCAAACGCTCATCCAAACACACACTATACAGAATTAAAGATAAAACTTCATAGCACAGTAGAAAACCAATTGTAAACAGGCACAGGCAGAACACAACCAAAACACACAAAGAATACAGAAGAGAGAGGGAGCTGCTGATCGAAAGTTGTAGAATCCCCAAAAAGCGCATAACCTCACTTCACTACGAGCTCGACATTCAACACACCCAGCTTCTAATTTCTGAAAATCACGTTCCAGGTTAAAACTTTTCCCACTTTACTTCCATTTTCAAGCAACCAAAACTACCTCAAAAACTCAAAGCATTCCGCACCAAACAAATCACAAACCTACAAATCTAGAGCATACCCAGATGGCACATCAAGCATAAAAAGCTAAATTTGCAACGAAGAAGAGAGAAAAAAAATGAACTTTACATTACTTCCTCTCCAAACTTGGTACACGCGCTTTGGTGCCATGAAAGAGTCCTTGTTCGGCGCTAAGCGTTCATCTCATTCACATTCGTTCCCATTCCCCCATCGCAGAAACAGTGAATCAGAGAGTTAGAATGAGGGTCAAAATTTGTGGGCTTTGTTTGGAATATGATGAAAAAGCTTCACACAAAAAGGAAAAAGGAGAAAGAGAGAGAAGGGGGAAGAGAGAGAAAGTGTGATCCCAGAGAGATGGCGGTTTTTGAGTTTAGAATTTTGGAAGTGTGGTTTTTGCTATGGGGAATGTTTTGGGGGAAATGAGAAAAAAAGAATCTTGTCAAGATTTATAGCAATAATAATAATAATTAAAAAAACGAAATTTTTGAAGAAGAAGAAGAAAGAAGAATAACCTGACCTTCTTCTTTCATCTATTCACGTCACTCTCTGTCTCTGTGACAGTGAAAATTTTTCTGAAATTCACCAATCTCAAAGACAAAATTACCCATTTTACTTTGCCCCATTGCCACGTCAGCATATAACCCGGTTCAGTGGGGTGATCCAACGGTCCTGATGGAGATAGTCCATTCTTTGTCACAACTCGCCAGTCATCAGCATCATGTTGTTCAGAAACAAAAGAATAGCAACAATTAAGTAATTAACATATGAAAATGTCCGAGAAATTTTTAAAAATGTAACATGTGTCTCTGACATTTGATTATGAAAAAAATGTTATTTGGACTTTTAGAAACATGAATGACATAATGAAATGTTAAACTTGGTTAATAGATATGTATATAATTGATGAGATAACTCTTTAAATGATAAATCGGTTAATATTGCTCGATAAATGATTAATGAGATATCTATTTTGATTTATCTATTAATCAAGTTCAATACATTATTAATCATAATTTTAAATATTATTAGCCGGTTGTCAATTATTGTCCCATTTTTTCATGTACAGCTAACAAAGTTGTTTGTTAATAGGATAGAAATAAAGTTTGATTTGAGATATATAAGATATTATTATAAGATGATATCAATATGTCTATATGAATGGCAATGTACGTTGAAATAAAATATAGATATCCTTTCTCTTGTCAAAAGCAAAATAATCATATACATTTACATGAAGTAACTAGGATTTGGACCGAAGGATTTGAATTGTTAGTTTATGCCTTGATCACTGTGACACCAATTTCAGGTAACAGATATTAACTTGTGATTATATAAAGCTGGTACTGGAAATTGCAACAAGAAATAATAAATGTTGCTTTTTTTGGTGGTATAGGAATGAGTTCTACATAATTAAGTTTGTAAAAGTTAAGCTTACTAAGCACACATTATTTAGGTGTACTTTTTTATATCATTTTCTCTTTACATCAAATCTTACACTTTTTTTAAAGAGATAAATAATAATAATTTCAAATGGCAATGGATGAGTCCAAAAAAGCATAGGAAGCAAATGGACAAAAGAGAAGTTCCAACCTGGCTCTGCTGGTCCTAGCTTGACCGCGGCAGATGCTTTAACATCCCTCCCTTACCAGAAATTGTTGCCTTTTCCTATTAATAATAATGTTTAATATTCCATGCCCAAGTTGTTCTTTAAAGCATTACCAAAACCTAGGTATTCTCCTTGCAAAATCAGCTTTTCAAGTATAGATAGCAGGTCTTTGCTTCTTAATTGTGCCTTTCTTGTTTGGCAATATGGACACAACACTTCTATATGTTTTCGATAAATATGATAAAGAGGCACGTTTTTTCTTTTATTTACACGACATTGTTTGCATTAAATTATAAAGAAGCGGAGACGAAACAAAATGCTGAAGAAAGTGAAAAAATTGGTTATTAGGTTTTCTTCTTTCTTTTATAACTACATAGTTATATAGTAAGGTGTAATTTGGTTTATTTTATCTCTAGTTGAGTTTTCTCTTCCTGAGCACATGCGTTGGGTGAGCTTGCAAAGTTCCTCGTATTATTAATATGGACTTTCTCCCAAGACTGTTGAATTTGGGGCAATACTTTTTAAGGCAATTTCAACACAGTCATTTATATGGCAAAAACAATTTTAACCTTATGCAGCAATAATTTGGTATAATCATTAATTAACCACCTCCAATGTGTTGCGATGACAAAAGAATAATTTTAAATGAGTATTTATTTTGTGATATCCGTTAGATTTCGGATCTAATTAGATTTTTTTATCATGATCTAAATATTAGATGATATATCATGTATTCGATCGACCCCATGGTCTAATGGGAAAAAAGAAAAATTATCATCATAGAAGGGTGGTTTTGGGTATTTTTTTTATCTGAAATCACTCATTTACATCATTTTTTTCCTCATTTTATCTAAATAAGTGTTTTTCCACATAAATCTGATTTTTTTTCTTGTGTTTTTATGTGTTTTCTTTGCCTGCGTGCGGTGGTGTTTTGTTCGTCGTCTTATTACAGCATCGTTTGGTTTTCCATCTTGTTGCGATGTTCGTTTGTTTCAAATTGACATATCAGCTTCAATCTATTACAAATTCAATCAAGACTTGGACGTCAACGTTACAGATCCGGAGGCATGGGTATTCCGGTGACTTTGATTTTGTCACATTTGTAGGCATTTTGCCGTGTTATGCTATTAATTTGGATGTTGTGAGTTTGTTCGCAGATTCATCCTTTTTTATTTTTAACGATGTTAAATTTATGTTGTTTTTGATGTATTTTACCGATTCGAATGAATGAATATCTTTTTTAGTAAATATATATATATATATATATATATATATATATATATATATATATATATATATATATTACCACATGTTGGTTTCTAATGTCTCTAGTTTAAATGCTATTTGCTACATTCTTAGTTTAAAAAATATAATTTAAAACTAACAAAAGTTTTTGTATACTAGAATAATCACATTAATTTATTTTCATGTTGCAGGCCAATCTTTGATTTGATAGTTGATACGGAGAATAGTTCATAGAATGGAAAATTTATTCAAAGCCTTCATTCAACCAAACTGAAATCATAATTGTATATATTTTTGGGATATCTAGGTTTTTTTTATCAAATTGGTTTTATTTTAGAAATTATTTATCAGTTTAGGGTTATTCTGAAACTATTTATTAATGGGGGGTCGTTTTGAACACGTGGCATATTTTATTTTTTTTCAATCTGACAAGTCAAAGACGCCACTGCAGATGGAGCCTTTAAAGACACCACTGCAGTTGGCGTACCCCTGTTTTTATATATAAAAAAAAAGTGGAGGCGCCACTGCAACACATCCCCCCACCCCAATTCCCTTCGAACGTGACCCCCCCACCCCCCACCCCACCCCACCCCACCCCACCCCCCAATATAAAAAAAAAAAGTGGAGGCGCCAGGCCACTGCAGTTGGCGCCTCCCACTGACCAAGTTGGGCAACACGTCCCCCCACCCCAATTCCCTTCAAACGTGAAACCCCCAAATTCCCTACAAATACAAGCCCCCCAGGAAACAATTTACAGTAGGCAATTATTATCAATAACAAAAAAATTATTACATTGGTACAAAAAAAATTAGCTTATAAGAATTAAAATAAAGTCACATGCAATTTTAAAGGAACATCACTACAAAAAAAATTATACTATAAGTATAGAAAGTAACGATGACATTAATGATAAAGTATCTATTTAAAACAACAAGATGCAATATAAAAATACCAGTAATAACGAGTAGCAAATAATATCACATGAGGCATAAAAAAAATAATAGCAATAACAATTTACACCCATAAATATTCATCAGTTATTACAGTAGTACAAAAAAAGTTACCTTATAAGAATTAAAATAAAGTCACATGCAATTTTAAAGGAACACCGCTACAAAAAAATATATACTATAAGTATAGGGAGTCCCTCCCCCTTTAGTTCCTTCTGTATATATAGATCTTAGTAAGAAATTTTATTTACTACTTGTGATATTATTTGTTACCTGTTATTAAGGTTTTTTTTTTATTATCTGTTGTTTTAAATAGATACTTTATCATTAATGTAATCTTTACTCTCTATACTTATAGTATACTTTTTTTTGTAGTGGTGTTCCTTTGAAATTGCATGTGACTGTGTTTTAATTCTTATAAGATAAATTTTTTTTACTACTGTAATAACTGATGAATATTTATTGGTGTAAATTGTTATTGCTATAATTATTTTTTATGCCTCCTGATATTATTTGCTACTCGTTATTACGAGTTTTTTTATATTGCATCTTGTTGTTTTAAATAGATACTTTATTATTAATGTCATTGTGACTCCCTATACTTATAGTATATTTTTTTTGTAGCGGTGTTCCTTTAAAATTGCATGTGACTTTATTTTAATTCTTATAAGGTAAATTTTTTTGTACTACTGTAATAACTGATGAATATTTATGGGTGTAAATTGTTATTGCTATTATTTTTTTTATGCCTCCTGTGATATTATTTGCTACTCGTTATTACTGGTATTTTTATATTGCATCTTGTTGTTTTAAATAGATACTTTATCATTAATGTCATCGTTACTTCCTATACTTATAGTATAATTTTTTTTGTAGCGGTGTTCCTTTAAAATTATATGTGACTTTATTTTAATTCTTATAAGGTAATTTTTTTTGTACTATTATAATAATTTTTTTGTTATTGGTAATAATTGCCTACTGTAAATTGTTTCCTGGGGGCTTGTATTTGTAGGAAATTGGGGGAGGGGGAGGGGAAGGGAGGGTGACGTTTGAAGGGAATTGGGGTGGGGGGACGTGTTGACCAACTTGGCCAGTGGGAGGCGCCAACTGCAGTGGCGCCTCCACTTTTTGCTTTTTTTTTTATAAAAATAGAGGTACGCCAACTGCAGTAGCGTCTTTAAAGGCGCCATTTGCAGTGACGCCTTTGACTTGTCAGATTAAAAAAAATATATGCCACGTGTCCAAAACGACCCCCCATTGATAAATAGTTTCAAAATAATCCTAAACTGGTAAATAGTTACTAAAAGGAACCCAGTTTGGTCAAAAAGCTGGATATCTACGGTGGATATCATATAGAGTATGTTGTTTTGAAGTATTAAATATATGTGATGAGAAAAAAAAATGTGAATGAGTATATATATATATATATATATATATATATATATATATATATATATATATATATATATTGTACTGGCCGAATAATGAAACCCGGTCATCGAGCTTGAATATTCGGTCCAGTCCGGAAGTTAAAGATAATAAGATCGCCTAATTAAGGGATATTAATATTATCCTTAATTAAATCCTGATATTATCTGAAATAACCTTATCTAGTTAAAAGAGATAATATCCCTTAAATTAAGGAATCACATCTCAAAATAGATTTAAGAGATAGAAAGAGATAAATCAGATCTCTAAAAAATATGGGAATCCCAATATAAAAGGAGGAGTACCCATGATACAAACTCACTTTTCACTGAACTCCGGTGACTCTCTCTTAAGCGTATTGGAGAAACTAGCTCGGCCAAGAGACTATCAGACGGTCCTTGCTCCCTAGTATTCATCAGATACAAAATTAAGAGATCGAGATCACCACGGCCAAGGGTTGAACTGAGAACTACGTCTGGCTTTGATTCCCATCGGGATACGTAGGACCGAAATATTATGTTCTGTCAAGTCAGTCTGAAACAACCCCCTATTATTCACCCTTGGTCTGACGTTTACGACGAGGTTCCGGTAAACCGGATCTCGGCAGGAACATTTGGCGCCCACCGTGGGGCCGAGGTGAAACTTTCCCCGGTTCCACAAGAAAGCTTAATGGTGACCACACGGAATGGTCTGCGAGGAGGGGCGAGCAGCATGAATCATGAGGACCATGAGACTTCGAACGCCCAGAACCACGACAATCATCTTTCCTCCCCCCTCAATGAAGACAGCCCTCGGTTGGGAGAAATTATGGAACAGCTTAAGCAGCTGCGGAAAGAGAACGAGGAGATACGCGCACAAAATCAGAAGCTTTTAAGAGCTCGGAAAAGAGAAAGGTCCCTAACACCTTCCGACGAAGAGCAATCCTCACCTGAGGCTGGCCAGAAGGATCCTCCGGCGCACTCTCCTCGGGGAACTAACCGAGCATCCAAAACTAAACCTCCTATGGGGGTTTCAGAAGTCAAGTCTCACGCAGAAAGGACTAGCCTGAAAGGAAGGACATCGGACTGGCGCCCGAGGTTGCCCTTTACTGATGACATTAATGAGGTAACCGTGCCTAGCCATTTTAAGCCCCTTAACATCGACAAATTTAATGGTACCACTGACCCAACCGAGCATGTGGAGTCCTTTATTTCCTCGATTTACTTGGTGACTGATTCAGAGGCCGTCATGTGCAAAGTCTTTCCAACCACTTTGCAAGGTCCAGCTCTAACCTGGCTAACAAATCTGCCACCTCGGTCGATTGATTCCTTTGACGTGCTTATAACTAAGTTCACCGCGCAATTTGCAGCAAGCCGAAGGCACAAAAGGCACTCGGTCTCACTGGTAAATTTCAAACAGGAAAAGAATGAATCACGAGATTACATGGCTCGTTTCAATGCTAAGAAGATTTTGATTCCCAATATGAGTTCGGAACTCTGCCTCCACACCGTCATGGGCGGTCTGAGGCCAGGGCCATTCTTCGAGTATTTATCTCGGAAACCACCGAGAGACTTTGAAGAGTTGCAGGAAAAGGCTACAGGTTTCATGAACTCGGAAGAGATGATGGAATTCAAAAGGAAAGAGAGAAGTTTCGAGGACAAGAGCTCGGCCTCGAACAAAGAAAAAAACAGGGGGGCTGATCCACAAAGGGCCCAAAGGACCAATGAAAGGGAATTCTCGGATAGGCAACCCAGGTACCAATCTTATACTCCGTTAAATCGATCTCGGGCAGCCGTCCTCCATGAAGTGTGAAATGCCGAGCTACTTACCCTACCTCGACCATCCAAAACACCGGCCAATGCTGATAGAAGCAAAGAATGCATGTGGCATCAAAACTATGGTCACTCCACTGAGGAGTGTAGGGCAGCCCGGAAAAAGATTGAGGATTTGGTACAAGCAGGTCGTCTTGATCGTTTTGTCCGCTGAGATGATAATGGTGGTGGACGGCCCGATCGCAGACGACGGAGACACGGTCCCGACAACCGAAACCGAGATGCAAACCTGCAAGGAAACCATCAGGGCGAAGACCGGTTAAATAACCAAAGGACCCCTGTTGATGAATCGGAAGGAGGAATCAGGGGGATCATCAACACAATCTCGGGAGGATTCGTAGGTAGAGGCGCAACAAGCTCGGCTCGGAGGCGTCATGTAAAAGCCCTCCGATCTGTTAACACGGTGTCTGGAAGGCCCCCGAGAGCAAGACCCCCCATAACATTCACAGATGATGATTTCCAAGGGGTAGATCCAAATCAAGATGACCCAATGGTGATAACGGTCGAGATGGCCAACTTCTCGGTCAGACGAACACTTATTGACCAAGGGAGCTCGGCCGATATTTTGTACCTGGAAACCTTCAAGAAACTAGGAATTCCAGAAAAGCTAATAAAGGAGCAGGAAGACAAACTAGTAGGGTTCGCTGGGGAACAAGTCAAGACCCGAGGTTACATAGACCTCTTGACAACGTTTGGAGAAGGAAAACTCTCCAAGTCCGTGTCGGTCAGGTACGTTATTGTAGATGTCAGCACGTCATACAATATCCTCATTGGAAGACCGATGTTGAATGAACTCGGAGCGATTGTCTCTACCCCACACCTGACAATGAAATTCCCAGCCGACTCTGGGGAGATAATTGTAGTCTGGGCTGACCAAAAGCTAGCCAGACAATGCTATGTGGACAACCTAAAGGCTACCCGCCACCAGGACGGCCCAAAGAATACCGAGGATGGCAAAGCAGAGGTGGTAAGCTCGGTCAGCTCAGTAACTTCATCCAGCTCGGTAGGTATGTTTGAACTGGACCCGAGAACGGAGATGTACGAGTCCAGGGCCGAACCAACAGAGTCTTTATAAAGGTTCCAGTTGGGAGCCCATCCCGAACAGTGCACCCAAGTCGGTGGTCAACTTGGCCCCTTACTCAAAGAGAGGCTTCACGCGGTCCTAAGGAAGAATGCTGACCTGTTTGCCTGGAAGACATCGGATATGCCGGGCATAGATCCAAATTTCATATGCCATAAGCTATCCGTATGTCCCGAAGCCAAGCCTGTATCTCAGAGAAAAAGAAAACTTGGCGAGGAGAGGCACCGAGCAGTAGCCGAGGAGACCTCCAAACTAGTCAAAGCAAATTTCATCCGAAAGGTGAAATACCCTACTTGGCTGGCCAACGTGGTGTTAGTTAAGAAGGCCAACGGTAAATGGCGGATGTGCACTAACTATACTGACCTCAACAAGGCATGCCCAAAGGATTCCTATCCCCTGCCCAACATTGACAGACTCGTGGATGGGGCCTCAGGTTACAGAGTTTTGTCCTTTTTGGACGCTTATTCAGGTTATAACCAGATCAGGATGCATCCACCCGACGAAGAAAAAACAGCATTTATGACTGACGGGGCAAACTACTGCTACCGAGTAATGCCCTTCGACCTAAAAAATGCTGGTGCAACATATCAAAGGCTTATGGACAAGGTTTTCGCCAATCAAATCGGAAAGAACTTATAAGTATATGTTGATGACATGGTGGTGAAATCGGAAGATCCGAGCCAACACCATGCCGACCTCGAAGAAATTTTCGGCCAGCTCAGAAAGTACAACATGAGGCTAAATCCAGAAAAATGCTCTTTTGGTGTACAAGGAGGAAAATTCTTGGGATATATGCTAACACATCGGGGGACTGAAGCTAATCCGGATAAATGCAAAGCCGTCATGGAAATGCGAAGTCCTCGGAATGTGAAAGAAATTCAGAGGCTAGCCGGCCGATTAGCCTCCCTATCCCGCTTTCTCCCGAAGTCCGCAGAGAAGGCAAGACCTTTCTTCCAGCTCTTGAAAAAACCAAAGGAGTTCATTTGGACTGAAGAGTGTGAGAAGGCCTTTTAAGATCTAAAACTCTTCTTAGCATCTCCCCCAATCCTCACTCGGTCTCAGCTCGGCAAAGATCTGTACCTGTACCTCTCCGTCAATGATTGCGCAATCAGTGCAACGATCATCCAGGAAGAGGAAGAGCAACAGATGCCGGTGTACTATGTCAGTAGGATCCTGAAAGACGCGGAAACGCGATATCAAGTAATTGAAAAACTGGCCCTCGCCTTAGTTATGGCAGCTCGGAGGTTACGACCCTATTTCCAGTCTCACCAAGTCATAGTCAAGACTGATCATCCAATAAAGCAAGTACTCAGGAAACCTGATCTAGCCGGACGAATGATAGCTTGGTCAGTAGAATTATCAGAATTCGGTCTACGGTATGAATCGAGGGGGCCAATGAAAGCACAATGCCTCTCTGATTTCATTGCCGAGCTCTCTTCCAAACCGAGGTCAGAATCCTTCATCTGGCTCCTATATGTTGACGGATCATCTAACTTGAAAGGAAGCGGGGCTGGAATAATTCTCGAAGGACCTGATGACCTAATCCTCGAGCAATCTTTAAAGTTTGGGTTCACTGCTTCAAACAACCAAGCAGAATATGAAGCCCTTATTACTGGACTAATGTTAGCTAAAGAAATTGGGGTTTAGGAACTAAAATGCCGAAGTGACTCACAACTTGTAACAGGACAAGTGTTGGGAAATTATCAGACAAAGGACCCCCAACTAACCAGATATCTCTGCAAGGTTAATAGCCTCATTTCTGAATTTGAGCATTTCTCCATTGAGCACATACCTCGGGAAGAAAATTCCAGGGTAGATCTGTTGTCCAAATTGGCTAGCACCAAGAGGGTTGGCCAACTAAGAACTTTCATTCAAGAAAACCTCCTTGAGTCGAGCATAAAAAGTGCCGAAGTGACAATGACCGAGCACTATTATCGGGGCTGGATGACTCCAATTTGGGAGTATTTGACCTCAGACAAACTACCTGATGACCCAAGGGAGGCGAGGCGAGTCCGTCTGAAATCTTGCCACTACACCGTCCTAGACGGTGAGATGTACAAAAGAGGATTCTCCAGGCCATTACTGAAGTGCCTCACAAAGGAGCAGTTCGAGTACGTAATGGATGAGATGCACCGAGGAATCTGTGGAATGCATTCGGGTGGCCGATCTCTGGCAGCTCGGGTCCTACAAGCAGGGTTTTACTGGCCAACCATGAGACTGGATTGTGCTACTTGGACTAGTAGGTGAAAGCCCTGTCAGAAGTACGCCAACATAGCTCGTGCTCCAAGAGAAGAACTCCACTCCATGTTCTCACCTTGGCCCTTTACCATGTGGGGGATGGATATAGTCGGTCCTTTCCCAATGGCCAAAGGTCAAGTCAAGTTCCTCCTGGTAGGTGTAGACTACTTCACCAAGTGGATTGAAGCAGAATCATTGGCTACGATAATTGCCAAAAAGGTCCAGAATTTTGTATGGAAAAACATCATATGCAGGCATGGCCTTCCTTATGAAATTGTTACAGACAACGGAAAGCAATTCACCGATAAGGAGCTTGGAGAGTTCTACTCCAACCTCGGGATTAAACATAAAGTGACCTCGGTTGAGCATCCACAAACAAATGGCCAAGCAGAGGCAGCCAATAAAGTCATTTAAAATGAACTCAAAAGAAGGTTAGGACAATCAAAAGGGGCTTGGGTTGAACAATTGCCAAGCATCCTATGGGCTTACCATTTGTCACCATAGTCTTCAACGGGTGAAACATCGTTCAAGCCAACCTATGGGACCGATGCAATGATTCCAGTTGAGCTCGATGAACTCTCTTGCCGAAGGCAGTTTCACGATCAAAGTAAAAACGAAGAAGAACTCCGAGTTGAGCTTGACATGGTCGAGGAAGTCCGAGATACGATAAAAATCAGAGACGAGCTGTGCAAGCAAAAAGCAACTCGGAAGTACAACTCGAGGTTGCACCCAAGGGAATTTGTGCAAGGTGACTTAGTGCTGAGACTGCAAAACGACGCGAGAAAAGACCCCGGAGAGGGTAAGCTCGCGGCAAACTAGTCAGGCCCGTTCAGGATAGTAGAAAATCTAGGAAACGGTGCCTACAGGCTAGAAGAATTGTCAGGAAAGTCGGTTCCAAGAACATGGAACACTTCCCACCTTAAGTTTTATTTTAGCTAAGGTTAGAGGTGATGCACTCTTTTTCCTATCTCGGTCTTTTTCCCACGAGGTTTTGACCGAGAAGGTTTTAACGAGGCACACCAGAAAAAATAAATAAATAAAATCATTTTCAATTGAGCTATTATGCAAAAATACGGCGTTAAAACTGCCAAAGACCTAAAGAGGCTGACCGAGCTAAAATGCCGAGCCTATAAAGGTAAAAAACAGCTAAAGACCTAAAGAGGCTGAGGCTGACCGAGCTAAAATGTCGAGCCTATAAAGGTAAAAAACAGCTAAAGACCTAAAGAGGCTGACCGGGCTAAAATGCCGAGCCTAAAAAGAGCTAAAGACCTAAAGAGACTGACCGAGCTAAAGTCGACCGAGTTGAGGTCGAAATGCCGAGCCTATAAAGGTAAACAGCTAAAGACCTAAAGAGGCTGACCGAGCTAAAATGCCATGCCTATAAAGGCAAATCACGTAACACGTTGAAACTAAACAAGTACTTAGAAAAACAAATGCAAAAAAGTAAGCCGCATGTAAGTCCATTAATAACAACGGGCCAAGCCCAGAATACATAAGAAGTCAAAATAAAAAGGGCACCGCCCAAAATACATAAGCGACGTGTTAATACAATGTCAGGAGTCAAGGTCATCGGCATTGGGAGGGATGATAACAGATTGAACAGGTGGGCCCACTTCACCTTTGGGTCCCTCCTCGGCCGTTTGACCCTCACCCTCTTCCCGTGGGTTACGGCCTCCTCGTCCTCATCCTCCAACTCGGCCAATGGAACAAGGATTCCTTCTCGGTTAAAATCCTTGTCCACATCGGCACAGGAGAAGTCAGCAGTCGGATTGAAATGCTGAAGTTGCTTCACGGCTCGGGAGAAACCGTTAACATGCTCCCTCATGATAGAAGTCTCAGGTCAGCCAAATCCGCACGGAGCCTCAAATTCTCCTCATTCTCGGTCTTCAGCAACTTCTGCAGCTCAAGATCGGCTTCCTTCTCGACTTGAAGCCCTTCCACAATGTTTTGAAGGTTGAGCCGGTCGGCTCTTTCCATTTCTAGCTTGGCTATAAGGGTGGTATTGCCCCTTTCCAGCTCTGCCTTTTGGGCCTTCAGCTGACCGATAACCCGGCCTTGCTCCTCACACTTAGTCAAGGCCTGAGAGAGCTCGTCTCTCACCCTCAAGGCTCGAGCCGCATCTGCTCTCATCACCTCCATCTTCTTAACATTATCAATAAGTTGTTGTCTCCAGAAGCGGGTGATTGAGGCGATGCGAAGAGCATAGGCAGCAGCTGCCTCCATACTTTCCCCAGGACCTTGCTCCAACAAGAGTCGGGCATCAGACGGCTTCAGTACTTGGCCATCAATCAGGCCTGCACGGTCAAACTCATTCCCCCAGAGCGAGCTGATCCCCGGATTGCAGTTCTCAGTATACCATTTGATGTCCGAAGAGAGATCGGTCACCATGGGAGCGTCGCTCGACCGTCTAGCAGCAGCAGGAGTCTCTTCAATCATCAGCAGGGGAGGAGGGCATCTAATTGGAACCTCGGACGCCAGGTCTTCCCGAGCCCTCTTCGGAGGACGAGTACTCAAGTTAGAAGCTTCGCCAAACTTCTTCTTCTTACCCTTAACATTTGAAGCGACAGCTGATCCGCCAGCTGCTTGACTAGCTGACTTCTTCATCAGGGCCTTGTAGTTGAACTTCCCCATTATCACTGCAAGAAGGAAATCGGTCAAGAAAAATAAGTATGCTACAGGGTAAATTACCACTTATCAACAAAAAGTTACTTACATTCAAAATCAGCTTGCCGAGTGGAGGAAGCCCTAAGCTTTAAAAGCCTTCCACAAGGCAATGGCCGAGGACACAATTTCAGGACCTCGACGTCAGCTCGCTCCTGAGAGGTCATGCAGTCGAGGTCATAGCCAGAAAATTTGGAAGGGTGTGGTTGCCAGTAGAAAGGAAATTTAGGGTTCCCGGCCAAGTCGAAAAATACAGACTCATTACCCTCTAGAGGTCGGATTTTGAAGAAATCCGACTTGAAAAATTTGTATGAACTCTTATAGAGTCCAATGATCCCTCTCTCAATCCCACTCAAAGAGATCCAACCAACTCGGTCCCCGAAGCGAACTCGGTAAAAGTACAGGAACTTTGGAGCTGTGGCCTCTATTCCTAGCTGGCCACATAGAATTTGAAAGGCTTTCAGAAATGCCCAGCTATTCGGATGAAGTTGGGTAGGACCAACGTTCATAGCTCGCAAAATTTCGCATTCGAATGGACTGAAGGGAATAGAAAGCCCAATTTGTTCAAAGAAGGTTTTATATACATATGTGAAGGGTGGCTCAGATGAAGGAGGGCAAAGGAACACATGCTCATCCTCGCCGCAAGGAAGGCATTCTACAATACCTCGTTTAACTGTAACCTTATGTTTCATAGCTTCAAGAGAATCAAAATCCCTAAAATTAGAGTGAAATCCAGCAACATCAGGTTTTACCCAGAAATACCCAGGAATGATAATTTCTGGGTTGGGAACCCTGGGCATCCTAGACACACGCCTGCGACGCTTGGGAACAACAATAGCGTCTAGAGCAGCAGAGCTAAAGAAGAAGAAGAAGACCCCTATCACCCCCGCCACCGCGAGAGGAAGAGGGAGAAGAATGGGGAGAGCCCCCAATCAGATGAAGTTCAGGCTCCACGATTTGAACCCCAGAATAAGCATTCTGGGATACCTCAAATGAAGCTTCCATGGATGAAGAGTGAAGAAGAAGGAGCAGGAGGAGGAGGAGGAGGAGGAGGAGGAGGAGGAGGAGGAGGAGGAGGAGGAGGAGGAGGAGGAGGAGGAGAGGAGGAGGAGGAGGAGGAGGAGGAGGAGGAGGAGGAGGAGGAGGAGGAGGAGGAGGAGGAGGACGAGGAAGAAGACGACGAAGAAGACGATGAAGAAGAGGAGGAAGAAGAGGAGGAAGAAGAGGAAGAGGAGGAAGAAGAAGAGGAAGAAGAGGAAGAAGAAGAAGAGGAAGAGGAAGAAGAAGACGAGGAAGAAGAAGAAGAAGAAGAAGAAGAAGAAGAAGAAGAGGAAGAAAAAGAGGAGGAAGAAGAGGAGGAGGAAGAAGAAGACGAGGAAGAAGAAGAAGAAGAAGAAGAAGAAGAAGAAGAAGAGGAAGAAAAAGAGGAGGAAGAAGAGGAGGAGGAGGAAGAATCGTCACGTCATTGAAAATCTTTTATTCTTATCCAAATCACCTTAAAAGTCATTATTTGTGATTGATTGATAGTATAAAAAACTTTACACTAACAGTATATATCAATTAAACTCTTATGTAATTATATATTAATTAATATTTCAATTTTTGTATAAATTATAATTTAACATGATATACTTTTTTTTTGGACAAAAATTTAACATGATATACAACATCTTATAAATTTTAACTTTTGATTTGATAATATTAAATTTTTAAAACAATTATCTGAAAAACTATCAAATTATAGCATTAATTTAAGAAAACAATTTAAATAAGAAATAATATAAATAACCAATTTTTAAATTAATTTAAAAAATCATGATTAAAATAAGTATTATAACAACTAATTAGTATTTGAATTTTGGTAAAAAAAAATTAGTATTTGATTTAATTTAAAAAATGTAACAAACTAAATAAGATATAATAGCAAATAATGTAGACGGTTCAAAAATTAGTACTAGTCATTATATAAGTTGGTGTTTGGATTAAATGCAAAAAATATATTATTTAAATAATTAACTATTTGTATAATTGATTATAATAGAATCATTTTTATGTTTAAATGTATTCGTTGAAAAATGATTTTATGATAATCTTGGATTATATAAAAATAACTTTTATACATTAAGTAATATAAAATAATATGAAATTATTTGTGTAATTTAATAATATTTATTTGGTAATAAAATTTTAGAGGTAAATTGAGAGAAAAAAATATTTGATTTCAAAACAATTTAGCAAATTTTTTAAATAAGCTTTAAATTGGTACATTCTCTAAACATTGTAATTTTGCTTTTAAAAAAATTTTGTTTCAATCCACCATATGTGGTTCAAGTGACTAGTAACATGGGTCCCTTAATCATATGTTCAGGGCTTGGATCCTGGTGACATGGATAGAACTGCATACGTGGGTAGAGGGGTTGTCATTTAACTAGTACTCTACATCTTCGAGGATCAGTCCTACGATTATCGACTGTGGAAATACGCTGGGTTTCATCCCGGACCAAAAAAAAATTGTTTCGATATTACTAAAAATACTCTAAACATTCGTCCTAAAAAATAAAAGAAAAAATGAAAAAAAAAAAGTAAGGATCCAGTAATTATAATAATTAATTAGCAAGTTTAGAAATGCATCTAAAAAAACTTTAATTTCAATATATTGTCAATATAAAAAAAAATTTACATTATCAAGTATCAATCAATCACGTATCACCGCTCATGTATAACTTTTAAATTAATTTTGTTAAGAGTCAAACATTTTTAATAATGTAATAATATATGATTTATTGACAATGTGAAAAATATTTACACTAATAGTATATTATAATTAATTTCTTATTAAAAGATAAACTATTACCCGAATTTGCTTGATATAGATGATGTCATTTGGCGCACTAAACAGATTCTGTAAAATAGCTCAAGTTCCAGGGTGAGTACTCAAATTTACTAGATAGTGATTGATTAAAAGTAAAAATCTGAAAATTAGTTTTAAAAAAATAGTACACATTATTAAATTTAGTATTAGTGATCAGAAATTATTCAATGTCAAAATCAAAAGGAGAAAGTCTTGGATGGACACAAACCCGATACCTCATCTTTAGACACATCTAATTAAATTATGATGACACATCAAAGTTTAATATATATTTAATTTAAAATTAAAAAAAGGTTCAAAAAAAAATCAAATAAAAAAAAGGAAAAATTGGTTTCATCTCTCCCATCCAGCAGTCTCTCTCTCCTCATTCATCCCCTACCTTCGACCTCCATTGATTCCACCTTACCCAGTATTCATGCTCCCAACTCTTTACATTATGGCAACAGAAAAAAAATAATATAAGTATATTAAATTTGACGAGGCTGGTCAATTTGATAGAAATTACATTCTCAGTATAATCCAAACTCCAAAAAGACGGTGATGGTGGCGCTGGGCATCTCTACTCCCCACCTGGAACCCTACCCTTGTTTCAATCCCTGCCCTTTTTCAGTCAAGTTAATTTCGATTATTGGATTTACTTAATCCATCATAAACAAAACCACAATCGACGTTGTTGAGAAGCCTCAACGTCCCATTAAAAAAAAACTCAAAATTATTAAAATCTAATCGTGTTATTGGCGTAAGCGATTACCTTAAAACGACAGAAAATTTTAAAACTTAAACATTGTCATACCGAGGTGTCAACATGTCTAAACATACATGCACATACATATATAGATAGACATCATATCCAGCATACAGTCATACAGTACTATCGAGGGAATCCCATCAGTAGGACCCCAAATAAGTACAAACTGATAATCAAACTGAAAATAAGAGCAACATCCCAAAGAGACAAGACGCACTGGCCGTATAATCTCTACTCAACTACTCGAATCCCCTGCCCGTCCTCCATCATCTGGCTCATAAGGGGTTCCATCTAGCTCCTACATAGCTGGCTCCTCCACCGAGTCTTCTTATCGCGATCACATAAATAAAACATACACAACAGCAAGAAGAAAATGGATAAGAAACAATATAACGTCAAAAGTGGAAAGGGTTTAGCAACATTTAATTCTATAACAGCACACAAACATTCACCTCCAAAAGTATAAGTATATATATATATATGTGACACAGTCATCCTCAATCCATATCTAGGATATTTCCTCTATCCTCCATCATGATGCAATGCAAATGATGTATAAATCATCTCATCAGGTATCGGTCATATATGGATATCACATCAATAGAATCAACACGTCCCGGAGTCCCCGGCACACACCCTTGTCCGCGGATGAAGGATGTCCATGCAAAGCAATGGCACTATAGCTGCACAATCCGGTGCACACCTCTGAACCATGGTCAGGGTGCTCATGCAACGCATGAACTATAGCTGCAACTAAAATGAAATCATGTCTGGGACGGTTCGCTGTTAGCCTAAACCCCGGGAATTCTCCCTCCGATGAATAGACCCCACACGACCATGTTTCAGATCCACCAGACCATGTTTCAGGTCAACCATATCACAGACCATGTTTCAGGTCACCCCCTAGTGCCCTAACCATCTCATAAGTAACCTCAATAAAATCTCATCTCATCATCATCATATCTCAGTAATCATCTAGCTTAGGCACTACTAACACATAATACGAATTCCCCAATACATCATCATGTCCCAACATAACTTATCATTTACTCAATCTCTAATCACAATCATACCATCATGTCATCAAAATCATCATCATTACCAACATGTCAAAAAATCATCACTTCCAAAATAATAATCATTACCGATTCATAATAATATAATAAAATAATAATCACAACATTCATAACATCATCATCCATCAATTACCAAATTCACATAGATCAGTCAAACAGTTAATCATCAAATAATAATAAAATTATATATATATATATATATATATTTGTAAAGTCGATAAACGCACAATTTCTATATCATCATTGGTACCACTAGGTAGTCCCCAATGTGATATGGACATTGTTCGTTACTCGCTTTCGTGTAGGGTTTAGGTCGCCCTACGTCATTATCGAATTAAATGCAACCGCGTCGTTTCCGACGTTAAATGGTTTCTTTCCCTCACCTGAGAGTCGCGCGCTAACTGAAACAAGACGAAACGAACTAAAACGAAGCGTCCTCGAACTACTCGAATCTGTCTCGCCTAGAAACAAGTTTCCAAAGCTCCGATATTCCTCCTAAACATCATATTTGAAAGGCACAAAGTAAGGAACTCAAAAACTGCAGTAACATTGATAAATCCGCCACTGTTCTGGCTCAATATCTCCAAATATATACCTCTGATTAAAAAACTAACCGTTGAGTTTAAATAACTACATTTTCTTTACCTTCTCTGAATATTTCAGCTCGATCCAACGGTGAACGAGTCTGGATCGAACCTTCCAATGTGATTGTCAGGAGCTACTCGAGTTGGTTTTCCTTCCTTCTTTCGAGTTGAATAACTCTCACTCTGGGAAACATGCAGACATTTCAACCGTTGGATATGGAATACTCTTAGTTCCTAACCTCCCTCTAAATTTGAACAAGATCTAACGGTTAAAAGGGTCATGGTGAAAGGTTTTCAGAAGTTGTTCCACCAAGCTTTCAGTTTTTCAGCAATGGGAGGCTTGGGTTTTGGATAGATTTCTTCCTCTTTTCTCCATTTTTCTCTCTAGTTTTCTCTCCTACTTTCTCTCTATCTTTTCCTCTCTTATCACTCTTTGTTTCTGCTCTGGAAAATCCAACAAAATGGCTCAAATGAGGGGTGAAAACCCCTTTTATTTCTTTCTTGACGGAGCATTGGCGCTCAGCGCCCAAAACTGTTGAAAAATGACTCTTGTATGTTTTGATTAATGACTAAACTTAAGCATTGGTTAAACTTTGATTCACTAATCATTTGCCAAGATTACATGTTATGAAAAGATCATTTAGTGCAAGGATATGAATTCAAATGATCAAATGAGAAAGTCAAAGGCAAAGCAAGGATCATGATTGGAATTCTTGAAGATGAAAAAACCACAAGTGAAGATTCAAGGAATCTCAAGGAAATGAAATTAGAATGTATTATGTAAAGAAAAGCTTTACTTATTTTCTTTGATTTAGCTCTCTAAAAAATAACCAAATTCAAAATGGTTTTCATAAATTAAAACAAAACTTAAAAATAAAAAAAGGTTAAATGAAAGATCCGTACATCTATGTACTTTCAGTTAATTAACTACTTTTTAATGAAAACCTATGTGTACATCAATGTATACATCGATTGATTCTAGAACAACTTGATATGTATGCAATATAAGATTCTGTAAATCGATTTGTACATCGATGTATAGAGTGAATAGAAGCCAGTGATTTCTGAAACAAACATACAATTGATTGTTACGTCAATGTATAAGGCCAAACAGAGACCAAGAAAGTTTTTCATATACATTACATCGATTTGTACATCGATGCATACACAGAACAGAAGTAGAATCTCATATTTACAAAGAGCCAATCGATTGACACATCGATGCATAGGCCCAAACAGAGGCAAAGACTTTTTTGAAATGATTATGCAATCGATTGAGCAATCGATGTAAAAACTTCTGGGCTGCTGATGCTTGTGATTTTTAAGAACACAATCGATGTACACATCTGTGTATCAATGAGAATCAAGAACTTCCAAGAATCCAGTCGATTGATCACTCGATGTACACAATACAAAAATTATAAATCTTGTTTAATACATCGATTAGACAATAGATTGACTGACAGAATCAATTTTTATTTAAAAGTTTGTTCTGATCTTTACTAACTTTTAAAGTGTGCCCCGGGATCTATTTTTACACACACCTATATAAAGGCTTGGACAAACGTTTTTCAAAATAATAAATTCATTCAATTCGGAAAGTTTACATGAAATTGAGAGAGGACTTTTTCATTGAGAATAGTTAAAGTCTTTTCTGATAGTGCTTCAAGTTGTAATTTCTGATTTCTTAGAATCTGTAATTCAATTCTTTTACTGAGAAAGGAAGAATAAATGAGAGAATGTGCCTCTCTGAGTATTGATCTAAGAGTATAAGAAACTCTTTGAGGTTTGACAAGAGTATAAGGGACTCTTAGGGATTACAATATTGCTTTTTCTGGAAAGCTGTCACAGGATAGAAGGAACCTGAGTTGTGAAGTTTTGTAATTGATTCTTGATTGATAGTGGACGAAACTCACAAGTGATTGTGGGGACTGGATGTAGGTTATCAGAGGAGATAGCTAAACCAGGATAAATCTCGGTTTACATTTCTCTCTATCTCTTAACTTCTTTAACTGCTTTAAATTGTTGAATGTATGTGGTTAAGTCTTAGTTAAAGAAAATTTTGTGTTTGTTCTAATATGAAAAACTATCTTTCATCAATCTTTCTTGATAAAGAATCAAGTCTTAAATCAAATAACTTTGCAAAAACTTGTTTTGTTTTTTTGGTTGGCAAAACCTTTTTAAAAGTTTAGAAAAGTGTCAGTTTTCTCTTAAAGAGGAAAAAGTTTTCAGATATCTTACATACTCAATCCCCCCCCCCTGAGTATTAGAAGACACAACCAACAAGTGGCATCAGAGCTTTCACTCTTATGTAAAGCCTAACATCTTAAGAGGATGACTTCAAATGACATGTTGGGAGAAGGGGCTTCTCTAGCAAGACACCCTACATTCAATGGCACTGCCTATATGTATTGGAAAGAAAGGATGTTAATATTCCTCGAGGCAATTGGTCTTAATGTATTGGATGCTGTTGAGAATGGTCCATACATCCCTCATAATCTTGATGCAAATGGCACTAAGACAAATAAGCCAAGAGCTTATTGGGATGATGAGGACAAGAAAAGAGTAGGTTATAATGCTAAAGCTAAGAATATTATAACTGCTGCTTTGAGTTATGGTGAATTTTTCAGTGTCTCAAATTGTAAGATGGCAAAACAAATGTGAGATACGCTGCAAGTTACTCATGAAGGGACAAGTGATGTGAAGAGAGCAAGAACGAATTCACTCATGCACGAGTATGAAATCTTTCACATGAAGAAAGATGAAGACATTAATGATATGCAAAGAAGGTTCACCCATATTGTGAATCAACTAAATGGACTTGGAAAGACTATCTCAGATGAACAACAAATCAACGAAGTTATGAGATACTTGACAAGAGAATGGCAACCAAAGATCACTGCTATAGCTGAAGCTCAAGACTTAGAATCTATGAACATTACTACACTGTTTGGAAAGCTTAAAGAACATGAGATGGAACTTCATAGATTGAATGATCATGAAGAGGAGAAGAAAAGGAAAGGCGTGTCACTAAAGGCTCATATCTCCAAAGAAGTTCATGACAGTGATGAAGATGAAGAACTTGAGGAGAATGAAGATTTTGAAGAAGATATGGGACCGATGGTCAGAAAACTCAAGAGGTTTCTCAAAAAGAAGAAAACCTTCAACAAAAAGCCCTCAAACTTCTTTTCAAAAAAGAATCTCTCAAAAGTTGAAAGTTCAAATACAAATGTAAAATGCTACGAATGTGGAAAAACTGGACATTACAAAAATGAGTATCCAAGGCTTCAAAAGAAGGACAAGCATGACAACTTTGATTCCAAAGACAAGAAGAACAAAAAGCCAAGAAGAGCATATATAGCATGGGAGGAGAATGACATGGATTCCTCCGAAGAACCTGAGAAAGAAGAGGCAAATCTTTGCTTTATGACCAGTCATCAAAGTGACACAGAAATTGAAGATGAGGTAAATGATCTTCCCCTACTTATGATGAACTGCAAGATGCCTTTGATGAATTGCATAGTGAATATCTAAAAATTGCTAAGCAACTCATATCATGTAGAAAAGTATTTGCTAAACAATGTAATGATTATGCATCTCTTCAAATTAAGAATAAGGAATTGGAAGCTAAAAATAGTAAGCTAAATGCATCTAGCTCTACATGTTCCAATTGCAATATACTTGAAAAAGAGGTTGAAAACCTGAAAACCACTCTCTCTAAATTTACTCTAGGAAGAGATAATCTTAATGCAATTCTTGGACAACAAAATGGTGTATATGATAAAGCTGGAATAGGATATCAATAGCAATGCATGAAAAATATTTTAAGAAACTTTTTGTTGCATCGAAGTCATCTACTAGTCCTTTTGTCAAATGTTTCTATTGTACTAGAAAAGGACACACTGCTTCTACATGCTATTTTGGAAATCCTTCAAGGATAAATGTTAAGAAAATATGGGTTTCTAAGGGAACACGTGTGATGACTAACAACAAAGGACCCAACCAGATTTGGGTACCTAAAGGAAAAGTTTGAAAATCTATTTTGTAGGCGTGTTGGAAGGCCAAGAATGTTAAATGGTACATTGATAGTGGCTGTGCCAAGCACATGATACGTGACAAGCAAGTTTATAACATTCACTCCAAAATCTAGTGGAAGTATTACATATGAAGACAATAACAAAGGGAGGATACTGGGTATTGGCAACATAGGAAGTGACTCAACAACAATTGTTGAAGATGTACTATATGTTGAGGGATTAAAGCATAATCTCTTGAGTATAAGTCAGTTCTGTGACAAAGTACAAGGTAAAATTCAACTCCAATAGCTGTATGATAGAAAATCCATGAGAGGAACAAAATAATGAACTACCTAAGGAGTGGAGAATTGTAAAGAATCATCCCTTGGACAACATCATTGGTGAAATATCCAAAGGGGTAACTACTAGACACTCTTTAAGAAATGCATGCAACCACATGGCCTTTGTCTCTCAAATTGGACCGAGAATTATTAATGATGCTATTTTTGATGATAATTGGATCATGGCAATTCAAGAAGAATTAAATCGCTTTGAAAGAAACAAAGTTTGGAAACTTGTTCCAAAACCCAAGGATAAACAGATAATTGGTACAAAATGGGTGTTTAGGAACAAACTTGATAAGAATGGCATTATAATTAGGAATAAGGCTAGATTAGTAGCTAAAGGATATAATCAAGAAGAAGGCATATATTATGATGAAACTTATGCACCTGTGGCTAGGCTAGAAGCTATAAGAATGTTGCTAGCATATGCATGTATTATGAATTTCAAATTATATCAAATGGATGTTAAGAGTGCATTCCTTAATGGTTTTATACAAGAATAGGTATATGTTGGTCAACCACCAGGCTTTGAAATAAATGATTTTCCAAACAATGTTTATGCACTCACCAAAGCCTTGTATGGACTTAAACAAGCTCTAAGAGCTTGGTATGAAAGACTAAGCAACTTTCTATTACAAAAGGTTTCACTAGAGATAAGGTTGACACAACACTTTTCACAAAAAGAAAATGTCAAAATATACTATTTGTACAAATATATGTTGATGATATTATATTTGGTGCTACTAATGATTCATTGTGTAAGAAATTTTCCAAGTTGATGCAAAATGAATTTGAGATGTCCAAGATGGGAGAACTCACTTTCTTCTTGGGACTTCAAATTAAACAATGCAATGATGGAACCTTCATAAGCCAAGCAAAGTATTGCAAGGAACTATTGAAGACGTTCGGCATGGAGAATGCAAAGGAGATGGCAACTCCAATGGGCCCATCATGTTACTTGGATAAGGATGAAAAAGGTAAAACAATAGATATATCCAAATATAGAGGTATAATTGGCTCCTTACTTTACCTTAAAGCTAGTAGGCCAGATATAATGTTTAGTGTTTGCATGTGTGCAAGATATCAATCAAACCCCGAGGAATCTCATTTAACAGCTGTAAAGAGAATCATGAAATACTTGCTAGGAACTAAAGACATGGGTTTATGGTATGCTAAGGGATCAACTTGTAATCTAATATGATACTCTGACTCTGACTTTGCTGGATGCAAGTTAGATAGGAAGAGTACTAGTGGAACCTGCCACTTTCTTGGGAACTCATTAGTTTCCTAGTTTAGTAAGAAACAAACAAGTGTGGCTTTGTCAATTTCTGAAGCGGAATATGTTGCAGCAAGAAGGTGTTGTGCATAAATCCTTGGATGAAGCAACAACTCATTGACTATGGTGTTCACTTAGAGAAAGTGCCAATCAAATGTGACAACACTAGTGCTATAAACCTAACTAAAAATCCTATAATGCATTCTAGAATCAAACATATTGAAATAAGACATCATTTTATAAGAGATCATATACAAAATGGAGATATAGTTGTTGAATATGTTGACACATCTAAACAATTAGTTGATATTTTCACTAAACCCCTTGCTAAAGAAAGTTTCTATTACATAAGAAGAGAATTGGGGATAATTGATCCAACTTATGCTTGATGTTTTGTATATTGAATGCATGATTGCTAGATACTTGTTTTCTGTGCATCGATTTACCAATCGATAAGCTTAAGCAAAAATCCTTATACTATAGCTAGTACACAGGTTGAGCAATCTATGTATAATCTCAAAAATATATTTTTTGTGCCTGAACATCGATTTACCAATCGATTGTCTCAACCTTTTTAGTACCAAAAACATCAGCACATCGATTGTGTGACCAAAACAAAATAGGTAACTCTCTGGAAGTCCCTATGCATCGATATCTACAACTATTGACCTGCAACTCAAATAAAAAAATCTCAATTTTAATATGATATAAATCGATTACAACATCGATTTCCACCTTGAACCATTTAGCATAGCTCTCTGGAAGAGCTTATGCATCGATTGTAACATCGATTTACATTGGGTTATTTCGATCAACCCTATATATAAATTGACTGTGGCATCGATTGAGTGAAGTCTCCAAAGCCTGGAGCTCACTGACTTGACCTTTACATCGATTGATACATCGATGTAGTGAATACTGTTTCTACTGGTCTCTCTGTCTCAGCTTATACACTGATGTTCGCATCGATTGAGATCAAGTGTTAGAACTTGGAACTTTCTGTTTCAACCCATGCATCGATTGCTACATCGATCGACAAAGATAAAAATCTATTTATGAAGTTTTGTACATCGATGTATTCACAAGTTTTATCAGCTGAAAACCTTTAATAAATCGATTGCTACATCGATTGACTGACTTAGGTCTTTAAATACCCAGCTTTACCCTCCAAAACTTCTCACATTCCAAATCAAAATCCAAATACCCAAACCCTGGCAGAGCTCAGAATTCGCTCCAATGGCACGAGTTAAGAAAACTAAACCTTCTACTCTTGTTCCCTCTAACTCCACTTCATCATCCTCAACCCAAACCTCCACTCCTCCACAAGTTTTACCCTCTCCTGCTTCTTCGCGCCCTAAGAGGAAAGAAACTGAAAAATCTCAAAAGATGGACAAGCTTCCAATCAAGGAACTTGCCAAGAAGAAGACTCTTGATAAGGGAAAGAAAGTGATAGCTGAATCCTCCAAACTAGCTCCAAAGAAACAAGAAAAGAAGAAGAAGAATGTGATCAAGGAGAAGGAAACTCCAAAGAAGAAAGAAACTCATAAAATGAGGAAGAGAATTGAGCAAGTAGAAAAAGATGAGGATGCTGATCTAATCACGGAGATGGAACTGTTAAAGAGGTATTTCACTGATGATGAGTCTATACTTCTTTACAAGAATGACTTTAAGCATAGAGAAATCCACGAGGCTTGGATTGTTGATTTCAACTACTCTGACATCAATGAGTTTAGTTTTCAAAAGATCTTGAATGACTACAAGCTGAGTGACTTTTTACAAACCAAGTCTGATATATACCCAACATTAATCAAAGCATTTTATTGCACATTTGAAATGGATAATATTGGATTTTCTGTTGATGTAAAGAATATAAGAATTGAGATGACTTTTGAGGAGTTTGATGAATTTACTAAGATGGATTACTTGGGAAGTAATCTAGCTGGAATAGGATCAGAAAGCACTTGGTTGAAAAACTATGACAAAGAGGAAGCCAAGAAGGTACTTCTGATAGAAAATGCACAGGAAGGAAGACTGATACATATAAGTGCTATGCATATCCAACACAGGTTACTACAATATGTACTCACTAGGATGCTTCTACCCAAGTCTGGCAATCATGCTGTGGTCCAAAATAATGATCTTCTGATGTTGTGGGCCATGGTAGAAAAGAAGCAGCTCGGCTGGAGCTAGATCATTATCAGACATATACTGGATTGCAAAACCAGTGGTGCAACCCTACCCTATCCAGGCTTAGTGGTGAAATTGCTAGAACACTTTGAGGTTCCAATAGAAAATGAAGAGAGGTTCTATGCAAGACAAGTAACTTACAAGTTTGGAGAAAGCATCATAAGCAAGATGAAACTTGCCAAAGTTAATGGAGAATGGGTGAGGCTGACTGGAAATGAAGCAAGAGCTAAAGCTGGACCTGAGTATGCTGAAATGAATGGGAAAATAGACAAGCTGATTTCCATGATTGAAGTATTTGAACAAAGGCAGAACAAGTAGCATTTGATGATCAAGAGGACATTAGACTACATGAGTCTAAAGATCAATGCTTTGGAAGGGCAAATGGCCACTGTGCATCTACACTTAGGCATTTCCCTGGCTGCACCTACATCTGCAACAACTCCTCAGGAAGAAACACTAACTTCTGAGGATGTTGTTAATATTGCCAAAGCATCAGCTGCTGCTGCTACTGATGAAGAAGGACATCAAGAAACCGAAGCTGCAATACCTGCACAACACACTCAAGAGCCAAGCAACAATGATGATGTTTAGATATTTTAGGACCTCTTAGTGTTTAAGTCTATGCTAGGCTGCTATATTTTGGTTAGTAATACCCAGTTTCATGATATTTTTTCACTTCAATATCTTGAACAATATGATGTTTTGTGTTTGTGGTTAATGGACGAATAACTTTAGTATGTACCTTGTTTTTCATATGGCTTATTCTTTACATCTCCCATGAATTCTTTTTGATAATGACAAAGGGGGAGAAATGAAAAGGTACCATAAATGAAAGGGTACCATAAATGAAATGGTACCACACTATTCCAAGATACTCTCTGTTTCTAAAGTCAATGATCCTAAAGTCTTTTAACTGTCACTTAGACAGGGGGAGTAATCATATCAATTGAAATTATGCTGCATCATTTAACTCCGATATATGTATGTTTACTTCCAATGAACTCTTTCATATTAAATTATGGTAAGTTTGTCATCAATCAAAAGGGGGAGTTTGTTGAAAAATGACTCTTGTATGTTTTGATTAATGACTAAACTTAAGCATTGATTAAACTTTGATTCACTAATCATTTGCCAAGATTACATGTTATGAAAAGATCATTTAGTGCAAGGACATGAATTCAAAGGATCAAATGAGAAAGTCAAAGGCAAAGCAAGGATCATGATTGGAAATCTTGAAGATGAAGAAACAACAAGTGAAGATTCAAGGAATCTCAAGGAAAGGAAATTAGAATGTATTAGGTAAAGAAAAGATTTAATTATTTTCTTTGATTTAGATCCCTAAAAAATAACCAAATTCACAATGGTTTTCATAAATTAAAACTGAACTTAAAAGGAAAAAAAAGGTTAAATGAAAGATCTGTACATCTATGTATACATCTATGTAGTTTCAGTTAATTAACTACTTTTTAATGAAAACCTATGTGTACATCAATGTATAAATGTTATACATCAATGAATACATCGATTGATTCTAAAACAACTTGATATGTATGCAATCTAAGCTTCTGTAAATCAATTTGCACATCAATGTATAGAGTGAAACAGAAGCCAGTGATTTCTGAAACAAGCATACAATCGATTGTTACATCAATGTATAAGGCCAAACAAAGGCCAAGAAAGTTTTTCATATACATTACATCGATTTGTACATCGATGCATACACATAACAGAAGTAGAATCTCATATTTACAAAGAGCTAATTGATTTACACATCGATGCATAAGCCCAAACAGAGGCAAAGAATTTTTTGAAATGATTATGCAATCGATTGAGCAATCGATGTAAAAACTCCTGGGCTGCTGATGCTTGTGATTTTCAAGAACACAATCGATGTACACATCTGTGTATCAATGGGAATCAAGAATTTTCAAGAATCCAATCGATTGATCAATCGATGTACACAGTACAAAAATTATAAATCTTGTTTAATACATCGATTAGGCAATCGATTGACTGACAGAATCATTTTTTGTTTAAAATTTTGTTTTGATCTTAACTAACTTTTAAAGTGTGCCCAACGGATCTATTTTGACACACACCTATATAAAGGCCTGGGTAAACATTTTTCAAAATAATAAATTCATTCAATTCTGAAAGTTTACATGAAATTGAGAGAGAGCTTTTTCATTGAGAATAGTTAAAGTCTTTTCTGATAGTGTTTCAAGTTGTAATTTCTGATTTCGTAGAATCTGTAATTCAATTCTTTTACTGAGAAATGAAGAATAAAGGAGAGAAGGTGTCTCTCTGAGTATAGATCTAAGTAGAATGAACTCTTTGAGGTATGACAAGAGTAGAAGGGACTCTTGGGGATTACAAGATTTCTTTTATGGAAAGCTGTCACAGGGTAGAAGGAACCTGAGTTGTCAAGCTTTGTAAAGAATTTTGTAATTGATTTTTGATTGATAGTGGACGAAACTCACAAGTGATTTTGGAGACTGGATGTAGGTTACCAGAGGAGGTAGCTGAACCAGGATAAATCTCGGTTTGCATTTCTCTCTATCCCTTAACTTCTTTAAGTGCTTTAAATTGTTGAATGCATGTGATTAAGTCTTAGTTAAAAAAAATTGTGTTTGTTCTAATCTAAAAAACTATCTTTCATCGATCTTTCTTGATAAAGAATCAAGTTTTGAATCAAATAACTTTGAAAAAACTTGTTTTGTTTTGTTGGTTGGCAAAACCTTTTCAAAAGTTTAGAAAAGTGTCAGTTTTGCTTAAAGAAGAAAAAGTTTTCAAAAATCTTACATACTCAATTCAACCCCTCCTTTTTGAGTATTAGAAGCCACAACCAACAAAAACCAGCGCCTAGCGCTAGGCATGCAGTCAAAGGCCCTGCATACGTGACACGTGGCAGGGTGGAGCAGAGGCCGGGTGCTCAGCGCCACCTCCCAGCGCTCAGTGCTGGCCTTCTGGCAGCCGTACCGATTTCGCCTGTTTCGTCACGTTCTGAGCTCGTTCGAAGTCTAATTGATCCCAAATTTGAAACATAGGCTCATTAGAACCTAATGAACAACCTCCAACCATTAAAAATGCCTAATCTTCATCCTAACTCCAAATTTATTATTTCACATTCGAACGTCCTTAAGACGATAATCGGGAAAATTCTAAGTTTTGCTCACACTTAAACTCCTTCCCAATAATTACTTATTTTCTCATACCAAATTTCGTAGACCTTAACAAACATCTTAACCCTATAATTCAAATCTTAATCTTAAATATTATTCATAAAACAGATTATAAAAACAGGTCGTTACATCTGTCGTTGTTCTCACCTTTAGTAGACGATTGGGATTGGAATCAATGGACCCATCATTTCTCTCAAGTTGAACATCTTGAGAAAAATCAATGGATTTTGAAGGTGGGAGAGGGATGTGGAGAATATGAAAGAAGAGAAATGGGTGCTGGGTTTCAAGGTGGAAACGATGGAGGTTGAAGATAAAACTTAAGTCATGTCAACACATCAACTTATCAAAATTTAATAAATTTATTTAAAGTAATAATAATTAAAAAAAAGATGAAACTCGTTTCTCCTTTCTCTCTCCTCTCCGTGACTTTCCGATTCTCCATTGTTTCCTCTCTCTCACTAATGGAAAAAAAAGGTCTCCCATTTCCACCTCTTCAAACTCCCAGATGGGCATGGTCCCAGATTAACTATATTTTTACTCAATGCTTAAGCCGGAAATTTTTTTGAAAAGTGAAAGAGATGAGCTCAAAATTGAGAATGAAGAAAAAATCCTGATCTGGAACTTAACGGGTTAAGAGTTTCGATTTCGGGGTAATGGGTCAACCAGCAAATTTGAAAAGTTCCAGAATGGGTTAATCATAAAAAAAATATATTTCAGATCCAAAAAAGTTTCATTTTCTATGACACAGACGAAGGAAGACAACCTTGGGATGAAGCGGAAAAGTTATGTAAGAGATGGTTCTTTCATTCGGCAGGTACTCCTCTGTTTTGTGGGGTTTGATTTGAAGGTGGAAGATTGAGGGAGAAGGTGGTAAGCTGGGAGAAGAAGGTCACTGAGAGAGGAGATAGGAAAGAGAAACGAGTCTTTTATCTCTCTTTTTTAATTATTATTACTTTAAATAAATTTATTAAATTTTGATAACTTGATGTGTTGTCATCTTGTTATTAAGTGTGCCTAAAGATGAGTTGTTGGGTTTGTGTCTGTCCAAAACTTTTTCATAAAAGAAAGGAATGAAAAAATAAGTAAATAGATTTGATAATGATAGTAATTAATTAATGAAATTATAACAATTTTTTTGGCAGAGTATGAAATTATAACAATTTGTTAATTAGAAATATTTTTTTTTTTGAGAAGCTGAAAATGAATTAAACGAAAAAATAATTAAGCATATTTAAAAGTGTATTAAAAATCGACAAGTGACATACTTGAAATGAGAGAATAGAACGTCAATTCATGATTAAGAATGAAGATTCTAGTTTAGAGTTTAACTTTTATACACTATCAATATAAAGTTTTTTATACTTTTTTTGGACAAGATAAAAGTTAAACAATTTCATTAATAATTGAGAACTCAATATATCTGGTAACATCATCAAAATTTGAAGAATAGTAATATATATAGTCACCCCTAATAAAGAATAAGCAACTACATGGACTTTCCTCCTAACAAACTCTACCAAAGAGCTGATAACACAAAATGATAAAAGACTCCTACAATTTAAAATAATAGTCATATAATTAGCTTGGTACCATTGAAGGAGACCTATGACTTCCTCTTTTTGCACATGGAGTCTGGGAGAGTAACTATAAAATTTAGTTTTGAAGAAATATCCTCACTCATCATGTAAATTGTGACTGAACTCGATGCTTTGAGCAATGTAACACCTCGTTTATCATAAATAAGCTCAATACATTTATATATGTTGTATAGATATTTGCATATGCTTGTTAGGTTTGCTTTTGATGTATATGTTCATGTTGGGAAGGTTTATCCTTAGGAATGTTCAATTGTCTTAGAAGTCCTAGTAACCTGTTTCACTGTTTTGGTCATATCTTAAGTTCTAGATGTCCGATCGAGGTGATCTTTGTGGCGTTGGAAAGCTAAGAGAATTATCTACAAATCTTATTTCATGTGTTTTGGCCAAATTCGACTGTTTCGGCCTCGCCACGCAAGCCTTTGTTCACCTCACGAAAACCCAAAATCCAGCTTTGCGCTTTCGGGTTCGCCTCGCGAATCCAACTGACAGAAATTGGTTCTATGGCTCGCCCCACGAATGGAATTCGCCCCGCGAATACGTCAGAACCATAAAATGCGATTTAGGATCTTTTTAAGCCCAAAACGCTTTCCAACCCGTTTTTAACCCCTAAAACACAATCTAAACCCTAGTCTATCACGTCCCAACACTCAGTTGCCTCCTCTATCTTTTTCTCTCAATTTCCACCAACTTTCTATAGAAAACTCTCCCTAGGAAACCCGTTCTTGCACCGTTCTTCGCCATTCGTTGGTAGGAGAACATTGCTGCGAAGACGTGATCATCATATTCGCTGTTTCAACCTTCCAACAAGGTAAGATTCATACACCTCGTTCCTCTCGTTCTTTCCCTTTTGATTTCTTGGCCTAAGAGTCTAATTAAGATGTTTCCTTGTTGTTCTTGAAGTCGTAGATACGTGCTTGCGAGACAAGACCCTAAATGACCCTCTTTCTTCTTTTGAAATGCGAACCTCATACCAGGTATGGGGAGAAGGGACAATATGAATATGTAGGCATATGGGGTAGCGTAAGACGAAGGGTTAACCCATGACCCTGTGTTTGATGATGTGTCTTGTTTTATAACATGTCTATATGTTTATATTGATGTGATAATATGAGTTATTTATATGTGTTTATGGTATGATTTCTCAACATGTTTATGATATGATTAATGTTGATATGATTGTTATTATGAGTTGAGTGATGATGCCATGACTACCGTATATTACAATATTTGGTTATTGGTTGATTGGGTTATTCGTTGTGAACCATGATAAAAAAGGAGGTTTTTCCCCTTTCGGTTAATAAGACGTGAATATTAATAATAATTGTGAGGTTTGGTTCAAAGGATTAGAAAGACCCTAGGGAATGATTTTGTGAGAAATTGAGAGAAGCCAATTAAAGGATTAATTCCCCAAATAAGTCTATAAGACATAAAGATTAAACCAATAGATAAGACTGTGATGAAAGGACTTAGTAATGCCAATAGGTTGGATCAAGTTTTACTCCAAAGGAATTGGTGAGGGTTTACAACCCTTGCTGCCTAGAACAGTACGGTCTGCTCTTGAGCACGACCGTCCTTGGTAAGGAGCATGCCCGTGCTCCCTTGCCCAGAACAGAAAACAGAAACGGTTTAAGATAGGGGTTCTTACCCCAAATGCTTAAAAGACTAAATAAGATACCAACGAAACGTGAAGACCAAAAGACAAGTGAAAATATGTTGTACCTTGGTAGCCTAGTGGCCAAGGGGCCTAGATGCAGGATCGTCAAGGTGGTAATCTCTAGTGCCTAAAGGGCTAGAGTGATAATGATGATATACCTTGGTAGCCTAGTGGCCAAGGGGACCTCGATAGCCGAGTGGTCGAGGCGGTAACCTCTGGTGCAAAACGGCCAGAGTGATTCAAAGACTTAACGATGAATGTTAAACGATAATCCTCAATAGCCTAGCGGTCGAGGTGATGATGATGATAAGACTTGGGTAGCCTTTGGGCCCAAACGGAGGTGGAGGTCATGTTGGTGTGATGTTTGTCATGCATTCACGTATTGGAGATGTCGATGGGAGGTTGTGCGACATAGGGGAGTTCACCCGAGAGTAAGGTGTTCTGGCCGTCCGCGGGACCTGGTACCCCCGTGGTGGCGCATCCGAGAGTAAGGTGGGTCGGCTATCCAAGGGGTCAAACCAAGGTAAGTTGGATTGCCCCAGCATTGGTGCCTAGTGGCCAATGTATTTAACTCTGAAGTTGTACATCCTGAGATAGATTGGATCCAAATGCATAGTAGAGGCATGGAGCAGGATTGTATTGCATAGCATACATATTATGATGATGATCTTACGATACCATTGTTGATATAACATGTTTGTTTGTTGTATGCTCGTCTTGTTAACTGCTTCCTTGCCGTTATATTCATATATATGTTTCTTACTCCCTGTTGTTATGTTTTGTGTTACATGTACCTTTTGTATATATGCAGAGGATGACGATCAGTGTAACGCCTATCGTTACATTAGTAACCCAAATTAATTTTGAGAAAAATCCTTCAAAACATTTAATTAAAATATGTCAGTCATAAATTTTTTCTCAATTATATAAGTCTGGAAAATCTCTCACATTAAATAAAATAATAATAATGTATCAAAGTAATAAATATAACAATAATCCACACATCTGGATAAAAACCAAATAAAAAGGAAAGCCTCAAAACCGGACGTCTAATTACAATCCGAGAAAAATAATACGTAAGATCAAGAACGTCGTTCGCATAGTACTCTCAGTCATACTACTTTACTAACCCACTAGCTAATCAAAAGGATGACTCTTCAGATCTCTGGGTCAACAGCGATGTCCTCAGACTCTGAAAACAACACTTATAATGAGATATAAAATCCTAGTGAACAACAATATAGTTTATAAAATATTTTCGAAATTAGTATTGTTCTCAGCCGACGTGGTAACCGAAAAAACTGTCCATGGTATCCGCTAATTTTCCAAAATAATATATGCAAAGGAAAAATACTTTTTAACAACAACAATAACCTCAGCAACTCGAGAGCATATAACATAACAAATCATCTCAATACATCACATTCCATATACCAAATAAATTCTAGATTAATCCAAGCGACCCGAAGACCTCATAATTAAATTGGTCTCTTGTCATTCACACATCACATGACAATGGCATCCCATTGCCCACCCCTACTCACGAGGAGCGTTTCGATGTCACCATCCCGTCGGGGACATTTCCATTTCGATACCTCCCATGTGCACATGGTGGTATTTCTCCCTTTTCGACACCCCAACCTGTGGCGGTGTTACTTTCGATACCCCCTTTTAGGTGGTATTACTCATTTTCGACACCCAAATTATATGGCGATGTTACTTTCGGTACACCGTTAAGGCGGTATTACTCTTCGATACCCCTATCATAGGCGGTATTGGGGCAAACATCAAACAACATATCATAAGGCACAAATTTCGTGTCTCATGCATATAACAACTCATTTACCCTAAATTAAATATTTAATCTTATCATGTATACCAAATAAACTCATATCATGTCATCAAGTGATCTTACAACTAAGGAGTCATGAACATCGAGGCATAACATAGTCAACAAACACATTATTTAACTAATACAAATACCAATCATGTATTTCATGCCATTAACAACAAGAGTAAATACTCAATTTAACAAATTTATGTTTTAATTGAAAACCCCCAATTTTAAAGTTTAAGTCAATGACAACATTCACCTATTATAATCTAATTCCAAAAAGACTATAAGATATATCCTTGCGCACACATACAAACAATTATACCATGGAGAGAGTTCGTAAAAGTACTGTTACTCACCTCTCGAAGACCTCCGGAATGTTCTAGAAATTACGTATGACAAAAGTTGGTGTTTCTCTAAAATATTTTCTTCCCTTCACTGTTACGGTTGCACCGACAAGGAAAAGAAACGTGTCTCAAAACCCCTCACACTGCACGGCCCCCTCTAATTCTCCTATGTGCGGCGCTCCTCACTCCATGCACAGTGACTAAAGTATATATATATATATATATACTGTGCGCATGTACAAGTATAAGGTTTTCATTTATTTATTTATTTATTTTAAAACAACTTTCTGATTTGCTTTTGGTAAATGCCAAAAATCAGTGTGCTTGGACTAAACGTCCCTGTACAACATATATATATATATATTTATTTATATTTTGTATTCTTTATTTATAATAATTGAGTAATTTCAACAAATCCTTATACTATCTGTTCTTTATACTAAACCTCTTTATTATATTTTTTATTTGCACTATACTTTTTTTAATAACTTAATATGTTTTTCATCAAATTAATTATATTAGAATTTTAGGATGTTACAATCAGCTCGTTGAGGAGTGACTCCGAGGAGCCGCTACCTTCGTTTAGGATTCCCAGTTTTGCTTAGTTATTAGTTAGTTGTTTCGGTTGTATCCGAAGATTTGTTATTTCGGATTTTTTGTTATACCAGCTCTGTATGTGACATCGGGTTGAGGTTTATGTCTTTGTTTATGTTTACGTTACGTTATGCCTTTTGAACTTATATTATGTTTATGCTTTCTTTCCGCGTTGTATATGTTCAGATGTGAAACATTTTTATCCAAGTATTTATTTTATCTAAATAAATGCATGTTTTTATAATCCCTCTTTTAAGTAAATGTTTTATATTATTGTGCGGGGTAGAAGGGTGTCACAAGCAACCTGCAAGAAAGGCTCAATGCATTGTCAACTGACCTTGGATTTATTTGCATAAACTACAAATTCAAAAATTAAAAAGAAAAGATGATAAAACGCGTCTGGCCCATAACACCAAACGAGATATTTGTGGACAGGAACTGCACGCAGGTTACCCAGGTCTCGGCAGTTCCAACTTAGGATACTTATAATCCACGGCAACCCTGGCTATCAGGGGCCTTGACCAGCATCCATGTAGGTCGCATCATGTCCATCATGCATGTGATCATTCTCTTCCTCCATAACCGTTTTCTTTCTTTTTTTGTCCCCCTCCAATTCTCCCTCATCATAAATGCCTTCCTCCATCACGTGATCACCTCCCCTCACCTCAATAATTCTCTCTTTATTTTTAGCAAATAGAATATTGGGATTTCTGAAAAACAGCAGCAACTGAAACTTTCTCCTTTTGTTTTATATCAGTTATAACTCCTTTGCCCATTCCTTTTAAAATCGCATCACCATTAAATGAAGATTTGAAATTTGAATCTCCATGCGGATTTGGTGCCTCCCAACTCGCCACCCTTTCTTCTCTCAAGCACCTCCCTGGTTTCGATGCTGCTTGTCGCGCATCTCCGATCCCATAGGCGCTTGCCATCATCATCCTCTAGCACGAACAACTTCTCACATTAATCTTCCACATGCCCCAACATTCACACAGGTAGCAAAAAGATCCCAGTTTTTCATATTTAAATTGAACCTCCTTTGCCTCCCCTCATGGCTTCTTCATTCTCTTCAATCTCCTCAAAGGCTTTCTCACATCTATCAACACCCTGATCCTCATGTATGACTTAAGAAAATTTGAATTAATTTTTGCATCATACTCTAAGAATTATCCCAGGAAATTTGCAAGGTGTTGACCTACCACTTGTGTCATAAACCATACGGGCACATTGTGCACTTGCACCCAGAAAGGGACATTGGAAAGCTCCACTTCTTGAGGGGATTCACCATCTTGCATCGTTCCTAGTATCAAGAGATGGCCATCAAAAGACCACCGACCCACTTCAAAACCCTTTGGACATCCACCTTATGATAAAACTGAAATAGAAACCTGCCTCCCTCCGCTTCCTTCATAGTTACACCCATCCTTGGTCGCTAAATCCCAGCCAACCTCGTCTTCATCATGTGGACTCCAATGGATCTAGTTGTCAGGAATCTCCCATCCAGGCATAGGGCTGGGTCTACATTCTGTTCACGCTGATCTTATTCTCCCAGAACCTCCAAGTCTTCCTCTTCATCCTCTAACGTCAACTGACCAAGGCTAGAAGACGCCATAGAAAGAAAAACTCACGCTTTGCTAAATAACTTGTTGCTAACTAACTTTATATTTGTTAAACAATAACAAATCATCATATGAGTGACTCTAAACAATTTAAAGTTATTATTACATGAATCAAACATTTATAATAAGTTAATGATTTATGATTGGTTTATGGTGAAATTTTTTGAGTTCAGGTCCTTTCCATTCCCCTCCCTCTCCATTTCTACATTTCACTTCATCTTTATTTGACATGTGGCACTAAAAAGTTTCAATGGTTCAGATTGAAAATCTTTTAATTAATCCAATTTGTAAATTTAAAAAACTGAAAAAAAAAAACAAGAAGTTGATCTGATACGTGCCAAAGGAATACTCATCTCCATTCCTCTGCACTTATCGTTGTCGTGCCTCCCCGCGGTTGTGCCGCCCAACCCAGACGCCGCCCTACTGCTGTGCTGCCGTGTCATTGTGCAGTCGTGTCGCCGTTTAGAATGATGAACCCAAACCAGAATTGAGGAGAGAGATGGATTGCACGCATAGAAAGAAAGCGTGGAGGGAGATGGAGAGGAAGATGTTCTATGTGTGTAAGGAAGGAAATTGCAAGGGAAAGTGAAATGGAGATGGAGAAGGAAGATGTTTTCTGTCACGGGGGAAGAAATTGTAAGGGAAGTGTAAGGGAGATGGAGAAGGAAGATTTTTCTCTAACGCCTTTTTCAGTTTTTTTTTAATTTAAATTGAATTAAAAGAAGTCAAATCTCAACCGTCCAAATCCTAGAATGCCACATGTCAAATGGACATGAAGTGGAATGGAGAAATGGAGGGATCTGAACTCAATTTTTTTTACACATACAATATACATGAGTTGATTGAATATATATATATATATAGCGATATATGTATGGAGGTATATATCTATATATTATATATGAGAGCGAGTGGAGGAGTCAAATATGGATCGAGAGGTACAAATATGGATCGTAAAATCATACATGAATGATCAGGATTATAAGATAGTTGGTGATCACGTGATCACTTAAAAAAGTAACATGATTTTATGTTTTAATCTCGACCATTCATATGTAATCCAAATATCCATATTTACTTCTCTCAAGTGCATTGCATGGATCAATAACACCTGTGTGTGTATATATATATATATATATATATTCACACACGCACCACTACCTCCATACTGTCAAAATTAGGAATATCCCTTTGAAATGAATTTTCTGTGATGTCGAAATTTTATATTTTTATTTTTAAAGATCGATTCTTACTTGAAAATTAAAAGTGTCTTTCCCTACAATTATTTTTTATGAATTCGAATTTGAGACATTATTAATAAATATTTTGTATTTTGCACAAATTTCTAAAATTTGGAACAGATCTAAATAAATATAAATTAAATATTATTCAATTTTTGGAAAAGATTTGAGTTTTTTAAGTATGTGGTATAATGGCTCTAGATTTGATCCCTGGGTTATGTGTATGGAAAAGATATTATTGAGATGGCTTCTCGTTTAGGTATCCGATCGTATATGGGGAGATTAATCTCTCACATATCTAGTGAGGAGATACATTGAAAAACTAAAAAAGAAATTATGAAAAAGATTTTCACGATTGTTTTATCAAGACAACATTTTAGAAAATATAAATTCAAAGAAAAAAACTTAATATAGTTATAAATAAGATGTGCATAATTAATTAAAAAAATATTTTTAAATTAAATTTTGAAATTAAAAAAGGTTAAGTATATTCTTAGAGACAAAGTAATCAAAGAAATTAAGTACTCTTAAAAGAAAATATTCTAATTTAACATCTAGAGATGTATGCTTTATTTTTTTTATCACCTTAAGCCATCATTGTTAGTATAAAAAAGTAAATCGGGCTCTATTTCAATCATCGGATTAAAATTAATGGCACAGATTACACTACCCAATTAAAAACTCACGTGACTCCCTTTCCACTAAAACCTCATGTTCCTAATACCCTGTTTGGTTGTTTCTCACGTTCGTGCTTAGCTGCTTTCTTCCAAATCTCTTGCTCCTCTAGTCTTCTTTTCTTTCAGCCACCAAATCTCTTGTTCCTCTTTTCTTCTTCTCTTTCAGCCACCCACCTATCTCATTTGTTCATCTTGTCTCCATCCACCTATCTCTTCATCTCATCCCTTCCTGCGATTCCGATGACAGCACCTCCATGGAGAATTTGTAGAGAACAACTAGTTATGTGTCACACCCACCTTCTCTCCATCGCTTCCCCACAACCAATTAATCGTTGTATTCTGCATCACACCCACTCAATCAATTTTTATAGCACATGATTGAGATGTATTTTTCCAGTTTATTTTGAAAAGATTTAAATGGATGCATTTGCTTAATTGTGCATGATCTGCTTGATGAAATGCCTGAGTTAATTTATAGTCCAGTTTTACCATGTTTTTTCATGTTCAAAAAATAATGCTTACAACCTGTTTGATATAATGTGTGAACCAGTGGTGCAGACAGAATTGTTGTAGAGCACAAGAGATTTGATATTAGTCCTTTTTTGAAAGCATTTTTGTGAATTGCTAAAAACTAATTGTTATAATGTATGCCATTTTGTGAAAACAATTCAATTGGGATTAGTAATTTATGTTTCACACAATCCCGTAGCAACTGACACATTAATTTATGGTTCTTAGTTGCATCATGGACTATGGCACCATTTGTGTTCAATACCTCCAGCTTTATTTGGTTGAAAACACTTTATGATATAGCGTACAAACCAATTGTGCAAATGTATAATTGCTAATGCTAACACAGTGAAATTCCCTTACCTCTTCCCTATCACTACATTGATATGTTTAACATCTTTATTGAAGATTTAAATTTTTATGATTGAATGTAAGATGCTAATGATGTTATGTCTTGTTTTTTCCTGTTTCATGGTTGTGAGGTCAAGGTCAAGATACTACGAATTTGGACCCACTACTCCCGAATTTTGCTTATGAGCTTTGATAATCTTGATCCAGAGAGTTTTTGCTTCATGGCAAGGGAAATTCACACCCTACGTTACATCAACGATGTCTTGTAGCTTGTACCTTGTTTTGTAGTACATGGAGCATGACTTGGCTGGGCTAGCATCATATCCTGTATTGAAGTTTATAGAAGCACAAGTTTTGCAGCTGAGAATCTAGAAGCAATTAGCAAGTTAGGGTGTTGTAGCATAGATTCTAGATGTAATTGTCAAGTTAGGACAACCATGTTAGACATTGAATAAGGTGGTTGTAATTTTGAAAAAGTAGATGTATTTAAAGAGAATTGTTGTAATTTCTTCATTGATTATTATTAAATGTTGAAATTTGTTTCTGTTTTCAAATTTATTTCTGTTCCTTATCAACTTCCACTTAAAATTAACTGGCATTCAAATCTGATGGAAAGCACAAAATAAACCAATATTGCATAAACCGGTGCAGATTCAAAACCAGTATTGCATAAACCAGTGTTGCATAAACCAAAGTTGCACAAAAACAGTACCGATTCTTTACAATATGTATGTGTAATTACACAAAAGCAAATTGCTACTTTTTCTATGTGGTAGTATTACAATAAAAGACTTAAAATACACCCAAAAGAAAATAACTTTCTGCTAATCAAAATAACTAGTTCTGTCCATAGCATCCTTGGAGAGGTGCCATATATTTGCAAATGAGAAGAGAGTCATGTGATAACCCTTTGGAGGATTTCATCAAACAGCTTGAACGTGTAAGGCATGCACTTGATATATCCCTTTGGAGCATTTCATCAAACAATCTCCCTTCTTTTATATCTGAAACTCGTAACAAAAATCATCAGCAGCAAGCATCAATATTGGCTTATCATGTAAAGGAGAAGCCAGAGGGCTGGGCATTCGCGATGGGACGATGCGGTGCGAACAGGTGAAGAGACGATGTTGGGGGAAGACAGGGGGATGGCGATGGAGAGATGTGGGAAGAGTCTTCATCCATTTTTGTCGGCTTGCTGCTATGGCAGTGGAGACCTGAAGTTTCCGGCTTTGTCTTTCAGCGATGATGGAACGTGAACGGGAGAAGAAGGAAAGGAGCAAACGTGAGTTTTGTTAGAAAATCAGAAGTAGGAGAGAGCCACGTGGCTTTTTTAATTGGGTCTTTAGATCTAAGCCTTTCATTTTTAAAAATACTTCATAGGTTTCTCCGGTCCAACATCTCGACTCCAACGCCATCTTCATCGTCACCGCACCCACACTTCGCGCGAAACCTACATCACCGGCAACGATTACCGGAAAATTCTCATCGCCGGCGCCGACGAAGGACTCTTCTTTCTACCAGGAACCGAGAATAGCATTCAAGGTTCGTCGATCCTTACCCGTTTGAGCTGCAAAGGTTTCATCCCTTACAACTATTTCTTGCTTCTGGAATCCACCATTGTTATTGTTGCCCCTAAATATCGAGTTAGGTTTTAGGGTTTTAGAGTATAGCTCAACTATCTTATTATTATACTATTTGAATTCTTCACTACTGCTTATATTTCACACTAATCCATAGTAGCAACACTGAAATTGTGATTCCATTTAGTAAATAGATGACCTTAGGTTTAGGTCACTACCTTAATTTTTATTACTCCATTTTGATCTATTATAATAATGTGGAGATGACACCCTATCCAAATGAAGACTGAAGAAAACAAAAGGAAAGACCAAAAATTGGGAGCTAATTTATGTATATAGGCTTACCTACAGAAGCTTTTACTACTTACAGTGTGCTATTTTCAGTGGGATGTTCACACCTTTGCAATTCTGGTTGCTTTAAAATTATAGGCTTAAAACTATTTTCTAGCACTCTCCATGCCTCTAATGGTGGAAAATAGCTAAATACACGTGCTCTTACTCTTACTCTTACTCTTACTCTTACCCTTTTGTAAGGACTAAGGAGATATCTAACAGCTTTGATAAATGATTGAAAATTTTCTTTTAAAAAAAATACTTCTGTCCTCTTTTAGTTGTTAGCGAACTGAACAGTCTTGATTCTATACACTGTCATCTTGCAAGATGCCGTTGCTTATTTTGATTCTGTTGTTTTTGGCTTATTTTATTAGTTGATAGCAGTGTATAAAGTCTTCAAAGATGAGTTCTGAAACATAATTTTCTTCTTTAAGTTCATGTGCTCTGTTCTATCCGTCTTTTAAGATTAAGTTTATTTCCTATTTTTCCAGGGTACATAATTTACAGCCATTGCTCAGATGGTAAGTTTTCTTTCTTTCTTTCGGTTTTTTGGCCCCATTTCCTTCCTCCGCGTCTAAGGTTTTCTAATTATTTAATGTTATTATTATTTTTTTATCCAAACCACTATTTTTCATGTTATTGTGTGTTTTAGTCAAGTAACAAGGCCATTATTAATTTGAAGGATCCTCAATCTGAAGAGTTGCCTCAATACATACATATAAGTCAGAATGATTTTTTTATACGAAGGTTAGTGATTTCCTTAGATAGTATTTTTCATGGTTTCTTTTCTCATTCCTCTTTGTTTTCAACTCTATTTCTTTGTGATTGTAATATATTTGATTCCATCTGGCAGTAAGTTTGGTATATTATATTTATTTATTTGAACATTTTTTATCACATACCTTACAAAATCAATCCCACCTAGTGCTTGTCTTTGTGAGGCTACCAATTAAGAAATAAAACCATCACTCTGCATTTGTAAGAGTATATCTTTCTAACTCTCTTTCTCTCTTCTCGTCTTTAAATGTAAATTTTGTTGAATAGCTTAAATGGTTATAGCAGCATTTTTTACGTGCAAAATCTGGTTTGAAAGGAATTATCTAATTGTTCATATGTCCACTAGTTGGTTAAGACAATCGAGGAGACGTTTTCAAAGTCCATACCATCTTTCTTATTGGCAGTCTATTTTTCCTCACTTTTGTGGGGTCTTTGGTGAAACCACTTTATTTAGATTCCTTGAACTCTACATTTCGATAATTTCGTTTGGTCAGTAACAACTAACAAACACCACTAAATCACTTTTAGTGCTGAAATTTCTTATTTCAACACTGGATTGAGTTTATGAATGGGATATTAACTTCCTTAATTAATACTGTAGGACAAAATCTCTAGAAATTGCATACTACATGTTACAAGGACTAGGTCAGTGAGAAATGAAAAATCAAATTGTATCAGAAGATTCAGAACACTTGACAAAGCTTTGTAGGTGACTAGGTGTCTTACTTCTTTTCTCTTCTCTTTATTTTTGTCCAGGCATAAGAAGCAGAAGGAGGAGGATATTGCTATATGTGAGTGCAAATATGATACCAATGACCCTGATAGTGCATGTGGGGATGGGTGCCTGAATGTATTAACCAGCACTGAATGCACCCCCGGTTATTGCCCTTGTGGCATCTTTTGCAAAAATCAGGTAAAACACACACACACACACACAGATGACAACACTTTGTACTTTAAGAAGATGAGAACAATGAGTCTTGAGTCTTGACCATTCAAATTAGATCCAGGGGTCAATATTCATGTCATTACCTCTCACAATAACAAGGTGTTCTCACCAGATATGGTCCCTATATATATAGCCTATTTAAATGTTAATTGCAAATACTATTAAAGATACAGTCATTTTGCATACTTTAACCACACTGCAAGCAGTCGATCATGAGAAGTTATTACTTACTAGTTTCGAACCTGTCTTTGAGGGTACTTGTCATAACTTGTTTCATATTTATATTTTGCCTCCGCACAGTGTTTCCCTTTTTTTTTTCCTCTCCTTTTTTGTGTGTGTGAGTATTTATTTCTCGGTGGCATTGAAAGTGGCATTCTTGAACTGTTGTGTTTCTTATTTCTTTGAACCTTTGACCTCCTTTAACAGTGATTCCTATTTTCATGTCCTGAATATCATGATTACAGAGGTTTCAGAAGTGTGAATATGCAAAAACAAAGTTGTTTAAAACTGAAGGCCGAGGGTGGGGTCTTTTGGCTGATGAGAACATTAAGGTAATCATATTTCGAGTTACTGTAAAATGTGTAAAACAAGAACTTTCTTGCTTAAATTGATTGATATCATAGCATTTTCTGGCAATGTTATGGGTATGGCCAATCTTTAGTCATTTCATTAGTGCAGTAGTGCGACACCTAAATTTATTTATTTCATACAGGCAGGGCAATTTGTCATTGAATACTGTGGAGAAGTAATATCATGGAAAGAAGCCAAGCGTAGATCCCAGGCTTATGAACTTCAAGGTCGAATGATAATTAATTCACTGCTTCTGTGTGATATTTAATTATATGTTTTTGTGAAACTTTTGTTTGCTTTGCAGGTCTTAAGGATGCATTTATCATTTGCCTTAATGCCTCTGAATCTATTGATGCAACTAGAAAGGGAAGCCTTGCCAGATTTATAAATCATTCCTGGTAAGTCACTTGAAAGAAAAATGCTAAGATTAAGTAGAATGAACCTCTGTTAATCTGCAAATTATAGCAGGCACATTTGTTATTCTTCTTGTTTCTCATTGCCCAAGGTTTGACATCAACTTAATACTTTTAAGTTTGCAGTCAACCAAACTGTGAGACAAGAAAATGGAATGTCTTGGGTGAAATAAGAGTTGGAATATTTGCAAAACATGATATTCCTATTGGAGCTGAATTGGCATATGACTATAATTTTGAATGGTTTGGAGGTGCAAAGGTTCGATGTCTTTGTGGTGCACTCAAATGTTCTGGATTTCTTGGAGCAAAATCTCGTGGATTTCAGGTAAGTTTTGACTAAATAGTAGTAACCTCGAAAAATTTAAGTGCCTGAATTGAAAATTTTAATCTGTTTTGTTTCTAAGATCTTGATGCAATTTTTTAGCTGTAATCCCTGCTGCCACACCATATTTGGTTTTTAATAATCTATTTTTCCTCATGTTGGGAAAATTCTTGGCAGGAGGATACTTATCTATGGGAAGATGACGATGACAGGTAATTTATGCCTTTTTTGTGATGCGTTCATATCTACATCGCAGCTTTAATTTTCTCTATTAGTGATTAACACCACATATAAGAAACTTAATCAAATGATGTAGTATTGAATTACTGGCACCTGAAACTAGTGTCATCATCATATTTCAAAATTTACAGTTCTTATGGGTTTGGGTTAAGAAATACAATTTTCTAAGGGTTTAAATAGCAGCCAATGCAGACTGCTGTGGACCAGTGCTAGTGATATGGTATGTGAAGAATGGAAAAATGCATCACCGAACGATTTGATCCCAGGCATGGATAATGCCCCCCCTTGCACTTGGAGAAACTTTAAAAAAAAAATTATTTTCTATATTAAACCAGCTAACTATAGATTTGTAAATATGATCAATGTAACATCCCTGACTGCTCTATGGATTGACGACTGTCCCCATAAACCAATGCGGGTCTTTTCAGCGTGCTTTATCCTCACTCGCACGCTTCCTGGGAAAACTTATTAGGAGGTCACCCATCTCATAATTGCTCCAAGTCAAGTATGCTTAACTGTGGAGTTCTTAAGTGATGGGCTCCCGGAAAGAAGATGCATCTTGTTAGTATAGGTAGTACCAATCAATTCATATAAGACATCCTCAACTGTATAGTACCATACCTACACAGTCTCAAGATCCCTCTCATTCGGGTGTGTAATCGGTTCATTCATGTGTCCCTCCGCCTAGAAGTCTGTTAGGAGCTGCTCCTTGTCCATGCCTTCTTGCACCGGCGACCACTCCCTGCCCTCGTCAGCCCCGGGTGTCACATGCTCACCAGCTTCCGCTTGATTCGTCCTCGAACCACACCGTACTGGGAGAGGTGCCGCTCTGATACCATTTGTAACATCCCATGCTGCTTTATGGATTGACGACTGCCCCCACAAACCAACACAGTTCTTTTCAGCGTGTTTTGTCCTCACTCACACGCTTCCTGGGAAAACTTCCCAGGAGGTCACCCAGTGGCGGAGCTTGAACCAAAAGTTCGGGGGAGCCAAAATAAATGCATAATTCAAATATATAATATCATATTACATTTCTAAAATTTAAGTTCTAATGTAAACTCAAAATTGATCAAAAAACAATATTAAAGTAAATGACTAGGAATTACCTTAAAGTGTTGCTCTACGCTCTTTGAGTGATTTAAAATCATCAATAATGGAATCAAAACTAAAACTTTCAGCAATCTCCCTTTCAATGTGAACTGTCGTGCTATCGACTAGAAAATCGGCTTCCATCTTGTTTCTCAACCTATTCTTGATAATTTTCATTACCGAAAAAGATCTTTCAGTCGTAGCAGTAGAGACTGGAAGAGTCATGACAAGGCGGAGTAGTCTGTCAACTGGTATCAAAGCTCTCTTTTCTGGGAGTTGGTACATGGTCCATACGCGAAGGATGGATGCAAGAATTGAGACACTTGAGCGCGGTTTCGATGATTTGAGGAGAAGCCGTGACGATGATCGGCGAGAACGCCAAGAACTGAAACGGATCTTGGAAGAAGAAAAGGCTGAGAATCGGAGGAAATTTGAGGCGAATCGAAAGCAATTCGAAACAATTGTAGCGATGCTCCAAAGAAATTCGAACAGCCCTAGTAACAATGGCTTCAGTAGCCATAGGAGCAACGAAGAAGAGATGGTGGCAGGGGACGAAGGTAATCGGAACGAAGACAAATGGCGGAAACTCAAAATCCCTTTGTTCTCGGGTGATGCATCCAAGAACCAAAAATTCCAAAAAATCAGATTTGACTGCGATAACTAGGAAGGAGGAGGATCTCCAAGAAGATTACGATACAAGGAGTGAGAAGCCACCGTAGTCCCAACAAATTCTTGATGAGTTGGGGTCAGAAACTGATAAAGAAAAAAAACGAGAGTGGGAGAAGCCAACAAGCATGGAACCGAAGACGGGACAGGGGAGCAAAGCGGAAATGGGTTCTTCTTTGGAGGACAGAAGTCTTAGCCTTAATGATTGCTGTGTGGGTGAGGGTATCGAAATAGTGATCACGACATCGAAATCGAAAGATTGGAAAAAGGAACTCCGAGAACGCCAAGAGCTGAGGCGAATCGAGGAAGAAAAGCAATCGGAGACTCAAGGGAAATTTGATGAGAATCGGAAGACATCGGAAGCAAGTTGGGCCCTTCTCCTAAGAAATCAGCACAGTAACAGTGATCATGATAGCAATAGCCATAGAGGCGATGAAGAAGAAAGAAAGCGGAAGAAAGAGAGGCGGTTACAAGAATCCAAAAGGAAGCAGCAAGACCTTGGGGGGAAGGAGAAAGGAGGATGGTCCAGGGGTCCATATCCACATTCAAAACAGAAAGCACCACGTAACCAGCCAAGAAGCGAAGGAGAGAAAAAACGTGAAAGTCTGAGGCAGATCAGAGAGCTAGTCGAGGCGATGCATCGTCGATTGACCGATTACTGTGAGGATCAAGATCTTACAAGTGGAGGAGGCCACGACAGAGCCGGTAACCACGGGGATAACACTGTCGAAGATGAAGGTGAAGATTTGGGAATCAAGAATAAAAAACATGGGGATGAAGGAGAAGCAAAAAATGGAGAGGTCGAATGGTTAGAGTCGAAAGATGGAAACACAGAAGAGGAGGGTGAGTCGGCGGAGCAAGAGGTAGTGGATAATAATGGGTTCAACATAACCACGGGACCCGACGCTGTCGCAAGGGATTCCGGCAAGAAACCACCACCAGAACCACCAAGCCGGGATTCGCAAACGACGGCGGAGGATGCAATAACGGTTGCGACCACAGAAGTTTGGAGAAGAGTGGTCAGACCACGGCCATCCCCAGTATCGCTGGACCGAAATCTTCCTATGACGGCAGAGGAGACCAGAGCAACAACACTAATAGGCAGAGGAGAAGAAATGGGGAACGCACGGGGAACCCTAACTAGTAGGACCATCCACGAGAAGAGGGGGACGACCGAGGGTGATATACTTCCGGTCAAGATACCTCCGGAACCGCCGAGCCGGGATGCTCACGCGAAGACTGATCGCGCACTTTCAGCAACGGCAATGGCGGAGATCACGCTGCATCGCAACACCGAGCCAGTAGCACCTCCGCTTGGGTAGGAGCAAGGACGCTGAGGTACGGAGGTCCGATCAGGCCGCCACCGCCACAGAAACCTCCGAACCTTGATACTCATTGGTGGGTCGTCGAGGTATGGGCGGCTAGGGAAGGCAGCAGCGCACATGAGGTGCAGGATAGTGTCAGGGCAGGATTGCCATTCCAGAAGCTGGGTCAATTTTATGACCTAAAGGGCCAGGCCCAAATCTCTGAGAAGAAGCAATGGGGTACCAGGAAGGTTGGTATGTGTCCATTTTCAATTAATCAAACTTATTCATTGATTAGAAGGCCCATTTATCAAAGTTACTTCATTGTTGGGCCACAACCCAAGACCTTGAGGAATGAAGGGGCCCAAAGGGAAAATAAACAGGAGACATTGGTTCTTTCCATGGGAATTGAAGAAGGGCAACAATGGGACCCTAGTGGACAGCTTCAGATGACAACAACAGCTGGATTTTCATGTTTCAAGCAGTGGGACCCAGGAAAATTGGTCTTAAAGACCATTTGTCATTCACCTTGGGGACAAGGTGAAAGTTTAGGGGGGAGTATTGTTAGTTAAGTAGTTAGTTAATTGGTTAGTGGGGTTAGTTAGGAAGTTAGTTAAGGGAATAAGACATGTTGCCTATAAATAGAAGAGTGGAAGTTGAGAGGGGGATATCTTGTATTTTGGGAATAGTTGGGGCCTTTGGGCATTGGGAGAGTCTAGAGTCTCTCAAATACTCTAGGAATACACATTTTGTAAGGGAATTTCCCTAATTTCTACAGTAATAAGAGTTGGTTCCTATCACAGTAGAGACTGGAAGAGTCATGACAAGGCGGAGTAGTCTGTCAATCAAGTAGTAAACTTCTGACTTTTTTGTTCTTGCCAACCATATACACAGTTCTTAGATAGTTGATAAATTCTTCAATCTTGGATCTCGACGAGCATCAATAATGAAATGTTGAAGTTGAAATTGCAAATTAATCTTCTCCTGCTCATTGAAATCCATGGGATAATACTTTTCTACAAGAGTGCAAATACTATCAATGTTAAAAGCTTTGTAATTATCCTTGGGAACCAAAACAGAGCATAGAGTTAACAACTCCATTGCTTGCTCATTAAACCTGCTATTCAACTCTTGTAATTGTTTGTCAATGGTAATAAAAAATACTTCCACTCTAAAACAATAGCCTCACACATGACACACTAGTACAGAGCAAGAAATATAACAGCAGCCTCATAAACAAAATTAAACAAAATAACTTCATAACCCTTTTATTCTTTGTAACGCCCCAACACTAGCAGTAACTACGATACCAGGAAATTGGAAAAATCGTAACAGCCACCTCAACACAGCATAGAGTCATATTTCAAAGCCTCCTCCTACTTCTACTTTGACTATATTCTAGACAAATAAGTAAATAACAAGGTTTAAATAAGAGCAAACCAGAAAAATAAAATTAATAAGTTAACAAACAAAAACAAGAAATGCTAATAGTCTAACATCAACATGTACCTAATGAAGAAGTGAATGGATGACTTGCTGACGCACAAGAAGAGAAGACAAAAGGGTTCATCCAAGTCCTTCAGGGGTATTAGTGCAAAACTCCAAAGAAATGTGGAAGTGGAGGGTGGTGGATTAGTCAACAAAAGGTTTTAGGGGTTATTAAATTGAGGTTGGGCTTTAGTTGGGCTTATTTTAATATGTATAAAAAATGAAAGTGAAAAAAAAAAAAAAAGTTTGGGGGAGCCTTGTCACTTAAAAGCTCCGCCCCTGAGGTAACTCATCCCAGAATTGCTTCAAGTTAAGCATGCTTAACTGTGGAGTTCTTAAGTGATGGGCTCCCGAAGAGAAGATGCATCTTGTTAGTATAGGTAGTACCAATCAATTCATATAAATCATCCTCAACTATATAGTCCCATATTTACACAGTCTCAGGATCCCTCTCATTCGGGTGTGTAATCGGTTCATTCATGTGTCCCTCCGCCTAGAAGCCTGCCAGGAGTCGCTCATTATCCACGCCTTCTTACACCAGCGACCACTCCCCGTCCTCGTCAACCCCGGGTGTCACAATCAACAAACTCATTTACATTACATAGTTTAGTAAATGCACTCAGGAAATATAAAAAGGGAATATATATAACCATATCTTCTAATTGACCTTGTACTGAAGGTGGAACTGCCTTAACTATAATATCAAACCTGTAATCTTATCCATCTATAAATATCTTGTTTACTTGGCTTTTTATGCACATTACTTCAATTCCTTTTTCTCTTGATGTTTTGGTTCATCATCATCAATCTATGTTGACCTTGTTGGTTACAGGTACTCTGTTGAGAAAATTCCTGTATATGACTCTGCAGAGGATGAACCGATGTCAAAGGTTCTTGAACACTTGAACTCAGAGAGTTTTGGGAACAATTTTAATGGAAGAAACGAACACTCCATGGATGTTATACTTAAAACTGAGCACTTATCGGAGGATGCTGCTTTTAATGTTCAGTCACTTGATTCAGCTCAGATGAAGGGTTTAGATGTCAAGACAATTAAAAGTGAAGTAGTAAGTGAGGATATGAAATTGTACTCCCAAGATACTGAACAGGATTTTTCCCAAAAGAATTCAATGATATCACGTATCCGAAGTAATACTGCAGGCAGAAACTATCGCATTGGACGTGGGTCCATGTCTACCAAACGATCAAAGGCATATAATGGTGGAAGGTTAAAAAATCTCACTCAGAAGAAAATTGATGCAAAGTTTGCAGCTGGACTCTTGGAATCAAAGGAAGCACGAGAGGAGATTTTAAAATATGAGGTATGACTTTCTTGGCATTTTCTTGTGTGCTGAATATTATCACTTAGCTTTCGATTCTGTTACAAGTGGGTTATCTTACTTAGCTAGGTATTTAACTTAAAACAGCTTTAATGGTGTAGCTACCGTTTTGGTAGTTGGATTTGGAGGATCCTTGGAATGAACATTGAGAATCTAAATCTGTCATTTGGAAAATATAATGCAGCTAGTTTAGTTTGAGGTGGAAGCCAAACTTTGATCATGTCACAACTTTGAAATCTGCAGTTGCGGACATCCCAGAACTCATTTTTGGTTTTAGATTGGGGAATTTTTTTTCTTTTCAATTGCTTCTTAATACGCACGATTTCTCTCTTCTAATATATGTCAGAAATAACAATAAGATATCAACTTCAATATCATCACCAAAATAATTAAATCGTTAGCCGTCACTTAGATTAGATGAGAATTGTCATGAGGGTCCAAGTGCCCTTTTATTCACATTTCATTATGCTATATGTGTATATATAGCTGTGATTTATATTTCCATGTCTGGTTTTATGTTAAGCTCTTATCTAAATTATAAGAATATCATGCAGGAAATAAAAAATGACGCTACATCTGCTCTTGATTCCTTATACAATGAAATACGGCCTGCCATTGAAGAACATGAGAGGGATAGCCAAGACAGTGTATCTACGACTGTAGCAGAGAAGTGGATACAAGCTTGCTGCCTAAAATTGAAGGCGGAGTTTGACCTTTACTCCACAATAGTAAAAAATGTTGCTTGCAGTGCTCAAAAGGTACCTGGCCAAGCAAAACCTACTGAAGCAGATAATGAGAATGAAATTAAGCCTTTGACAGGTTGAAGATCTTACATCACATTTTTTTCTCAGCTATAATCTGTAATTCATGATTTCACAAAATATATGGGCATCTTTGAGGAAATTTTCTTTTTAAAATTCTTAACAGCGAGAATCTAAGACTAGGTAAAATAAACCCGTATAATCTTATTTATTATTTTACAAAGTACGGCTACTTTATTTATTTATTTGCTTATTTCTTTTTGAGTGAAAATAGATGGAAAAGAACTATATCTAAGTATATCAAAAAAACCAAAGAAACAAGTTTCTTTCAGAGAGATTGGAAGAGTTTCCATGAACTAGTTTGACTATCTCCTGGTTATTTATCTTTTACCCAAACATGACATTATAGTGTCTTTGTTTCAGATTTTAGAGGGCCATTTCTCCATTCGCGTTGAAAAAAATTGAGTTTGAAACCACTAAGTGCCCGTTTGTTTTATAATTGGGAGGCACCAAAACTTCATTGGGGATCCCAAATCCAGTTGTTATAGTAACTTCATGCGTTTAGGTACGAAACTCGGTTGAAAATAATTGATTTCTGGTGGGTCAAAACTGAGTTTTGTGGAAGTAAAAATTTTTAGCTTTTTTGTTGAAAATAATTGATTCTAGATGTAGGACCCATAAAATTTTATATATTTATATCTCAAAAGTGATTTTACTTTATCATCCAAACAAAATCAATTCTTCTAAACCTACTTTAAAAATATTGTTACCAAACATAAATCAATTTTTTTAACATTGATTCTTTCAAAATCAATTCTTCCAAAACCAATTCCTTCAAAATCAATTTTATCAAAATCTAAAATAAACGGATCCTAATGTTTGGATAAAAAACGGGTTGAAAAAAAGTGAGTTTAAAAGGCTGGGAAACGGAGTTTTGTGGACGCTTGCAAATGTAGCTTTTCGGTTGGGCATATTCAAACGCAGTTACTATTTTACACGAAGACCAACATTTCTTTTTGTCACTTAGCGAAGCAATGAGGAAAAGGTGGAAAGAGAATTGTCCCTTTTTAGTAATTTTATTTTAAGAGTGATTCTATTTTATTCTATCCAAATAAAACAAAAAAATTTAAGCTTGTTTTTAAAATATCATTATCAAACACAAATCAATTTTTTTAATATCATTTTTTTTAAAATCAATTTTTTCAAACTCAATTCTATCCAAATCTAAAATAAACGGATCCATATTCTTTCGTGTGGGCTTATTTAGGAAATATATTTAGGAAACAAACGGATCCTCATATCTATGAATTTTAAACTTATGCATTCACACTTAAATTCTAAGTCTCTCAAATGTGATTCCTTACACATGGTGTTGCTTTAACTGGAAGTCTTGTAACTAAATTTTTTCCGCGTCATTTCAAAAGTGGAGTCTACCACATGAAAACCCACTCCAAGCTTGGATTATATTGCTTGAATATTATCTTGCTGCAGTACATGGGTTGTGGAGTGAGTTAAATCAAGCTTGGATTTACTTCTTACATGTAAAGAAACACTATCAATCAAAAGTATTCTTCCAAAGTATCTAGAGTGTGAGCTTTGAGTAATGATAGCTGTACATATTTTTGGTGTCTAACATCGTATATATATACGTATTTATATTTTATTATTTTTTCCCTCTCATCATATCTATTTAATACTTCAAAACAACATACCATCATATGGTGTCTATACATGATGTCTCAAAAATGTGTATAATTATCATTTCTCTTGTTTAAACGGATGATGTTACACAATCAAAGATCTGATATGATTGTAATTACTGTCAAATATTATAATTAGCTTAATTGAGGCTATGTATTAATGTATGAAATATACTTGCCTAGTTTCTAGAGATTTAGCTTGATCTTCTCCTAATATCACGTGTAACAGTTATGTATTACTTGTATATATCCCTCTGACATTCAATGAAATATCACAATCAGAGATTCACTTTCATGGTATCAGTAGCACATCTCAAAATCACTCTCTGATTTTTTTTTCGCTGCAACATGGCCAATGACCAAGATAATTCCAAATCCTCTACCTCCAGCAACCTTAATCTGGAGAGTCCTTATTATCTTCATTCTTCTGACAATCCTGGACAAACTCTTGTGAGTGATGTCCTCATAGGCCTTAACAACTACAACCCATGGGCTCTTGCCATACAAATGGCTTTAAAGGGCAAAAACAAATTCTGTTTTGTTGATGGCTCTTTACCCTCACCTGCATCTACTCATGAAGATTATCATCGCTGGTCTCGTGTCAATAATATGGTCATGTCATGGATCCTCAACTCTATTGATCGCTCTCTAGCCCATACTGTACTTTATGCAGATTCTACTGCCGCTGTTTGGAAGGATCTTAAGGCTCGCTTCTCCTCCAACTCTGGTTTTCGCATATATGAGCTTGAGAAGAATATCGCTACCCTACAACAACGAGATTCTTCAATCAACTACGCTGTCTTTGGGATGAATTATCCCTTATTGATCCTCCACCAAATTGCACTTGCACAGGTTGTATGTGTGGAGCCAAGCAAGCTTATCTCTCCCAACAAAACAAGCGACGCCTCATGCAGTTTTTGATGGGACTCAGTGATACCTTCAGTCAACCACGAAGTCAGTTACTTCTTACTACTTCTCTCCCGGATGTTTCTCATGCCTATTCTCTGCTCCTCCAAGATGAGGCTCAAAGGGCATATACGCATCCTCCAATGTCGTCTGAAAGGGTGGCACTTCAAACCCAAATGACAGCCGTGGAAACCACTTAACATGCATTTTTGGCCAAACCAACTCCTCCCAATCGTCCCAGATGTGCTCATTGTGGCATCCTTGGCCACACAGAACAGAAGTGCTATAAGCTTCATGGATATCCGTCTGGGCATCGCTACTATCATAAACGCAACACTCATGCACAACCATCCAATTCATCCACTCGTGCTACACAATCAAATGATGTTGCAAAGGATCCTTTATCAACAGAATCCATCCAGCAACTTCTTTGCTTATTAAGGGAGGTAAATCAGCCTAAAGCCAATCTCACAGGTGAGTCTCTAGCTCTTTATTCTGCCCTCTGTATGCCAAATGAATGGGTAATTGATACTGGTGCAACAGATCATGTTTCTTTCACTCCCTTCTCCTTTCATCAGCCACCCATCCCTTCTTCTCTTCATACATCTATTTGTGTTCTTGATGGCAATTCAGTTCCTATCAATGGCATTGGTAATGTACATTACATCACATATCATATTGACTGATGTCTTATTTGTACCCTCATTTAAATTCAATCTTTTATCTGTGCCAAGCTCACCCAGACTTCTAATTGTGATGTCTTTTTTTATTCTGATCATCGTGTATTTCAGGACCATTTGACGAAGAAGGAGATTGGTCGGGGCCATAAAAAAGGTGGACTCTACTTCCTTGATGCCTCTACCTCTGTTGCTTCCCTTCTCACCACATCCTCTACCACATGGCATGCTCGGTTTGGCCATCCATCATCAAGTGCCCTCAAGTGTTTAGCTATTGCTCTTGGTTTCAATAAAGACTCTTGTGACCATTGTGAAATCTGTCATTTGTCCAAACAAACAAGACTCCCTTTTCCCTTACATACACTGACTAGCAATAATTTTTTTGAGTTAATTCATGTTGATGTTTGGGGTAAATATGCTACACCTACAAGAAATGGTCATCAATATTTTTTAACTCTTGTTGATGATTTTTCTCGTGTCACATGGACTTATCTCATGAAATACAAATCTGATGCTTATTCCTTGCTAGTCCATTTCTTAGCTTATGTTCGTAATCATTTTCAAACATGTGTAAAAATAATTCGCTCTGATCATGGCACTGAATTTACCAATCATTCTTATCAGAAAATTCTGCATGATTTTGGAATTGTGCAACAATTCACTTGTCCAGGTACTCCCCAACAAAATGGTGTCGTCGAATGTAAGCATCACCATCTTCTTAATATTGCACGGGCTCTACGTTTCCAAGCTGGTCTTCCAATTTATTTTTGGGGTGATTGCATTCTCACAGCTACTCATTTAATAAATAGGACACCAACCAAAATTTTAGGTGGTAAAACTCCTCATGAAAAACTCCATGGACAACCACCTAATTTCACTCATATACGTACATTTGGTTGTTTGTGTTATGCACCCACTTCCTATGATCATCCAAATAAATTTGAACCTAGAGCTGGACGTTGCATCTTTGTTGGGTACCCCACTAGTCAAAAAGCTTATCGACTATATGACCTTGATGATCATAAATTTCTAGTTAGTCGAGATGTCATCTTTCATGAAAAAATATTCCCATTCAAGAATGATAAGGCTTTGCATGATTTACACATAGGGCGAACCCCTGTGCCACTACCCATCAGTGATCGAGAGCCCACAAATTCACCACACCTAACTAGCAACCCTCCTACATCCCCTCATACTACAGACCTTACCCACCCTTCCACCTCAACCCTTGACCACATGTCCTATGCTTATGAACCCACACATGCTCCAGAAACCCCTACGATGACCAACCCCCAACCTAGATGCTCTCAACATGCCACACGTCCTCCAGCTCACCTTACTGATTACTCCTGCAATATGACCTCCTCTCAATCTTCTTCATCGTCACCAGGTATGAAATATCCCATCTCAAACTATCTTTGCTCAAATACATACTCACATAACCATCTCTACTTCATTAATTCTATCATCAAACATACTGAACCCACTTCATATTCTGTTGCCCGCAAAGACCCACATTGGAGGCAGGCCATGGAGGACGAAATAAAGGCCTTAGAGGCTAACCATACTTGGACTTTAGAGATTTTGCCTCTTGGAAAAACAACCATAGGCTGTAAATGGTTGTACCGTATAAAATATAATTTAGATGGTTCCATTGAACGGTACAAAGCACGTTTGGTAGCTAAAGGTTACTCACAGTTAGAAGGATTTGATTTTACTGATGTTTTTTCTCCTGTAACCAAATTAACTATTGTGAGAACTGTTCTTAGTATTGCAGCAGCAAAAAATTGGCCAACTCATCAAATGGATGTTTCCAATGCCTTTTTACATGGCAATTTACAGGCCTCTGGTTTATATGCAGCTTCCTCCCGGGTTTCGCAAACAAGGGGAGACTCGAGTATGTCGGCTCAACAAGTCACTTTATGGATTGAGACAGGCACCTCACACTTGATTTACTACTTTTTCGAATGCCTTGCTTGATGCTGGGTTTACACAGTCAAAAGCTGATTACTCAATGTTCACATTTACTCGTAAATCACATATAACAATTTTGCTTGTTTATGTTGATGATATTGTAATTACAGGAGATGATGATTTGGTTATTTCACTCTTCAAGAAATATCTTTGCCACCGATTCAACATCAAAGATTTAGGCCCATTGAAATATTTTTTGGGCATTGAAGTGGCACGATCCAAGGCTGGAATTTTTCTTAATCAATGTAAATATGCATTAGAAATTCTACAGGACACTGGTCTTCTTGCTAGTAAGCCAGTAACGACTCCATTGGATTACAATCACACTTTGGCTGTTGATCTTGGTGAGGTTCTTTCTGACCCTGCTCCATATAGACGATTGATTAGTAGACTGTTATATCTTACAGTCACCCGACCAGATCTCACTTATACAGTGAACTTGTTGTCTCAGTTTATGTCTTCTCCTCGAGACACACATTGGCATGCATCACTTAGAGTAGTCAGATACATCAAATTTGCCCCAGACCATGGCATCCTACTCTCATCTAAATCTTCTCTATGCTTGAATGCTTATTGTGATGCGGATTGTCCCACATCCCGAAGATCAACTACTGGTTATTGTATTTTTTTGGGTCCAAGCCTCCTTTCTTGGTGAACCAAGAAGCAACCAACAGTTCCTCGCTCCTCTACCGAAGCCGAGTATCGAGCCATGGCCAATGTTGTTAGTGAACTCGCATGGCTACATAGTCTTCTACATGAATTAGGCATTCCATCACATCCTGCAACTTTATCTTGTGATAATCAAGCAGCCCTCCATATAGCAAACAATCCAGTTTTTCATGAAAGAACAAAACATGTTAAAATTGATTGTCATTTTGTTCGGGATAAAATTCAAGAAGGCAAACTTCGAACCACATTTGTCCCCTCTAATCAGCAACCGACGGATGTCTTCACAAAGGCTCTTCTCCCATCTTCATATGCTCAGCTAGTTTCCAAGCTCATGTACCTTCCCGGTTCTTGAGCTTGATGGGGAGTGTTACACAATCAAAGATCTGATATGATTGTAATTACTGTCAAATATTATAATTAGCTTAATTGAGGCTATGTATTAATGTGTCAAATATTATAATTAGCTTAATTGAGGCTATGTATTAATGTAGGAAAAATACTTACCTAATTTCTAGAGATTTAGCTTGATCTTCTCCTAATATCACGTGTAACAGTTATATATTACTTGTATATATCCATCTGACATTCAATAAAATATCACTATCAGAGATTCAGATGAAGTGAACAATTTCTTTGTGCTAAATGAGCATGGATAATTACTCTCCACAAAGTTTTCGTTCTACCTAACCTAACACAAATGAGATATTTTAAATTTAATTATTTGCCACATGTTGCTCGATGCAATAGTACATCGTATAGGGATGGATGGTTGTCCCCCGAGGTGGGGTACACATGATCATAATTCTGATATGTTTCATCAGATAACATTAACATGGGAATGATGGAATTGCTTATAGTAATAGGTAATATTGTATTTGAGATGAATTATTAGATATTTATCAATTGTTGGATAATATAATTCATGCTAAGTTATATGGTAGCTTCTATGGTGAGGGAGTAACTATCTCCCTCACCAGCCTTTAGATATAATGTTTAAATAAGTGTTTGGCTGAGATTAAACATGGGTTACCTGATGAACTGGTAAAGTATAACTATGAAATTGTACCACAACTTTGTTTATTTTTTCGCGTAATAGACAATTATGCCCTTCACTTGTCTATGAAAAGTCGCTGCCTTCTTCCCCAGCTTCAGCATCCTTTCGTCACAGGTATGGTTGCTCATGTTCCACTTTATTTTCAATTTTTTTGGCCAACTAAAATGAATATGATGATATTTTTTTACATTTTAATATTCATAATTTTGTCTATTGGCCACTCATTAATGCTGGGCTGCCCACGATATCTGAGTCTTGTTCATCCAATTGCTCCCCATCCCTAAACTCCATGAGTAATTTATTTATAATAATTTATTGGATGTCTTAAGTAGTTACCAGAAGTTATTTGGAACCGTAGGAACAACTGATATCAAAAGCTAATGAACATGTTAATAGTTTTCCCAATGCGTCCTTTCCCTCAACGAGTACTCCGTGAACTTCGTTAGCATACAAACTGCAATCACAATAGAACGGCTTGCAATCACTTCGTTTGGGAACGCTTCCACCACTTCGTCCTCCGGATTTTTTTCAAGGCAAAACAAAGATGGCTCCATAGATCTTGCTTTTAAGAGATTCGCCGTAAATGCTCTAAAAATAGGAAACAGAGATCTCTGCATAAAAACAGGAAAACAATGAACCTATACTGAAATTAAGATGTTTCACATGCTCAGAGCCTTCCTCGTCTTCCAAGGTTCAGTGCAAAGAACTAATGTCCCCATTGGCGATGCTTACAGACTCAACCTTGGAGAGAAGAACAACCAAGGCTTCAAAGAGTTGTATTCAATCAGAAAGTACGTCTTAGTGTAAAGGCAAATTAGGGACTTTATTGCAAAAGCACTATTTACAAAGTTAGCTTCAAGACTTTAAATTAATGAACATGCCACCGTGTCTACTTGCTAAAACCGGTTGTTTGAGCTCATCACGGGTGAGGGACTTAAATGTCCCTCACCTTAGATATCACCTAGTTATAATTCATGAAGGAGTTATGCTCTAATATCTAAGGAAGTATTTGGTTTAAGGGAAGGGAAATAATAGTTTTATGTTTGGTTCAGAAGGGGAGGGAATAACTTTACTTTTTAACTCTTATATTATTTATTTAAAAATAGAAAATGGAGATTGTTCCTGCCAAATATCTCGGGTATGAAATACTCGGCTGAACGAGGATTAATGGGGTGTTTTTGGATTGTGCTTGACAGAATGTGGATTCTGCTCCTACGTATCCAAAAGGGAATCAAAGCAAACGTAGTTCTAGAATGAGGGGTAAGCCCCCTATTTATAGTTGTTCTCTCAGGATCGGAGCTCAAATAAATAGCGGAGGAATATTTGGATCAGATCGCGATCATGGGGAGAGATATCCGGAGCCTGATTGTCCGGAGTGGCATTATGGCCAGCGAGATATTCGGCCCAGTTAGCTGCGGATGGATAGCTTGGGGCCGAGTAGTTATTCTCGGGTGTCAGGTGTGCTGACATGTCCTCGGCTTCGGAGGAGTTTGGGTCAAGGCCCATTCGCGGGGGTAAGCTCGGTTGGTCCGATGTATAGACGAGTTCTCGGTCTTACATTCTCGGCAATACACAAGCCCCCGAGCTCCGAGCTTGAATAAGCGAAGGAGCTGATACGTATGAAAACCGAGCTTATTCTTCGGTTATGCGATTATCCACATTCTCACTGTCATTTCAATCAAGTCTTCTCTCTCGTCGAGAAAGCAATTATTCCCCTATTACTTCTTTAAGACGCCACAGACAAGAAACCATAGAGTTCCGCGCCCATTTAATGGGGGAAAATCAAAAGTCGCGCCCCTTTTGGGCCCAATGGACAATGGGCCACCAATTGCAGGTTATAAATACCTCCTCCGGCGCCAACTCCCTCCTACTTCGCTTACCCTTCTCTGCCATTCACCCTCGTCTTCCAAGCTTCTGCCCTTGTTCCTCTGCTTGTCATCCTCCAGGTACGCTCCGTCTCTTCTCTTCCTTCGTGCTTCTAAGCTCTGTTTCTGACCTTCGGACATGAGTTCATCTATGTCTTCTGAGTCAAATACTTTGCCTCTGGTTGAGGGTGAAGTTTCCCCAATTGGGGGATCCCTTTCTGTTTCTTGTTCCTTCGCGGGAGGCGGCGTTGGGGAGGCAGAACCATCCTCCTCCGGGTCATCTTCGACTGACTCAGATTCTTCCGAGTCTGATTCGCCTAGGTCTGGTTCTCCCCCTCCTAGAGTGTCCAAACCCGCCGCCCGTAAACAACGCCTTAGGGTTCCTAAAGACCCTATTCCCGATATAACCCTTCCCGGGTATACCTGGGTTAAAGGGGAGGTTGGAACCTTTTTTTCTGACTACCAGACTCCTGATTCTATTGTTGAACTTCGGTCCCATATCAATATCTCGGTCTCAGGGGACGAGTCCGAGTTTATTTGCTCTCCGTGCACGAGCACCGAGTGTGTCTTTCTAAGGGCTCGCCCTTCCGAGCCTCCCTTTACATACATGTATAAAACACTTTTTGACAAACTGCATGTGTCTCTTCCCTTTCTCGAGTTTGAGTGCGATGTTCTGAGAACCATGAACGTCGCACCTACTCAGCTTCACCCTAACAGCTGGGCTTTTATGAAAGCCTTTCAGATTCTATGTAAATACATAAGAATAGAGCCTACCACTCCAAAATTTTTGTATTTTTATCAAACCAGATTTGGCGAGAAAAAGGGATGGGTATCTCTTAATGGGTTGAACCGAAGAGGTCTTCTTAGTTTATTCGCCTCGTCTTATAAAGACTTCAAGGTTGGCTTCTTCCGTGTTCGCCCTTCGAGTTCTCATACTTCCCACTTTTTTGACGAGAATAAACATGCCAAGTTTCCTTTATACTTGCAATCCTCTCCCACAAAATTCGCCGGCTTGAGTATCGTTCCCTGCCGTAGAGGATAGACGGGATATAGATGTACTAGAGGGTCTTCCTCGGCCCCTCCATTGTGCACGCCTTATGAAACTCCCCTTCTCCTCCACCCCAAGGTCCGATCTTAAAAGTAAGTGCTCGGCTTTTTAGTTTCTTAAGTATTTTCTGCTGTGTTGTTATACTAACAACTCTTTCTTTTTGATCATCATGGGAAAGTTCGACTTTTCAAAGCTTGTCAAGGCTGGTGTTGGTAAAGAGGGTCGGGGTCCCTCTTGGTAGAAAGAAGCGAGAAAAGACCTCCTCCCACCAAGGTTTCTGCGAAAGGGGCTTCGTCATCTGCCCCTCAAAAAGGAAGAGGGCGAGAGGTTGAAGTGGTGGCCGAAGATTCTCCCCTTCCTCGGCCCAAGCTCCCCTCGCCCCACTACTCGGGGACGCAAATCGTGGGGCGAGAACAGCCACTTTCTACCCCCTCGAGCCGAAATGGTACAACACCACCCTGAAGGCGGGGACTTCATCTCTCAGGGTGAAGACTTCAACCCCTCCTCCTCTTTCGACTCGACCCTCTTAAAAGCCGCGATCTTCGGCTTATCAAGCAGCGGGGGCCGATCCAGCATGGAGGCCTCTCGGTCCTCTTTGCCTTCGTCTTTGCGGCTTTGGCTCGTTTACGTAGCCGAGAGGTGACGGAGGCCGAGAGGAAGTCTCGGCAATTGGAGTCCGAGTTCGCTGCTATAGAGAGGTTGAAGGGGATCTTTCCTGGATTGCCTCCGAGAATGAACGGCTTGACTACCACCATCGCTGATATCAACACTCGGAACTCCGAGCTGGATTCTCGTGCGAAATCAGCCGAGGAAAGCAGAGCTCGAGTGGAAGAAGACAAGGCTCGTGCCGAAGAAAAAATCAAAGAGGCTCAGGCTGAGATTGATCGGCTCAAGGCTGCCTTGGAGGCTGAGATTCAGGCCAAGATACAGACTTGAGGAGGACGTACGGAGGCCACCCGCTGCATTGTCATCGAGCACCGAAAGGTTTTGACAAAGGCATTGCCCAAGCCGAGGTTCTGTTCCCGGATCGACCACCTTTCGGGGGAGATGTGAATATGGAGGTGGTAAATGGGGAACTTGTTCCCATCATTCCCGAGGGGGAGGAAGAGGTGGACGTAGTGGGGGTCTCTCCGGACGATCATGTAGAGGCCGAGGAAAGCCATAGGGGGAGTAGCTGTTATAGTTTTTTGTTCATCCTTTGTACTAGGCTCATGCCCTTGTAACCTGATTACTTGAATGAATATCATTATCATTTTGCTGATTCTTCGTTGTGTTTGGCTTGTCCATCGAATCTTCGGCTAAGGCCGAAATATTCTACCGTCCAAAATGGACGGTGGTCGTTACACGAAAAGCACGTGTTTTTCATTTTGCGTTGTCATGCATTAAATGCTTTTGGAAACCGTAATGGGTTCACGCAATCGCTGCCTTTCGCTTGGTTTCGAGGTTTGTTTTCCCAACAAATTTTCACACATACTACTTCCTTTCTTGCCTATAAATAGGGCCCTTCTCACTTGTTCATTCCTCATCCTTTTCTATCAGCCAAGTTCGTTTTACTGCTCTTCCACCCGAGTAATTCTATGGCAACAACAGGGGTTTACGTTCCCCTCTCCCAGTTGACATCCTTTTTTGGGTTTCACATCCGCCAAAAAGGATGTAAGTGGGAGACGGGATCCAGAATTCCTTGATCCTTCAAGAAGGATGTCAACTGGGAGAATAATAATCTTCGGGAGTCGAGAAAGGGGTAGCGGCCGTCTACTCCCTGAGTTGGCCGAGCACCTCATCGTCCAGCTTTCTCAGGGGGGAGTGTGAACTACAGCCTCCCTTGAGAGAGCGTGATGGCGTTGAATCGGGGGGACTGGGGGCCGAGTGGCCCTTATTTTCAATTTCGGCTTTCAACCTCAACGCTGCACTCAGTCCCGTGAATGTACTTTTCAAGAGTCAAACTTAGCTTTATTTTTGCTCATTGTACTCGGTTTCCTTGAATGTATCACTCGGCTTTATTTTTGCCTTATTGTACTCGGTTTCCTTAATAAAACAATGGCTCATACTTGGCCTTTACGAATTTTGTTTTTTGCGCATATTCAGCTTTACTATTTTCGTAGCTTGAACTCAACGTAAATAACTATAAAGTAGCTCGGATTCGGCTAGTAAGATCGTACCTGACCTTTATACTTAACTTTATGGCACGTACTCGGCCATGAGGCTCTGACTTGGCCTTTGGAATTGAACGGCTCGGACTCGGCCACGGCTCAAACTTGGCCCCTCTGACTAGCTCGAACTCGGCTAACGGCTCGTACTCGGCCGTCGGGCTCACACTTGGCCCCTCTGACAACGGCTCGTACTCGGCCGCCGGGCTCATACTTGGACCCTCTGACAACGGATCGCACTCGGCCGCCTCATACTTGGCCCCTCAACGGCTCGTGGTCTCGACAACGGCTCGTACTCGGCCGCCGGGCTCATACTTGGCCCCTCTGACAACGGCTCGTACTCGGCCGCCGGGCTCATACTTGGCCCCTCTGACAACGGCTCGTACTCGGCCGCCGGGCTCACACTTGGCCCCTCTGACAACGGCTCGTACTCGGCCGCCGGGCTCACACTTGGCCCCTCTGACAACGGCTCGTACTCGGCCGAGGGCTCATACTTGGCCCCTCTGACAACGGCTCGTACTCGGCCATAAAATAGGATGTCTGCAAAATAAAGACTTCGGCAAGGCAAGGAAAAATAAAACCATATTCATAATAAATTCTGCTTTTTATTGAATGGAATCCGCGGTGTGCCTCGTTAAAACCTCCCCGGTCAAAACCCATTTTGGGAAAAAATACCGAGGTAGGAAAAAGAGTACAACACCCGACTATATACATCAGCTGTAATAAAACTTCAAATGAGAGGCATTCCAAGTCCTCGGGATAGGATTTCCCGACAATTCTTCTAACCTATAGGCCCCGTTCCTCAGGTTTTCAACTACTCGGAACGGTCCTCCCCAATTCGCCGCTAACTTGCCTTCCGTGCGGTCCTTCCTTGCTTCCCCTTTTATTCTCAGCACTAAGTCTCCGCGCAGAAAACTCCTCGGCCTTACCCTTGAATTATACCTTCTAGTGGCTCTCTGTTTGCGTGCTTCTTCTCCGATTCCGGCTTCCTCCCTAACCTCTTCTACCAAGTCAAGTTCGATCCTCATATTGCTCTCATTGTCGTTCGGCTCGTGTTGCACACGTCGGAAAGACGGTTCCCCAACCTCTACTGGGATCATGGCGTCGGTTCCGTACGTCAGCCTGAAGGGTGTTTCTTGAGTGGTAGATTGAGGTGTACAATGATAGGCCCAGAGAATACTCGGTAACTCCTCTGCCCAGGCTCCTTTAGATCTTCCTACTCTTTTCTTCAGCTCTCCGAGGATGATCTTGTTAGCTGCTTCGGCCTGCCCATTGGATTGGGGGTGCTCAACGGATGTAACCTGGTGCTTGATACCGAGGTTGTCATAGAATTCCCGTAGCTTCTTATCCACAAATTGTCTCCCGTTGTCGGTAACGATTGCGAAGGGAATTCCGTGCCTACAAATAAGGCTTTTCCACACAAATTTCTGCACCTTCTCGGCGGTAATCTTAGCCAAAGGCTCTGCTTCGATCCATTTGGTGAAGTAGTCTACGGCTACCAGTAGGAATTTGACTTGGCCTTTGGCTACTAGGAAAGGCCCCAGTATGTCCATTCCCCACATTGCGAACGGCCAAGGCGAGTTTAATGTGTGAAGTTCTTCAGGGGGGGTATGATTTACATTGGAACATCTCTGGCACTCATCACACCGCTTCGTCCACTCCATGCAATCAGCTCTAAGGGTAGGCCAATAATACCCTGCTCGGACTATCTTGGAGGCCATTGATCTGCCACCACTGTGAAAACCACAGATTCCTCGGTGAACCTCTTCCATGACATACTTAGATTGTGCCTTGGTCAAACATTTTAGCAAAGGCGCCGAGAATCCCCGCTTATACAGACTCCCCGGCGATTATGGTGAAATGACTCGCCCTTAGCTTGACTTTCTGGCCTCGGCTGATCCGAGGGTAGAGCTTACGAGGATAAGTACTCCCAGATAGGTGCCATCCACTCTCGGTCAACCAACTCATTGGCCATCACCTCTTCTCGTCCCAATGCTTGGTTCATTGAGGGTTTCTTGAATAACCGCTTACGTGGTGTCCGGCTTCTTTGTCTTTGGCAAGCTTAGACAACAAATCAGCCCGAGTGTTTTCTTCTCGGGGAATGTGCTCAATGGTGAACTTTTCAAAGCCGGAGATTAGCTGGTTGACCTTACACAAATATCTCGGTGAGCCGAGGTTCCTTCGTCCGATAGCCCCGGATATTTGTCCTAGGTGACTAGTTGTGAATCACTTCGCACTTGACAGCCTTCGCCCCCATTTCATTCGCCAGACCTTAGTCCCGCTTATCGAGCTTCATACTCGCCGATTGTTCGAGGTTTTGAACTCGAATTTCAACGATTGTTCCAATATCAAATCTCCCGGTCCTTCCGAGAATCACCCCCGCCTCCATCGCCTCTCGATATTTGAGGATCCATCCACGTATAGATTCCACCATGTATCCTCGGCCTCCGGGCCGTGGATTGAGCTTCGGCTATGAAGTCGACAGGCATTGTGATTTCGGGGGTCCTCTCATCTCGTATTTCAAGCCAAACTCGGACAACTCTACTGACCAAGCAATCATACGCCCGCCAATTCGGGTTTTTTGAGTATCTGTTTGATGGGGTGATCCGTCTTAACAACCACTTGGTGACTCGAAATGCAGGCGCAACCGCCGAGCTGCGATCACCAAGGCTAAGACCAGCTTCTCAATAACTTGATACCGAAGTTTCGGCATCATGGAGCACCTGGCGATGAAGTATACTGGCATTTGGGCTTTCTCTACCTCCTCGCACGATGATCGCGCTAATAGCATTCTCGGAGGTCGACAGATCTGAGATACAATTCTTTCCCCGAGATGGGCCTTGTTAATATCGGCGGGGAGGACAGGAAGTCCTTGAAGTCGACAAAAGCCTTTTCGCAGTCCTCAGTCCATTTAAAGGTTTGGGGCTTCTTCAGCAGCTTGAAGAAAGGCCGAGCTTTCTCTGCGGATTTGGGTAAGAACCGAGATAATGACGCCAGCCGTCCTGCCAATCTTTGTACTTCTTTAACGTTCTGCGGGCTTCTCATCTCAATTACGGCCCGACACTTATCGGGATTGGCTTCAATTCCCCTGTGGGTAAGCATAAAGCCGAGGAATTTACCCCATGGACACCGAAAACACACTTTTCCTGGATTGAGCCTCATGTTGAACCTTCTCAATCGCTGAAAATATTTCTTCCGGATCTAGAGGGTGGCGGCTGGGGTCATCAGATTTCACTACCATGTCATCCACATATACTTCCATGGTCCTGCCAATTTGCTTCTCAAATACTCGGTCCATAAGTCGCTGGTACGTAGCTCCCGCATTCTTCAACCCAAACGGCATTACTCTGTAGCAATAATTTGACCCCTCGGTAATGAAGGCTGTTTTTTCCTCATCCGGGGGGTACATTCTAATTTGGTTGTACCCGGAGTACGCATCCAAGAAGCTTAAAATTCTGTATCCTAAGCCCGTCAACCAGCCTGTCAATACTCGGCAAGGGATAAGAGTCTTTTGGGCATGCTTTGTTCAGATCCGTATAATCAGTGCACATGCGCCACTTGCCGTTTGCTTTCTTGACGAGAACGACGTTGGCCAACCATGTGGTGTATTCTACTTCTCGGATAAAGTTGGCCTTGACCAATTTCGCCGTCTCCTCTTCGACTACTTTTCTCCTCTCTTCACCTAATCTCCTCTTTCTCTCGGGCCATCGGCCGCCTCGGGGACAGATTGCCAATTTATGGCATAAAAAGTTGGGATCAATTCCGGCATGTCGATGTGGTCCACGCAAATAGATCGGCATTTCTGCGCGTGCTTGTTTTATTTCTTCTTTGAGTAGGTTCAAGGTGACCACCGAGCTTGGTACACTGCTCAGCCGCGCGCCGAGTTGGAACTTCTCTAGCTCCTCAATAGGTTGCGGACGTTGTTCCTGCACGTCCATCCCGGGATCCAGCTCAACGGAGTTTCTTGAACTCACCGCCTTGTCCTTCCCCCTGTCTAGGGTTTCTATCGGTGCGGGTTTAAGTTTGCTCACCCGCAAACTATCGGCCAGAAGACTATCTCACCATCCTCTGATCTGCTCGGACAGCCACTATATCTCCCGAGCTGGAGGGGAACTTCATCGTGAGGTGGGGAGTAGAGACCACGACCCCTAACTCGTTCAAGGACGGCCTTCCGATCAGGATATTATACGATGTAACTGCGTTTACCAACACATACCTGACCATGATGGTTTTAGAAGCTCTGCCATCGCCAAAAGTGGTCAAGAGGTCAATATATCCCCGAGTATCAACCTGCTCCCCTGCGAAGCCAACGAGTTTCTTCGTCATACTACGGCTGAATTGATTTCTCCGGGATCCCTAGCTTCTGAAAGGTTGAGTAGTACAATATATCCGCGGAGCTCCCCTGATCGACGAGGGTTCTTTTGACCGAGAAGTTGGCCAACTGTACGGTGATCACCATGGGGTCATCCTGGTTGGGATCTACTCCCACGAAATCATCATCAGAAAAGATAATAGGGGGGGAACTCACGGGAGGCTTGGCAGATACCGAGTTAACAGCTCGGATGGCCCGCAGATGTCTTCTCCGAGCTGAACTTGTGGTGCCTCCCCCCGCGAACCCTCCTGAGATGGTGTTTATCACCCCCCGGATGACATTATCCTCTTCCCGTCTTTCATTCTGCCTTTCTCTGGTCTCTACTCTCTCCTCATTTCTTCGATCGCCGCCCCTCCTCGGGCTTCGGTCACCCTCTCTTCTTCTGGTTCCCCCGTGCCTCTCACTGTTGTTGTTGTTTCTTCGGACAAAGTTGCTTTGAGGTGACCGACTGAACCAGCTTCTTCAATTTTATCCCGTAGGACCCAAAGCATTCCTCGGTTGTATGGCCATAGTTGCGGTGAAACCGACAATGCTTCCAGCGATCCGCATTTCGGGGTGTGGCGCCCTTTGGGAGCTGCGAAGCTCACACAGACGCTTCCTCGAACACCCGAGCCCGATTTGTGTTGAGGGGAGTATAATGATCATACTTCGGTCCCTCTGGAAATGCTCGGTTGGGCCTCTCAATCTCGGCTTATCACCCCCGCCCTCCTCTCTTATCTCTCGCCTTCTCGCGGCGGCCTCCTCATCGGTCCGATCCCTTTTCTTGGACTCCTCTACCTCCTCCATATTGATGTAACTGCGCAGCTTTTTCTTCTCGGTTCGTCCATATCGGGCGGCGGTTTGCGAGCTAAGTACCTAGCAAAATGGCCGAGGTCTCAACCCGGTCGAGGATGGTGTGTAGTGCAACATCGGCACACGAGATTGGGGATGAGTACCGCCTCCTTCTTGAATCGGCCATGAAGTTGCGCAGGATTCATTCTTCTCTCCCGCCCGAAGTTCACCAGGGAGGCCGAGGTTTTCTGGTGGGCTCGGCTCGTGGGCAAACCGAGCATCGAACCTAGCCACAAATGTGTCAAAAAGAGTCCACCGAGGCCGGGGTAGCTGGGTGTACCAAGTCAACGCCGCCTCCTTCGGTGTGGGTTGGGAAAACTTTGCACAGACAAAGATCGTCATCCGTAAAAAAGGTACATCTGCGTGGTGAAGGCGTCCAAGTGGCGCTCGGGTCCGAGGTGCCATCATATTTGTCAATGTTGATGGGCTTGTAGGCTGGGCCGGGCAAGGGGACCCCCATGATATCATTCGTGAAAGGATGCCTCGGCTTCCGCAGCCGGCCCCGTCATTAAGTCTGTTCGTTTGGAGTGAAGATTCTGGGGCCTGCTTAGGGAATCCCTCTTCCTCTGCTCGGTTGTTGTGGTGGGAAGCCCGGAGGCGAGGACCTCCTTCCCGATATAAGTTTCTGGACCCCTCAACCTCGGGAGGTCGGCGCTCTCTTTCATGTGAGGAGGAGACCGACCTCTCCCTACTCGGCCCTCTCTCTCGACGGTCATTCTGCCGGCGGATTTCTTCATTCTCCCTTCTTAGCGCTGCGACCTGTGCGAGAAGCTCCCGAACCACTGGGTTGTCAGTCATTCCTGCTGGGCCTACGAACTGTTCTCCATTATCTCCGTTAACTCCGTTGTTGGCATTCCTCGGCTCCTCCCTCCCGCAGTTTCCACTTCTCGTCCTCACCATTTTTGTGTGGTATGGGAAAATATTTGCTTCGATTCCCACAGACGGCGCCAAATGTTCCTGCCAAATATCTCGGGTATGAAATACTCGTGACCGACGAGGATTAGTGGGGTGTTTTTGGATTGTGCTTGACGAGAATGTGGATTCCGCTCCCCACGTATCCAAAAGGGAATCAAAGCAAACGTAGTTCTAGAATGAGGGGTAAGCCCCCTATTTATAGTTGTTCTCTCGAGGATCGGGCCTCAAAATAAGCGGAGGAATATTTGGATCGGATCGCGATCATGGGGAGAGATATCCGGAGCTCGATTGTCCGGAGTGGCATTATGGCCAATGAGATATTCGGCCCGATTAGGCTGCGGATGGATAGCTTGGGGCCGAGTAGTTATTCTCGGGTGTCAGGTGTGCTGACATGTCCTCGGCTTCGGAGGAGTTTGGGTCAAGGCCCATTCGCGGGGGTAAGCTCGGTTGGTCCGATGTATAGACGAGTTCTCGGTCTTACATTCTCGGCCAGTACAGAGATATTTTAATCAATACATATAAAATATTTTAAAATTCCTCACCTCCCCTTTAAATCCCTCAATATTAAAGAGGAGCTAAAACTCACTTAAAAAAGATTTCTCTCTCATTCTAAAATTAAACCACATAAATTAAAAAAAAAAAAAACCAACAAAACAATACCCAAAAGTCAAGATGGCAATCATACCAAACAAGGATGAAGAAGAATGATAGGTTACAGGTAAACAAATCCGTTGACTGAGTGTGACTGGTCTTTCACACCTTCCTCGAAGCTACAAAACACAACACGTTTCTCTCTCTCTTTTCTTCCTTCTTCTTCTCCTTCTCCTCTGTCACCACTCTCTCTCTCTGTACACCACCATGGCCATGGATCACACCTTCGCAGCCATCCTGTCCGCCATCGCCAGCTTCTTCGTCGTCAGCCTCATCCTCGGCGCCATCATCCTCATCTGCCAGCACCGCAACTCCTCCAAGACCAGCACCAACCCCACCCGAAACCGAACCAGAACCCGACCCGTCCCCAACCCTAACCGCAACCCTTCCTATTCGATCTCCGTCGTCGACGCCAGCTGGTCCTTCGACCCCAACCTCAAGATCTCCATGGAGGAGCTCGCACGAGCCACCGATAACTTCTCCTCTCACCTCATCGTCGGCGACGGCAGCTTTGGCCTTGTCTACAAGGCCCGCCTCTCCTCCGGCGCACTCGTCGCCGTCAAGAAACTCTCCCCCGACGCCTTCCAAGGCTTCCGCGAATTCACGGCGGAGATGGAAACCCTAAGCAAGCTCCGCCACCACAACATCGTCAAGATCCTTGGCTACTGGGCCTCCGGTCCCGAACGCCTCCTCGTCTACGAGTTCATCGAGAAGGGAAACCTCGATCAATGGCTCCACGAACCCTCTTCCGAAAACGACGACGTTCTCCACTCCCCGCTCTCTTGGGAAATCAGGGTCAACATCATCCGCGGCGTGGCCCACGGGCTTGCCTACCTTCACGGGCTTGACAAGCCCATCATACATAGGGATATCAAGGCCAGCAATGTGTTGTTGGACTCTGGGTTCGAGGCCCATATTGCTGATTTTGGGCTTGCACGTAGGATTGATACCTCGCATTCGCACGTGTCGACGCAGTTCGCGGGGACCATTGGTTACATGCCCCCGGAATATAGGGACGGGGCTAACGTGGTTAACAAGAAGGCGGATGTGTATAGTTTTGGGGTTTTGATGCTGGAAACGGCTTCGGGCCACAGGCCCAATTTGGCGAAGAAGCTGGACGAGACTGAAATTGGGCTTGTCCAGTGGGCCAGGAAGATGAAGGAGCGAGGTGATGAAATGAAGATGCTTGATGTGACTATTTCCAGGGAAGGGTTGAGGGAAGATAGTGTTAAGGAGTATGTGAGAATTGCTTGTATGTGCAGTGGTGAGTTACAGAAAGAAAGGCCTGAAATGCCTCAGGTTGTGGAATTGTTGGACTCAATGCCGGTTTGAACCTTCGGGATTATGTAAATAGCTACGACCATAGAAACAACAATATTGCGAGTAAGATTTGTTTAATGTAATTTTATTAGTACAACATGTGGTTAATAAATGCTCTTTTGATAGTACTAGTATTGCTTCAAAGAGATTCATTAGATTATTATTATTCTTTGTTGCCAATTGAGTTGTGTAATGAACTCCACAAGGAGCTGAGATTATTTTTTTCAAAAGAGAGAAAGGACCTCGTGGATCCTTTTATAGGATAATGATAATTAATGAAGCACAAAAAAAAAAAAAAGTTGTGTAATAATTAATAAACATGGCAGTGTATGTTATAAACGTGACATGAAAATACATTTGGCATGCTTTTCATTTATAGTAGTGCGGTTTGGGTACTTTCGGGTACCAAGAAGATACCTGGGAGTTCTGCTCTTTAATTTTTCATAGCTCTTGGGGCTTCTTTAATATCAGTGCGAAGCGAGCAAACTTCTGTATTGATGGACTTCTTGCAAATTTTACACTGATTTGGTGTCTCTGGTGGCACTTGGGGCCAAAAAAGTGAGATGCGCGAAACAACTTTCACAATTAAACTTAGACTAGGGTACATTTTTGTCCCTAAAGTAATCATGGGTACACTTTTGATTCATAATAAAAATAAATTAATCACTTCGTTCCTCACAGAACATGTTGGTTTCTCAAACCAATTTTAGTGTCCGTTTATTTGCTTGTATCCTGTTAACTCTCATGTCTGCCCGTTAGTGGTCCTGTCAGGCCCGTGGTGAATTTTCACCGTTGAAGACGAATGAAAAGTGCAACAACATGCTCAATTTCTAGGTATATGGATTTTAAAATTGTACACATTTGTTCATTTTTCTTTATTTTCCATGTGGAAATTCATCATAGACTACACACTATCACCAACAGGCCAGGCATGATTAATAGGATACGTAGGCAAGTATACGGACATTGAAACTAGATGAAGGGACTAACGTGTTCTGCGTTTATAAATTTGAGGGACTAAATCATTAATATTTTTTTTTTCTAAGACCAAAAGTGTCCCATGATTTAATTTTTTTTAGAGACCAAACTGGACGTTTAATCTTAAACTTGTTAGTATAAGACAATTTTTTTTATAGTATTAGTCACGCCTAGATTTTTTAGAGTTCAATGTTGATTTACTGTGAATCTAATATTTTCATAGTATCAATTAATTGTACAACTATATGAATGATTTTGAAATAATTATAATGATATATAATTAGATGTTAATGTAAAAAGCTTTTTTTTAATAGTAGTATATAAAAAATTGTTGAGATCTCTTTCCATGGGAGTTTAGAGGAGAACCTGCCAGTGAAGCTACTAGCATAACTAATCATATTTTGCTCTAAACCTAATGAGATGAGAGAGAGAGAGAGAGAGAGAGAAATTTCGTTCCTCTTTTCTTAACAGAAACCATGGGAATGCAAGTGAGGTGGGGAATGTTGGAGCAGAGAGCACTCACACACTCACACTTGTACACTCACACACAATTGAGAGAGGGGAATTAAGAGAGGAAGAGTAATTTTTGAATTGTAATCACTGTATTCAATTCATATGCACACTGAAATACACATATAGCACTTCTATTTATAGTACACACTGACATACACTCATAGTTGCACTAATAGAATTAACTGCATTAACTGATTTAACTAACTTTATTATCACTTTTTGAATTACATTTACAACACACCCCCTATAATTTAAAATCACTCAAAGACACTACACCCATCAATCTTCTAAGTTGGTTAAATCTTTCAATCTTCAAGGACTTGTTGAATACGTCAGCAAGCCGGTCTTCAGATCTACAATACACCACTTCCAAGTTCCTTTTGTTCACCTGATCACGAACGAAATGGAACCATGTCTCTATATGTTTATTTCTGCCATGTAACACTGGATTTTTGGCTAGATTAATAGCATATTTGTTGTCAATCAGCAACTGTATAGGTCTTAGCACTTCAACTTTCATCTCTTTCAGTAGAGAGTCTAGCCATAAAGCCTGACAAGCAGCACAGGAAGCTGCTATATATTCTGCCTCACAGCTTGACAAATCTACCACTGATTGTTTCTTTGAGCACCACGAGATTGGTGCATTCTGGAACAAAAAGATATAGCCAGTAGTGCTTTTTCTCTCTACTTTGTCTCCACACCAATATGAGTCTGAGTATCCTACCAGTGTTGCAGCTTCCTGACCAAGTCCTTTAGGGAACAACACACCGTTATCTAAAGTTCCCTTCACATACCTCAAGATTCTTTTGACAGCTACCATGTGTGATAGCCTCGGATCCTCCATGAATCTACTGATTAGGCCAACCCCAAATGCAATATTTGGCCTGTTGTTGCATAAGTATCTTAGTGATCCCACCATTTGTTTAAACAGCATACTATCTACCGCCTTTTAATCACACTGTTTTTTTTCACATTAGACTCAACAGGTGTGCTAGCAGGGTTACAGTTGAACATGTTTAACCTTTTTAGTATGTCTTCAGCATACTTCTTCTGATGCAGTATTGTTCCCTTCTTAGTCACCACAAACACCATTCCTAAGAAGTAGGTCAGCACCCCCAAGTCAGTCATGTCAAATTCTGATTTCATGACTGCCTTGAATTCCTCAATTCCTTGTGGATCATCTCCTGTCACTAGGAGATCATCAACATATAGAAAAATAAGTATCACTCTTACGTCATCTGTCACCTTCACATAGGCACCATGCTCTACTTCACATCTGGTAAAACCCTGTTGCATAAGAAAGGAGTCAATCCTTTTATTCCAGGCTCTTGGAGCCTGTTTTAACCCATATAGAGCTTTCCTGAGTCTATACACTATATCTCCGCATCCTTCAATCTCAAAGCCAGGTGGCTGTAGCACATATACATCCTCTTCCAATGGTCCATTAAGGAAGGCTGAAATCACATCAAGCTGGAATAATGGCCAGCTTCTTCTACTTGCTAAGGCTATCACCAACCTTATAGTTTCAATTCTTGCCACTGGAGCAAACACATAAGAGTAATCCAGACTAGCTCTTTGGAGAAAGCCCTTTGCAATCAACCTTGCCTTGTGTCTAGCAATTGATCCATCTGGCTTTAGTTTCTGCTTGTACACCCATTTCACAGCTATGGGATGCTTGTCTGGAGGCAATTTGACAAGCTCACAAGTGTGATTTTTATCAATAGCATGCAGCTCCTCCTTCATAGCATCTCTCCACACTTCTTCCTTTATTGCATCATCGAACTGAATTGGCTCTACATCAGCTAAGAATGCAAAATGCACCAACTCTTCCTCTACTGCTACTGCACTATGAGAGAGCATTTCAAAGTCAGCAAATCGAGCTGGCATTTGTCTAGCTCTTTAAGGCCTTTGGATCTATGTTTGTGTCTCTATTGGAGTCTCACTACTCCTCTCCTTCCCACTGGTATGTCCTTCATCAAACAGACTAGTCACAACTGCTCCAAACTTGCTGCAATTATTCTTCCAATCCCAGCATCTGGTTTCATCAACTATCACATCTCTTCTATATTCAATCTTTTGTGTAAAAGGATTGAATAGTCTGTATGCACCAGTAGGATGATATCCTACCAAAATCACCATTTCACTCTTATCTTGCAGCTTCTTCCTCTTCTCATCCGGAACATGTTTGAAACACAAAGATCCAAAGATCCTGAGATGCTTGACTGATGGTTTTCTGCTAGACCAGACTTCTTCAGGCACTTGATTCTCCAGTCTTTTGGTTGGACACTTAATCAACACATAAGTAGCAGTGGAAACAGCTTCTCCCCAAAAAGATTGTGGCACCTCCTTCTCCTTCAACATGCTTCTTGCCATGTTCAACACAGTTCTGTTTCTCCTCTCAGCTAGCCCATTATGCTGAGGTGTATATGGGGTAGTAATTTCATGCTGAATTCCATGCTTATCACAGAAATCTTCAAGATCTTTAGAAGTAAATTCACCACCACCATCTGTTCTAAAGATTTTGATAACTTTCCCACTTTGTTTTTCAGTCATAGCTTTAAACTTTTGAAACACTTCAAACACTTCACTTTTAGCTTTAATTAAGTACAGCCACATCATTCTACTAAATTCATCAACAAATGACACAAAGTATTTGTTACCTCCAAGTGAAGATGTTTCAAATGGTCCACGGACATCTGGGTGAACAACTTCAAGTGGAGAATTGGACCTTCTGGGCAGATGTGATGTGAAAGACTTCCTTGGCTGTTTGCTTACTATGCACTTGGCACACATTTTCTCCGGCACACTGATCTTTGGGAGGCCTTTAACCATATGTTTGACTGCAAGCTGCTTTGGGTCTCTGAAATTGAGATGTCCAAGTCTTGAATGCCATAATCAACACTCATCATTTGATTCTGTGGCAGCTAGACATTGAACCTCAACAACTTTTATATTAGCTTGGAAAGTTCTATTCTTGGATAGTGGTGCTCTTAGAACCTTCCTTTGATTAGAATCAAACATTTCTAAGCAGTCTTTATTCAAGATTACCTTGAAACCTTTTTGAACAAGTTGCCCCAGGCTCAGCAAGTTGCACTTCATCTCAGGAACATATAGAACACTTTCTATTACTGCTGTTCTTCCATCTTCTCTTCTGAGTGCCACATTTCCAGTCCCTCTAGCCTCTACAGTTCTGTTATTAGCAAACCGTATCTTACTTCTTTTGTTGCAATCAAATTCAGTAAGCCACTCTTTATGCCAGGTCGTGTGATTTGAGCATCCTGTATCTAAGTACCAGGATTCCAAATCAGTAGGAACTGAATTTGCCGCTGCCATAATTATTGTAGGCTCATCATCTGAGTCATCTTGAGCCAAGTGAGCCTCTCCATCACAATATTTCTTCTGTACTTTCCTCTTTGCCCTGCACTCATTTGTAAAGTGTCCAAATTTCTGACAGTTGTAGCATTTGATCTTCCTTCTATCAAACCTGCTCCTGCCACCTCTACTTTGATCATCACCAGAATTTCTTCTTTGTGAAGATTCACCCTGATCATTGTCAGAATAGGATTGCTCTTGTTTGTTAGAAGAGCTCCTATTATCTTCATCTTTGTTACCCTTCCACTTGCCCTTTCCTTTCCAGTTTCTCCTTTTATCACCTTTCCACTGTTTTGACACTTTGGCTTGGAGTGCCCGATCAATGGCTCTTTCTGGATTTCTTTCATTCATCCTCAACTCATGGGCCTCCAAAGAACATTGTAGCTCTTCAATCTTCATAGACTCCAAGTCTTTGGATTCTTCTATTGCACAAACTATATAGTCAAATCTTGGGGATAGAGTGCGCATTACCTTCTCAAGAATTGTTTGATCAGTATCTGTCTCCCCACAACCTTTCATTTGATTTGTAATGCTTACCACTCTTGTGAAATAGTCTGATACTTCAAGACCTTCCATCTGCATCAATTCATACTGCCTCCTTAAGGTTTGTAACCTTATCTTCTTGAGTTTATCCCTACCAGCATGACACTTCTCCAAGATCTCCCAAGCAATTCTTGCACTGGTAGCAGAGGAGATCTTTTCGAAGTGAGCTGCATGTTGACGAATCTAGGCAAGTATACCCAGTCGTGCAAGTAATACGGTGGTAAGACCGGTTTATCGTATCCACAGGGATCGGATGTCAATTACCAATTCACAAACTTAACAACTATTTAGACTAAAATAAAGTATGAGAGATTAAAACAGAAAATAAAGAAAGCAAAACAATATTTTTGGTCTTTTGGGAATTATATCGAACACTTGGAAGGCAAACAGAGATGTGGCTAAGATTGTTAGGGTTAGACTACACTAATCCTACCTTAATTGCAATGAAATGGTTATCAACACAAGTCCTAATTCAATTATGACAATCAAGCCTTTTCTAAAATACTCAAGCCTAATTCCTTAGGTGCATTGAGCCTAAAACCCCAAATTAAACCCTAATTCCTTAGGTGGATTAACCTGAGATTTTGCATTAAGTCAAGACTTATAAGATTGCAAGCATTCAACACCTATTCCTAGATTCTTGAACTACTTGGCATATGATTCATGAGCATGCCTTAACACCAACCTTCCAGTCATCTATCAAAGCAACATATCATTCCTATGGGTAGCTAATCCAAGGAAAGCATTAAGCACAGAATCACATACTCATAAAGAAATAAAGACTTGCATTAAAACACCAAATCAAATACAACAAGTTCAGAAAAGCTACATCTAACCCCAACAATGGGGATTTAACTACTCATGATAAAAGGAAATACAAAATAGAATGAGAAAAGGGATGGAGAACACTCATAGACAAGCTTCCTCCATTCCCAGAGCAAGGAAATCTCCCCTTCTAGGGCTGGAACCCTATCTCAGCCGCAGCCTCCAAGTCCCCAAGTGCTCTCTCCACCAAAAGCTCCCTCTTTTCTGCCCTAAAACAAGCATCTTATACCGGGCGGTGCTGCGCGCATTCATGCGAGGCGAGACAGGGCTCGCGAGGCGCATATTAAACATCTGCTTCAGAGAATTGATCTCTCGCGAGGCGAGAGTTTCTTCGCGATGCGAGACCGAAAGGTTTTTCTTCAATACGCCCGTGAGGAGCATCAGGGCCTGGGCGTGATGGCTTCTGTTCGCAGACTCGCGAGGCGAGACATGGGTTCGCGAGGCGAACCGAAAGGCTTGCATTTTCTCCAACATCGACTTTCAGGGTCGCGGGGCGAATCCGAGGCTCGCGGGCGAATCACTGAGTGCTCGCTTGGCTCAATTTCTTCTCTTTTCAGGCTCTTTTTCATCCAAGCTCCATCAAGGCTAATTTCTGGGCATTTTTCCATTAAATCCTGCAAAACAACACCAGAAACCACCTCATCCGTTCCAAAGGAAAAACTATACAAAATCAACACTAAATTGGCCTAACTATATGCAAATGCATGCAGAAATGTACATGGAAAATGAGGTGAAATCACACTCATCAAATTACCCCAAGCTTAAGACTTTGCTTGTCCTCAAGCAAAAACTAAGGCCAGAAGAGATAAACAGTCAAAGCATGGACAGTGAACCAAGAACCCGAGTAAAATGATCCAAGTAACAGGCATTCAATTATTTCAACAAGAGACAATCAATTCAAGTCCAATTAGGGGCTTAAGTTTCCTAGACTCACATTCTCACTGATTCGGGCACTCTTGCTCACTTGAAGCTCACCCCAAGCTTGTTTATTTGCTTGGCTCTCTTTCTTGCCTCACTCACTCAAGTGTTCAAGTATATATAACAATTCGCTCCATTTTCCTCAAGGAATGATTCCTACCATATGCTTGACTATCAACCAAATCTCCACTTTATTTATGAAAACACCTAAGAATCAAGAGGTCTTTATTTGGTTGTAACGTGACCATGGGATTAATCTTTAGGTGGGGATAACAAGAAAGGGATATTTCAAAAGGCTAAACCAAGTATCAACATTTCAACACAAAACACCTTCTAAAATACCTTCTTGGGTTTTCAATACATTTTTCCACCTTTCTTTTCTTTCTTTTTTCTTTTATTTCTCACTTCTCTTTTTTTTTTGTCATCCCCATCTCTTTATATTTATTTTTTTTTTGAGAGGGGAGATTTTTCAACTCAAAAGAATTATTTTTTCCGATTCTTATCCCAAACTTTCAACTACCTTTTTCACCCTTTTTGTAATACTTTAGAAGGTCCCTTATCAAACATATTTATCAAAACATTTCAGGGTACCAAGAAAAGCATTTTTTTCTTTCAGGCTCAAAATTGGGCAACTAAGGGTAGCATTTACACATTCAAAGCTCAGAAGGCCAGAAAAATACCTATTGCCTCAATCATTTTCAAAAATGTTTTCAAAAATTTTCAAGCTTTAAAATGGTTTCAAGTCAAGTTCTAGAGAAATTCATCCAAGAGGAGCAACACTCAACACAAAGAATGGGGGCAGATTTAGTGAGTACCCCCTAATGGCTCAAAAGCTCACAATTATCAGTTCAAGAACCAGTGAGAAACACAAGTCTGAAGAAACATATGCTAATCATCAACTATCCAAGATCATCTCAAGCATATTCATTTGCAGCCATATCACAAGAATAAACAGAATTGGGTTCAAGAATTCACTATCACAAAAAAAAATTGGCACTTAGCTCTCACAATCATAAGCTCAATCTAAGCAAGGGTAACCGAATAATGCGATCATGCAAACTTAAGCCTATATGAATGCAATATTTACAATGCAAGCAAAAAGATTACCCCTACCCCAAACTTAAAGATTTACATTGTCCCCAATGTAAACAATCAAGTTGGAGAGAGGAAAGAAAAATAAAATAAAACAAAAGAAAAATGGAACGGCTTACCGAGGCGGTAGCGGGTGCTGACTTTGCTTTTCCTTTGCCCCTTTTGCTCTTCTCCTTGTCTTCTTGCTCTCCCTTCCTTCCTTCTTTCCCTGAAATCACTTGGCAATTTTATTAGTAAAAGAAAACTCTTGAGCTTCTCAAATTATTCAAGAGTTTGAAATCAAAAATCAATTCTAACTAAACAAAAAGGAAAAAAAGAAAAAGGAAAAGAAAAATTGGGTTGCCTCCCAATAAGCGCTTCTTTAATGTCACTAGCTTGACTTATTGAAAAGCATCACCTGGATCCTCCTCCTGGATCAAATGGAAATTGGGATGGTGATTGTAACAGTAAAATAACTTTATTCTCAATTCCACCCAGCCATTTGGTGGAAATTCCATTGACCTTTACAATTATAAACTCACTTCCTCTCGGGTCAAATGGAATTGTCAAGAGGAAGTATGACAGACAAGTGGGAGGGGATAACTTACCAATGTCCACACATGCATGCAAGCCAACATATTTATCTAGTGCAGTAAAATCAGATTGCTCAGCATGCATGGTGGAATGAGTGCTATCTAGATGCTCTGCCTCCTCACTTGTTGTTTCCCAAGGATTTGTGGAAGGTAATTCCTCTTGTTGTGGTTCACTCACCACCACCACTTCGTTTTCAATTTGGTCCATTCCCATAACCAGATTTTTCTCAACTTCCACTTCATGTGGCTCTATGGGAATCATACATGGTGGTGGAGGTGGTAAATAAGAACAAAAGGTTTCCCAATCCTCCTCGGTATATATATATATAAGCTCACCAGTCATAGGATCGACTCGTGATGGGGTGTTATGAGATAGAGAAAACTCCTCGAAGAATTCTCCCAAATTTATATCGCCATCCCACCACAAGTTGTCCTCCAAAACATGACTGGAAGCTTCCTTATCAGGTGGACAATAAAAATTTTCCATGACTTTTGTCCACCTTACAAAACAGAACTCAAAACAAAAAAAAATCAAATATATACAGAAAAATATCAAATATACACAGGAAATAAAAAAAAAATGTCTAAACTAGTTGCCTCATTTGTTACTACTGATATTGACAAAGCCAATCCCCGCAACGGCGCCAAAAACTTGTTGCGTGATTTTTAGATATATAAAGGCAAGTGCACCTTGTCGCAATCAAGTAATACGGTGGTAAGACCGGTTTATCGTATCCACAGGGATCGGATGTCAATTACCAATTCACAAACTTAACAACTATTTAGACTAAAATAAAGTATGAGAGATTAAAACAGAAAATAAAGAAAGCAAAACAATATTTTTGGTCTTTTGGGAATTATATCGAACACTTGGAAGGCAAACAGAGATGTGGCTAAGATTGTTAGGGTTAGACTACACTAATCCTCCCTTAATTGCAATGAAATGGTTATCAACACAAGTCCTAATTCAATTATGACAATCAAGCCTTTTCTAAAATACTCAAGCCTAATTCCTTAGGTGCATTGAGCCTAAAACCCCAAATTAAACCCTAATTCCTTAGGTGGATTAACCTGAGATTTTGCATTAAGTCAAGACTTATAAGATTGCAAGCATTCAACACCTATTCCTAGATTCTTGAACTACTTGGCATATGATTCATGAGCATGCCTTAACACCAACCTTCCAGTCATCTATCAAAGCAACATATCATTCATATGGGTAGCTAATCCAAGGAAAGCATTAAGCACAGAATCACATACTCATAAAGAAATAAAGACTTGCATTAAAACACTAAATCAAATACAACAAGTTCAGAAAAGCTACATCTAACCCCAACAATGGGGATTTAACTACTCATGATAAAAGGAAATACAAAATAGAATGAGAAAAGGGATGGAGAACACTCATAGACAAGCTTCCTCCATTCCCAGAGTAAGGAAATCTCCCCTTCTAGGGCTGGAACCCTATCTCAGCCGCAGCCTCCAAGTCCCCAAGTGCTCTCTCCACCAAAAGCTCCCTCTTTTCTGCCCTAAAACAGCATCTTATACCAGTCGGTGCTGCGCGCATTCGCGAGGCGAGACATGTCTCGCGAGGCGAATATTAAAAATCTGCTTCAGAGAATTGATCTCTCGCGAGGCGAGAGTTTCTTCGCGACGCGAGACCGAAAGGTTTTTCTTCAATACGCCCGTGAGGAGCATCAGGGCCTAGGCGTGATGGCTTCTGTTTGCAGACTCGCGAGGCGAGACATGGGTTCGCGAGGCGAACCAGAAAGGCTTGCATTTTCTCCAACAGTCAGCTTTCAGGGTCGCGGGGCGAATCCAGGCTCGCGGGCGAATCACCGGAATGCGCTTGGCTCAATTTCTTCTCTTTTCAGGCTCTTTTTCATCCAAGCTCCATCAAGGCTAATTTCTGGGCATTTTTCCATTAAATCCTGCAAAACAACACCAGAAACCACCTCATCCGTTCCAAAGGAAAAACTATACAAAATCAACACTAAATTGGCCTAACTATATGCAAATGCATGCAGAAATGTACATGGAAAATGAGGTGAAATCACACTCATCACTGCATCTACACATTGATGCAATAGGTACATTGCCCTGTGATCCTTCTTCTTGTTTTCTTTATGGGAATTCCTCTGCTCCTCAGTGGGATTTTTCCCCAATGGTGGAAACCCCTCAGTCACGATCTCAAGAACTTCTTGAAAACCAAATATGGCCTTTATTTGCACACACCAATTATCCCAGTTCTTGCTGTTAAGAACAGGAAGATTTCCAGGAATGCTGACACTTGAATTTGCCATCGATTTGTAGCAAATTCTTCCACCTCACTCAACACTGCAATGCTTGGCACCCTTTTTCACTCTACAGGCCAAGATCGGATAGCTCTGATATACCAAGATGTTGGAGCAGAGAGCACCCACACACTCACACTTGTACACTCACACACAATTGAGATGAGGGAATTAAGAGAGGGAGAGTAATTTCTGAATTGTAATCACTGTATTCAATTCATATGCACACTGAATTACACATATAGCACTTCTATTTATAGTGCACACTGACATACACTCATAGCTGCACTAACAGAATTAACTGCACTAACTGATTTAACTAACTTTATTATCACTTTCTGAATTACATTTACAACAGGGAAGTCTCTTTACCACTCCTGGAGTTTTGGCTACAGAGATAATCTCCCTTACGTTAAACCAGGCTTGACCTCATACTTTTTCACTAACTTCCCTGAGAACTTTAGTGAAAAGGAAATGTGGTCTGTCTTCTTGAAGTGGGGAATGGCTTTGGATGTCTACATCCCCCATAAGAAAGATAAGTGGGGCAACATATTTGGTTTTGTCAAGTTCTTGGAGGTTCACAACCCAAGATTGCTGGAACTGAAACTGGACAAAAATTTTATTGGGAACTAGAAGTTAAGAGTTAATCTTTCAAGGTTCTCCGGGAACAATACGCCTCAGGTGCAAAAGGTACAACATTCTGTGGCTAACCATGAAAGGAGCAATGTAAGGCCAAACGTATCATTTTCAAAGATGGTTCAACATGGGGTTGGTGAAGTTAATGTCTCTGACCATAGGAGAATATTGAATAAAGTCCTACCCCAAAGAGAATGGCCTACTCTCTCATTAAATGTAACTAAGGATGATTTAAAGTGGCTGCGTGGGATCCTTGTTAGGGAACTCAGTAACTTAAAGGAAGTCATCAATATACAACAAAACCTTTATAAGCAAGGCATTCTGGGGGTAAAGGCTACACCCATGGGTGGGAACCTTGTCCTACTAACTTCTGAAGGGGAAGAGTGGGTTGAGGTGGTGCTTTCAGATGCCAAAGAGTCTTTAGACAAGTGGTTTGAAGCTGTCTACCCGTGGACCTCCCATGTGGTTGCAAAAGAGAGGTATGTTTGGTTGAGAGTGTCTGGCATCCCTTCGCATGCATGGATGGAGGCTATGTTCAAAATGCTTGCACAATTAGTTAGTAATTTCATTGAAGCAGATGAAACCACTCTAAACAAGGATAGTTTGGTTATAGGTAGAGTCCTGGTTTCAACCTCCTTTCCTGGCATCATCAATAGAGCAGTGCAGATCAAGGTTTTTGAAGTAACATTCACTTTTAAAATTATGGAAGAGAGCTGTGGTGGCTTGGCTTGTAAGAGGATTCATTAATGAGTTAATAATTTGTCTATGTCATATCCTCTGATGATGCAGCGTCTGAGTATGATAGTTGGGTGGACATGTCGGAAACTGTGTTCACCGGAGAGGTTGGCGGTGATCGACGGTTGGAAAATATGGATCGGTTTTTGAATTCAAAAGGTGCAAACAACAATGTCCCATTCGAAGGGACAAAGGTCAAAAGCAAATCTGAGCAAGCGGCGGACTCAGGGAGTTCTCAAAAGGTGATAGTGACCACTACGGATTTGGAGTCAGATGTTGGAAGTCTAATGGAAATGGCTAGTAATCAAAAAGTCAAGCTTGTGAGTGGTCATCTCCATAACGGGCTTGCGAAGGATAGTCATTCCATTTTGATGTTGGGCCAACCTCCTCATAGGGAATCTTGGTCACTTCCAAATAAGGGGTACAAAATGAAAAAGAAAAAGAAAAATAATGGGAATAAGAATTCTGTGAGACATGATGGGCTCAACTTATGTGCACCTAAACAGACTAGTAACCTGGCCCAAGAAGGCTCCAACATGCGTGTTGCTGCTAGTCTGCTAGGTAAGGTGGGAGTTCGTCCTTCTGATGTCGTCAATGGTGTGACCGCTGGGGCAAAGGGAAATATAGAGGGAAGATCGCCAATGGCTACGCAACTGCCTAGATCCGAAAGGCTACTAAGACTGTCCAAAGGGCTCACTCCATTTGATGGGGTCCCTCGCTATCCGAAGATTCCATCAGTATGGGGGTCTCCGTAGGAAATCATCCTCGTCCTCGGTCGGTGTGACCTTATCAGTGGATGATATTTCGTTGCCTAGCGGTGTCCAAGGTCACAGTGGCAAAGCAGTTAATTCAAGTCCAGCTGCACCTGTTAGGGTCTCTTCTATTGACGAGGAATTGTCTGGCGTGGTGGGGTCTGACCATACGGTGGAAGTGCCGTGTGCGGTGCAGATTGATGCCGAGACATCCCCTTAGGGTGAAGCCTATTCAGCGCAAGTGACTGAGGAGCATGTTTCTAGTGATCCTAAGTTAAATGAGGACCCTGCCCTTTCAGCGGAGGAAACGTATTTGCACAACGGTGTGTCTCTGCCTGGGCACGTGCTGGTAAGGAGCACAGAGTCCTCTACGCTGAAGGAACCAGGTATGCCCCTATCTGATCCTGTAGGGAATAAGAAAAAATCTAGGAAGAAAGGCAATAGGAAGAAGGATCCTATCAACAAGGGGGGGTCTTTGGTTGTATTAGAAAAAAGATAAAGCACTAGAGATCTATGAGGTTGATTCTGAAATAGGTAGATGTAACTTGGAAATTGTTGGGGGATCAAAGGCTCAAAAATTATGGGGAATGTGTAAATCTCTAGGGGTCTCAAGCCCGGTAGAAGATACTTCAATGGAAAATTAGTTAAAGGCCTTAGAGGAAAGAGATGAGGCTGCCAAGGAGGTTGTTGGGGGATAAGAAGGGTTGTCAATGAAGGTCATTTCAATTAACATAAGGGGATTGGGTGGTCAGATAAAAAAGGAAAAAATCCGATCATTGATTAGAGAAGAACATGCAGATTTTGTTGTTATTCAGGAGACGAAGATGGAATTGGTAGATGTAGGTTTGTGTGAGTTTCTTTGGGGGAGCTCGGATGTTGACTGGAATTTTCAGTCGGCAGTAGGTGATTCGGGAGGACTTATTAATCTTTGGAATGCATGCTCTTTTTAGCAGAAGTTTTCCTTCAATGGCCGAGGTTTCCTAGGAATATGTGTGGATTGTCTGGAGAAAAATGTTGCAAGCATTATCGTCAATGTTTACTCTCCTTGCAATCTACGGGATAAGAGAGATCTGTGGAGGGTTCTAGCAATGTCCAAAAGTGGATTTGGAGGCTTGGTCTGGTGTGCGGTAGGGGACTTCAATGCAGTAAAATCCAGGGAGGAGAGGAGGGGTAGAAGGACTGGTTATGATGCCAGTGAAGCAAGGGGTTTTCAATATTTCATAGTCGAACTAGATCTTATTGATATTTCGGCTATCGGTAAGAAATTCACTTGGTTTAAAGCAGATGGGTCTGCATGTAGCAGATTGGACAGGTTCCTGGTGTCAGAGGGGTGGATTGATGTGTGGTTGTAAGTGCAAAAGATTGGAACGAGGGACGTCTCGGACCATTGTCCGATCTTTCTGAGAAGGAAACCAAAAATTGGGGACCCAAACTATTCCGTTTCAATAATTGCTGGTTAATGCATAATTCATTTGAGTCTTTTGTCAAGGAGTGTTGGACTAGCTTGAATGTTAGGGGCTGGAAGACGTATCAGTTCAAAGAAAAATTGCGTATGCTAAAGGGGAAGATTAAGGTATGGAATGTTGAAGTCTACGGAAATTTGGATTCCCAAATTAGAACCCTTGTGACTGATTTGGATGCTCTTGATGCCTTGGCAAGTGGGAGAGACCTCAATGAGGAAGAAGTAATGAGAAGAAGGAAGATCACTATAGATTTTTGGGGTTTGAAAAGTAGGAGAGAGGGTTTCTTATATCAAAAATCTATGTCTAGATGGTTAAAACTCGGGGACTCTAATTCTTCGTACTTCCATGCTTGCATCAATTCTAGAAGGAGGTCTAATAGGATCTTGGCTCTTCATCATCACGATAGGTTGATCGAAGGGGTTGAGGAGATTAGGTTAGAGACTGTAAATCACTTTAAAGTGAGATTCTCATATCCAGGGTCTTCTAGGCCATCTTTGGATGGGGTTAATTTTAGGCAAATCTCACCGGAAGACAATGTTCTACTTTCTGCTTCTTTCACCCAAGAGGAAATTAAACAAGCAGTGTGGTCTTGTGACGGGGGCAATAGCCCAGGACCTGATGGTTTTAACATCGGCTTCTTTAAAAAGTTCTGGAATGTTATCAAGGATGAGATGTGTGGCATGATTCATGAATTTCACTGTAATGGCTTACTACCAAAAGGACTGTGCTCGTCTTTTATTGCCCTGATCCCAAAGAGAGAGAATCTGCAAGGGCTGGATGAATTCAGACCAATCTCCCTCATCTGTAGTATCCATAAGATGATCTCCAAGTTACTAGTGGCTAGGTTGAAAAAAGTGATTGGTCCTCTTATCTCAGATTGTCGGTCAGCCTTCTTAGCCAACCGTCAAATTCTAGATGGTGTTTTAGCAATCAATGAGGTAGTTGACTGGGCCAAAAACAAAAAGAAGGAATGCCTCATCTTTAAGGTGGACTTTGAGAAAGCTTACGACTTTGTAAGCTGGGGTTTCCTTCGTTATATGCTGAGAAGAATGGGCTTTGGTGCTAAATGGATGTCCTGGTTGGAAGTGTCAGTGTTTTCAAGTTCGGTCTCTATCCTAGTCAATGGCAGTCCGACGGAGGAGGTAAACCTTCAGAAGGGCCTTGGGTAAGGTGATCTGTTGGCACCTTTTCTTTTCCTTATTGTGGCAGAAGGCCTTAGTGGCTTGATGAAAAAGGTGGTGGTCAATAGAAGCTTCTCCGATTTTGGTGTTGATAGAGGTAGCTCCATTTCCCACCTACAGTATGCGGATGACACCATTTTGGTAGGTGTGCCGTCAAAAGAGAACCTGTGGGTGATTAAAGTTGTCCTTAGGTGCTTTGAGTTGGTATCGGGCTTAAAAGTGAATTTCCATAAAAGCTGCCTTTACGATGTAAATGTGAATATGGAATTCTTGTCCTCTGTTGCGGATTTAGCAATCAATGAGGTAGTTGACTGGGCCAAAAAGAAAAAGAAGGAATGCCTCATCTTTAAGGTGGACTTTGAGAAAGCTTACGACTTTGTAAGCTGGGGTTTCCTTCGTTATATGCTGAGAAGAATGGGCTTTGGTGCTAAATGGATGTCCTGGTTGGAAGTGTCAGTGTTTTCAGGTTCGGTCTCTATCCTAGTCAATGGCAGTCCGACGGAGGAGGTAAACCTTCAGAAGTGCCTTAGGTAAGGTGATCTGTTGGCACCTTTTCTTTTCCTTATTGTGGTAGAAGGCCTTAGTGGCTTGATGAAAAAGGTGGTGGTCAATAGGAGCTTCTCCGATTTTGGTGTTGATAGAGGTAGCTCCATTTCCCACCTACAGTATGCGGATGACACCATTTTGGTAGGTGTGATGTCAAAAGAGAACCTGTGGGTGATTAAAGCTGTCCTTAGGGGCTTTGAGTTGGTATCGGGCTTAAAAGTGAATTTCCACAAAAGCTGCCTTTACGATGTAAATGTGAATATGGAATTCGTGTCCTCTGCTGTGGATTTCCTCTTCTGCAAAAAAGGGAATTAGCCCTTTGCCTACTTGGGGCTTCCAATCGGGGCTAATCATAGGAAACTCTCAACCTGGGACCCGGTTGTTGATGTCTTGAGGAAGAGGCTAGCAAAATGGAAAGGTAAAAAACTATCCATGGGGGGAGAATTGTCCTTTTGAAATCAGCTTTATCAAGCCTGCCGCTTTACTTCCTGTCTTTTTTCTGTATCCCCAAAAAGGTTCTGAAGATCCTTATTGGAATCCAAAGGGCTTTCCTTTGGGGAAATGGAAATGGAGACTCTTGGTGGATAATGATGCGATTTGGGTGAGAATCCTAAAGGCAAAGTATGGAAACCTGAGTCTTCTTATCCCACAAAACATGGACTAGGTCCAACTCCTCCTAATGGTGGAGGGATCTGTCTGACTTAAAAAGAGTAAAAGATGAGGCTGCAAATTGGTTTATAGGCGGGGTTGTTAGGAAGGTAGGGGATGAGGAGGATATAGACTTTTGGGGGGATGTTTGGTGCGGGGAAAATAGTCTTAAGGAAACTTTTCCGAGACTGTATTCCCTGTCTAGTCTCAAAGTTACAAAGGTGTCAGAATTGGGTGAATGGGTGGTAGATACCTGGCAATGGAAGTGGAGTTGGAGACGTAGGTTGTTTGTGTGGGAAGAAGAGTGCCTACAAGAACTATTAGGGGTTCTGGATTCAGTATGTTTGCAACAACATAAGAAATATGAATGGGTCTGGAAACATAGTATTGACGGTTTGTACTCGGTGAGGTCGGTTTATATTCTCTTACATTCTTTAGAGAACCCGGGGAGTACCTCTGTCACTGAGCCTTGAGTTTTCAGGCATGTTTGGAAATGCTCGGCTCCAATTAAGGTGTTATCCTTCTCGTGGCTACCCCTCTGGGATAGGCTTCCTACGAGAATGAATCTTATGAAAAGGAACATCATCACTGACCCCCAGGAATCCTTGTGCGTGTTTTGCTCTCTTGCTCACGAATCTTGTGATCACCTCTTCTTTAATTGCTCTTTCTCCTATAGTGTGTGGAAATGCTTGTATAGCTGGCTTGGTTTCTTGGTGGTTCCACCTCAGGATGCAGAGAGCCACTTTAAGGCGCACATGGGACTGGTTAGGAAAAAGAAAGTTAGAAAGGTGTGGCAAATTTTCTGTCATGCGGTGGTTTGGAGTATCTGGTTAATGAGGAATAATGCCTTTTTCAATAATGTTAATCCTAACTGCATGGAAATTTTGCATCTGATTAAGTCAAGGTCATGGGTATGGTATGTGGCTAAGTTTGGTGTGGCTGGTTATGTTTTCTCATACTGGTGTATTAGCCCCACATCTTGCTTGGGGATCTAGACTCGCTCTGTTGTGTCTGGAGCTGGTTTTCTTAGGCTGTGGTATTTGTTTCAACCCGCTAACTCAACGGTTCTTTCCCATGGTTTCTGTTTTCGGTTGCTCTAATGAGCTTATGTTTGCTTCATTGTGAATGGTTCTCTTGAGAGGGAGTGGGTGAGGCGGCCCAAAAACTGTGTTGTATCGTGAGTGACCTACCAAACTGCTTTGGGCAGGGTTTTGTGTCCCTGGTCTTCGATAGGACTTTCAATGGAGGCATGGCATCTTTTTAACTGTTTATATTATGATGTACGTTTGGATTGTTTCCTACGTTTCTTTGCAGGTAGTACTTAAATCAGAATGGAGCGCATCAATGATTTACCTTGGAGGTTGGGACTTTTCTTCCTCTAGTGGCAACCTGTTGTGTGAGACTGAGTTTTTTCCTTTACTTTAAATGGGTGGTGAGTGAGTGTTGTTTCTCGATGGGTGTTGAGGGGTTCTTTTATGGGGGGGGGTTCTTTCTGAAGTTGACACAGGCAAACACAAGAAGGGGGGGGGGGGGGGGTTGAATTGTGTTTGTTGATAATTTTCGAAAATCAACCTTTAAAACTATTTTTGCACACAAGAAGATTAAAAACAAAAGCAAGCACACAGAAATAGATCTTTTAAAAGCTTTTAACAAAAGCAATATCAAAATCCCCCAGTCAGTAAAAACGTATAAAACTGAAAGAGTTTAAGGATAGAAGATTCACACAAAGGATTTTATCCTGGTTCACTCTCTTCCAACCAAGAGTTACGTCCAGTCCCTTCGACTTTAAGGATTTATCCACTACTTCTCCAAATAGATTACAACCAAGTATTCAACACCTCTCCAGGCTTACACGTATTCCTTTCTTACCAAGCCTCTCCAGACTCTAACTCTAACAAATAGATTTAACTTATTATCTTCTTAACTCACTATATGTGAGGATATGAAAGTTTAAGATCAGATGAATATTACAACAATATTCAAACTAAAGAATGCAGACTCTTGCTCTTGAAAGAATATTAGAATGAGTGATTATCGATTGGCAAAAGTTGTTCTTCAGAACTTGAGGTCTTCTATTTATAGTGAACTTGTATTTCTTCAACGGTTATTTTGAATAGTCCCGTCTAGAGATAGCATTGAATGCATGATATCCGTTGTGACTGATAGCTTGATTGTCGCCTTTGTGAAATGTACTCTTGGTTATCACATTTGCACAGAGTAGAGGGTCATTTCTTCTGAGCAATTTGTACCTTGAAAACTTTATTTCCTCATTTGTGTACAATCCAACTTTTTCCAGCAGTAAAGAAGAATTCATACAAGTCATTTTTCATTTCCTCATTGTACTATTTGCTTTTTGTATTTCCTCGATGGTACTATGATTTTCTCACAAGGAAACAAAGCATTAACCTGATAAAACAAATGGAAAGAATAAATATTCTATTGAATTAAATATCATTCATTTGAAATAAATTCAATGTGGGTCAGATTGCATTTGTAACATCCTAAAATTTCAATGTACTATTTTTAATGAAAAGATTAAACTAGAATGAGTTTTAGTAGAAAAGATTTGTAGTATATGAATCTATTGAAATTGTTTAATAGTTACAAAAGAATAAAAATAAAAGCACACACTAGGGCCCATATGGTTAACAATTGGAGTGACTTTGAACAAACATAGTCACAATGGCAGCACACAGACGTAAGAGAAATTGGAAAAGAATCATTGGAAAGAAACCGTGGGGTCCATTGGGATGCCAAATTGAAATTGAAAGAGAATGAATTTGGAATAGGTTTCTTCTGGGCTTTTTTTTAGAGAAAAGACCTAAGTGAGTTGTATAAAAGAATAACCCTTCTGAGATAGAAAAAGAGCACCGTCAGTGAATATAAAAAGGGACTACACAACACTACGAACGAAAAGAACACACTGTGTTTGTTATGCTTTGCATGATAGAAGAAGATAGCAATAAATAGGACTCACTTGGATTTTTTTGGAGGCCTACAAGAGGTGAGTATAAATGACTTTTGCTCACTCTTCCATGGTACAAATAATTTCTAGATTGTATAAATTCTTAAAAATATTCCTGGAAAGCTTATATAATATTTTCCGTTTTGTGTGCGCAACACTTCTTCAGGGTTCACATGAATTGTGATCACGGTACCAAGTTCCTATTACAGCTTTTTATTTCAATTCATTTATGTATTGAACCCTGTGCGTCAACTTAGTATTAAGTCAAATATTGAATTTGGATTTAAACTTTCTCCTCCCTGATACGTGTTTCATCACATTGAGTTTTTTTCTATATATTAGAATTTAATTCATTATTATTTAATTGTGTCGGTCTCACTTTAATTATTGTTAAAAAAATATATGTTTGGTTTATATGAGTTGACTGGCATGTTAGATGATGTTATATTATTGCCTTGACATGACATAATATTATTGTTATCAACGCATAGAGTTTGGAAACCTTGATAGTCATCTGGGATGTCATATTGCATTATACATGAGTTGGTCATCATCTTCCGGGGAGGGATGACGGTATACATTCTATTCCAGGAATAGGATGAGAGATATCACCATCAAGGATGAGATATCAGATAATTAAAATATTCATATCTGGGATGGAATATTAGATACCTCCATCTGGGATGGGGAAGGCAATGGGACGCCATTGCATGGATATGAGCTCATAGACCATAGTGAATCTGGGATTCACACCGGTTCTGGGAACCAAAGAGTCAAGTCAAGTGATTCTGGAAATCACCGAGTCATGTTCATGGAGTTGTATTGCATAGAGTTTGCATGGTGAATGTGATTAAATGTAATGAGATGTGACCGTGGTTGGTTTTATGAGCTTGTGGCTTAAATGTAATTATCAGAGCAATCAAATAAGCAGACATAGAATATTTAAAGCATAAGCAGAGATATACATGTGTAGACAGACATATGCTTTAAAAAAAACTGACTTTTCTTATTAATTTAATTCTCTTCCTTTCTCCCACTTTTTTGTCATCAGACAAAAAGGTAAAGGAGTTGGAACAACATTGTCAGTAGAAAAAAAAAAGCTAAGAGGAGGGTGGAGGTGGAGGAGGAGGGTTTTGGTTTGGTGGAGGAGCAGGAATCTGTGTAGGCAAATTCTGGCTTTGCTGAAGACTGAGCATGATGCTCATCATTTGATTCATCATCTAATTTACGGGGACTAGAGCTTCGGCAACCTGTTCTCTAACTTGCTCATTCACTTCTGCTTTTACTCTTTCCTCGATGATCTTACCTATCATCTCTTCAAAGTTTGGAGGCAGAGAGAGTGATGGTCTAGAGCTTTCACCACTATCTTGAGCATGACTAGGCAGGGTGTCTAATGCTCTTGAATGTTCAAGTTGATCTTATGGGTGAATTATTGTGAGAGCCAAAGGTTGAGAAGAGTGCTTATCTGAAGTACTCGGTCTGGGAGCAGACTTAGCAACTTCCTCATATTCATTTATCAACTTGACTGCTTCATGCTCTACAACAGGTTCCTCAATAGTGATTTCTTCTTTTGTGTGTTCTGATGGACGTGATGGAGGTGGTGAAGTAGCAGGTTCTAGAACTGGGTCTTCAAACCACTTAATTTCATCTTCATTTTCCAGAAGAGGACTAATGACAGGTAGTCCAAAGATATCATTGATAATGATAAACTTGCAGTTTGAAATACCACATTTTCCTCTCACAGTTGGAATGGCTTTCTTTTCTTCTTGAGACGGTCCAGAAGAGGAGGCTTTTCTTGTGCAGTGAATAACATGTGATTTCCAGAAGTCACTTGCATGTGCCTTTTCAGAGATTTCTTCAATGGAAATAGATTGCCAATGATCCAGAAGGGTATAGTCAAAGGGTTCTGAATTGAGATCCAGCATAATTGACTCAACAACTGGCATCTTGCCTTTGAAAATTCTTTTCTTCTTGTCTTTGTCTTTGTTGAAATCAAGCATTGGCAGTCTTGGTGCAATTCTGTATGGCTTGATCCCAATATTAGTTGCTGATGAATGTCTTAGCCAAGTTGGAGGGACAAAGTTTGCAGCTCTGTCAATTTTAAAATGGCTAAACTCCCACTTCAGCATCTCATACATTAATGTATCAACAAAATCTGCAGCTCTGCCATACACACTGGGGTGCTTAAATGTTTCCCAGTCAGTGTTTCTGTCCATGATGATGGGGACATGCCTGAATGATCTGGATCTTTTTGCATGTGACATCAGATAGATCCTTCTTGGTAGGGTCAGCATGCCAGTTTGAAATGATGTGCCTCTGAACTCCTTCAGTGAATGGTTTGAATGGTGGAAGTCTAATGAGGTTGGGGTAAATCTTTCTAGGTGGGAATTTCTTTTGTGGTAGATGGGTTAGAAGAGGTCCAAAGGAATTGAATAGTTCATATGGAAATGGTTCAGCAGGTGAGTGTGGTTCAGGGTTAACCCAATATGAGTAGATGTTTTCAGGTTCATACTCATATTCTGGTAAAGGGTACCATCTGGTTAGAATAGATTCAGGTTAAGTTTGGTGGATGTGGAAAAAAAACTTCCAGTCCCTCTTGACTTTTTCCCAATTCTCAGCTTTTCCCTCATATAATACTAATGGATCTGTATAGGGAAAATTGATTTTCTTGATTTTTGGAAAGGGGGCACCAGGGCAAACTCCATCATCAGGCTATTTGAACCAAGGGTCATCTGCAGGGATAATTGGTTGGAAGGTTGATTTAGTAGGTAGGGTTATTTGTGGTTGGTCTGGAAGGTTTGTTTGTGGTGAAGGGGGTGAGGGAATGTATACATCAGTCATATCATTATTAACAGATGTATTAGAAACATCTATCTTATGCTCAAAGCTAGAAACTAGGGCATCTATTGCTAACTTAATAGGGTCATTAGCACGTAGAGTTACCTCAATCTCAAAGATAGTTTTGGCTTTCCTCTGTGGTTGCCTCCTTCTGGTTGGAATGGCAGAGGGGGCAGCAGCAGCAGCAACAGTCTTTTGTTTCTTCAAAACAGAGCTGATGGGAATTCTATCCTCATCATCATCTTGTGACATCACCAGATTTCTTGTCTTCTTTTAGGAAATAGCAGGTTGAGGGGCAGCAGCAGTAGGTTCCCTGATGACAATTCCAATAGGCCTTTTAGACATAGGCTTCCTGGTAGCAGTGGTTTTTTTCTTGATATTCTTCCTTGGCTCCACAGTCTCAGCCATGCTTTGTTCTACCATTTCTTTTTTAATTTTCATCAATTCCTCAGTCTTAGCAATAACAGTACCATATGTACTGAGGTTCATGTTTGCTATGTTCATTTTTCCAAAGTCAGCAGCTGACATTGGTTTTTCAATAAGAATTATGGCTTGTTCCTCAGGAGTCCTTGCAGCAACGTATTCATGGATTCCTTGCGCCTTGAAGATTTTTGAAAGCAGGTGACAGTAGGGAAATGGTGATAGTCTATTATTGTTCATTACAGCATCCCTAAATCTTCCATACATAATTCTTGGAAGATTGATCTTCGTTTTAGTCATGAGGTGGTAGAGGCAAAACTTGTGTAGAGAAGAGAGGTTGTCCTTAGGTCCAACCTTATGAAGAACCACTTTATTTAGTAGTTGATGAAGGATGCGAACAATATCCTTCATTTCAAAAGCCTTCCAATAGTGATTTCTGACAGCGTCTTCTTTCATTAAACAGACTTCAATAGTCTCAGAACCACCCAGATCAGCTTCCTAAGTCTCAGTGAGAACCAACCCTTCCTGGGCACAGAAAATAGCATCAGCAATGGTGTTTTCAGAAACTACAATCTTCTTTCTCAACACCATAAAGGAGAAGTCTGTATCAGAAATTAGAACATTCCTCCAGAAGTCCCTAATTAGGTTTGGAAAAACAGAGACTTTATTTGTGAAGAGTCCTCCCCAGCCAACAACATTAATATACTTGCTAATATCCAAGTTATAGTCTTCCAATACTCCAAAGTTGAAATGATGCTCAATAGCCAAGTTGAGTTTATCTACGTTGAAGATTGACGAAGAAGCCATTTTTGAGGTTAGAAGGATAGGGTTCAGAGACAGAGGAAACAAGGAGCTCGAGAGTTTGAGATAGATAGTTGTTAGGGAAGATGGGTAGTGAAAGGTTTTTCAGAGGGAAAGAAACTTACTTAAAAAGGTTTTGGATTTCAAAGGTTTTTCTTTTTGGAAATAAATTAAAAGGAATTGACAAGACATGTCATTAAGAATAAAACAGCGTTGGTATTTTGGAACTCTAAAAAGGTCTTGATGAGATTGATGGAAGTTACTGACTCAGCAGAGAGAATATACTAGAAAAATATGTCTATAAGACAAAATAAATGCATTTAACAAATGTATGCATAGACGGGTTCAAGCATAAGCAAGTATGGACGCACATATTAACATGCAATGGACGCGATAAGCAAAAGTGAAAGACGCGTTAAGCAGTAGACGCGCAGTTGAATATGCAATTGACGTAAATAAGTTTTATCATGCTCTGGGCGCAAAATTTTTAACATGCATTAAACAAAATCTATCGTCGTATATTTATCAGAATAATATTCTCAGGTCTGAAAGCTTAAATTAATCTACACATAACATATTTAGATGCTTCCTAATAAAAATAAATGTCCTCTTCAAGAGGTTTAGTAAAGATATCTACCAATTGATGGTCAGTATCTACGAATTGTATATCAAACACACCTTTTTGCATATAATCCCTAATGAAATGATGTTTGATTTCTATATGCTTAGCTCTAGAATGCAGTATTAGATTCTTAGATAAATTAATTGTAAAAGTATTGTCACACAAGAGTGGAATACTACTTACAAACACATTGTAGTCCTCCAATTGATGTTTGATCCAAAGAAGTTGTGAGCAGCAATTAGCAGCTGAAATATACTCAGCTTCAGCAGTTGATAAGGCAACGGTATTTTGTCTTTTGCTTGACCATGAGACAAGATTAGCTCCAATGAAGTGACATCCTCCACTGGTACGTTTTCTTTCAATTCTATCTCCAGCATAGCCAGCATCACAGAATCCAAATAATCTGTAATCTTTATTTCTTAAAACACAAACCCAGATTAGTAGTACCTTTCAAATATCTAAATATTCTCTTAACTGCAAACAAATGAGATTCTCTAGGATCAGATTTAAAACGAGCACACAAACATACACTGAACATAATGTCAGGTCTGGACGCGATAAGATATAAAAGAGATCCTATCATACCTCTATATACCTTTTGGTCTAACTTTTTCTCTTTATCATCTTTATTCAGTATGGACGTGGGGTGCATAGGGGTATTCATTGGTTTGCAATCATCCATGTTGAACATCTTCAGGAGTTCCTTTGTATACTTGGTTTGGTGGATGAGCACATCGTCCATAGTTTGTTTTACTTGAAGTCCAAGGAAGAATTTGAGTTCTCCTATCATGCTCATTTCAAACTCCTTCTACATTAACTTAGAGAATTCTTTGCATAGAGACTCATTAGTAGCACCAAATATAATATCATCAACATATATTTGTACAATTATGAAATTAGACTTAATGGACTTCCTAAATAAGGTTGTGTCAACCTTTCCTCTATTGAATCCATTTTCCATAAGAAAGGAACTTAGTCTATCATACCAAGCTCTAGGAGCTTGTTTAAGGTCATACAAAGCTTTCTTACACTTATATACATGTTCAGGACGTGTTTCACTATCAAAACCCGGAGGTTGCATAACATACACTTCTTCATTAATAAAGCCATTTAGAAAGGCATTTTTAACATCCATTTGAAAAAGTATAATACTATGATGTGCAGCAAATGAAAGTAGAATTCTAATTGCTTCTAATCTAGCAACAGGTGCAAAGTTTTCAGTGTAATCTATACCTTCTTCTTGAGAGAAACCTTGAGCACAAAGCCTTGCCTTGCTTCTTACCACCTTACCATTTTCATCAAGTTTGTTTCTGTAAACCCACTTTGTTCCAATCACTGATTTATCTTTAGGCAGGGGAACCAGAGTCCAAACTTTACTTCTTTCGAACTAATTCAGTTCTTCTTGCAAGCCATAATCCAGCCATCATCCAACAGAGCCTTGTCTACTGTCTTTAGTTCCAACTCAGACACTAGTGCAGAGTCTTCTTGCTCTTTGAAGGTTGACCTGGTTGTTAGCCTATCATTGGGGTCTCCAATGATTTGATTTTGTGGATGATAGTTCCTGAAGTACCAAGATTTTTGAACTGTATCATGTTGAGAAGTTGAGGTTTATGGTTGTTGAGTGGGGTCGTCTGCTTGATCATTAGTCATTATCTCTGGTGTATCTCCTGAGATGTTTAGATCAAGATTTGCAAAAGCTTCATCTAGCTCTGATAATTTCTTATCAGTCTTTTTGTCATCAAACTTGACATGAATACTTTCTTCTACTGCTAGAGTTCTAGAATTGTAAACTCTAAAGCCTTTTGAAGTTTCAGAATATACTAACAGGATTCCATTATCTACTTTTGCATCAAATTTACCAAGTTGATCTTTAGTGTTAAGAATGTAGCATTTACAACCAAAAGGGTGAAAATAAGATATGTTGGGTTTTCGTCCTTTCCACGGTTCATAAGGAGTCTTGTTCAGGATAGGTCTAATGTATATTCTATTCTGAATGTAGCAGGCAGTATAACAGCTTCAGTCCAGAGGTGTCTAGGGACAGAGTTGTCATTGAGCATAGTCCTAGCCATCTCTTGAAGAGATCTGTTCTTTCTCTCTACCACACCGTTTATCTGTGGTATTCTGGGTATTGAGAAGTTGTGAAGAATACCACTTTCTTCACAGAACCTATGAAATAGCTCATTTTCAAACTCTCCCCCATGGTGACTTCTGATTGAAGTGATACACATGCCTTTTTCATTCTGTACACACGTGAGTTAGGAACATAACCCATGTCCGTCTAGTGTAGTCGTCTATTATGACAAGACCATATTTCTTACCACCGACAGATGCAGTCCTTGTTGGACCAAAAGGATTAAGGTGTAGCAACTCTATTGGTCTATTGGTACTAACAATATCTTAGATTCAAAAAAACCTTTGACTTGTTTTCCCTTTTGACATGCATCACAGAGAGCATCGGATTTGAACTTAAGGTTTGGTAGCCCGCTCAAGAGGTTATGTTTGATTAGCTTTGAAATTAATTTCAACCTTGCATGACCTAGCCTTTTGTGCCAAATCCATTGCTCATCTTCAATGGACACTAGACATGAGACACTTTGATTTGAGAGGTCCTCCAAGCCAATCTTCTAAAGATTGTTTTGCCTCTTAGCAGTGAATAAAAGTGATTCATCATCTTTCTGGACAGTACCCAAGTTCTTATCAAAAGAAACAACATATCCACTGTCACATAATTGACTTATGCTCAGCAGATTATGTTTTAAGAACACTTACTAAAAGAACATTATCAATGGAGGAAAAATGGTGTTTACCAATTTTACCTATACCAATGATCTTCCCTTTCTAATTTCCTCCAAAAGTAACCCAACTGTCATCTTTGGGCTTAAGGTTTTGGAACATACACCTTTCTCTCGTCATGTGACGTGAGCAGCCATTGTCCAAGTACCAAGACATCTGTTTTCTTCCTGCTGTTAAGCAAATCTGCAACATGTATTATCTTATCTTTAGGTACCCAAACTGAATTGGGTCCTTTCTTGTTAGTTGTCACTAGACGAGTATGCTTAGCATGTTTATTATGTATGCATCTAGATGAAGTATGCCCATTCTTTCCACACACTTTGCAAAAGGTGTTGGATGGGCCAGACTTTGTTTTAGCATTTTTAGCTTGAGCTTTTGAAGCTCTGTGCTGAGTATGTGGTGTTGACTTTTGTTGATATGCTTCTCGCTTCTCTTTGTCATAACCGATACCAGATTTGTCATGTGGTGACCTAGAGTATCTTAAAATGAGACTAAGCTTGTCTGAGCCACCTACAAGCTTTGACAGAGAGTCTGTCAGATATGTTATTTCTTGCTTCAGTTTTGCAACTTCACAAGAAGCATCAGGATTACACTCCATTTTGTCAGCTAGACTGACATTCATTGATTTTAGTATATTATTTTCATCTTTAAGGTTTTGTTTCTCAGTGCAGACCCTATCATATTCTCTAGACAGTTTATAAAATTTCTTTTTGAGACTTCTATACTCTCGTGACAGTATGGACGACTCATGCAACAATTCATCAAAAGCATTTTGAAAAGTGGATGGATAAGAGTCCATTACCTCAGCATCAGTATATTCACTTTCTGATGCAGTATCTGCCATGAGACAGATATTTGCCTCTTACTCCACATTATCTTCTTCATCTGATGAAGACAGATCAAGATCCTCATATGTAACCATTAAGTCTTTCTTCTTTTTGAAGAATTTCTTTTTATCCTTTAGCTCGGGACAGTCAGCTTTGAAATGACTAGGTTTCTTGCATTCAAAGCCCAAGGGTGGACCTTTTTCCTTGAAGTCTGACTTCTCCTTGGAAAACTTTTTGTTGAATTGCTTCCTTATGAAACCACATTTCTTTCTCCACATATGTTGAATCTTCCTGGAGATGAAAGACAATTCATCCTCGTCAGATCCTTCATCATTGTCAGAGGATCCAGACTCATCTAATGACTCAGCAGCTTTGAGAACCTTTGATAAGCTTGTTTTCTTCGCCTTTAGAGCAATAGATTTTCCTTTTCTGAAATTTTCTTCTTCATTAAGTTCAAGTTCATGAACCTTGAGAGATCCAATAAGCTCTTCCATAGAGAGTGTATTCAGGTGTTTGGCTTTCTGAATAGCAGTAACTATGGGTCTCCATTGCTTGGATAAGTTCCTCAGAAATTTTCTGACATGATCTCTATTTTCATATGTTTTAACCAGAGATCTGAGACTGTTGGTGATAGTCTGAAATCTCCCAAACATTTGATCTATAGATTCATGATCAGCCATCTTAAACATTTCATACTGGTGAACCAGCATGCTTATTTTTTATTCCTTCACTTGTGATGAACCCTCATGAGCTAGGGCAAGAGTATCCCAGATTTCTTTAGCAGAATTACAGTTGTGAACTTTATCATGTTCAGATCTGGTAATAGCACACATGAGATAGTGCTTAGCTTTCAGATTCAGCTGATGTTGGTTTTTCTACTCTTGAGTCCATTGGGCTTTAGGAACAGCAGCTCCAGCTTCTTCTCTTGGCTATGTGTAGCCAGTTTCGATAAGCTCCCAAATATCTACATTCTGTGAATCCAAGAAGGCAATCATTCTCTTCTTCCATTAGTCATAATCTGTTCCATCAAAGAGAGGGGGTCTGTTGATAGCTTGTCCTTTTGCATCCATGGTTGTTGGATTTTACCTCCTCAGCACTTGTTAGATGCTCAACCCTTTCGAGGTTGAGCTCTGATACCAATTGAAGTTGACACAGGCAAACACAAGAAGGGGGTTGAATTGTGTTTGTTAATAATTTTCGAAAAACAACCTTTAAAACTATTTTTGCACACAAGAAGATTAAAAACAAAAGCAAGCACACAGAAATATATCTTTTAAAAGCTTTTAACAAAAGCAATATCAAAACCCCTCAGTCAGTAAAAACGTATAAAACTGAAAGAGTTTAGGGATAGAAGTTTCACACAAAGGATTTTATCCTGGTTCACTCTCTTCCAACCAAGAGCTACGCCCAGTCCCTTCGACTTGAAGGATTTATCCACTACTTCTCCAAATATATTACAACCAAGTATTCAACACCTCTCCAGGCTTACACGTATTCCTTTCTTACCAAGCCTCTCCAGACTCTAACTCTAACAAATAGATTTAACTTATTATCTTCTTAACTCACTATATGTGAGGATATGAAAGTTTAAGATCAGATGAATATTACAACAATATTCAAACTAAAGAATGCAGACTCTTGCTCTTGAAAGAATATTAGAATGAGTGATTATCGATTGGCAAAAGTTGTTCTTCAGAACTTGAGGTCTTCTATTTATAGTGAACTTGTATTTCTTCAACGGTTATTTTGAATAGTCCCGTCTAGAGATAGCATTGAATGCATGATATCCGTTGTGACTGATAGCTTGATTGTCGCCTTTGTGAAATGTACTCTTGGTTATCACATTTGCACAGAGTAGAGGGTCATTTCTTCTGAGCAATTTGTACCTTGAAAACTTTATTTCCTCATTTGTGTACAATCCAACTTTTTCCAGTAGTAAAGAAGAATCCATACAAGTCATTTTTCATTTCCTCATTGTACTATTTGCTTTTTGTATTTCCTCGATGGTACTATGATTTTCTCACAAGGAAACAAAGCATTAACCTGATAAAACAAATGGAAAGAACAAATATTCTATTGAATTAAATATCAATCATTTGAAATAAATTCAATGTGGGTCAAATTGAATTTATTCATTTTTAGAACAACATATACATAAGAGATAGAAGCTCGTCTATTCAAAAATCTTCGTCTACTCAGTTATTTGAGAGACTAGGTTTGTTCGTTCTTTTATAAGGTTCGTCTGATGACGTGGCATACAGAGCTCTTCTATCAAGTCTTTGGACTTGCTATTCCTTAGTGAGTTATCATAATCTCCCTTCGGTGACGTGGCACTTAGAGCTTGTCTACTTGATTTTTATTTTTCCGTTTATCTACTTCTACCAAGTATTCCCGTCTACTTAAGGAAACCAGTCTACTCAATTAAATAAATAAATGACTTTACCAAACTATTGAGTAGCCCATCTACACGGGTGGAAGTGCATTTCTCTTTATGAGTCCAAGCAGATACATAAGAAAACTTATTCTAAGTTTCCATGTCTTATAATTTTAAGTGTTCTTGCATAACTAAATAAACTTGTTAGATATCAACTAACACTTTGCAAAGCAAATTTAAACCTTTTGTTAACATCAAAACACAGATTATTTAATCCAAAAACCACTTTAGTTCCAACACTTTCTTTTAGAGAGTGCGAGTGTGGGAGTGTACATATTAAACAAGAGAGTGAAGGTGGGGGAGAGCTTCTCTGTGAGGGGTGGGTGTGCGAGTGTACAAATTATCCCTTTAGAGTGCCGGTGAGGGAGTGTTTTTTCCCTGTGAGGGGTTTCTCTTTCTTCTCTTGGCCTTCCACCTCTTGGTGTCTGGGTTATGCACTGCTTGGTTTTGGCTCTGTTTGTTGAATATTGGTGTTTATTGCATACTGTGGTTCTGAGGATGGATTCTTAGGATTGGCTTCTTGCTGTTTTTGGCACTGCTGTGATCACAGCCCTTGAGCCTTGACTTCCTGCCTTGAGTTTCCTACAAGGGACTGATTCTCTGTGGCCTTTTGGTGGTAGACGCTCTTCGGGTTTTTAGTGCTGTGGAGGCGTGTTCTGTTGCTATTTGGGTGTGCAGCCTTTGAGTGGTGATGATTGTTAGACTCAATGACTTAGAGATTTTGATATATGACAAATACAACTTAATGTGTAGGCAAATGTTTTAGTGACAAATTGCAAAGACAGGTATCAAGCAGTAATCAACAAGTTCGGTGATCAATCAAAGGAGAACATTCAATGAAGAACTTGAAGGAATCAAAGAGCAAAGACAGAGATCAAGGAATCATCAAGACAAGAGCTTAAAGGAGAAATTTAGATTTAAGTCTTAGATGATTTGTAAGAGAAAGAAATCTCTTAGTCACAAAAAGCTCAATTAAAAAGATGCATGAAGAAAATCAATTTTCATAACCTGGATTAAAAGGAATAAGTTTTGGTTAATGAAAATGATTTTTGGAAATAGGAAGTACTCCTCCAAAGCGCTCGTCCAACACTGAAGTAATAGAAGCGCTCGTCCAAACACAAGTGATCGAAGCGCTCGTCCAACAAGTGACAGAAGCGCTCGTCCAACATAAGTGACAGAAGCGCTAGTCCACTGAAGTGACAGAAGTGCTCGTCCACTAAAGTGATACAAGCACTCGTCCACTAAAGTGACAGAAGCGCTCGTCCACTGAAGTGACAGAAGCGCTCGTCCACTGAAGTGATAGAAGCGCTCGTCCACACAAGTCTTTGGACTTTCTAAGATCCTAAAGGAGTATCCGTCCAATGACGTGGCATATGGAGCTCGTCTACTAGCCCGTCCGAATGTAAAATCTTAATGGCTAGATGGACGCGCTTATCGCAAATTCTATAAGAACTATCAAAATCTTATTTCAAGAACCAGAATCAAGAAAACATATTCTATTAATCAGATCCAAATCTGTTTTGATTGATTCCAACGACTATAACTTGTTTTCTATATAAAGAGGGATCAAATGAACACTTTTTACCACAATATCAATCATAACAACAGTACACATATCATTCATCATCTTTCTTGAGCTTACTGTGAAAAGAGTTTTTCAATACTCATAAGTGTTTCAATTTGTTTATCTGACTATTGAGAGTTAGAAATCAATTTTTTGTTTTACATTTTGATTGTAAAGAGAGAGGGAGCCTCTCTGAGTGATTAGGGTGATGTATCCCTAAGGTTGAACATTGAGTCTCTTCACAAGAGTGTGGTATCTCGAGGTGAAGGAGTGCTCTGTGGTGTAAAGGTTTTTCAAGCTACCTGGAAAAGCTTGTGTGTTAGTGTGTGAAATCACACAGGTGGAGTGGGGACTGGATCTAGGTCACAGTGGAAGTGACTGAACCAGGATAAATCTGGTGGTGTAGTATCCCTAAACTCAAACTCCTTACTCTCTGATTATGTTCAAGAACCTGTGATTTTGATGTTTAAAGTTCAATATAATTTCTGTTCTTGATTTGTATAAACTGTATTGAAACCTGAGTTCGATTGTAATCAAAACTGTGTTATCTACGTTCAAAAACATGCAAGTTTGTTCTTGATTGTTAATGCTTGTATCTGAAACTTGCATAACTTGTTATTGATCGTTAAAAGCTTAATCAGTTTCCGTATCTTGTTATTATTAAAGTTTTGAACCCGAACCTATTCTGAATTAATCTTTCTTATCTTCATCATCTTCCAATTCAATATTTTATATAAACCCTTCATCGATTTTGTAAAAGATCCTGAGGTGACAAATCCGCAACTCTGATTTGAAAAGTTTTGTGAAACGTTTTTAAGAGGGAAATATTTTTAAGAAAACTCAATTCACCCCCCCTCTTGAGTCGTTGAAGCCAAAACAACAATGATCTTCGAGTTTGGTTCTCCCTTACTATTCTCGACTATGGTCTTGGTTGTGTCTCACATGTATGTTCCTTGGCTTACTCTCTGGTTATGTGGAGGCTCTTTTAATCTTAGTGTGGTCTGGATACCTTCAGCGGTTTTAGTTTTGATATCTTGGTGGCCCGTACTAGATGCCCATGGGATCCCTTTCTTGTTTTAATCGATGCAGCGAAATTCTTGCATTTTTTGTGTCTTGCTGCCAGGATGCTCAGGTGCGGATGGGTTTATTATGATTCTAAGGTGGCTTTGACTTATTTGGTTGACTTTAGTGGGTCCATTTCTTCCTTGGCTTTCTTTATTTTTGGTATTGGCGTATGGTGTGGAGCTCTCAGCTTGCTTCACATGGCTTCGGCTATAGCTTTCTTTTTTAGTCTGTGGTGGTCTTTGTAGTTGGTTTCGACTAGACAGTGGTTTGGTTCCCTTATCTTCATTGGTATATTGGTATTTGTTCCTTGTTATGTGAGTTAGGTGTGTGTAACAATCATACTGTTAGGTGTCTCTAGTAGTATTATAGTTACACTTCTCCTGCTCCTCTTAGGTTTCCTTGTATATGGATTAGAGCATCCATTGTGCTCTTTTCAATATACTTTTTGCTTACCAAAAAAAAAAAAAACTTGATCCGATATTTTGAAGCTCACGTTTTTAAGAAGAAATGTGAGGTCTATGGCGAAAGTGGATGGTGAGGGTCGACAGACCCGAGTTTAGAGCGACAACACTAACCTCATTGGGGGGGTTGAGGGGCAGTATAGACCAGGTCTAGTTTTTGCTTTTTCTTGTATGCTGGATTGGAAATGAGATTGTGGGTTAGGGTAAAAATTATTGTGTGGTTGTTCATTGTATCTAAAAAAATTCATGCAACTTTGTACCAGTTCTTTGTGAAATAAAAAAGTTCTTTAATTGTTTATTGGTGTAGGTCACATTAGTCGAACCACGTTAAATTTAAGTGTATTATTTTCTTCTTCTTCTTATATTTTTTTATTTTTACATATTTCTCTCTGTTTTTTGATGCTGCTCTAATTAACAAAATTAAATAAATTTTTATACAGTGATAACACCATATTTCAACGAATCTTCATATGTAATTATGGGATTTAGATCTTTTCTTTTATTTTCTCAATGTTTCTACCATGTCATGGAAGAGAAAGAGATAAAACCAAATACCCCACAAAAAATAGAAAATTGTTATTGTCTTTTGTCCCTCTCTCATAACATGAGAGAAACATAAAAAAAAAAACAAAATGAGAGAATCCAAATCTATAATTTTGTCATCGTGTATGATTCAAGACACAATCATAAATTTATTTTCAAACTAATTAGGGTGTTCTTTCCTTATAGTATATAGACAAATGCTAATCAGTGCCCTTAGGATATTGATTAAGAAATCATAAAAAGTAAGTTTCCATGAGAAGTTATGTATGTTAGATAATATAGCTTTATGCTTACTTTACACTTTTTTTGAAAAACTAAGTATAACACTTCTCAATGTATTGATTTTCACTTCCCATATAAACCTACTTTTTTAGACTCATTAGATAATGCTCTTTGAACACTCGTTAGCATTTACCTTATTCTTTTTCTATTCTTGTAATATGTTGATCATTTCGCTAATCAATAGAACCCTAGCAGCCTCCATCTCCCTCTGTTCTCTCTTCTTCTTCTCCCACTTTCTATGTTGCATTGTTATTATTAACAATGTATTTCATATATTGGGAAGAAATATATTTAATTTTTAATGATTTTTTTTTTTGGATTTCTTAACAATGTTATTAGGCCACTTATTAGCTAGACTCTAATATATATTGGAGGGTTGCATCGATTCATCGAAAACTACAAAGCAATTAATAAATGGAAAAACAAACACACCAAAAATATGGAAGTAACCTCGTTAATTACTTTCAAGTAAGGGTGGCAAAAGGATGGATCAGATAAATTTTTATTCGGATCTTAACGGGTGGATTAAAAACAATCCATTAATCCATTAAAAATTCATTAAAAAAATCAATCCATCCACGATCCATTAAATAAAATCCATTCGATCCATCCATTAACAACTTTTCATGGATGGATATCCAATCCATCCACTAAAATTTATTTTAAGAAATTAAATAATTTTATATCTCTTTTATCCATCCATAAAATATTTTTAAAAATAAATATTTTGTAAAAAAATTAAAATATTATCTCTATCTCACCCTCTCTCTCATCTTTCTTCCTCTCTCTACCTTTTCTCTCTCTCCCTTTTTTTCCTACTCTCTCTATCTTTACACTCTCTCCACTCTATCTTACGACCATTTTGTATCACGGTCATTTTTCTATTATTATATGGGAGTTATTGATTATGTGCATCTACAGAGGTTGTTTTGCCACAACGTTCCATGACATTGTTTTACGAAACTTGTTATGACTTTCTGTGCTTTCAATTAGTTAATACTTTTTTTTAAGTTTCTCAGTAAAAAAAAAGGCAACGAAAAAAGAAAACGTACGTGATAACGTGGACTACTACTGGTGCTTGAGAACAATTAATTAATTAATACTTAATATAACAAAAAAAAGAAAAAAAAGCAGACAAATAAAATAAAAAATAGTGAAGAAAAAATAATAGGGAAAGGAAGAGAAAATTAGATTGAGTTTTTTTTTTTACAAATGGATTTTTTTTATTTGGTGAAAAATAATATGAAAAAAATAAATTGGTTTTAGAATAGATAAAAGTTAATCCATTACATTTTTTATTGTTGGTCTAATGGATTTTAAAAAATATTGGATGGATCATAAACCATCCACTAAAAAAATAATCCAATCCATTTATATTATCTTTTTATAAATGAATGGATTGGATGAATTTTCTCATAGATGAATTGAATGGATGATGAATAAATGAATCATTTTGACACCCTGCTTTCAAGATTCATAAAACGGCTTGACTTTATGACAGATATTTGAAGGGCATTTTTTCTTTTAAATCGACTCTAGAAGGTAGGAAAATTAACCAAGACCTGGTCAAATAATCAGGATTTGAAAAAACAAAACAGGCACGGTAAAATTTCCGAGCATTAAAAAAAATGGTGGAAAAACAAGAAAGCAAAGCAAAAATAAAAAACAGTGACTTTTAAATCGTAAGAAGTCCCACCGAAAATTTCGTATAATTTTTTTTTATAAACCTTTTCAAATGCCAACTTAGTCCCACCGTAAGATTGAGGTGGAAAATGACATTGTCCCCGTTTGAATAGTACATCTTATAACTTATAAGAGCATCTTTGTATATAAGTTTTTTATGTAGAAAAAAATTAGTATTTTGATAAACTTAAATAAATAACTTATCTACTCCAAAAAATTGTTTTTAGCTTATTTTGAGAAGTCAATTTTTATTGGCTTATAGAAAAATCATCTATTGAAGCTTATACATGAATTAACTTTGCATATTTTATAGATTTTAAAAGCGTTTTTTCGAATTTGTATTAAAATATTAAATAACTTAATTTAAAAGGAGTCGGTGACATAAAAACTTTTCATATAAGACCTTTTATATAAATGTTTAAATAAGTTGTTTACCAAAACTGGTGTCTTTGTGAAAACTCTGGAATTACATAGGAGTAAGAAGAAGAATGTTTACGTAGCAAAAAAAAAAAAAAAATTGCATGTAGCACAACAATAAGAAAGATAAGACGACTTTATATAGTATTTGATATAAGTTATAGTTTAATATTTTTAGGAATGTTGACATGTGAACAAAATTTATCATGTTTGGTACAAATGTTTTAAAAAGTATTGTCAAATATAAAAGATACCAAATAATAAAGTTAGGAGTAAATACTCATTTTGGTCCCTGACAATTTTTGCAGCGCCCATTTTAATCTTGGATAAAAAAAACTGTTTGTTAATCCTTGACAATCACAAACCAGTGACACGTTAGTCCCTCTGTTGATCTCCGTTATGAAGACTCCGTTAATTTGCTGATGTGGCCCATTAACTCGTCTCCCCGTCCGTTAAGTAGCTAAAGTGGACTTTTTTTTTTAGTAAAGACTCATTTTGGTCCTTGACAATTTTTGAGGTTCTCATTTTAGTCCATACGGGAAAAAAAAACACCATTTTCTTTTCATCTTCTTCATCCTTTCTTCTTCCTCCATCTCCTGCATATACAAAAATCCCAATCAAAATCAGCTCCATTTTTTAATGAAAAAAAATCAGATAATCAGTAGAAAGTAAAAAATAAAAGAACATGAACATCAAAGAAGAAAACAAAGGACCAAGAAGAAGAAGAAGGAAAAGGAAGTGGGGGACGTGCACCAAGAGGCGGGGAGATAGAGAAGACAGAGTTGTACGATTGGGCGACAGGGAGGGAGAAGAGAACAGAGTCGTGTTTGCGGTTGTTAACGACGAGGGGGAGGACGTGTGACATCATGCTACCCCGCATGTTATAAAACAATTTCAAGATAAAGATATAAAACAAAACATGCATTTACTAGATAAAATAAAACATTTGTCCATGGATAGAAAGGTCCCACATGAAGAGTTCTCAAAACGCGAAAAATAAAACAAGTTTAAAACACCTAAATCAAAAGATAAACAACATAAGCCAACCCGATGTCACAACAGAGCTGGTATAGCCGTTCCGGAATGAAATCCTTGGAATACAACTGAACTAACTAAAACATAAGGAAAAGTCCTAACTATGAGCGGTGGCTCCTCAGAGTCACTCCTCTCCTGACTGCTCGTCATCCTCTGCAAGGTGCCGATCAGGCCACACAAACAAACAAGGAATGGGGAATAAGAAACATGTAAACATATATAGCAAGGAGATAGGAATCAAAGTAAACAAACAGCATAGCATCATAGAATATATCACATAATAGCATCGCAACATCAATCATCATCAACAGTATGCTATGCAGTGCAATGCAACTTTATTTCGGTACTCCAACAATGCATGTGGTACCACTAACTCAGGATGAACAACTTCGAAGTTAAATATCCACATTGAGAATCTACTCAACGCCGGAGAATCTACTCCTCGGATAGCCAACGCATCAAACCGACAGATGCCTCATCACGGGGGCGCATGGAGAATCTACTTCTACCGTGGATGATCAGATCGTCGTACTCTGGGACGACCTCCCCTATGTCGAACATCCCCCAACAACAACAACTCCAATGATGCATAACAAATAACAAACAATGGGAATCGCCACCATCTCAACTTCAATGGAATCGACCGAAGACAACAGCGGAATCGACCGCAGCGGAGTCTACCGCAACAACTTTGACTCGCAGAATCTACCTGAGGACTTCAACGGAATCGACCGTACACTTGGGGTAAACTCTCGGCCACCAAGGTACAACATCAACAGCTCCTCGACCAATGAGTATTGAGCTTACCAACATGCGGCAACCCATCGGGTACCAACTTAACCAACGCATCAACGTTAAATATCTTAATCATCTCCATTCGTCTTTAACCAAGTTATCTAATGAATTATCGTATCATCTTAGTATCATAGGGGAATTGGGGTTAAAACCCCGTTAAAAGCCTTTAATCACATTTTGGTCAGATAGGGGAGCACGGGCATGCTAATCCCCTGCACGGCTATGCTGATCACATAAGTGAAGCACGGTCATGCTTCCTATTGAGCATGGTCGTGCTCTTTGTCCTGTACAGTCGTGCTCTTTGCACGGCCATTTTCCAGAATTCAACTGGGAGCACGGTCGTGCTCCCTGTTAAGCACGGTCGTGCTCAATGCATGACAGTACTATTCTGGTCAGAACCTGAGTCCGAGACCTTAACCAAATTTTTAGGGTTTTAGTCCAATTAATCCTAATTCAGTTATCGGTACGTTTTAAGGATTAACAATCATCATCAACTCAACTTTGGCATAAACCAATCAACATCATATTATCAATGATAATCATCATACTCATAACAACACAGCCAACATAGTATCCACGAACATATTATCATATTCATACAATAATCAACTAACGTAACTTGTCCGTATACATCGAGCATATCAACATTTAACATTAACATCATCATAGGCATACAAATCATACAATCATACAACAAACGGGGTTATGGGAACTCCTTTACTTTACTCTAACCCAAAGCCTATTAATACACTACCCTTCTCCCGATACCTGGATTGAAGGTAGCTCTAACGGCGTCCTAAACAGCAACCGGTTCCGTTCCCCACAAGCAGATTACTCCGAAGATGAGCCTTGGTCAACCAAAAACATAACCGATTAGTCTCCAATCTCATAAACATGAAAATGAAACTAGTAGGGGAAAGAAACATTACCTATATATTTGACACAGACAAACAAGAAGTCTCCCAGGGGTCTCCAACACTCAGGAAACTGATTGAGTAAGCGGAGAAGGGAGGAGAAACAACTTTGGCCGCAATAGGGTGGCTGCTGCTACCAGAAATAGGGTTAAAATGTAACCCTCGAAATATGTGCCAACTACATATAGGCTGCACCTGAGCACGGTCGTGCTCACTTAGCGTCAGCGAGACACGGTCAGTACCTTGAGCACGGGCGTGCTGGATAATGAGCACGGGCGTGCTCATCTACCAGAATGGGACTTTTAAGCCAAAAATCCCACTTAGCCCTCAACCAACAACTTGACCAACCAAACGAGCTTATAGAAAAGTACTTAACGAAAAGCAGGGTGTTACAGGACGCATGCGGCGGCGGCGACATGACGATGTGACAGCTGGGCGGCGGTGAGATCCTTCTCCGTATTTTCCTTCTTCTTCGTGATCCTTTCTTTTCTCCTATGATGCTTATGTTCTTTCTTTCTTTCTTTTTACTTTCTAGTGATTATCCGATTTGTTTCATTAAAAAGATGAGCTGATTTTGATTGAGAATTTCGTATATGCAGGAGATGTGGGGATAGATGATGAAGTTTAAACCAGTATCACCATGTATTTGGTATGGTGATGTCCCCCAAAATTTCACTTTTTGATCAAATTTATAAAGCTCGTTCCTTAGTTAGCTCAACTTTGAATTCTCTGAATTCGATTGAGTTTTTGGGTTTGGAGGAAGAAATGGAAAAAAAAATTGATGGAGGAAGAAGAAAGGATGAAGATGAAAAAAAAGACGGATGAGGTTTTTTTTCCTTAAGGACTAAAGCGGGAACCTCGAAAATTGTCAGGTACCAAAACATGCCTCTACTTAGAAATAAAAATTCGTGCGGGCTATTTGACACACAGGTGGACGAGTTAACAGGCCATATCAGTAAACTAACGGAGCCTTCATAACAAAGATTAATAGAAGGACTAACATGTCTTTGGTTTGCAATTGTCAAGGACCAAAACAGGCCTTTACTCTAAAGTTAGTGAATAAAAGTTAAATACTATATTACTATGTATTTCTTTATAAGCACTTTATTATTATGTGTGAATGTGGAAAAAAAAAACTCATGATATTAATCCAAGATGTGGCTTTAATTTTCCCATGGGTAGGTAAGACGTGATTGGTAAAACAGGAAAATATAAATTAATTATTTAGTCCCTCAAATTTTTAAAGCAGGACACATTAGCCTCTGGATTTAGTTCCGACGTGGATTTATTTGCCTACGTGTCCTATAAACTATACTACTTAGTCCGTTATGGGTCCTCTGTGACGTATGACAAATTTCTACCGTGAAAAATTAAATAAAAGTAAAAAAAACATAATTTTCAGGTATTTAAATTTTAAAATTATGCATATTTTTCATTTTTTTAATTGTTTTCCATCGACGAAATTTATCATAAGTCACGCAAGACCACTAATAGACCAAGTAGGATAGTTAATGAGACACGTAAAAAAATAAATAGATGTTGAAACTAAATCTAAAGATTAATATATCCCACTTTAAAAATTTGAGGGATTAATAATTAATATATTTTTGCCGAGACTAAAGATAGGTCTCTTAATTTTTTCACTGACCAATTTAGGCCTTTCCTCAATTTTTTATCTACTTAAAGAAATGCTGGTTTTGAAAGTTCATTGGAAAGATCACGCAAGGCAACTATTATTTTCTTTGTTTTTGGTAAGACAACGCGTGGCAACTATTTTGTTATAATTAATTAACATATTCACCGTTAAAATAAATTTAATAGTCATTAAATTGTTTTTGGCTATTTAATAGTTAATTAATCTAACTAGGTAATAGAAACAATAGGTCACGTACCCTTAATTTAATTTCAAAAAAAAATCTTATATTTTTTTTTTACTTAACTACCTATATATTATGTTCTCTTTTCACAAGTCAGAAAAAATTATAAGTGCGTGGAAATCGGGCAAAAATATTAGTTTAGTGGTATTCTAGAGGTGGATTCTAGGGTGAGCAGTGAGCACCCAACTCGATTAAAGATTTTGTAGATTGAATTATATCGATAATAAAAGAAAAAAAAATAGGGGAAAAAACTATGGGCGGCATGTTATCAAATAAAAAAAAATTATGGGCGGCAGGCATCCATTGAATTTCCAAGACTTTATTTCAAAAAATATTTTACTTTATTATCCAAACAATATAAATTCTTTTAAAATCACTTTTAAAATAACATTATCAAACACAAATTAACATTTTTAACCTCAATTTTTTTAAAATCAATTATATCAGATTTAAAACAAATGGACCCTTAATCATAATCTCAACCCGTCTCAATATTTTGACATAATTATTTATTTTGACATGAACTCGATCATAATAAATCCGATAATAATTGGGACAAGACTGTGTCTACCCGATATATAAGTTTAAACGTAATACATATGACTAAACCTTTTTTTATGAATAAATTTAAGGCTAGAGGATGATGCTCCAGTTCAAGACAGGGGAAACCTTCAAGCTCTATGAGTATGACTAAGCTTTAAAATAAAGAAGTAAGAAACTAATACCGAGTTGATAAAAAAAAAAACTAATACTAAGGTATATTTAACAATATATGTTTCAAAATAAATAATATCAACATAAATACACCAAAAAAAAAATTATGTTATGCAAGTAATATTGATTTAAGTTAAAAAAAAATCATTACTTACATCTATTTATAAAAAGAAATTATTTTTAATTAAAAAAAAACTGGGCTGAGTTAAAATGATCCAAAAGAATAATTCGAATCCATGGCAATTAACTTGGGGTTAGAATGGGTTAGTGAGAAAGAACGAATCTTTAACACCCAATTATTTGTTATCAGTTAGGTAGTTTTCAACTTTGGAATATCGATCAACAATTCAAAGTGTAATGATAAAATTTATGAATGAATAAAAGAAAAAGGATAAACAGAAAAACAACGGATTCCATATTTCAAACAAAGAATATGATATTAAAATTGTGGCATATGATTTCCTTTTTTATAATAAATTGGAATTCATATGACTAAAATTTCTAGTAGCACATGATACATGATTGATTTAAACATATTAAACTTTTAACTTCAAAAATAAATGTCTCTTACTTTTATTAATCTTTCAATTTGTGTTTGTTTATCATTGTTATTGTGGTGGCGTCTAAGGTGAAGTATGTCATTTACTGGTACGCCCGTGAAACATGGGTTTTCACCGTCAGATATATTATTTTTTTAATTAACGGTTGGATTTGGTAACCAGTTACCGTTTGGACGGATAACATTGTAATGTAAGAATTAATGTCTCGTGTGTAACAAATATTAGTGGTGGTTTAATATTTGAATAAAAGGACATATTGTTTGACATTTGAATGAATGGTTATGACTCTTGGGAAGGAGTCTTATGAATGAAATGATGTATTGCTTGATGGAAGCAATTATAAAAGGAAGGAAATGAAACATTTCTCTATCTCTGCCTAGAAAGAAAGTCTCCTAATTTCCATCAAAGTTAGAGGCATAAAGAGAAAGGAAAGGGATAGAAGAGTTTCCATTGTTGATTGAAGTTCGAATAAAGAAGTATTAACATTTAAGCATGGAGAAATGTTAGTGTTTCTATTCATCCTATTAGTGAAGACTATGAATTCTTAAGATCCTTATTAATGGCTCATGTATGGTAGAGTTTACATGTGGTATCAGAGCATGTGTTAGGGAATTTATAGTTTTCCATTGATGATGTTTGAATTCCCCAATTTTATGAACCCTAATTTTAAATATTGGGAATTTGTAAATTATGATTGTGATTTCTGCTGCACAGTAATTGTTAAATGTCTGTTTCATCTCAACTCTATTTCTCCCTGTACGTTCTCAATATATAGTAATTATATATTGAATTGGAATGAAAATGCCCTGCTTTTTCTCGGAATCGGGGTCAAGTTCCCTGACTCCCTGAACGTGCGTTATATCTCAAAAATAGTCAAAGTGAATGTTAATTTGCTTTTGTCATTTTGTGAAATAATTGGCTACATTCAAAGGCTTTACGTGATTAACAAGTTTGCATTTCAATTTATGAAAAGTAATGCACTGTTCACGGGATTTAAATGCCTTCCAGTGTGTGATTTTTTTTTTTTTCTGAATGGGAATGAAGGAAAGGCATTTGAATGAATGTATTGGCAACCTGTAATAATCACAGTTTATATATATTGAATTGTTAAATATATATGTGATTGTTTATGAAGTATGTATATTTTGGGATTAAATGTATGATAGATTTGTTAATCATCAAAGTGGTCAAATATGAAAGTTTATTTTAATTCCAAATGAAGAATGATAATTTATTTCAATTACCCATAGAATGTGATGCTATAAATGACATGATGATTGTTAGTTTATGGGTAAATTGAAGTTCAGTGTTATAAGGCATTTATGGATCACCCAAAGGTTGATTAGTTGTTCTTATAATTAATGGACATGATTGATAGTGATGTGAACACACTATTAGTTTTATTTATATGTCCAAAGATAGTAAATATTTCTAGTTAGTGCATATTTCATTACCTAATAATGTTGACTGTATTAGCATCATTATGTTTGTTGTGCATTGATGTATCACCCAAAGGAGAACATTAATGTGCATTGAATGTTTAATGTTTATTGTCTGAATTTGATTGTATGTTATTTTATGACTCAAAGCATTAATGTGAAGCATGTGTTAATTGCAGTATATGTTCCTATGTCTTTACATTCGCATGCCACGCCTGTTCCAACATTTAATGGGATGAACTTCTCTGAATGGAGTGAACAAATCCAATTTCACCTTGGTGTAATGGATCTTGATTTGGCTCTTCAAGTTGAGAAGCCTGCTACTATTACTGATGCTAGTAGCAATGAAGAGAAGGCTCATTTTAAGGCTTGGGAAAAATCAAACAGACTAAGTTTGATGTTTATACAAATGAGCATAGCAAGTAACATTAAGTCTGCTCTTCCTAAAACTGAAAGTGCAAAAGAATTTATGAAGAATATGGAAGAGCACTCACAAACTGCTGACAAGTCTCTTGCTGTGACATTAATGAGTACCTTAACCACCATGAAGTTTGATGGTTCTCGTACTATGCATGAGCATGTTATCGAAATGATAAATATTGCAGCAAGACTTAAGTCATTGGGAATGGAAGTGGATGAGAATTTCCTTGTGCAGTTCATTTTGAACTCAGTACCATCTGATTATGGTCCATTCCAAATGAACTACAACACCATGAAAGATAAATGGAATGTGCATGAATTGCACGGTATGTTGGTTCAAGAGGAAACGAGACTTAAGAATCAAGGAAGTCACTCAAACAATTATGTAAACCATCAAGGAGCTGGTACGAATGCTGATAAGAAACATGGAAAGGGGAAAGGACCACTAAAGATAAATGAATTCTCCGTTAAGATCCAGAAGAAAGGAAAGAATGACAAATGTCATTTCTGTGGGAAATCTGGACATTTCCAGAAGGATTGCCCCAAACGTAAGGCTTGGTTCGAAAAGAAATGTGAGCTTAATGCTTATGTATGTTTCGAATCAAATTTAACTGAAGTTCCTCATAATACTTGGTGGATAGATTCTAGATGTACGACTCATGTTTCTAATACGATGCAGGGATTTCTTACGATCCAAACCATAAGCCCAAATGAGAAGTTTGTATTCATGGGGAAAAGAGTGAAAGTTCCAGTGGAAGCTATCGGGACTTATCGTTTGATCCTTGACACTGGACATCATTTAGATTTATTTGAAACTTTGTATGTAACTAATATTTCTAGGAATTTAGTTTCTTTGTCTAAACTTGATGTTGCTGGATACTCCTTTAAGTTTGGTAATGGATGTTTCAGTTTGTATAAGCATACCTTTATGATTGGATCTGGTATACTTATTGATGATTTATATAGATTGAATCTTGATAATCTATATGCTGAAACACTTATGACCTTGCATCACAATGTTGGCACTAAACGTGGTTTACTAAATGAACGTTCTGCTTATTTGTGGCATAAGCACTTGGGTCACATTTCCAAGGAAAGAATGGTAAGAATTATAAAGAATGAAGTCCTTCAAGATCTGGATTTTACTGACATTAATATTTGTGTGGATTGTATTAAAGGAAAGCAAACAGAACACACAAAGAAAGGCGCCACAAGAAGCACTCAGCTTCTTGAGATAGTTCACACTGATATATGTGGACCTTTTGATGTTAATTCTTTTGGTAAGGAAAAATACTTTATCACCTTTATTGATGATTTTTCACGTTATGGATATGTCTACTTACTGCATGAGAAGTCTCAAGCGGTGAATGCCTTAGAAATTTATGTAAATGAAGTAGAAAGGCAATTGGACAGAAAGGTGAAAATCATAAGGTCTGATAGAGGTGGTGAGTATTACGGAAGGTATGATGAAAATGGACAACACCCTGGTCCGTTTGCTAAATTCCTAGAAAAGCATGGCATATGTGCTCAATACACAATTCCAGGTACACCACAACAAAATGGTATATCGGAAAGGCGTAACCGAACCTTAATGGATATGGTTAGGAGTATGTTAAGTAATACATCTTTACCCTTATCATTGTGGATGTATGCCTTAAAAACTGCCATGTATTTGTTGAACAGGGTTCCTAGTAAGACAGTTCCAAAGACACCTTTTGAACTATGGACTGGAAAGAAACCTAGTTTAGGGCACTTGCATGTTTGGGGTTGCCAGGTAGAAATAAGGATTTATAATCCACAAGAAAAGAAACTGGATGCAAGAACAATCAGTGGATATTTCATTGGTTATCCAGAAAAGTCTAAGGGGTTTAGATTTTATTGTCCTACCCATAGTACAAGAATTGTTGAAACTGGGAATGCTAGGTTCATTGAGAGTGGTGAAACCAGTGGGAGTGAAGCTTCACGAAATGTGGAGATTAATGAAGTAAGAATACAAGTTCCTTTGACTTATGTTCCTACTGCTCAAGTTGTTGTTCCTCAAATTGTTGAACCGTATAATAATCAAGAAGAACGACAAATTAATGTTCCCGAGGTTGACAATGAACCTATAATAGAACAACCACAAGAAATAGCATTAAGAAGATCCTAAAGAGAAATAAGATCTGCTATAACGAATGATTATGTGGTATATCTACAAGAGTCAGAAAATGACTTAGGAATTGATGATGATCCAGTTTCGTTTTCACAAGCCATGAATGGTGATAATGCTGATAAATGGTTAGATGCCATGAAAGATGAGCTTAAATCCATGGAACAGAATGATGTTTGGGACCTCGTAGAATTGCCTGAAGGTTGCAAGAGAGTTGGGTGTAAATGGGTCTTTAAGACTAAGCGTGACTCTCATGGCAACCTTGAATGTTACAAGGCCATACTTGTTGCTAAAGGTTTTACTCAGAAAGATGGCATTGATTACAAAGAAACGTTTTCACCATTTTCCAAGAAAGATTCTTTCAGAATTATCATGGCATTGGTAGCTCATTATGATTTAGAGTTGCATCAAATGGATGTGAAAACTGCCTTTCTAAATGGGAACTTAGAGGAAGATGTTTATATGAATCAACCAATGGGATTCATAGAGAAAGGAAAGGAACACACGGTATGTAAACTTAAGAGATCAATATACAGACTTAAACAAGATTCCCGACAATGGTATCTTAAGTTCAATGATACTGTTGTTTCTTTTGGATTTAAGGAAAACAATGTTGACCGGTGTATATATCTAAAGATCAGTGGGAGTAAGTTTATATTTCTGATTCTGTATGTTGATGATATCTTACTTGCAACTAATGATCTTGGTCTGTTAAGTGAGACCAAGAACTTTCTCTCTAACAATTTTGAAATGAAGGATATGGGTGAGGCAAGCTATGTGATCGGAATAGAAATATTCCGGAATAGATCACTTGGATTGTCGGGTTTGTCTCAAAAAGCATACATTAATAAAGCTTTAGAGAGATTTAGGATGGATAAGTGCTCAGCATCTCCTGTTCCAATTCAGAAAGGTGACAAGTTTAGTCTCATGCAATGTCCAAAGAATGATTTGGAACGGAAACAGATGGAAAATATTCCTTATGCATCTGTTGTTGGGAGTTTGATGTATGCTCAGACATGCACGAGACCAGATATAAGTTTTGCAGTTGGAATGCTGGGTAGATACCAGAGTAATCCAGGAATGGACCACTGGAAAGCTGCAAAGAAAGTTCTAAGATACTTGCAAGGAACGAAGGACTACATGCTTACTTATAGGAGATCTAATCACCTTGAGGTGGTTGGATATTCAGATTCAGACTTTGCTGGATGTGTGGATACACGAAAGTCCACTTTTGGTTACGTATATCTTTTAGCCAGAGGAGCAATATCATGGAAGAGTGCGAAGCAGTCGATCATTGCTGCATCCACTATGGAGGCTGAATTCGTGGCATGCTTTGAGGCCACTATTCAGGCTAATTGGCTGCGGAACTTCATTTCAGGACTTGGAATAGTCAACAGTATTGCCAGGCCGCTGAAAATTTATTGTGATAATTCCGCAGCTGTCTTCTTTTCGAAAAACAATAAGTACTCTAAGGGTGCTAAGCATATGGAAATAAAGTACTTTGCTGTTAAAGAAGATGTTCAGAAACAAAGAGTGTCAATTGATCATATTAGCACTGAACTTATGATTGCCGACCATTTAACAAAAGGGTTACCGTCCAAAGCATTTACTGGTCATGTTGAAAGAATGGGCATTATGTCTGCTAGCGAATGTTAAATTATGTTTTTAATTCATTAATGATGTATGTATGACACTCTAAGCTTATTAATGTATAAGTTTCTGAAATTTTTGTTTTCAAACTTATGTGTGGACAATTATGGATGATGATGTTGAAAAATATGAATTGTCTTTAAAATGACATTATTGTTAGACATATTATGCATTTCCCATGAAAGTGTCATATTAGGAAGAAGACTAATATAGTAGTACATGGAAGGAACTATGTCAAAATAGGGATATATGACCACCATGACTCTTATTAGTTCTTATTCTAAAATATGACTTATGATGTAACAAATGTATGAAACATTTGTCCTTATTTATGCGCATTATGATTAATTCTTATTAAACCATGAAGTTGTATTTTGTCACATGAGCCAAGTGGGAGAATGTAAGAATTAATGTCTCGTGTGTGACAAATATTAGTGGTGGTTTAATATTTGAATGAATGATTATGACTCTTAGGAAGGAGCCTTATGAATGAAATGATGTATTGCTTGATGGAAGCAATTATAAAAGGAAGGAAATGAAACATTTCCCTATCTCTGCCTAGAAAGAAAGTCTCATAATTTTCATCAAAGTTAGAGGCATAAGGAGAAAGGAAAGGGATAGAAGAGTTTTCATTGTTGATTGAAGTTCAAACAAAGAAGTATTAACATTTAAGCATGGAGAAATGTTAGTGTTTCTATTCATCCTATTAGTGAAGACTATGAATTCTTAAGGTCCTTATTAATGGCTCATGTATGATAGAGTTTACATGTAGCTTACCTGCATGAAAGTAAAACCCATCCCATTGATTGAATATTCCCGAACATGCTCGTTCTCTTTTCCCATTTCTTTATTGTTCAGGCAGTAGCATATGTGATTATCGACGAGAGAGACGCCAAGACGGTGGGTATGAAGTTGATAAGCATCTTGCGAACCTCGGAATGAGGATGAGGTCGTTACCGTTGGGGGCCATAGCTTTGTGTGTGAAAGAAATGAGTAATTTGATATGCAAAAGGAGAATACAGAGGTGGTCTCGATGGGGTTTATATAAAGAGGGGAGACGTAGAGACTAGAGTGTGAAAATGGTTATTATGATAATAAATAATTAATGGATTCATTCGTTTTCAATTTCTTCAGTTTTTGTTGATAAGTCATTGGTTTGGGTTGGAACTTGTCCACTTCCACCTCTTTTTTTCCCCTTCTTTTCAGTTAAATAAAAACCAACTTCCAACATAAATCTTGAATTTAGCTGCTCTCATTTGGACAAAGAAGATGAAGAATGGTGTTTGTGTCCTAGCTGCAAGCAAGGGAGGGGGAGACAGAAGAAGACGAAGAAAAGGGAAATAATTGCATAAAATGTCTCAGCTTCTCTCTTTGTGCGTGTCACGTGGGTACACATTTTTTTTAATAAAAAAGTATTTCTTCCTGATTGTAACCGTTTATAGCTAGTCGTTTTTTGATCCCTCACAGGTGTACCAGTAAATGACATACTTCACCTTAGACGCCACATGTTATTGTTGTCTTCTTGGAATGTCACTAATATTACTCATCCCATGAGTAACCTAGATTGTCTTCAGTGTTGTTGCATCTTCGGCACCAAAAATAAAGAGAAGTGAGGAGAGAAAAGCTTATGGAGAGGGATAATGATGGAATAAAAAGAAAGGAAAGATGAGAGGGAATCCAAATTGCCCAATCAACAATTTTTTTTTTTGGTAGAAATTGCCCCATGAGCATGATAATTTCTCATGAGATATTAATAATTTATTTGATGGTTGAAAAACTTAGACCACACCAATAGAAGTAATAACAAAGATGACTTAACAACTAAAATCTAAATAAATGAAAAGGGTCATGAACTCATGATAATAAATAAGGGTGACAAATAGATGGATTAGATAAATTCTTATTCGAATTATGATGGATGGATTAATCAATTAATGTAAACCAATTAATTAATCATTTTAAATTTCAATATATTGTTGAATAATTCAGTTTGCTTCTAGAGGTGTGTGATATGTTTGGCAGAGTACAAAGAACAAGAATTATTGCACATCATGCCCAAATTATATGGTGATTTACATTGAAAGAGGAATAAGTCGAAACTTAGTTCTGATTCAGTCGTTGATAATTTCAAGTCTTTTAAAAGAACAAAGAACAACTCTTTAAATTTAGGTACATTTTTTGTTATATATATTTTATTATTAGTTTGCATTAATATATTATTTTGAAATTGATAAAATTATGTGATTCAAATTAATTTTAATTACATTATTTTAATTAGTAGCTTGTGGCTCATTCAAAAATTTAGTCAAAAACCCTCCCAGTCTTGGTAAGGACCGTGTTGGCCACGTGCCCTTCTTATCCTTGGGCAGAGACGTCCACGACCAACCAACCACACGGCTGCTGAGAAAATCTTAATTTTTGGGATAATATATGTTAGCCAAAGTCAATTTAAATGTACTGTGCTGCATGCACCCCAAAAGAATATTTATGGATGAATATATTCACACAATGACAGCTTGCACAAGTTCATGCACTCAAACCCATCTTTTCTCTATAAATATCATACTAATGAGATGCCTTGTACATCTAAAGTCATTACCTAGACACACACACATAATGGCTTCTGCTTCTTGTACAAGTGCTTTTTTCACCTTTCTTCTGATTTCTACACTTTTTTCACACATCAAATTAGCGTCTGGGGCACAAGCCAAGCCCCCTATAGCGAAGGGACTATCATGGACCTTCTATGATTCAAGCTGCCCTAAGCTTGAATCTATCATCAGAACAGAGCTCAACAAGATCTTCAACAACGACATTGGTCAAGCTGCTGGCTTGCTTCGCCTTCATTTCCACGATTGCTTTGTTCAGGTAATTAAACACATTAATTAATTATTCATAGTGCTTAGTGCTTAATTACTTCTATTTGATGCTTATAATTAACTGACATAGTTAACGATACGAGCAGTAATAAATACACATCACACACACACAACAGGTTCAAAAAGAGTAATTTCAAAAATTCTCTAATGAGGCAACTAGAGACGGAAGATCTCTATCCAAGACTTGTAGGCTTGTAGCTTGAACAATTGCCTCATTAGAGAATTTTTGTAAATGCGAATTTTACCAACCAACCAGTAAATTATATGATTATTTATGCATATCAAATTTAAGCTATAGTCTGGATGATTTGTAACATAATTAACAGTAATAATAACTAATATTTATTTATATTTTGAAAACATGTTTTAATTTGCATAGCAAATATGTGACAATTAATGCAAGAATGAATATGGTTGGTTATTAATCTGGTTAGATTATTAATAATTATATTTATAAAAAAAAAATACAGGGTTGTGATGGGTCAGTTTTGTTGGATGGATCCGCAAGTGGGCCAAGTGAAAAAGATGCACCGCCCAACTTAACTTTGAGGGCTAAGGCCTTTGAGATTATTGAAGACCTTCGAGGTCGTGTAGAGAAGCAATGCGGAAGAGTTGTCTCGTGTGCTGATATCACTGCCATTGCCGCACGTGATTCCGTTTTCCTAGTAAGTGCCCCTCATTTCGTATCAACATGTTTCCTTTGGTGACGATGTTCCTTTTCGAAACAATAATGATATCTAGATACAAATTTTCATATATATATATATATATATATATATATATATATATATATATATATATAAAAATATAATTTAATTGATAAAGATGTTTTGAAAGTGATATAATATATGATAAAAGATAATAGAACAACAGATGAGTGTTAGAGAGTTGAACATCATTTTTATGTTCAAATATCATTTCTCAAACGACGTTAATTTTCACACTTTCTTCCTCAACTTAGTTCATTTTAATTCCACTCTATCCAAAAAACTAGCTACAAGCTAGCCTTAAAAATTGGTTTAATTATTGAGTTGTCCCTGAACTATTTGGGAATTTTCAATTAGGTCCCTGAACTAATTTTTTTTAATTGTATCCCTAAACTTATATAAAATTTTAAATTGAGTCCCTAAACTAAAAAGTTTCTAATTAAGTCCATGAACTTATACAAAATTTTCAATTAGGTCCCTAAAGTAAAAATATGACTATATAAAATAAAAAGTAATAAAATTGATAGATTATGATATTTAGAAAAAATATATTGTTTGACATAATAATAAAACTTAGTGAGAAAAATTATTGTTTAGCATAATAATTAAATAAAAATAGATAAATTTGAGAGACAAAATTTAGTTCTTGAAATGATAATAACAAAATAATGAAATATGAAATTGTGCAAGAAAATCCATGTTTTATAACAAAATATTAAGATATTAAACTGATAAATCTAAAAATAAATAAAAAATTAAATAAACCTTAATTAACAACAAAGTTATTGTTTGAAATAATAAATAAAATAAAGAATTTAGTTAAGTAAATATCACTTCTTAGTTTGAATGTCAATTTTATTTTGATTCATTTAATTTAATTTATTTTATTATTTATTATGTTATTTTATATTTTAGTTGATGTTTTTATTTAATTATTTTAATATTTCTTAAATAATATTTTTTTCTTACTATGCCTTTTGTTATTATTTTAATGTTATTTCAAATATTAAATATTTGATGTAGTTTAATAACTTAATATTTTATTATAAAACATGAATTTTCTAGCACAAATTCATATTTCATTATTTTGTTATTATCATTTCAAGAACTAAATTTTATCTCTCAAATTTATTTTTTATTTAATTATTATGCTATACAATAGTTTTTCTCACTAAGTTTTATTTATTTTTTATTATTATTATTATAAATAATGAGTTTTTTTTCTCATATTCATCTTTTGGAATTTTATTACTATGTCAAACAATATTATTTTTTAAATTTCATCATCTATCATTTTATTATTTTATTATTTTACATATTCACCATTTTACTTTACGGACCTAATTGAAAATTTTATATAAATTCAGGAACCTAATTAAAAAAAATTTAGTTTAAAAACCTAATTAAAAATTCTCAAATAATTCAGGGACCAACTCAATAATTAAACCTATCTAAAAGCTACCCTTGAAAATTCTATCTCTATCTATAATCTCTATTGCATTATCCAATATATATATTTTTTTAATTTGTCTATTAACAGTCAGGAGGACCAGACTATGAAATTCCCTTAGGAAGAAGAGATGGGTTAACCTTTGCCACAAGGGAAGTGACATTGGCTAACCTTCCATCACCATCAAGTAACACCACCACCATTCTAAACTCTCTTGCCACCAAGAACCTTGACCCCACTGATGTGGTAGCCCTCTCTGGTGGCCACACCATAGGCCTCAGCCACTGCAGCTCTTTCACCAACAGGCTCTACCCTAGCCAAGACCCTGTCATGGACAAAACCTATGGGAAAAACCTCAAACTCACTTGCCCAACTTCAAACACAGACAACACTACAGTGTTAGATATCCGAAGCCCTAATAAGTTTGATAACAAGTACTATGTGGACCTCATGAACCGCCAGGGTTTGTTCACCTCAGACCAAGACTTGTACACTGATAAGAGGACTAAGAGCATTGTGACCAGCTTTGCTGTGAACCAGAGTTTGTTCTTTGATAAGTTTGTGAATGCTATGCTCAAAATGGGTCAGCTTAGTGTGTTGACTGGAACTCAAGGAGAAATTCGTGCAAACTGCTCCGTGAGGAATGCGGATAGAAAATCATTGTTCACTTCTGTGGTGGAAGAATTGATAGAAATAATGTAACCGGCCGGGTCATATATATAATATATGTATGGGCTATGGGGATGAATAATCTTGTTTCAATGGTTAATTATTCGAAGGAGGATTAGTAATGGAAAATCTAATCAGTGAGTGAGTTTTTCATTTGTATTCTTCTTGCTGAAAAGTTTGAAAAAATAAAGACTTGTATCTCTTTTTTTTTTTTTTTTTTTGGTATCCTCCACGTTTAACTATAAAGACAAATTCTCGAATCCAGTAAGATCATAAAGACGGTAAAATTGTTTCTGAAGAGTTTTAACACCGGTGTAGAAATAAAGCTTGTATACTAACACTATATCAAATGTTTGCAAAATATATATATATATATATATATATATATATATATATATATATATATATATATGTGAATAAAAGTTTAGGATATATATGTGGCAAAATAAATCGGAGTCCTCCTTTCAAAACAAAATAAAATAAAATAAATCGGAGTCCTCGTTAGATCTGGACTTGAAGATCTGAATAGACAACATCTTTCTTTATTAGGATACGACTAAAATTTGAAAGAGAGCTAGCCATTGAATGGAAAAATTAGCTTCTTTACTAAAAGCATCTCCAATAGTTGTTAGAGCATTGGTTCTTAATTATGTCTAGGTGGGTCCAAATATATCATATAAGATTTAAGGATCTCTCACATTTTTTTCTCCAATGATAAGAATCATTTCATGATTTTTAACTTAGTTTTAGTGAATCCGGTGATAGACCCTATGTCTTTACTTTTATTTAACTTTATTTTTATTTTAAATTAAATATAAATTTATATATATTTTAAATTTAAAAATAAATACCCAAAACGTTCATCACATTTCGGACACTCCAGAACATTCATCACCATTGATCCTCCACCCTTTATTTCAAAATCGAAACCTCTCTCAGCTCGTCTCTCACACTCTCGTCTCAATCCGAAACCCAAGCCCCCAGCCCCTCTCTCCATCTCTCACCTCAATCCGCCTCCGCCTCTCTCACCCTCAATCCTCCGCCGCCTCACTCATCCTCAACCACCGCTCCTCCTCAACCACCAACACCACCACATCCTCCACCCCATCTTGAATTTCGATGCATGCAGATGTCGGCTTCGATGTTGGCACTGTATGGGTTCTTCGATATTTGGGTGGTTCAGTCGAGCTTTGTTCAGAGCTTTCTTCGATATTGTTTCAGAGGTGGATCTGGGTTCACAATGGATATTGATTTATTTGTTGTAGTTTTTTTTTTCTTTCTGATTTTCGTGTGTTTCTTCGATCTGGGTTCTTGGATCTGATCTCTGTATGTTTCTTCATCTTCTTCGACATTGTGATCTGGCACTGTATATTCTTCTTCGTGGTTAAGAACCGGTTCTTAACCTAAGAACTCAGTTAAGAAGGAGTTGCTCTAATAATAATAACTAATAAAAGGGGAGTATGTATCATAGCATGGGATTTTTCTGGTAACGTAGTTATGCAAAAGAGGAAAAAAATATAAAGAGATTTTACATATAGGCCTATTTAAAATTTGTAATTTTTTTTTTAAAATTTTAACAAGAATATGGTGGAAAGAATGTGTGTGACATTCCATTAAACAGATACTAAATATATAGAAGTTACATGAGGTTTTCGTGTCCTAAATTAATGTCTATAATGTCTCATTTACATCTATCATTGATATCCTTCATTTGATTAGCTAGTATTTACAATAAATAAGAGAATAACCCATGGAGAGTAATCCCGATGATTATGCCTTGATTATAGGCATTGGAATATCATGGAGAATAATCTCGATGGTTATGCCTTGAATACAGCCTGGAATATTACCCCCCTCAAGGTGGTGCGTGAGGATTACAAATGTCCAGCTTGCCAAGCAAAGTCTGAAATTGATGCCTTCCTAATGCTTTGGTAAAAATGTCTGCCAATTGTTCGGATGTAGGGACATAAGATGGCTGAACATTACCTTGAAGTACCTCATTGCGAATAAAGTGACAATCCACTTCGATATGCTTCGTGCGTTCATGGAAAACTGGATTTTGGGCTATGTGCAAAGCTGCTTGATTGTCACAATTAAGGCGCATGGGACCTTTATGTAATATGCCAAGTTCAGAAAGCAAACTCTTAAGCCACTTAAGTTCGCAGGTGGTGGTAGCCATAGAGCGGTATTCACCAAATGAGGAACGAAACAATGTGTTGTTTTTTGGTTTTCCAGGAGATAGGAGAGTGACCCAAGAACACAAACCAGCCGGGTGGTTGAGCGTCGGGTTAAAGGACAGCCTGCCCAATCGTGTCGCACCATCCATCCGCAATGAAATTTAGCCATACTGCTAAGAAGTATGCCTTGACCAGGACTTCCTTTTAGGTATTTAACAATTCGAAGAGCTGCATTCCAATGTTCCTTGCGAGGTTGTTGCATGAATTGTGACAAGAGGTGAACACAATAAGATAGCTCTGGTCTGGTGAAACACAAATAGATGAGACGACCAACTAGACGTCGATAACGTTCAGGTTGATCAAGAAGTCGTCCAGTAGCGAGACTAAGTTGATGGTTCTGCTCAAGAGGTGTGGACACGGGCTTGGCACCAAGTAACCTGTTTCTTGAATTATGTCCAAAGCATATTTACGTTGGCATAAGAATATCCCACTTGGATTCCTTGGAACTTCTACACCAAGAAAATACTTCAGGGTCCCCAAATCTTTCATGTGAAAGCACTTGCTGAGATATACTTTAAATTTTTGAATTGCAGTGGAGTCGTTCCCACACACGATCAAATCATCCACATACACCAAAACTACTATTTGCACTCCATGATTAAGAAGAGTAAAGAGTGAGTGGTCAGAGAACGATTGTTGAAACCCAAAATTCGTCAAGGCAAATGATAGTTTGGCAAACCAACATCGAGGGGCTTGCTTCAAGTCATACAATGATTTGCGCAACTTGCAAACTAATCCTGTTTGAGATGTGCGAAAGCCTGGGGGCAACTTCATGTAAACATATTCATGAAGATCACCATGGAGGAAAGCATTATGGACGTCCATTTGATGAATTTCCCACTTCTTTGTTGCTGCTATGACAAGAACAAGACGAATAGTGACCATTTTAACAACAGGAGCAAATGTCTCGGTATAGTCAATCCCTTCTACCTGATGATTCCCAAGAACGACCAACCTTGCCTTGTATCTTTCGATGGTGCCATCAGAGTTGTGCTTAATCTTATACACCCATTTACAACCAAGAGGTTTCTTCCCATCCTAAGGGTTGCGAGTCCAGGTCCCATTACTTTCGAGTGCTTGAGTTCTTGTTGCATTGCAAGTCTCCACTTAGCATCTTTCACCGCCTCAAAAAAATGGACGGGTTTATGTTCCATAGTTAGAGCAAAGAATGAACCTGCGATGCTTTACAGAGAATTTGTCACAATTCACATAATGTATTAAGGGATAAGGCGCACCGAAATATCTTTGTGGAGAGGCGAACCGGGAGATGGGCTTAACTTCTGCATGTAGAGTCACATAGTCACGCAACTTGACCAAGGCATCCTAATGCGGTGACCTCTTCCCAACTCCTCCACATTGTCGTGAGCAACCAGATCTAATGTAGGAGGATCGACAGAAGGATTATTTGGATTTGAATATTCACTTGCCTCATTGTCTGAGTCATTTGTACCCCCCCCCTTACTGCAGCCCTACATCAACACCATTGTTTGGGCTTACTTCTTCTTCTGTGTCAATTTGATCATGGGACCTACTATCATTGTCATCAACCAACAAGGGAAACACTACAGGAGAATCCACAGATGAAATGTTCCTTTCCTTGCTTGTATGAGCAAAAGGAAATTCTGTCTCAAAAAAATCAACATCACGTGACACAAAATAACATTGAGTATCTAAGTCAAATAATTTCCAACCCTTTTTACCATTAGGGTATCCAACAAAAACGCATTTCCGGCTTCTAGCAAACTTATCATTTGTTTTTCCTAGGTTATGTGCGTAACACAAACATCCAAAAACCTTCAAATGACTATATAAGGGAGCTTGCCCATGCAACATCTCATATGGTGTTTTTCCATGCAGCACTGGAGTAGGTGTGCGATTAATTAGATATCCAGCAGTCAAGACACACTCACCCCAAAAAGAAATAGGAAGGCTACCTTGAAAACGTAGAGCACGAGCAACATTAAGAATGTGCCTATGTTTTCTTTCTACTCTTCCATTTTGTTGCGGTGTTCCAGGACAAGAAGTTTGAAACAATATTCCATGTTCATGAAAATAATTTTTCAAACATGTAAATTCAGTCCCGTTATCACTACGCATCATCTTAACCCTTTTATCAAACTGTCTTTCTACTAAGGCAAAGAAATTTGTCAATGTATGTGACACTTCCCTTTTATCAACTAATAGATAAATCCATACAGCACGAGAAAAATCATCCACTATTGTCAAAAAATATGATGCACCGCAAGAAGAGGGAGTCCGATAAGGTCCCCACAAATCACAATGAATTAAATCAAAACTACCAGTAGCAGTATGAGTACTCAAAGGAAAAACATCCCTGGTTTGTTTAGCTCGAAAACATACATCACATGCTTTATTTTTCAACTCACTTTCTTCACACCTCATATTGGAAACTAATTGAGTAGTCCTCAGAGATGGATGTCCCATGCGTTGATGCCATAGATTAAACTGACAAATTCCACTAGCCTTGTGTGCCTTCTCACTTCGGATACCTTTGAAAAAATAAAGCCCATCTCTTCATTCACCCGCTCCAATCAGCATCTTCGAAGTGCGGTCCTGCATAACATATAAGGTATCAGTGAAATGGACAATGCAATTTTTTTCATCAATCAGTTGAGAGATAGATATCAAATTGCAGTTCAATTTTGGCACATAAAGAACATTCTCAATTTTCAATCCTCCATCAAGTATTGATGTCCCTTCTTTAGTGACTAACACTTGTTTTCCATCTGGAAGTCCAACTGGACATCCTGCTATTTCTCTCAGCCCATGCAAGAATTTCAAGTTCCCAGTCACGTGGCTAGAAGCTCCTGTGTCAACAATCCACACACTATGTTTACTTGTCATCTTGTCATTTATGTTCCCTTTTTGGATATTTAAAAAATCCACTAGTGCTTGCCACTGTTCAGTACTCAGCCCGGTTAGTGCATTGTTTGAATCAGTTGGTGCAGCACTGTTTTCTCCAGAATGTTGCATTGGCTCGAACACCCCCGTTCAGCTGAACCTGAGTAAGGTTTCCTGGATTATCACTAGAGTTCAGATCATATGGTGAAGGGATCTTTTTCACCAGATCAGTTTTCTTCTCTGCTTCAGTCTTTTCCGACATCTCCGCCATGGAAAATGTGTTTGCTTCAACACGTTCTCACCAGCACCGTGATGGCTCTGGTACCATAACAAGAATATGGTGGAAAGAATGTGTGTGTGACATTCCATTAAACAAATACCAAATATATAGAAGTTACATGAGGTTTTCGTGTCCTAAATTAATGCCTATAATGTCTCATTTACATCTGTCATTGATATCCTTGATTTGATTAGCTAATATTTACAATAAATAAGAGAATAACCCATGGAGAATAATCCCGATGGTTATGCCTTGATTATAGGCATTGGAATATCATGGAGAATAATCCCGATGGTTATGCCTTGAATACAGCCTGGAATATTAAATTTTTATGTTTATCTTTCTTTTACATCTATAATATACTAATCAGGGGATCCATTTTTCATTGTTGGATTCCCAAATGGAAACATGTGTGGCCTCTTTTTTTTTCAATTTGTTTTAGTTTTTTTAATTTTTGAAAATTTAACAAACTTTTTTGTTAATTTAAAAATATATTTATTTATTTATTTATTTTGTGATTTTGAGAATCACAAGAGTCACAGAGCAAAAAAAAGGGCGAACAAGAAATATATATATATATATATATATATATATATATCAGGAACTTTCATTCAGACGGTTAGGTTGGCCAATTGATCCACGATGGTCGATGGTAATCAGAAATCAGAATGGTCCCTTTTGAGTATCTAATATTTTTTGTAGAGGCTTTGAAGTCTGGACAGCAAATTGATAAGATGCTTATTCGGCAAATTCTAAGATCCTCTAGAAAAATAGTGGAGGATCTAAACTTATAAATAACAGCCATTGATATGTTGTTATTAAAAAAACAATGATACAGATTGAAGCACTTTGAAAAGGGTAAAATTGGTAAAACAAACTAAGACATGTGGATTCTATATATCAGGTGTATCATTTTATGTCAGAATTTTTACAGAATTATTATAATTTGAAAATTTACATATTATATAATAATATAAAAGGTGGAGATACATTTTTATTGTACATCCACGTGTCAGTGGGATAACTTTTTGAGTTCTTTTATTTTTAAATTTTTTAAAAAAAGTGTTTTACTTTTTTTTTCTTTTTAAATTTTTTTTACGTTTATTTTTTTATTTATTAATTTTATTTTAAAAATTATAAATTTTTTAAAATTTTGTTTACTTTTTTTAAAGTTTTTTTTACGTTTTCCTTAAATTTTATTTTTTTTAATAATTTTTTTTCCTAATACTTTTTTTTTGAATTTATTTGTATATACTGACAATGTAAATTTTTTTTACACTGTCAACCAATCATAAATTGGCAAATAGTAAAAATAGGGTTGTCATATTCTTGATATTTTAATTTTTATATACTTATATTTTAATGTTTATATAATTTAATTGTTTAGAATTTAAAATTTTGTATATTTATATATATATATATATATATATATATTAATATTTTCCGGTTCGAGCCGAATCAAACCAAACTAATAATAAATCTATATCTATACTAATTGATAAGGGAAAATTCTGATTTTAGTGTAGCACAATGGTGCAAGCCACGTGTCAAGTTATGGAATTTTTTTTTATAAAATTTATATATTTTTGTTTTAAAATATTTACAAACGCATAAAGGTAAATTATTTATTTTTTATATTTTTATTTATATATATATATATATATATATATATATATATATATATATTAATATTTTTCGGTTCGAACAGAATCAAACCAAATCAATAATAAATCTATATCTATACTAATTGGTAAGGAGAAATTCTAATTTTATTGTAGCACAATGGAGCAAAGCACGTGTTAAATTATGGAATATTTTTATTATTATTTTATTTATTTTCTAAAATTTATATATTTTTTGTTTTAAAATATTTACAAACCGATAAAGGTATATTGTTTTGGGAGTCAAACACGATAATCTCTGTATTGACTATTGACATAAATAGAGACAGAGCTATTCATATTTTGTATATTTTTTGGCTATATCATTGCCTTTGTTTTTTCTATTTTAAATAATAAATCTATATCTATACTAATTAATAAGGGGAAATGCTGATTTTAGTGTAGCACAGTGGTGTCACATGTCAAGTGATGAAGTTTTATTTTATTTTCTAAAATTTATATATATTTTTGATTTAAAATATTTACAAACCGATAAAGGACAATGTTTTGGGAGTCAAACACGACAATTACCGAATTGACATAAATAGAGGTAGAGCTATTCATATTTTCTAATATGTTTTTTCTACATCCTTGCCTTTGTTTTTTCTATTTTAAATAACAAATCTATGTCTATACTAATTAATAAGTGGAATTGCTGATTTTCTAATAAAGAGACACGTGTCAGCACCACGTGATTTAAAATGATTAGTTGATCATTAGTAATAATCAAGGAGGAACACTCGACACATAGTGTTACATTAAGTATTGTAATATTATTTTAAAATAAAAATAATATTCAATTCTTTGTACTCAAATTATAGATAAAATTGTTTCAAGGATTTTGCTGATCACTCCTGTCTATAAATAAAAAGCCTTGGAGATGAATAAGTACAACCATTATGGGTGTGAAGGAAATATTGAAAGCAAAGTGTGAAATAAGTAAAGAAAATGTTTGACATGGTGGATTTAATTTGGGATAGAGCAAAAAAAAAAGTTTGGTAGATATAGAGGCACAATTCAAGTTATTAATGATAACAATGCTATAAATAATAATAGTAATTGATGACCCGTGCATCCCACGGGTGAAAAAAATAATAGTAATAGATAATGGTTGGTAGGATGGTTTTTCGAAACGTTTTTTTTAAAAAAAAATGTTGTTTTAATTTTAAAAAAAATTATTAAATTTTTTTATTAAACTTTTTAAATTTAATTGTTTTTTTTTGAATTTTTTGTTTAAAAAAGCTTTTTCATTTAACAATTTAAAAAAAAAATTGATTTGATATTTTTTAATTTAACCATTTTTTTTAACAAAATGTTTTTTTTTTAGATTTTTATTAATTAAACTTTTATTTTAATAAAAAAAAATTCCAACTTTTTTAAATAATATTTTTTGTTGATTTTTTTCGAATTTTTTTAAAAAAGTCTTTTTTATTTAATTTTGTTTCCGAACATTTTTTTAAAAAAATAATTTTAATTTAGTAAAACTATTTTTTTTAAATGTATTTAACTTTTTATTAAAAAAATATAAATATAAATTTTTTGGGATTTGTATAAAAATTTTTGTTTTTTTTTAAAATTTAATAAAAGTTATTTTAATCTTAAACTTTTTTTAGGAATGCGCCCCAGCTTTTTGACCATTGTGTCTCAATAGACGAATTAGATGACGACATGTGTCGACGGCGGTCCTAGCCCAAATTATATATATATTTTTTATTATATAATTTATTTAAATTAAATTGTGTCCTTCTTTTACTTTTGATGAATAGGCGGGCACCACGTGTCATGCGCCTAGTCCATGAAAATTTTTTGGTCTTCAATTTTTTTATATTAAAAAATATTTACATAATTATTTTACTTATTGTATTATTATTTATTATATGACCTTCTCTTTTTCAGTTTTTTTTTTAATTTCAACCTTTTGGTTTGATGAATTTAACAATTTGAATATTAAATTTTTAAATATTATATTATTTGCTTTGAATAAATGGTAGCTTTATTTTTATGTGGACGAATAAACTGGTGACACGTGTAACTGGCAGGGCCCACATATATTTTTGTCTTCTGGAATTTTTTAATAATAATTATTTAATTAATTATTTTAATTATTGTATAATTTATTCTAGGGCCTTTTCTTAAAATACATTTGTACCATGCTTTTACTGTGGACAAATAAACGAGCGACACGTGTCACGGGAGGGGTGCGCATATAATTTCGACCTCTTGCATTTCTTTAATAAAAAATATTTAATTAATTGTTTTAATTATTGTAAAATTCACTCATGGGCTTTCTCTTATTTTTAACTGTGTCATTCTTTTACTTTGGACGAAAAGGTCGGCGCCAAATGTCACAGGTCGTAGCCACGTAGATTTTTGGACCACTTGATTTTTTATAATAAAATATATTTAGATTTTTATTTTACTTATTGTATTATTATTTATTATATTACCTTTTTTTTCAATTTTTTTTATTATTTCCACCTTCGTGTTTGATTAATTTAACAATTTAAATATAAAATTGTTAAATATTAGATAATTTGTTTAAAACAAATGATAGCTTGACGAGCCTTCTCTTATTTAATTGTTTTAATTATTGTAAAATTCATTCATGGGCCTTATCTTATTTTTTAACTGTGTCGTTCTTTTATTGTGGAAGGAAAGGTCGTCGCCAAATGTCACGGGCCGTGCCACGTAGATTTTTGGCCTCTAGATTTTTTATAATAAAAAACAATTAGATTATTATTTTACTTATTATATTATTATTTATTATCCTTCATTTTTTCAATTTTTTATTATTCCCACCTTTGTGTTTGATGAATTTAACAATTTAAATATAAAATTGTTAAATATTAGATAATTTGTTTAAAACAAATGGTAGCTTGATGTGTCTTCTCTTATATAATTGTTTTTATTATTGTAAAATTCATTCATGGGTCTTCTCTTATTTTCAATTGTGTCATTCTTTTACGGTGGACAAAAAGGCTGACGCCAGATGTCACGAGCCGTGCCCACGTAGATTTTTGGCCTCCGGATTTTTTATAATAAAAAATATTTATATTATTATTTTACTTATTGTATTATTATTTATTATATTACCTTCTTTTTTTCAATTTTTTTTTGTTTCCACCTTCGTGTTTGATGAATTTAACAATTTAAATATAAGATTGTTAAATATTAGATAATTTGTTTAAAACAAATGGTAGCTTGATGGGCCTCCTCTTATTTTTAATTGTGTCATTCTTTTGCCGTGGACGAAAAGGTCTGCGCCAAATGTCACGGGTCGTGTCCTCGTAGATTTTTGGCGTCTGGATTTTTTAAAATAAAAATTATTTGGATTATTATTTTACTTATTGTATTATTATTTATTATATTGCTTTATTTTTTAGACTTGTTTTTTTATTTTTACCTTCGTGTTTGATGAATTTAACAATTTAAATATAAAATGGTTAAATGTTAGATAATTTGTTTAAAACAAATGGTAGCTTGATTTTTCGTGGACAAATAAACGGGTGACACGTGTCACTGAAGGCATCTGTCATTTTCTTAAAAAAGTAATTATTTAATTAATTATTTTAATTATTGTGTTATTCATACTAGGGCCTTTTCTTAAATTTAAATTGTAGGATTATTTTATTGTGGACGAATAAACGGGAGACACGTTGCTTTCTTATGAAAAAATAAAATCATTGTCTCAGATTAATAAAAACTTACGGAAAACAAAATAAAAATTTATGGAAAGTAAAAACTTTCGGAAAACGAAAAAATAATAAAAGAAAAAATAATATGATACTTAAATTGAACACAACAATCCAATATTATAACTTACCCTAAATAACAGGATCATATATATTTAAAATAGTGTTGAAAATCAAAGTATGATTGCTTTATTTTCATCAAAGTATCTTCTATTGTTGTTGTTATATAAATGTTTAATACAATAATATATAATATCATGGAAATATGTATTCTTTTCATAAACATAAAAGATTAACATATTGCATATCAAGAACTCATATCCGTAATGAAAAGTCAAGCTTTTATAAAACCTACTAAAATTTTTATCATACAAATTTGTCATGTAGTTTGTTATTTATTATGTAACGCCTTTGTTACATTAGTAATCCCAAGATAAAATAAATAAAAATCCTTTAAAACATTTAATTAAAACATATATCTCATAAAGAAAAATTTAAAAAAAATTTAAAGTCTGAAAATACCTCATATTAAATAATGTAGTAATAAAGTATCCATGTAATGAATATAAATATAAATCCATACGTTCGAATAATAAATAAAAACCAAAAGCCTCAAAACCGGGTGTCTAATTACAATCCGAGAAAAATAATACGTAAACCAAAGAACGTCGTCAGCACCCTCAACCGTACTACAATACTAACCAACTAGATGATAAAAAGATGACTCCTCAGATCTCTGGGTCCTCAATAGTGATGTCCTCAGTCTCTAAAAACAACACTTATGATGAGACATAAAATCCCAGTGATCAACAATACAGTTTTATAAAATATTTTCGAAAATAGTATTGTTCTCAGCCGACGCGGTAACCGGAAAAACTGTCCATGGCACCCGCTAATTTTCCAAAATAAAATATATAAAAGAAAATACTTTTAATAACAACAATAATCTCATCAACTCAATAGCATATAACGTAACAACAACTTATCTCAATGCATCACATTCCATATACCAAGTAAATTCTGTTTTAATCCAAATGGCCCGAAGACCTCCTAATTAAATTGGTCTCTTGTCGGCATGCCATAAATTCACACATCACATGACAATGGCGTCCCATTGCCCACCCCTACTCATGAGGAGTGTTTCGATGTCACCATTCTGTCGGGGACATTTCAATTTCGATACCTCCCATGTACACATGGCGGTATTTCTCCCTTTTCGACACCCCAATATGTGGCGGTGTTGCTTTTGATACCCCTTTTTAGGTGGTATCGTTCGTTTTCGACATCTCAATCACATGGCGATGTTACTTTCGATACCCTATTAAGGCGGTATTACTCTTCGATACCCCTATCATAGGTGGTATTGCGGCAAACATCATACAACTCATCATAAGGCATAAATTTCATGTCTCATACATATAACAACTCATTTACCATAAATTAAATATTTAATCTTATCATGCATACCAAATAGACTCATATCATGTCATCAAGTAATTTTATAACTACACTGTGACAATCACGAACATCAAGACATAACATATGTCATCAAGCATATCATTCAATTAGTACAAATATCAATCATGTATTTCATGCCATCAGTAACAAGGGTAAATACTCAATTTAACAAAATTTTGTTTTAATTGAAAACCCCCGATTTTAAAATTTAGGTTGGTGATATCATTTATATATTCAATTTAAATTCCAAAAAAAACTATAAGGTAAACCCTTCCACACACATACAAACAATTATACCATGGAAAGTGTTCGCAAAAAGTACTGTTACTCACATCTCGAAGGCCTCCAAAGTGCTCTAAAATTTTTGTATGATAAAACTAATGTTTATGTACAAAAAATCTTCTTCCCTTCAGTGTCACGATTGCACTACCAAAGAAAAGAAATGCGTCTCAGGAGCATCTCCCTTCCTAAACTCGCTATGCGGCGGCCGTCAAATGCACTATGCGGCGTTCTCAATCTGGCGTACAGTGGCTAGAGTATATATATATGTATACTGTGGGCATGTACCTCTTAAAGCCCCAAATGATAAAGAACAGTCTCTTAATTAATCCTTTTTAATTCAAGAAAACCCTGCCGCTGTAACGCCTCTTTCTTTTTTCCTACTGCTGTGACGTTGCGCAGTTCCACTATTGGCACTCCTCAACCCTCCTTTACTGTTAGGCGGCGCATGAGCCCAAGGTTTTTAATTCCTTCAGTTCTATGAATCAATTTACTTCACTTCTTAGGGTGGCCCAAATTTCTTTTTAATAAAACAAAGCAACAAATTCATTGTAGCTAATGAAGGCCCTGATGTGCACGTGAAATGGTTTTACGCAATCACTAATTTAATTTTATTTTATTCTTTCAATTCCATTTAGTTATTATGGGCTCACTATTTTTTTTAATAACTTAATATATATTTTTTATCAAATTAATTATATTAGAATTTTAGGATGTTACATTTTCTCCCCTCCTTAAAGAATTTCGTCCCCGAAATTCACCTCATACTCACGCACTTATTTTAAGATATGTCATATTTGAAACTAAAAGGATACCATACCTTAGATAATAAAATCTGGGAATTCACGAACCATGTCCTCCTCCATCTCCCAAGTGGCTCCCTCAGGAGTCAATCATTCCCATAACACTTTCACCAATGGAATTGTCTTGTTCCTTAGAGTCGTAGTGCTCTTGTCCATGATTTGACTAGGCTTTGGCTTATAGATCAAATTATCCTTCAATTATACAGACTCGGGAGCTATCACGTGAGATTCATCAGGCACATATTTTTTGAGTTGCGACACATGGAAAACATCATAAAGGTTTGCCAACTGTGGCGGAAGAGCCAATTGATAAGCAACAGGCCCGACTCTTTTAAGGATTTGGAAAGGTCCCATGAAACGAGTATTTAGCTTGCAGACTTTCATCGACCTCCCTACCCCCGTCTTAGGAGTGACTCTCAAAAATACATGTTCACACTCTTGGAATTCTAGAGGCTTTCTGCTTTTGTCGGTATAGCTCTTTTGTCTAGTTTGCGCCGTGCGCATCCTCTCCCTAATCATTTTGATTCTCTCAGAGGTTTCCTGGACCAATTCAGGTCCTATCAAGGTTTTCTCAGCTACCTCACACCAACATAAAGGGGACCTACACTTTCTCCCATATAGGGCCTCATAGGGTGCCATGCCTATACTAGCGTGGTAATTATTGTTATACGCAAACTCAATGAGAGGTAGGAACCTATCCCAACTCCCTCCTTCATCCAAGATACACGCTCTAAGCATGTCCTCAAGGGTCTGAATGGTCCGCTCCGACTGACCATCCGTTTGGGGATGATAGGCCGTGCTAAGGTTCAACTTAGTCCCAAAGGCTTGCTAAAAAGCTCTCCAAAATCTAGAGGTAAACCTCAGGTCTCTATCCGACACTATGGATGTGGGTATCCCATGAAGCTTGACTATATCCTTGATATAGAGGTATGCCAACTTGTCTAAGCTATAGGTTGCCTTAATTAGCAAGAAGTGGGCAGACTTGATCAACCTATCCACTATCACCCAAATGGCGTCTAAGCCCAAACGCGTCTTAGGTAACCCCATCACAAAGTCCATAGAAATTCTCTCCCACTTCCATTATGGAATCTCCAAGGACTGCAACAACCCCGAAGACTTCTGATGTTCTATCTTAACCTTTCGGCACACTAAACACCTAGTTATGAAGCTAGCCACATCCTTTTTCATTCCTGGCCACCAATACATCCTCTTAAGGTCTTGGTACATCTTAGTTATTCCAGGATGTTGATGAGTGTGATTTCACCTCATTTTCCATGTACATTTCTGCATGCATTTGCATATAGTTAGGCCATTTTAGTGTTTATTTTGTTTAGTTTTTCCTTTGGAACGGATAAGGTGGTATTGTGTGTTGTTTTGCAGATATTCATGATTAAATGCCCAAGAATTAGCAAGTATGAAGCTTGGATGACTTAGAGCTTTGAAAGATAAGAAATTGAGCCAAGCAGAGAGTATCACGGCCTAGCCGTGATGGCCTCACTACCGTGAGGGAGCAAAATGAGTCAAGAAAGAATTGAGCCAAAAGTCGGAAGTCGCATCACGGCCTAGCCGTGATGGCTATCACGGCCGTGACGTGTCAGCTGTGCCAGATCTCCAAAAGTCGAGACGATCACGCCCTAGCCGTGATGGATATTACGGCCGTGATGAATCGGTTGGAAAAGTCGAGACGACGATCACGACCTAGCCGTGATGGCTATCACTACTGGTGACCTTGTTTGTTGGAAAAGTCAGAAAGTATCACGGCAAAGCCGTGATGAGTATCACGTCCGTCATGAATTAGTAAATGAAGCGGTGCCAAGTCAGAAACCATCACGGCCTGGCCGTGATGGCTGTCACGGCCGTGACTGGCCACGAGTAATAAAAGAACTGAGCAGAACAGAAGAATGGCTATTCAGAAAACCCTACAGAAAAATCCTCTACTGCTGTGGCTGCTGTACATCATTTCCATGGAGCTCTCCCCTTTGTTCATCTCTGTAATTATTTCTTTTGTTTTATCTTCAATTATGTGTAGCTAAACTCCCCATTGTTGGGGTTAGACTATTGCTATCTGAACTTGGTTGTAAAAATGATTTGATTTTAATACAGTTTCCTTCTTCCTTGTGAGTATATAATTCTATGCTTAATGCTTTCCTAGGCTTGATCATCTTAGGAATGATTAGTTGCTTTAATAGACAATTGAAAGGTTGATGTTAAAGCATGCTCATGAATTATATGCCAAGTAGTCCAAGAATCTAGACATAGGTGTTGGCTACTTGCAATCTTATGAATCTTGTTCTTAATGCAATTTCTCTTATTAATCCACCTAAGACATTAGGGTTTAATTTGAGATTTTAGGCTCAATGCACCTAAGACATTAGGCTTGAGTATATTAGAAAAGATTCGATTGTCATAAGTGAAGTAGGAATTGTGTTAGTTATCATTTCATAACAATCAAGGGAGGATTAGCTTAGTCTAACCCTAGCAATCTTATATCATTGTTATTCATCTCTCTGTTTTCACATTAACTGTTTGAGAAAAAAATCCAAAAAGAACAAAAATATTTTCTTCTTGTTTGTTTGCTAGATGTTAGAACAACCTTCACTCAAAAATTCGATCGCCTAGATAGTAGTCAAATTTGCGAAGTGGTAATTGTCCACGATCCCTGAGAACGATATCCGGTCTTACCGTTTTATTACTTGCAACGAACCGGTACACTTGGCGAGTCCGTGTCAAGTTTTTGGCTCCGTTTCCGGGGAATCTGTGTGCCAATATCACGAGTACCAAAGGGGACTCCTAATTTAGGCATTTTTTTTTATTTTTACTGTTTTCCTACTGTGTTTTTCGTTCTTAATTTCTGTATCTCTGCTGTGAATTTCTGCAAGTGCTGTTTTTCTGTTTGTTCTGTGCTACTCCGTTTGTTCAGTGTATGCGAGGTACAATCGACCCAGGTGAACTCCAATTCGAACCTGAGATCGAGAGACTCTGCAGAAGGAATAGAAAGAAAACCAAGGCAAGACAGAACAGAGAAAGAGCATCTTCTAGTAGACAAGAGCAGCAAGTTGAGTTACCCAGTGTGCAAGAACCACAAATTGAAGTAGCAGCTGTCACCATGGCAGAAGAGAATGCACCAAGGAGAACAGTGGGGGACTACACTTCCCCTAGAGTTGATAGATGTGGGACTCCGATTGTGAGACCTGCAGTGGCCTGCAATAATTTCGAAATCAAGGCCTCACTCCTCCACCTTGTGCAGCAAAACCAATTTGGAGGGTTGGAGAGTGAAGATCCTCATGCTCACATTGGTACCTTCATTGAGCTGTGTGACACCATCAAGTTAAATGGAGCTTCCGATGAGGCCATTCGGTTAAGGCTTTTCCCTTTCTCTTTGAGGGATAGAGCCAAGGCATGGCTTCAATCTCATCCTCATGGAAGCATCATCACCTGGAACGACTTAGTCAGCAAGTTTTTATCTCGATTCTTCCCTCCGTCAAGAATGATTAAGCTGAGGTCAGAGATCAATGCCTTTGCACAGAGGGATGGTGAGTCACTATATGAAGCCTGGGAGAGGTTCAAGTCTTTACTCACAGCTTGTCCAAATCATGAACTAGAGATGATGAGTGTGATTTTACCTCATTTTTCATGTACATTTCTGCATGCATTTGCATATAGTTAGGCCAATTTAGTGTTGATTTTGTATAGTTTTTCCTTTGGAACGGATGAGGTGGTTTCTGTGTGTTGTTTTGCAGGATTTAGTGGAAAAATGCCCAGAAATCAGCCTTGATGAAGCTTGGAGGACTTAGAGCTTGAAAAGTGAAGGTTATAAACCAAACAGAGAGTATCACGGCCTAGCCGTGATGGGCCTCACGGCCGTGAGGGAGCAGTAGCTGAAGAAAGATTGAGCCAAAAGTCGAGCAAGTTGCACGCTCCTGGCCGTGATGGCTATCACGGCCGTGACCTGCTAGTTGGAAAAGTCAGAAACGATCACGGCCTGGCCGTGATGACCATCACGGCCGTGATGAATAAGTGAATGAAGAGGCGCCCAAGTCAGAGACCATCACGGCCTGGCCGTGATGGCTCCATCCTGCCGTGACGGGCGACGGACCTATAAATGAACCTGCACTGAACAGAAAAGGGGACCAACTTTTGACCTAAAATAAGCTGCACTTGGAGGCAGGCTGAGGCTGGTGGCTGGAGAGGGTTTCTACCCAAAAAGGGGGGCATTTTCTCTGCTCTTGGATGGAGAGAAGATTGGAGGAAGCTTGTCTATGAGTGTTCTCCATCCCTTCTCTTTTTCCTTTTTGTATTTCCTTATCATGAGTAGTTAAATCCCCATTGTTGGGGTTAGATGAACTTGTCTGAACTTGTGTAATTGATTTGGTATTTTAATACAAGTTTCTAATTCGTATGAGTATGTGATTCTGTGTTTAATGCTTTCCTTGGATTAGCTACCCATAGGAATGATTTGTTGCTTTGATAGATGACTGGAAGGTTGGTATTAAGGCATGCTCATGAATCATATGCCAAGTAGGTCAAGAATCTAGACATAGGTGTTGGCTGCTTGCAATCTTATAAGTCTTAACTTAATGCAAAATCTCATTTTATTCCACCTAAGACATTAGGGTTTAATTTGGGGTTTTAGGCTCAATGCACCTAAGACATTAGGCTTGAGTAATTTAGAAAAGGCTTGATTGGCATAATTGAACTAGGACTTGTGTTAGAAGCCATTTCATTGCAACTAAGGGAGGATTAGTGTAGTCTAACCCCGACAATTCTAGCCACATCCCTGTTTGCATACCAAGTGTTTGACAAAATTACAAAAAGACAAAAATATTTTATTTCTTTAGTTTTAATCTCTCATATTTTAGATTAGTCTAGATAGTTGTTGAATTTGCGAACTGGTAATTGACATCCAATCCCTGTGGATACGATAACCGGTCTCACCACCGTATTACTTGATTGCGACAAGGTGCACTTGCCTTTAATTATATATCTTTAAGATACACCGCATCAAGAGACATGGCAGCAGGTCGCAACTTTTGTTAATGGGCTCAACAGGAATTCAAGAAGTATGATTGAAGCGGCTGCAGGAGGTACATTGAGTCAAAAGACACCGGAAGAAGCAAAGGACTTGATTGAGAACATGGCTAACAATGACTATCAAATGCCTAGTTCTCGGTCAATGGTCAGTAGAGGTGTTCTAGAGCTGGATGAAATTGGTGCCCTCAAGGCACAAATGGCTATTCTTACCAAACAACTGGGGTCGGTTCAACTGCAGAACTCTCAAGTACAAGCTGTTCAAGTTCAAGGTACCTCAGTGTGTGATTTCTGTGGAGGCAACCATGCAAATGGAAACTGTGAGATCAATGTGGTTGGAAGCTCGGGACAAGAAGAGGTAAACTATATTGTAAACCAAGGGCCTATATATGATCCCTAATCCATCTCCTTCAATCAGGTGTGGCGCAATCATCACTACTTTAGTTGGAGACAAGGTAAAAGTTCAAATACTCAAGCAAAGCCTCCTAAAGAGAGTTCAAGCAAATTGGAGAACCTTCTAGGCCAGTTCATGCAAGCTACTCAAGAGACTATAAAGAATCGAATGCCTCAATCAAGAACTTGGAGCAAAAAATGGTCCAACTAGCAACGCAGATGGCATAGAGACCTCCAGGACAATAGCCTGGGGATACTGAGAAGAAACCAAGGGAAGATTAAAAGGCCATAGTTACAAAAAGTTGGAGAAAGTTAAGTCCACAAGAAAAAGATAAGGAAGAGAAGACAAGTGATGCTTGGAATTGACAAGGGGCAATTTGAAGAGGTAAACAATGAAGAACCCGAACTTCCCAAGGTACTACCTCTAATCCTATTGATGTAGAAGCTGAAGAACCACAGAGGGAGAAATTGGTTGATGAAGAATTTGCGAAGAAGAAGACTAGAAGACAGATTCGGAAGAGGCTGATCATCCCAAGGATCTGCCCCCATATTTCAGAATTCCGTACCCCCAACGGTTGAAGAAAGAGGCAAAAGATCAGCAGTTTTCTAAGTTCCTGGATGTATTCAAAAAGCTACAAATAAAAATCCCGTTTGCTGAAGCTCTACAAACAGATGCCTTCCTACGCAAAAAATTCATGAAGGAAATCCTTACGAACAAAAGGAGGTGGAAGGAGGAGACAAGTTATGCTTATCAAGAGTGCAGCGCTATTCTTCAAAGGAAGCTGCCAGTAATAATGTAGGACCCGTGAAGTTTCACTAGCCCTTGCACGATTGGTCATTTTAACATAGGGAGAGCATTGTGCGATTTAGGGGCAAGTATTAATCTGATGCCGCTCTCCATTTTCAAGAAGCTGGGGATTGGTGAGGTAAAACCAACAGGAATTTCTCTTCAACTGGCAGACCGCTCAATTACATATCCCTATGGTGTTGTGGAGGATTTGTTGGTGAAGGTAGATAAATTTATTTTTCCAGCAGATTTTGTGGTGTTAGATATGGTCAAGATGGTGATACTCCTCTGATTCTTGGGAGACCATTCCTAGCAACAGGTAGAGCCTTGATCGATGTCAATCAAGGGGAATTGGTGCTTCGGGTACAAGACGAAAAGGTCACTTTTAATGTGTTTGAAGCGATGAAGCACCCAAGCGACAAGGACACATGCATGATAGTAGACCTCATTGATTCATTAGCTGACAAGAGTTTGCACCAGAAGTTTGAAGATTCGTTAGAAGCCGCTCTAATGGTGGAGGATGTAGAAGAAGAAGTATGTGCAGAAGAAGTTGATCTCATGATTAAATCTCTGGAGGCTTGTCTGGTTGTGAATACTGATGAAGACAAAGTGGTGGAGGATGTGAGAATTGAAGACAAGGGTGACCCACCGGTGCTAAAGTTGAAGGAATTGCCATCCCATCTCCGTTATGCCTTCCTTGGGATGAACTCTTCATTCCCAGTTATCATCGATAGTGGGTTGAATTCCTTGGAAGAAGAGAAGCTGTTGAGGGTGCTTAGGGAGCACAAATCTGCAATTGGATGGTCTATGTCCGATTTGAAAGGGATAAGCCCCTCCTTCTGCATGCACAAAATCCGTGTGGAGGAAAAATTCAAGCCGGTTAGGCAACCGCAAAGAAGACTCAACCCGAATATGAAGGAAGTTGTGAGGAAGGAGATTGTGAAGTTGTTGGATGCGGGCATTATCTATCCCATCTCCGATAGTCCATGGGTGAGTCCGGTCCAAGTTGTGCCGAAGAAAGGGGGGATGACAGTGGTGGCGAATGAAAAGAATGAACTTATTCCCTCCAAGACCGTATCTGGATGGAGGGTATGCATTGACTACAGAAGACTGAATGAGGCCACTAGAAAAGACCACTTTCCATTACCCTTCATTGATCAGATGCTAGAAAGGTTGGCGGGTCATGCTTTCTATTGTTTCCTTGATGGATACTCCGGGTATAACCAGATTGTGGTTGACCCGGAGGACCAAGAGAAGACCGCTTTCACCTGCCCTTATGGAGTCTATGCATACAGGAGAATGCCTTTCGGGTTGTGCAATGCACCCGCCACTTTTCAAAGGTGCATGCTATCTATATTTTCTCGATATGAATGAGAAGTTTATTGAGGTATTTATGGACGATTTTTCTGTATTTGGTGATTCATTTGATAACTGTTTGAATAATCTGGCCTGTGTCCTAAAAAGGTGCCGAGAAACTAACCTCGTTTTAAATTGGGAAAAATGCCATTTCATGGTTAGGGAGGGTATAGTTCTTGGGCACAAAATTTCATCAAGGGGGATGGAGGTTGATAGAGCCAAAATTGAAGTGATTGAAAAACTTCCTCCTCCCTTAAATGTGAAAGGTGTTAGAAGCTTCCTAGGGCATGCGGGTTTTTATAGAAGGTTCATAAAAGATTTTTCAAAAATAGTGAAACCCTTATGCAAGCTTTTGGTAGCTGATACTCCTTTTATATTTGATGATGATTGCATGCATGCCTTCAAAATTTTGAAAGAAAAACTCACCACCGCACTTGGTCATTGCTCCTCCGTTTGGAGTTTACCTTTTGAGCTAATGTGTGATGCAAGTGACTATGCGGTGGGAGCCATTTTGGGCCAAAGAAAAAACAAAGTGTTGCATGTCATTTACTATGCCAACGTGTGCTTAATGATGCCCAATTGAATTACACTACGACTGAAAAAGAATTGCTTGCTGTGGTATTTGCTTTTGATAAATTTAGATCCTACTTGATTGGTTGTAAAACTACAGTCTACACACCGATCATTCTGCTTTGAGATATCTTATGACTAAACAGGATGCTAAGCCAAGGCTTATTAGGTGGATACTGCTACTCCAAGAGTTTGATTTGGAAATAAAGGACAAGAAAGGAGTGGAGAATGTGGTAGCCGACCATTTGTCCAGGCTTCCACAAGCAGATGTCCAAGCAGAAGCAAAGTTGCCAATTCAAGAGGAATTCCCAGATGAACAGTTGTTTGTGGTGCAAGTGGCACCTTGGTTCGCGGATATTGCAAATTACAAGGCGGCCAATAAAATTCCTAAGGACTTCAATGCGCAACAGAGGAAGAAGCTCATTCATGATGCCAAGTTCTACATTTGGGATGAGCCGTATCTTTTCAAAAGAGGTTCAGATGGAATTATGAGGAGGTGCATACCTGAAGAAGAAATTAATGGGGTGTTGACCCACTGCCACAACTCACCCTATGGAGGACACTTTGGTGGTGAGAGGACCGCCATGAAGATTTTGCAAAGCGGGTTGTTTTGGCCCACTATTTTCAAGGACTCCCGAGCTTGGGTGATGAATTGTGATAAATGCCAGAGGACCGGCAGTATTTCCAAGAGAAATGAGATGCCCTTAAAGGGTATATTGGAGGTAGAGCTCTTTGACGTATGGGGGATTGACTTCATGGGTCCTTTCCCTTCATCTTACAACAACAAGTACATTCTGGTGGCAGTTGATTATGTGAGCAAGTGGGTGGAAGCCATGCCAACTCTGAAAGATGATGCAAGAACTGTGATCAGTTTTGTAAGGAAGAATATTTTTACCCGGTTTGGGACCCCTAGGGCTATCATTAGTGATGGGGGTACCCACTTTTGCAATAAGGAGTTCAATGCAGTGCTTGCCAAGTTTGGGGTGAACCACAAAGTTACCACACCATACCATCCCCAAACCAGTGGGCAAGTAGAATTGTCCAACCGGGAGTTGAAGAGGATTTTAGAAAAAACTGTGAATAATGCAAGGAAGGATTGGGCGAAGAAAGTGGATGATGCACTTTGGGCCTATCGGACTGCTTATAAGACGCCTATTGGTATGTCACCGTACCAATTAGTGTTCGGAAATCATGTCACCTTCCTAGGTAGAGCTACAACACCGTGCTTTTGGGCGTGAAGGCCCTGAACTTTGATACAAGGCTGGCCATGGACAAGAGGATGCTTCAATTGAATGAGTTGGATGAGTTCCGACTCTTGGCTTATGAGAGTGCTAGGATATACAAGGAAAGGACAAAGTTCTGGCATGACAAGTACATTCTTCCCAAGAAGTTTGAAGAAGGCCAGTCAGTTCTGCTGTTTAACTCAAGACTCAAGCTCTTTCCAGGCAAATTGAGATCAAGATGGTCAGGCCCATTCTATGTCAAGTCTGTCTCTCCATTTGGTTCAGTTAAATTGGAAGATCCATCATCCGGTGATACCTTCACGGTTAATGGACAAAGACTAAAGCACTACCTTGGGGGCAACTTTGATCGTCAGGCGATTTCCGTCACTCTTCAGGCACCATCTTCTTAAAAAAAAAAAAAAATTAAAAAAAATAAAATAAAAAAAATAATCATCCGTCAAGCTAGTGACGTTAAAGAAGCGCTTATTGGGAGGCAACCCAATCTTTATTTTCCTCTTCTCTTTTGTTTTTGATTTCCCCTCTTGAATAATTTGAGAAGCTCAAGAGGTTTGTTAATAGTTTGTTGAGTGATTCCAGATTTTGAAGGAAGGAGGAGAAGAAGGGCAGAAGGAAACGAAACCAGAAGGCATGTGATTCAGCACCACTACCACTTTGGTGAGTTGTTCCAATTTTCTTCCCTCTCTAAACTTAATTATTTACATTGAGGACAATGTAAGTCTTTAAGCTTGGGGTAGGAGTAATCTTTTTGCTTGCATTGTAAATATTGCATTCATATAGGCTCTAGTCTTGCATGATCACATGAATTAATTGCCCCCTGCTTAGATTGAGCATCTGATTGTGAGAGCCAAGTGCCAATTTCTCTGTGATAGTGAATTTTTGGACCCTGATTTTATATTCTTATGATATGGCTTCATTAAATATGCTTGAGATGTTCTTGGATAGTTGATGATTAGCATGTGTTTCTATGGATTTATGTTCTCACTGGTTCTTGAACTGATAAATGTGAGCTTTTGAGCCATTAGGGGGCACTCACTAAATCTGCCCCCGTTCTTTGTGTAGAGTGTTTTCCTCTTGGATTGTTTTTCTCTAGAACTTGACTTGAAACCATTTCGAAACTTGAAATTTTTTGAGAATATTTTTGAAAAGGATTGAGGCAATAGGTGTTTTTTCTGGCCTTCTGAGCTTTGAATGAATAATGCTACCCTTAGTTGCCCCATTTTGAGCCTGAATGAATAACATGCTTTTCTTGGTTCCCTGAAATGTTGTGTTAAATATGCTTATGAGGGACCTTCTAAAGTACTGTGCAAAAATGGGTTGGAAAATGTAGTTGAAAGTTTGGGATGATGAAAAGAAAAAAAAAGGAATCTGAAAAAAATTTTACTTCTCCTGAATTGCAAAATCTCCCCTTCTCCAATTAAAAAAAAAAAAAAAAAGAGAGAAAAAGAAATAAAAAAATGGGGAAGGGGATGACAAAAAGGAATGAGAAGTAAAAAGAAAAAAAAAATGAGAGAATGGTGGAAGAGTAAACTGAAACCCAAAGAAAGGTATTTTAGAAGGTCGTGCCTTGCAATGCTTGATTGTTTGTATAGCCTTTTGAAATTTCCTGTTCTTGAAATTCCCACCTGAAAATTGATCCCATGGCCTCATTACAACCAAAGAATAAGACCTCTTGATTCTTAGATGTTTTCATTAATAAAGTGAAGATTTGGTTGATAGTCAAGCTTATGGTAGGAATCATTCTTTGAGGAAAATGGAGTGAAATGTCATATTCCCTTAACACTTGAGTGAGTGAGGCAAGAAAGAGAGCCAAGCAAATGAACAAGCTTGGGGTGAGCTTCAAGTGAGATAGAGTGCCCGAATTAGTGAGAATGTGAGTCTAGGGAAACTAAGCCCCTAATTGGACTTGAATTGATTGTCTCTTGCTGAAATAATTGATTTCTGTTGCTTGGATCATTTTACTCGGGTTCTTAGTTCACTATCATTGTCCTGGTTGTTTTCATCTTATGGCCTTGGTTTTTGCTTGAGGACAAGCAACATCTTAAGCTTGGGGTGATTTGATGAGTGTGATTTCACCTCATTTTCCATGTACATTTCTGCATGCATTTGCATATAGTTAGGCCATTTTAGTGTTTATTTTGTTTAGTTTTTCCTTTGGAACGGATAAGGTGGTATTGTGTGTTGTTTTGCAGATATTCATGATTAAATGCCCAAGAATTAGCAAGTATGAAGCTTGGATGACTTAGAGCTTTGAAAGATAAGAAATTGAGCCAAGCAGAGAGTATCACGGCCTGTTGTGATGGCCTCACTACCGTGAGGAGCAAGGATGGTGAAGAAAGAATTGAGCCAAAAGTCGGGAAGGCATCACGGCCCTAGCCGTGATGGCTATCACGGCCGTGACGTGTCAGCTGTGCCAGATCTCCAAAAGTCGAGAGGCGATCACGGCCTAGCCGTGATGGATATTACTGATCGTGATGAATCGGTTGGAAAAGTCAGAGACGATCACGGCCTAGCCGTGATGGCTATCACGGGCGTGACCTGTTTGTTGGAAAAGTCAGAAAGGATCACGGCCTAGCCGTGATGAGTATCACGGCCGTGATGAATCAGTAAATGAAGCGGTGCCAAGTCAGAAACCATCACGGCCTGGCCGTGATGGTCATCTGTCACGCCGTGACCGCCACGAGTAATAAAAGAACCGAAGCGGAAACGGAAGAATGGCTATTCGAAAAACCCTACAGAAAAATCCTCTACTCGCGTGGGCCTTGTACATCATTTCCATGGAGCTCTCCCCTTTGTTCATCTCTGTAATTATTTCTTTTGTTTTATCTTCAATTATGTGTAGCTAAACTCCCCATTGTTGGGGTTAGACTATTGCTATCTGAACTTGGTTGTAAAAATGATTTGATTTTAATACGCTTTCCTTCTTCCTTGTGAGTATATAATTCTATGCTTAATGCTTTCCTAGGCTTGATCATCTTAGGAATGATTAGTTGCTTTAATAGACAATTGAAAGGTTGATGTTAAAGCATGCTCATGAATTATATGCCAAGTAGTCCAAGAATCTAGACATAGGTGTTGGCTACTTGCAATCTTATGAATCTTGTTCTTAATGCAATTTCTCTTATTAATCCACCTAAGACATTAGGGTTTAATTTGAGATTTTAGGCTCAATGCACCTAAGACATTAGGCTTGAGTATATTAGAAAAGATTCGATTGTCATAAGTGAAGTAGGAATTGTGTTAGTTATCATTTCATAACAATCAAGGGAGGATTAGCTTAGTCTAACCCTAGCAATCTTATATCATTGTTATTCATCTCTCTGTTTTCACATTAACTGTTTGAGAAAAAAATCCAAAAAGAACAAAAATATTTTCTTCTTGTTTGTTTGCTAGATGTTAGAACAACCTTCAATCCAAAATTCGATCGCCTAGATAGTAGTCAAATTTGCGAAGTGGTAATTGTCCACGATCCCTGAGAACGATATCCGGTCTTACCGTTTTATTACTTGCAACGAACCGGTACACTTGCCGAGTCCGTGTCAGATGTATGGTAAACTTCCCCTTATGAGCTTCCTCTAATATCTTCTCTCTAAGGCTCCCCTCCTTAGGAACAACGATCATATTCTTAAACTTCACTAGCCCATCAACAGACAACTCATAACCCTCTTGTCCCAACCGAGACTGCAACTCTTGGTCTAAAAGTTGTTCCCGCCTAACCTCCTCTCTAAGGTCACTATTAATTTCCAACCTATTCAGCTTCAAACTTAAGGCATTTAAGGACACATCCAACAACTCCAGATTCATGTCCCTAAACTCTTCCATGAGGTTCAGCTCTTGCACCATCAAGCTCGACACGTATAGGGACTTCCTACTCAAAGCATCTGCCACCACATTGGCTTTTACCGGATGGTACTTCAACTCGAAGTCATAGTCCTTAAAGAACTCTATCCACCTTCGTTGTCTCATGTTCAACTCCTTCTGGTCGAACAGATATTTAAGGCTTTTATGGTCACTAAAAACTTCAAACTTTGCCCCAAAAAGGTAATGCCTCCAAATTTTAAGGGCAAAAACCACAGCTGCTAGCTCTAGGTCATGGGTAGGGTAATTCCCTTCATGTGGCCTAAGCCGCCTAGAGGCATATGCTACCACCTTGCCCTCCTGCATCAAGACACATCCCAAGCCATTATTAGACGCGTCGTAGTAAACCACAAAACTCACTAAGGGATCCGGTATAGTTAAGACTGGTGATGACACCAATCTCCTCTTAAGCTCTTGGAACCCGTCCTCACACTCCTGGTCCCACACAAAAGGTTTCCCTTTCCTAGTCAAGTGGGTCAAAGGTAAGGCTAGTCTAGAGAACCCCTCTATGAACTTCCTATAGTAGCCAGCTAAGCCTAAGAAACTTCTCACTTCGGTTACTGTCTTAGGTTGTTCCCATCCCAACACCGCATCAACTTTAGAGGAATCAACCGCTGCACCATCCTTTGAGATTGTGTGTCCTAAAAACTTTACCTCGTCTAGACAAAACTCACACTTCTCCGGTTTGGCATAAAGACGCTCGTCCCTCAAGATCTGCAACACCAACCTTAAGTGTTCTCCATGTTCTTCTGGTGTCCTAGAGTATATTAAATTATTATCTATGAACACCACCACAAACCTGTCCAAAAAGGTCCTAAAGATTCGATTCATGTAGTCCATGAAAACGGCTGGGGCGTTGGTCACACCAAAGGGCATCACTATATACTCATAGTGCCCATTCCTTGTCCTGAAGACTGTCTTAGGGATGTGCTCGCTTCTAACTCTAATTTGATGGTATCCCGATCTTAGATCTATTTTGGAAAACACTGACGCTCTCCTTAACTGATCTAAGAGATCATCTATCATAGGTAAGGGATATTTGTTCTTGATGGTTACCTCATTCAGTTGCCTATAATCAACACACAACCTCATACTCCCATCTTTTTTCTTCACTAGAAGCACTGGTGCTCCCCAAGGTGACACACTAGGCCTAATGAACTCCTTTTGTAACATATCCTCTATCTGTCTCTTGAGCTCGCTCAACTCTAGAGGTGCCATCCTATAGGGTGCCACTGATACAGGTCCACTCCCAGGTACTAGATCTATGGTAAACTCAATCTCTTTATCTGGAGGTAAATTAGAGACATCCTTAGGAAACACATATGGGAACTCACACACAATACGCAACGCCGCTATATCACTTTCGACCTCTATCTTGGCAGAAAAGAGAAGTATATATCCCTGAGCTCCCTCAACTAAGCACTTACGACATGAGACAGTAGAGATAAGACGTTCTGTCCTAAGAGAGTTAACAGACATGGACTGTGGAATGAAAGAAATAGTTCGACTAGCGCAATCAATAATAGCATTGTTACGAGACAACCAATCCATGCCCAAAATAATATCTAGACCACACATAGGTAAACATATCAAATCAACAATATAAATCAGGTCTTGAAACAATAAGGGACATTGCAGGCAGACAGAAGAAGTAATCAATCTATCTTTAGCAGGAGTAGAAACACACAAATCATATGACAGTTTAGTAACAGATAACTCTAAGAATTGAGCACATTTAAATGAAATGAATGAATGTGTTGCTCCCGAATCGAACAATATCATAACATCATGACCTTTAATAAAGCCCTTACCTTGGATCAAACCGTCGGACTCCTTCACCTCCTCCCCTTGGATGGTAAAGACCCTTCCGTGGTTCAGTGATTTGGTTTGAGATTGTCCCCCTGACTTTCACATCCTAGCAAAGTGTCCCATCTTCCCATATTTATGGCAAGTGGTTTGTGCCGTGGGGCACACACGATCTCCATGCTGATACCCACACTTGTAACATGCAGTCCCCCTTTCACCTTGAGCACCTTGAACCTGCTTACCCTTCGTGATTGTAGGCACAGGTCATAGGCTCTTCTGGAAATTACCCCCTTTCCCATGGAACCTCTTGCCGTCACTGAAGCTCTTCTCCTTCGACCTCTCAGCTAGCACAACTTGCATATTCTGCTCCGCCACCCTACACTTGTTCACTAAAGTGGGGTAGTCTCGAATCTCTAGGAGCCCAATAAGGCTCTGCAGCTCTGGCTTCAAACCCTGCTCGAACTTAATTGCTTTCCATGGACCATCAGGATTATCCCTCACGTGAGTGGAGAACCTTGCAAGCCTCTCGAACTTGGCCACATATTCCGCTACTGTCATACTCCCCTGACGAAGATGTAGAAACTCCATCTCTTTCTGTATCCGGACATTGTGCGGAAAGTACTTCTACATAAATACCTCCTTGAATCTGTCCCACGTGATAGGGGCACCCGAAGCAAGCAACCCGCCCCTGGCACAGTTCCACCAGTGCTCTGCATCTGACTCTAACATATAGGTGGCAAAATCCACCTTCTGAGCATCAGAGTATCCCATGGCCCGGAAGATCTTCTCTAATTTCAGTAACCATTCCTCTGCCTCAATAGGATCGGTGGTCCCTCGAAAAGTTGGCGGATTATTATTCCTGAACTCTGACAGACCCCTGTACTGTGGATCTAGAGCTGCAACCGGTACCACGTTAAGCACGTCCCCCTTATCCCTTATCAGATGGAGAGTCTCCGTCTGCTCCTGCATAACTCTGGCCATTCGAGCCAAAGTCGCTGCAAGTGCATCATTTCTCCCTCACATGTTCACTACCATAATTTGCATACCACCAATCAAACAGTGGGTTGATCAAGTCCAATCTCCAAAAGAATAGAATGCAGAATTATAACTCTAACAAGCATCCTATGTGCCCAAGTTTTGTTTTGGAAAAGACCCCACTACCACAGTCCGATTTAGAATCGAACTGCTCTGATACCATAAATGTAACACCCTTTGTTACATTAGTAATCCCAAGATAAAATCAATAAAAATCCTTTAAAACATTTAATTAAAACATATATCTCATAAAGAAAAATTTTAAAAAATATTTAAAGTTTGAAAATACCTCATATTAAATAATGTAGTAATAAAGTATCCATGTAATGAATATAAATATAAATCCATACGTTCGAATAATAAATAAAAACCAAAAGCCTCAAAACCGGGCGTCTAATTATTACAATCTGAGAAAAATAATACGTAAACCAAAGAACGTCGTCAGCACCCTCAACCATACTACACTACTAACCAACTAGGTGATAAAAAGATGACTCCTCAGATCTCTGGGTCCTCAACAGCGATGTCCTCGGTCTCTGAAAACAACACTTATGATGAGATATAAAATCCCAGTGATCAACAATACAGTTTTATAAAATATTTTCGAAAATAGTATTGTTCTCAGCCGGTGCGGTAACCGGAAAAACTGTCCATGACACCCGCTAATTTTCTAAAATAATATATATAAAAGAAAATACTTTTAATAACAACAATAATCTCATCAACTCAATAGCATATAACGTAACAACAACTTATCTCAATGCTTCACATTCCATATACCAAGTAAATTCTATTTTAATCCAAATGGCCCGAAGACCTCCTAATTAAATTGGTCTCTTGTTGGCATGCCATAAATTCACACATCACATGACAATGACGTCCCATTGCCCATCCCTACTCATGAGGAGTGTTTCGATGTCACCCTCCTGTCGGGGACATTTCCATTTCGATACCTCCCATGTGCACATGGCGGTATTTCTCCCTTTTCGATATCCCAATATGTGGCGGTGCTGCTTTCGATACCCCATTTTAGGTGGTATCGTTCGTTTTCGACATCCCAATCACATGGCGATGTTACTTTCGATACCCCATTAAGGCGGTATTACTCTTCGATATCCCTATCATATGTGGTATTGCGGCAAACATCATACAACTCATCATAAGGCATAAATTTCATGTCTCATACATATAACAACTCATTTACCATAAATTAAATATTTAATCCTATCATGCATGCCAAATAGACTCATATCATGTCATCAAGTAATTTTATAACTACACTATGATAATCACGAATATCAAGACATAACATATGTCATCAAACATATCATTCAACTAGTACAAATATCAATCATGTATTTCATGCCATCAGTAACAAGAGTAAATACTCAATTTAACAATTTTTTGTTTTAATTGAAAACCCCCGATTTTAAAATTTAGGTTGGTGATATCATTCATATATTCAATTCAAATTCCAAAAAAAACTATAAGGTAAACTCTTCCACACACATACAAACTATTATACCATGGAAAATGTTCGCAAAAAGTACTGTTACTCACCTCTCGAAGGCCTCCAAAGTGCTCTAAAATTTTTGTATGATAAAACTAATGTTTCTGTAAAAAAAAATCTTCTTCCCTTCAGTGTCACGATTGCACTACCAAAGAAAAGAAACATGTCTCAGAAGCATCTCCCTTTCTAACCTCGCTATGCGGCGACTGTCAAATGCATTATGCGGCGTTCTCAATCTGGCGTACAGTGGCTAGAGTATATATATGTATACTGTGCGCATGTACCTCTTAAAGCCCCAAACGATAAAGAATAGTCTCTTAATTAATCCTCTTTAATTCAAGAAAACCCCGCTGCTGTAACGTCTCTTTCTTTTTTCCTACTGCTGTGACGTTGCGCAGTTTCACTGTTGGCACTCCTCAACCCTCCTTTACTATTAGGCGGCGCATGAGCCCAAGGTTTTTAATTCCTTCAGTTCCATGAATCAATTTGCTTCACTTCTTAGGGTGGCCCAAATTTATTTTTAATAAAACAAAGCAACAAATTCATTGTTGCTAATGAAGGCCCTGACGTGCACGTGAAATGGTTTTACGCAATCACTAATTTTAATTTTTTTATTCTTTCAATTCCATTTAGTTATTATGGGATCGCTATCTTTTTTTTTTAATAACTTAATATATTTTTCATCAAATTAATTATATTAGAATTTTAAGATGTTACACATTAATTATTGAATATACGAATCCAACTATTGCACACAATAGAATTATTTTATATTCAAAAAAATAATACATTTAATGTTGTTCATGTTGAAATTATTTATAATAAACTATTACAAAAATAATCATCTAACGGATACTAGTGCGTCTCGCACGGATAACTACACTAGTTATTTACATGACATGTTATAATTCAGATGTAATTTCGAATCGTGTCAAGCTATTACCTCAGCTTTTTTAAGAGGTGAAGGCTATGACGCATCATTCACCAAAATGGTGCATGAGTGCACCACCCAAGTGACCAAATCTGGACCATCCAGATTGTCGTTTGGGCAGTTTCATCATCCAGATTTATCATTATTTTATTAGTGTTGAAAAGTCAAACTGTCAAGTGTCATTCTGGATGGTCCAGATTTGACCACTTGAATGGTACACTTATACATCACTTTGATAATTGGTTCATCTTAGGCAACATCTTTTTAAGATAAGCAATCGCTATTACCTCAATGACAGGTAATAAATCCGAAGTTCAGAAATTAACCTACCATTAAGAAGCTCAAAATTCAGAGTGCGTTTGTTTAAGATTCTTTGAGGATAAAATCACTTTTTTAAAGTAAGAAATCATTTTTAATCAACGTAATCGTGTTTGTTTCAGATTGTTTAGAAAATCATTTTTGAAGAAAAAAATCATTTTTACGTCCAAAATGAAAAGCTACCCATATTAGCTTTTGGAGAAAAACATCTAGGATAGAAGAGATGGAAAGTTCTAAAAAACACAGAACCAAACACATTTTGATAGTTGCTTACAAAATTGGCCTCACAAATTTTAAAAAATGACGAGCTTTACCCCGTCTTCTCTACTGACACACACTCTCTCTTTCCGCAGTCGGCACCTCTCATGCTACTGCTTCTGAAGCTAACCTGTATCAGTGGCAGCTCTTATCTCTAATACCTTTATAGTGTGTTTGGATGGGGTATTTGTAGAGGGTGAAGTATTTTAAGAGATAATTAAAATATTTCACTCTAAAATATTTTGTTTGGATATTAAATATGATAGATTTTAGAAATAAAGGATCTTATGGGATATTTTATGAGGTATTTCAAATTCCTTGGAATTTTGAAATACCCCATCCAAACACACCCTTACAGAAATCATTAAAGGGGCGAGAGAAAGAAAAGAAAAGGGCTTTAAAGACAAAAGAGGAGATTTGTTGGTGTATTTATTGTATTATATTAAAACTGTTATATTAACCTTTTTTCCATTTTGAAAACGTAGAAAAGGAGACTTTTTTCCATTTTGAAAACGTAGAAAAGGAGATGCAGCTAACCTTTTTTCATGTTATTTATTATTGTAATTTTGTAGAAACGTAGAAACTATTATGTCCTTAATGGTAATTTTGTAGTTAAAAAAACCACTGCTACATAGTTGTACTTGTATCTAGATAAGTTAAAGACTAAACCCCTAATTTGGTCCCTGAGAAAAACACTCGGGTATGAAATAGTCCCTATCCAAAAAAAACTATCCATTTAGTCCTTAAGAATGTGTTTACCGGGACAGATTAGTCCTTCTGTCAGTTGACCATCTTTGATCGCAGGTTAATTGCTGACGTGTCAGTATCCATTCCTCAGAAACCAAAACGCATGTCGTTTATTTCCTTCTTCTTCCTCCAGCTTCTTCTTCTTCTTCTTCCAATCACTTTGAGAGAGATGATAAGGGGGTGGCGCTGTGACAGGTACAGAGGAGTGTCTCCAGCGCCGGAACTTCCTTCGATTAATTTCCCTTCAATTCATCCTCTTTTCTCGCTTCTGATTTCCCTTCAAACTCAAACTCTCTATCTCTTTCTCTCTTTTTCTTTCTCTCTCTCTCTCTGCTTTTCCAATTTTACTTTGCACCGTAACCACCACATACGACGCTCACCTTTGGATTTTGCGCTTCCAAGCTGCTGTACCGGTGCCATCCCCACTTCCTCAAAAGCCCCCTTTTGTCTCAGGCGACACCGTTTTTGGTGACATCTTAAGGTTTTTGGTGACATCTTAAGCTTATGGCTTCTTTTCGCGCCAACTTGTCCTTCAATCACTTCTAGGTTTCCTTCCTTTCATTCATCTCTAACCTTTGCATTTTTTACTTCTTCGATTGTTGTTTTCCTCTCTCTTAAAAGGGGTGTTAAAAGTTCAAATTTTTACCTTCTGGGTTGCTTCACTTTTCTTATATGTACTTTACTTTAGCTTATTTTTTTCCCAGAAAAAAGAAACATTTTTGACTAAATTTTTTGAAATGAATTAACTGTCAAATTGCATATTTTTCTTCTTCTTCTTCTTCCAGATTTATCAAACGAACTTTAGAGAATATTTAAACAAAAATGCAAAGTGAAAAGGAAAAGGAAAAGGAAAAATCAACATTAAGCATCCAACATCAAGGGTGGTGTGGGTGAGGAGATATGTTCAGTGATGATGTTGAAGCTTCTTGAAGAAGAAGAAGAAGCTGAAGGAAGAAGAAGGAAATTCAGTTCCCAAACGGCATGCGTTTTGGTTTCTAAGAAATGGATACTGACACGTCAGTAATTAATCTGCGGTCAAAGGTGGTCAACTGATAGAAGGACTAATCTGTCCCGGTAAACACATTTTTAAGGACTAAATGAATAGTTTTTTTTGGATAGGGACTATTTCAGATCCGAGTGTTTTTCTCAGGGACCAAATTGGGGGTTTAGTCTAAGTTAAAAAATCATTTTTTATAAAAAAATGATTTTTTTATTATAAACTAACATAAAGTAGATTCAATTTTTTTAAAAAAATCTCTAAATTTAATCTCTAAATTATTTTATAACAAAATCACCTTTTTTTTTAATATGTAACAAATGGACCCTAATACCACCTTTCAAAACTCGTTTATTCTCTCAAGTCTGCTCGTTGCACAATACAATACTGCATTCCGCATGATTTCCACCAAATTAAGCAGCTTTTCATGAAATAAACAAGAGGAAGAAAACTTCAATATTCTGAGATATTGAGGGTGTCTGAGAAAGATTATTTAAGGAAATTTCAGTTGTTTTTAAGAAAAAAAGCTGTTTTGTAAAATGGACTTGATGTTTCGGTGAAGAGATTAAACTTCAAAAAGCTTTTTATTCTTGAAAAACGCTGCTTTCAAATAAGCTGGGAGTCTGGACTGTTTTGAAAAACGCTGTTTTCATTCTTCCTACACCCGTGTCCTCGTAAAGTTTTTTCTTTTTCTTTTTTTCCTTTCATCTTTTTTTCCTTCTTTATTTTTTCTTCCCTGCGCATGTCTCCTTGTGCAATGTTGTCTTTTTTTTTTCTTCTTATTTTTTCCTTCTTTTTCTATGTGTGCGAAGATATTGATTATATCAAATTGTGAGAAACACACCTTTATTTTGATGACAAGATATAAAAAAAATCTAATATTAAAAAAAAAATTATAAACAAATATTTTTAAACTTTTTTTCGTAATTTACTATGTAAAAGTGATTATTTCTGCACCACCCAAACGAAATAGATCATCTGAAAATCGATTTTCAGCAAACATACCCAAACAAAATAGATTCTGATTATAATCGATCATCACAATAATCGATTATTTGAAAACAGATAATCAGCATAATCTTTTTTTTCCAGCTTTTCCAAACACACTAATTGTAGCAAGTTTGAACATATATATCTTGTTTTGTGAAATAGACTATATACGCTGTACACAAATAATATAATGAAAGCTTTTGTTTCACCAAAACAAGATAACAATCACAATATAAAACTTGCTCACTAAATTTGACACCACTTGTTGTGAATCGGTGGTTTATTTTGTAAGGTATCAAGGTATCTGATAGACTTGTTTAGCTGGAAAATACACACATTATTATTGACTGATGAGCCTCTTATATAGGCTTTAATGTGATACAACTGATTTCACTAAATCAAGTAACTAATGCTAACAGATACAGATAAAAACTACTTAACCAACTAACTAATGCTAACAGATACAGATAAAAACTACTTAACAGATACAGAAACTGATTCTAACATATCCTCCCTTAAACTGAATTTTCAACAAGTAATTCAGTTTAGTCACACAACTTTATCTTTCCCAATCTACTTCTAAGACTGGAGAAGGAGTTCCATTTTCAATGGCTTTGTCACAATGTCAGAGATTTGCTCTTGAGAACTGCAGTGAACCTACTCGATGACTTCATCCTTGCTAAGGTCTTTGAGAAAGTGAAATCTTACATCAATGTGTTTGCTCCTACCATGCAGAACAGGATTTCTAGACAGTTTGATGGTTGAACTATTATCACAATATACAGTTGTAGGCTTTAGTTGAGGATGGCCAAGCTGTTCTAAAATTCTCCTTAGCCAAACACTTTGACAGGCACAAGAGGCTGCTGCTACAAACTCAGCCTCAGTGGTTGACAAAGTCACCACTGGTTGCTTCTTAGAAGACCAGGATACTGCACCTGATCCAAGCACAAAGGCATACCCTGAGGTGCTCTTTCTATCATTCATATCTCCAGCATAGTCACTGTCTGTGTAGGCTATCAGACTACCTTCTATTCCTCTTCTGTACATGATTCCAAAGTCTCTTGTTCCCTTCAAGTATCCGAAAATCCTCTTCACTGCCACTAAATGCATTTCTGTAGGCCTTTCCATGTATCTACTGACTAAGCAGATAGCAAACATCAAGTCAGGTCTGGTTGCGGTGAGGTACATTAAACTTCTAACCATTTGCTTGTAGAGAGATGCATCAACTACCTTCCCATCTTCATTCTTTGAAAGCTTGCATCCTGGTACTATAGGATTTTACACAATTGCTTTTATCCATGCCAAATCTTTCAAGCACCTCTCTGGCATATTTCTTTTGACAGATAAAAATCCCCTCTTCATTTTGAGTTACTTCGATACCTATGAAATACTTCATCATTCCCAGATCTGTCATGTCAAATTCTTTCTTCATTGACTGCTTGAACTCAGCAAACATTTCTTCATCATTCCCAGTGAATATCAAATCATCAACATACAAGCTTACAATCAACAACTTGCCTCCCTTTCATGTCTTAACAAACAAGGTGTGTTCATGAGAACACTTGTCAAATCCTTGCTTGATAAAATAGGATTCTATCTTGATGTACCATGCTCGAGGGGCTTGCCTAAGACTATACGGGGCCTTTTTCAACTTGTAAACTTTATTTTCTTCACCCTTCTTTTGATATCCCAAAGGTTGATCAATATAAACAATTTCACTCAGTTCTCCATGCAGGAATGCACTCTTTACTCTTTACATCAAGTTGGAGCATGATGCGGACATATGGTTCTAAGGAAATAGGGTCTACGAAAGAGGGAAAAGGAGGCCCAACAAGTGGGGAACAATAGCACCAAAACACACTTGAGAGTGAGAGCATTGTAACTAACTATTGCCAGCTGGCAGTAGTGGTGAGGTAGGGAATGTGTGTGAGTGATTCAGTTACTGAGTGGAGATTTATAAAGCCGTGAGGGGGGCAGGGGTAATCTGCAGACTGGGATTGGACTTGGAAACCCTTGGGAGAGCAAGGCACTCTCGAATTGCCTGTTATCTTGTATTTCTTCTTTCTTCTTCTTCCCAGCACTGCAACTCCTTGTTGCGCGCTAGGAATATATATACTAATACATTACAGTTTTCCTTATTTTCTGTCTTTGAATTGCTGGGTTCCCATCATTGGTATCAAAGCTCACGATTCCTGGAGCTTTTGATGACACTGCATGAGCTGCAATGGAGTCCAGAGTGGAAAATTTGGAGGGAAGATTGCGGGAATTGAGGAAAGAATATCAGTCTCGACTGGATGAGATCAAGCAACTCTGGAAAAGGAGGAAGGGCGACTACTACAGACGTCGATCTTGACGTGATCATGCTACAAGCCGCCGCCGTACTCCGACAATGTACGCAAAAAAGGAGAAGGATGCGGAGGACGAAGACAATGGTAGAGGAAGTGATGGATCCGACAACAGTGTTTTCTATACTGTGACACAACCTGGAACGCATAAGGAGGGAGAGTTGAAGGCGAACCGAGAATTTACAGAGGAGGGAAAATTTCAGGTTGCACGCAAGGTGGATATCGAGGTGGAAGGTGATGGTGGTGATGTCTCAGATCTGTTTGAGATGAAGATGGCGAAGGAGGAAGACCGTCATCTATAGGGTGGTCTCCGCAGAAGCGACGACGGCCGCTGTAGCCGTGGTAGCAACGTGAGTGTGGGCAACGATGGACGCTGTGTTGGTGGTGGTCGAGGTAGTTGGGTGGAGACGAGGGTCAATGGTGAGCATGCACCACCTCCGGAACCTCCGGATCGGAGCGTACTCGTGAAAAAGGGTTGGACGTCACCGACCTTTAGCTTACCGTCACCAAAACCGCCGGATCGGGACGTGGCAGTGAAGATGGAGACATCGTCGACCTTTCAATTACCGCCGTCGGAGTCGTCGAAGTCGCCGGAGCCGAAGGCGGTCTTGGAGCTGGTTCGGACATCCCACGGTTTAGACAAGATGCTACTACTTCTTGTTGCGGCTATGATACCCAACACAGGTGAGAGAAAGAATGGGGTTAGGGCAGCACAGCAAGCGGGTCAGGGTGTGGAGTTAATGGGCCAGGCCCAACATGATGAAAGGAAAACTAGAATTCTAGAGTTTGTATCTCACCTAAGAATTAGAGAGTGTGATTCAGAAAATGCATGGATGGAATTTGGGCCCAACATTACAAGTACATGGCCCATCAAGTTTAGTTTTACTGCTGAAGCAATTGATAAACATAAAGCCCTAGGAGGAACCAAAATAGAAGTACTGGGTGTCCAAGGCCCAGTATATATCTTCTCTGCTAATGTAAACGTGGGAACATTCACAAATTCAATGATGCACGGGGATCTCCGTAACATCACAACACATCCATCTTCGTGCACGCCATGTGACATCCATTATGCTTGGGAGGACATAATAAACAAGCCAATGTTGGAAAGTGTAGAGTCCAGCAAAAGTAACTTTGAAATGTTTGGCGTGGATGAAGACATTACTCGTGGTGTAGCAGGAGGGAATACTCACATACGGCTATCCTCAGACAGGAGTGATAAAATTAATGTTGGATTTGGTGGGTTATTGTCTCTTGATAGTTTGAACTATGTTTATGCTAGCAAGCCTAGGAGAAGTGGGCCATTTATGTTTTTCATGCAATATGATTCAAGTGATGCAAAGTTTATTTCTATCTTATGCATGCTAGTAGAGGGTACTTGGAGTTCTGGCCTGAAACATTTTAATACCGAGCCAAGTACAAAGGATGATCTGTCTGGAACTGATGTAGCTATAGAGGCAATTGATATAGTCCTGGTCCAAAGCAGTTTGGAAGAAGTGTTAAGGTGGCTGCAGAATTGGGATCCTGGTGGACAACGGCACACGACTAAAGCAGCCCCACGGTCAAGCTTCAAACAATGGGACCCTGGAAAAGTATGCTTAAGAAAGCACTCACTTCTTCACCTTGATGACAAGGTGAATTTTGAAGGGGGAGTATTGATGCGGACATATGGTTCTAAGGAAATAGGGTCTACGAAAGAGGGAAAAGGAGGCCCAACAAGTGGGGAACAATAGCACCAAAACACACTTGAGAGTGAGAGCATTGTAACTAACTATTGCCAGCTGGCAGTAGTGGTGAGGTAGGGAGTGTGTGTGAGTGATTCAGTTACTGAGTGGAGATTTATAAAGCCGTGAGGGGGGCAGGGGGGAATCTGCAAACTGGGATTGGACTTGGAAACCCTTGGGAGAGCAAGGCACTCTCGAATTGCCTGTTATCTTGTATTTCTTCTTTCTTCTTCTTCCCAGCACTGCAACTCCTTGTTGCGGGCTAGGAATATATATCCTAATACATTACAGTTTTCCTTATTTTCTGTCTCTGAATTGCTGGGTTCCCATCAGAGCACATTCCACCCTTTGACAGTAGCAAGAGCTAAGATGGTTCTAATTGTATCCCATCTAGCCACTGGAGCAAAAACCTCATTGTAATCAATTCCATGTTGTTGTGTGTAGCCTTTTGCCACAAGCCTAGCCTTGTGTTTTTCAACCTTTCCATCTTCATTGCATTTAGTTTTGTAGATCCATTTTACTCCTATTGTCTTTGTACCAGAGGGAAAATCTGCCAGTTCCCAAGTATTATTCCTCTCAATTGCTTCAATCTCAACATCCATAGCTCTTCTCAGGACATTATGTTGCACTGCCTCCTCATAAGTACTTGGATCTTCTAAGCTACTGAATATAACATAGTTATGCAGCTCATTAGTTGATGTCACATAATCATCCAACCAGATTGGTTGTCTTCTAGTCCTCCCTTGAGCTACATTTGGTGTATCAGCAGCTGCTTCATTCTGATTTTCTGGTTCTGTATCTCCATTATTTGCATTTCCTCCTTCTGAAACCTTATCACCATCATCTTCACATTCTGCTAGATTCTTCTGTTCTTGTATTTCTCCCTTGTGCCATTCCCATCTTTCTGTTTCTGCAAATATCACATCTCTACTCACAATGACTTTCTCTATAGTAGGATCATAGAGCCTATAAGCCTTAGACTCCTCACTTACTCCCAAGTGTACGCACTTGATAATTTTACTGTCCAACTTCTTTCTTTGGGCATCTGGAACATGAGCATAGGCAATACAGCCAAATACTCTGAAGTGTTTGACAGATGGCTTGATGCCACTCCATGCCTCCTCATGTGTGACATTTTTCACAGCTAGAGTAGGACATCTATTGAGCACATAAACTGTCCAATTCACTGCTTCTGGCCAGAACTGTTTAGGAATCTGTTTTTCTGGCAACATGCTTCTTACCATGTTCATAACAATCCTGTTTTTCCTCTCAGCTACACCATTTTTTTGAAGGGTGTATGCTGCAATGAGATGTCTTTTAATACCATTGCTGCTACAGAAGCTGTTGAATTCATAGGAGTTAAACTCTCCACCTCTGTCAGTTCTTAAACAGCAAATTGAGTAGCCAGATTCCTTTTCAACCATAATCTCGAACTTCTTAAAAATTTCAAATGCAGTAGACTTTTCTGACGTAAAGTAAACCCAGCACTTTCTACTATAGTCATCAATAAAGGTAATGAAGTACCTTTTATTGCTGTTGGATTTTGGATTGATAGGTCCACAAATGTCAGAATGAACAAGTTCCAGCCTTTGTGTGGCTCTCCAAGAACTATCCTTTGTAATGGCTTCTTTGTGTTGCTTGCCTACCATACAGTCTGTGCACACTTGGGAAGACTCCTGAAGTTTTGGTAGGCCTCTAACCATCTCCTTTTGTCCAAGAATCTTCAGTCCCTTCATGCTGAGATGACCATATCTACAATGCCATAGATATGTACTTCCTTCACTCTCCATTTCCAAACAAGAAGTGGTAATTAGGGGTGGCAAAATGATCCATTTGTCCACCATCCATCCAGTCCATCCATGAGAAAATCCATCCAATCCATCCAGTTATAAAAAAATAATATAAATGGATTGGATTATTTTTTTAGTGGATGGTTTATGATCCATCCAATATTTTTTAAAATCCATTGGACTAACAATAAAAAATGTAATGGATCAACTTTTATCCATTCCAAAACCAATTTATTTTTTTCATATTATTTTTTACCAAATAAAAAAACCTCCATTTGTAACAAAAAAAAAACTCCATCTAATTTTCTCTTCCGTTCCCTATTATTTTTTCTTCACTATTTTTTATTTTATTTATCTGCTTTTTTTTTCTTTTTTTGTTACATTAAGTATTAACTAATTAATTGTTCTCAAGCACCAGTTGTAGTCCACGTTATCACGTACGTTTTCTTTTTTCGTTGCCTTTTTTTTTTGCTGAGAAACTTAAAAAAAAAATATTAACTAATTGAAAGCACAGAAAGTCGTAACAAGTTTCGTAAAACAATATCATGGAACGTTGTGACTAAACAACCTCTGTAGATGCACATAATCAATAACTCCCATATAATAATAGAAAAATGACCGTGATACAAAATGGTCGTGAGATAGAGTGGAGAGAGAGTAAAGATAGAGAGAGTGGGAAAAAAAGGGAGAGAGAAAGGGTATAGAGAGGAATAAAGAGGAGAACGAGGGTGAGATAGAGATAATATTTTAAATTTTTTTACAAATTATTTAATTTTTCAAAATATTTTATGGATGGATAAAAGAGATATAAAATTATTTAATTTCTTAAAATAAATTTTAGTGGATGGATTGGATATCCATCCATGAAAAGTTGTTCATGGATGGATCAGATGGATTTTATTTAATGGATTTTATTTATCCGATCCATCCATTTGCCACCCTTAGTGGTAATCACACGAGCAGTTATAACAAACATTCTGTTTGCAGTCATTTTGCTAGACATGATACGACCTCTTTCATTGTGAAAGAACTTACACATGTCTTGCTTAAAGATCACAGTAAGATTCTTTTGCTGAAGTTGGCCAATGCTGAGAAGATTGTTCTTTAACTCAGGGATATAAAAGACATCAGTAGTTACCTGAGTTATTCCCTCAATCCTCAGTTTAATGCTTCCCTTCCCCTTGACTGCCATCCTTGAATTGTCACCTAGCTTCAGTGATTCTTTGAACTTATCATCTAAGTCAAAGAACCAATCTTTAAGACCACACATGTGGTTGCTGCACCCTGAGTCAAGAAACCACACCCTCTCTTGATCAATGGACTTTGTTTCTGTGAAGGACATAAGCAACATTTCTCCCTCTTCATCAAACTCAGCATAAGTGGCATTCTCCTCCCAATTAGGGCATTCATACTGGAAATTACCCAATTTGTGGCATTTGAAGCATTCCACACGTTCTTTGTCGAAGAACCGTCTCCCTCTACCTCTGCCACTTCTGCCACGACCCCTTCCTCTACCCCCAGTTCTCCCAGCATTAGTAATCTTCAGGGCATGTTCCTCCTCTTTGTGCCCTCTCATTCTTTGTTCATGAACCATGAGACTGCTTTGTAGCTCATCAATAGTCTTTGTAGTCACATCGTTGGACTCCTCAATTGAACACACCACATAATCAAACTTGGCAGTCATAGACCTTAGAATCTTTTCAACAACTGAAAGCTGCTCCACATTCTCACCATGTACAATGGCTAGGGTTCTTGCGAAATAACTATCTACAGATTCTCCTTCTTTCATTCCAAGAATTTCAAATTCCCTCCTAAGAGCTTGCAATTGTGCTCTTTTCACCTTTGTAGAATCCTGGTACTTTTGCTTCATGGAGTCCAAAATCTGCTTCGCCAATTCTTGTTCAATATTGTCTCCATGATACTTCTGTCTATGGCTTGAAACAAGTAGTTTTTCCCCTTCAATCTACTCTCCTCAGCATTCTTCAATTGTTCTTGAGTGGCACCTACTGGTGCTGTTGTGATCTCAGTCTCCACCAAACTTCAGTATTCTTTTGATCGAAGGAGGTTTTCCATCAGCATTGCCCAATGATCATAATGACCATCGAACCTAGGGATCGTGGGTTGAACAAAATTCCCATCCGCCATAAATCTCTCAACTCAACTTTCTTCTTTCTCACTTTTTCAAGAAACTGCAGTTTCTTGTATCAGGCCCCTTGCGGAGCTCTGATACCAGCTGTAAGGTATCAAGGTATCCTGATAGACTTTTTTTTTGACTAAGGTATCTGATAGACTTGTTTACCTGGAAAATACACATACATCATTATTGACTGATGAGCCTCTTATATTGGCTTTAATGTGATACAACTGATTTCACTAAATCAAGTAACTAATGCTAACAGATACAGATAACAACTACTTAACCAACTAACTAACTAACAAATACAGAAACCGAGTCTAGCATATTTTGGGCTTTGTGAATAATCCGCCAAGACCAAATCTTCCTCATCATATTCAAATTTCTCATCTTTTGCATTAACAAGAATGACTAGCATGAAAGATGAAACACATATAGGTCGGCCCTAACACTTCTTCCAGTTGCTACATAAATGACTTGACAAATTAGAACCGATGAGTTTTTAGCTAGAATTAGTTTGCCACACAAAGAAAATAATTAAGAACATTTTTTTGATATTGTGGTACTGGGCATTTGATACTTAGTCGACTGCTTAGTTGATTAGTTGATCGGTCTGCTAATATAAATTTTACAATAATATTTTATGGTCATATAAAAATATAAATTTATTGGAAACTTACTAAAAGTCCTATAATTTCTTTATTAAGTAAATTTAATAATTTCAAAAGTTAAATAATATAGACAATAATAAAAGCTTTTGCATGTCCGGCCCAAGGGTGAGACTCATAAAACAAGGGCTTTAAGTCTCACCTAAAAGACACATATATCTGATATATGTTAATGTTATATAATTGACTTATTGAATAATCCATAAATTGTTTGACTGCACCGAATAAGCCAAAAATCTTAGCACTTGACACTTGTGCTCCAAATTTATTAACTGCACCGAATTATCAAATCAATTTTACTACACTAAATATGATATTTATTATGTTTGGAATATGTGATTTGTTATATAACTGTACCACAAAAGCCTTATCTTAGAGTCGCTTTAGGCCTATAGTTGGGCCGGCCGTGAGTTTTTGTTATTAGTAATCTTATTATCTGAATAACTAGGTGGTAACATGACCTAATACATTTCTCACATTGATATATAATGTGGCACCTAAATATCTTTATCAGTGATATAGAAAAAGTTTTTCTATTATAGGTGGCGATTGCATATTGTGAACACCTAATTTTGTCAGGGTATTTTCTTTTTTTTTTAATTAATATTTTGAAAAAAATATATAAAAACTTGCAAAAATATTAAATAAATATATGTGTGCATGTTGTTGGCCCAATTTGTTTTTGTTACAAGTTTTGGAGCCTAGCATCCAAGCCCAAGTAAACAAAAAATGAAATGAAATTAAAAAAAAATCAAAAAAAAGGAGAAATTGTTTCTGATTGTTAATAAAAAAACACAAAAAAAAGTTGATTTTTTATTTTGCAATCTGGTTCACATAACTCATGTATTGTCCTTTTCATCCATTTTCAAGTATAAATTCATTTCACTTTTCTTTTGTCCTTTGGTTTTTATCATCTCTTTAACAAAAATGGTATCATGCTCACCTCCTCCTCTGCTCCCAGGACAAAGCAAGCTGATTTTCTCCACTGTAACAAGGCATTCTCCTCCCAGCTGTCATGAACATTTTTGTCATCTTCTTCACTAATTTGTGCTATAAGTTTGATACACAACACAGTAGAAGGGAGGGGGGCTAACAGAACAGATAAGAGAAGAGAAAGCATACAAAGGGGGGAAATGAAAATACCAAGGAGATCTTGAAAGAAATTTATCAAATTGTTCATCACACTTTCTCGCTTTTTTCTATTTCACTTTCATTCTTCCATCTGCATCCCACCATGACAGCCACCATCATTACACCATTCAACCAATTCTTCCAGTAGCATCAAACTCCTCAAAACCATTTTTCTTCCTGCCATAACCCATCACCATCGTCTCACAAATAAATAAATAAAAAAGAATAAAAAACACTCACAGATAGAAACAATCGGGTACATATAGCTAGGGATGTCAACGGGGCGGGGCGGGCACGGATACTGGTTACCCGCTACCCGTCTCGTTGGATAAAAAATTCACGTGTACCCGCCCCGTACCCGTACGGATACCCGCTTAACGGGTTCTTAACGGATTCACGAGTTTTCACGGGTATCCGCGGATATCCATGGGTAGTTATGAAAAACAAACAAATCTGTTTTTTAATTAAAAAAAATACACAGAAAGCTTAAACAAACCACTACATTAATATCTTCCGGTATTTGAACAAAATAACACCTACAAATTAATACATCACACTTAAAATATCCATGACACAACACTAGCACCGTTACGCTCCGAGTCCAACCGTGTCCGTCTCGCCACCGCCTCGTACCATCGCGCATGACCTCCCTCCGCCATCGTCGACACCAGATCTGTTGACGCCACCTTCACGCAGCCCGGAACCGTAGCTCTATCGTTCCTCCACACATCTGTCAACTTCATAGCACACCTATGTTCAGTTGGTAAGGAGAAGCTTCTCTCATACTCTTCTTTTATTTGTTTTATTTTTATTTGTATTATTGTTATGTCGCTTGTTATTCATAAATGTTTGGGCTCATTTTATTGAGCTCTTGATAATGGTTTCAAAATGGTTGAGTTATGTTTGCTGGTGGGGGAAATAGTCAGCAAAATTATTTTTCAATAAGATTTAGAAAACAAAAATTATATACATATATAATGAAAGAATCTTTTGAGTTCATACAACAATATACGATGTTGATGTATGATTTTCATCCTCAAGTGTCGTACGGATTGTAAGGGTTCATCGTATAGTTTACCTATCTTTAACCATGTGCAAGAGTCGATTCCTTTTTAAAAATAATAAAACATTTTCAATTTACTCACAATTTTTTTAAAATGACAAATCTTTTCAAATTCACGCAACAATCTACAACGTTGATGTATGAATCTTCATCCTCAAGTGGCGTATGAATTGTAGGGGTTTATAGTATAACACTGCTATCTTGGACTCTGCAAAAGTGAATTTATTTTGAAATAAAATCTTTTTTTTAACTATAAAATAAAAAAATCAAATCTTTTTCAAAAAATAAAATCAACCAATCAATCAAACATTTTCTACAAGAACTACGTGGCTTTTAGTTTCCCATCGCACCCGGGAATACGTAGGAGCGGAATCAATCATTCTGTCAAGCCAAAATTTAAAATTCCCTTTGGTTGTGTTTATATATTTTTTATTTAAAAAGTGGGGTAAATAAATATTTTCAAAGACTATTAAAATATTTTTCACAATTAACTTGAGGTAGTGTTTTTTAACGGGCGATGTAGGGTGCTAACACCTTTCCTACTCATAACCGACTCCCAGACCCAAATCTCTCTATTTTTTTAAGACCGGTTTCCTTAAAATAAATAGTTTTTCCATTGTTTTTCCTAATTAAAATATTTGTGGCGACTCCTGTGTTTTTACCTTCTTTTCGCGGCTCCCGGACGGGATGGTCGCGACAGCTGGTGACTCCGTTGGGGATTTTTGAGAGTCGGGCCTATCATAGTTGGTTGTGCAATTTTTTTTAATAGCTTGGAAAATATTTGTTTTACCCCTATTTGTTTTATTTATTTTGTAAATAGTTTTATATGCTCTTATAAATGCCTTTGTATATTCTTGCAACCTTAGGGTAGAGAATTATTGTGTTGTTGGTTGTTCTTTTTGCAAGTGTGGTGTAGTTTGTATTTTATTAGGTTTTGTGCAATTTTGTATGCTCCCAGCACACACATCACCATCACATACTTCACACACTTTTGGGCTCTATACCCGAGTCTTGGAATGCCATAGGATTAGAAGGGGTTTTGGTGGTGTTATTGTGATGCTTTTGTATCCCTGGCAATCACTGATTCTCCCACTCAGATTGTTATTGGTACTGTGGACTGCCATATTGTGACTCATTTGTCCCTATGGTGAAATTCATGGATCCGGGTCCTTATCTTTTAGATGAGGGCAATCTGGGGGCCATGATTTTTAGGATTCTAGACCCGTCCTATAATTCACTATCGCGACCGTCCCGTCCGGACGTCGCGAGAAGAAGGTAAAAATAAAGGAGTCGCCACCAAAATTTTTATTGTGGGAAAACCTTAGAAAACCCATTTATTTAAGGTAAACTGGTCTTTAAAAAAAAAGATTTGGATTCGGGAGTCGGTTACGAGTATGGAAGGTGTTAGCACCCTACATCACCCGTTTAATTTTAATAGCCTTTGAAAATATTTATTTTCAAATAAATATTAATAGCCTTTGAAAATAATTTTAATAGCCTTTGAAAATATTTATTTTACCCCACTTTTTAATTTATATTAAAAGATAAACACAATAAAAGAGAAAATTAAATTTTGGCTTGACAGAATGATTGATTCTGCTCCTACGTATTCCTGGGTGCGATGGGAAACTCAAAGCCACGTAGTTCTTTAGAAAAGATTTGATTTGTTGATTTTAACGTTTTGAAATTGATTTTTTGATTTTTTTTAAATTTTGAAGAGATTTTTTAAAAAAAAAAAGGTTTTATTTTGAAATAAATTCACTATTGCACGGGGTCCAAGATAGAAGTGCTATATGATAAGCACTTACAATGCATACACTACTTGAGAATGAAAATTCATACATCAACGTCGTAGATTGTTATGTGAATTCAAAAGATTTTATTTTATAAAATTGAATAAAATTTGTTAAAAAGAGTAAATTGAAAACATTTATTATTTTATACAAAAAGGAATTCACTCTTGCACAGGGTTAAAGATAGCGGAGCTATACGATGAACCCTTATAATTAATATGACACTTGAGGATGAAAAATCATACATCAACGTCGTAGATTGTTGCGTGAACTCAAAAAAACCTTTTTTATTTTTAAAAAAAAAACATAAAAAATAAATTTGTTTTAAAAAGAAATTCTTCTTTAAAATTATTTGCCTAAACCCTTTTTTATAAAAAAAAAAGGGGGGAAATAGTCTAACCCCAAATTTAAAAGGGGTCCAAGACAATAAGAAAAAGATTTGATTTTTTGTAAATAAGTTTTTTTTAAAAAAAGAGATTTCTTTTTTAGACCCATGTTACTCTTTCTAATTTTTATGCTTGTCCCAATAAAAAAAATAAAAGACCCACACATGATCCTAAACCCATCAGGTATCAACAATTTAAAAAAAGGCAGGCCCAACACTGAGAAGTCCATTCACTTACTAATAACATCTCACACACAATAAAAATAAAATGAATGAATAAAACCCAAAAGAAGCTTCAGCTTCTAACGTTACCAAACAGGAGAGGGGCAAACGACTAGACGACTGAAGTAGTGGCCAGAGGACGAGGCGGTGACGGGCGGTGACGAGCGGCGCGGCGGCTGGGCTGATAGACGACGTGCGGCTATGCGAGATGGGTGTGTAGCAGATCTGGAGGCTTGATCCGTGTGTGACGATTCGTGGTGGCAGAGAGGAGGAAGGGACGTATGGTGGTGGTGCCGGACAGAAGCAGAAGCGGTGGCGTCGCTGCTGTGTTTGGTGGCGGATCGGAGCGAAGCACGTGGCGGAGACAACGGCTGGGCTTGCGGTGGACGTCGAAGAGCCGCAGCGGCGGGGTGCGGGGCGGATCTGCATGACGAAGGGAAGGATGACTGCAGAGGCGGCTCTGTGACGACAGCGGAGAGGAGGAGCACGCCGGTTCTGGTTAGGTGGTGCTGTTCTGTGATCTGTTATGTCTCTTTTTATGTTTTTATGTGTTTGGATTTTTTTTGTTGATTTTTGATTTGGGGTGAAATGGGGAAGAAAATGAAGATGGTTGGGTGGAGGATTTGGTGGAAAATGGTTCTGGCTTATGAGTTTAGTTGCTTGGTGTAGAGAGAAATGGTGATGAAATAAAGAGTGGGTTGATGACTATGGTGGGAATGGAGAAGAACTTGAGTGCTATTTATTTTTTTGTTATGAAAAAGAAGATGGAAGATGGAAATGGAACTGTTGAAGAAGAGAGTGGATCAAGTGTGATGAAGAGTGGTAGAGATTGAAAGTGAAGAAATGGAGAGAGTGAGGATTTTGATTTTTTTTTTCTGATTTTCGGATCCCTCCCCCCTTTGCTCATGTACCGAGTGCCATACTTATAACAAAACCAATGAAGAAGATGACAAAATTATTTGAAAGGCCAGCTGGGTGTAGGTTGGAGCAAAACAGCTTTGTCCCGTACTATGTAGGAGAGTAGTGATCAGGCCCTATTTTTGTGTAAAGAGGCAGAAACCAAAAAAGAAGTAAAGTCATTTGGGCATATTCCTGAAGAGAGCATTACATGGAGGGGTGGAATGAAACAGAGGACAAAACCACTTATTTTATTTTATTTTATTTTTCTGCTTTTTTTTGTTTTGTTTTTTTTTTCTATTTTTTTAATTTTCCTTTTTTTCATTTTGGGCTTGATGATGGACTAAAAAAATTTGTAACAAACCAAGAAAACAAAGGTTAGGCTCAGATCTTGAACAATTTCTTTTAATTTTGTACCCTTTTTATTTTTTCTTTTCTTTTCAAATTATTACAAATATTCGGACAAAATTAGGTGTTCACATTCACTCATAGAGCAAACTTAGTGACCAACCGGTTAGAGTCATGACCTTAGGTGTGTGCAAACATAAGTCTTACTCATCTTAGGACACAAAGAGAGCATTTTTTTTCACTCATGTTCATTTTTTTGTCAAAGAAAAAATTCACAAAGAAAACAAAGGTTAGGCTCAGATCTTGAACAATTTCTTTTAATTTTGTACCCTTTTTTATTTTTTCTTTTCTTTTCAAATTATTACAAATATTCGGACAAAATTAGGTGTTCACATTTACTCATAGAGTAAACTTAGTGACCAACCGGTTAGAGTCATGACCTTAGGTGTGTGCAAACATAAGTCTTACTCATCTTAGGACACAAAGAGAGCATTTTTTTTCACTCATGTTCATTTTTTTGTCAAAGAAAAAATTCACAAAGAAAAATGATTTATGCAAGTGTTTTTGCTTGTAACAAAAAAAAAATCATTTTCATATTTTGTATCTTATGTATTTCCGAAAATAATAAAAAAGGGACTTGCATAAATCATTTTTCTATAACTCGTTCATAATCTTTGTCGAAGAATAAAAAATAAAAAAAGATCACTCATTTTTTTCCCATGCATCTCACACATTACTTTTTTTTGGGTCAATAAAAAAAATAAAAAATATTTGCATGCATTAATTACATTTTATGTCAATCTCATCATAAAAAAATTCATATCAAGCGTTCATTAAAAAAAATCATTTATCTCAAGCATTCATAAAAAAAAATGATTCATCTCAAAAATAAGAACTCATCTCATGGCCGTTTTGGTCAAGAAAAAAAGTGACTTCATGCATCACATGCATTAAAAATTTTGAGTCAATATAAATATTTTTCATACATATCATGCATTAATACCTTTTGGGTAAAAAAAAAAAAATCTTTTTCATGGATCATGAGGTGAAGCTGGAAATAAGACTTGCTCAGGTGGTCTGAAAATGCGAATCACAACCTTGTACCCGATCATGCAGGTTCGGATGCCAATGAAGTTGAGGGGCACACTTTCAAAGTCATTTCTCAGAAGTCAAGTATGGCGTGTCAATTTTGAGACCTCTTTGAAAAGGTTATTTTCTAGTGGACTACTGAGACTTCAAGAAGAAAGCTACAATGACATTACCAGAGATTCGCATTCTAGTGGTTATGAGAAGTGCCAACACTTTGCGATCCCGGTCTTGGGAATTTCTAAGCAGCCCAAGCTATATTGGTTCATTAGTGGTTTACCATGAAATGGTGGTTACATTGTATTTTATCATGTAATACTTTAACCATGTTCACTTTCTTGAAGCATGATAAGCCTCTGGCTCATCCAGTTTTATGGCTAGTATGACCAGGGTTTTGTGCTAATTATATCTCATTTTCACCCAAATTAGATTAGATTGTCCTCAAGCAAGGTTTTGAGTCGTTTGAGTAGTTTTAGGTTAATTTAGCCAGTTTTGAGTCAAATAAAGCACTTATGGCTATTTTACTGTTTTCAGGTTAAGTTAGAAGTCAAGGGAATAAAGAAACAGAGAAAATTCCAATCCTGGAGGTGTTCGCCCCGCGAGAGTATTCTCACCTCGCGAACCTGAAAGCCAGCTGAACAGCAAAAATGTCATCCTCTCTGGTTCGCCCCGCGAACAACACCTCGCCTCGCAACCCTGATAGCTGACTGTTCCAGAGAAATGCAACCCGTTCTGTGTCGCCTCGCGGATCCATGTCTCGCCTCGCAAGACTGAAGACCAGAAGCCATGACTCTTCCATTCCTCGCCACGCGAGCAGTACTTCGCCCCGCGAGAAGACCAAACGTTGCAGACTCTTCATGATATTCGCCTCGCGAATGGACTCAGTTTCTGAATACTATAAAAGGTTGTTCTGGGCAGATTGGAGGAACTTTTGCTTCTCCATTGTTTTTACATTTTTCTGTGTGTTTCATTTTTTACATGGAGAACTAATTTTCTTAGATTAATCTATTGTAATCGATTTCCACTACACTTGAGGTTCTTGTAATTCCTATTTTGTATGCTTTTCCCTTTTCAATGTCATGCTATATATTTCTGTTTGCTTAATTCAGGAGTGTATAGTGTTGTTTTGATTTATTTTTGGTGATGTTATGTTCCTATATTTAATCGCGTTTGCTTAATTCGCGTGTGTTCAATTCGTGTTCGCTTAGTTCACGAAGGGCTTAACCCCGTTTGCTTAATTCGGGAATAGGAACATATATCTGTAGTAGTGATTTCGCTTGTAAATTGTTGCTACAACCGGGAGGGGATTAGAATCTGCTTAGGGCTTGGAATTTACATGAACCGATGATAGTTGGGAAATCTAGAACAGTAGGTTAATCGCTTTAGTTTAATTGTTAATCTCTTAAACTGCTCTGTTTATTGCTTTGTTTTCCTTACAAAAAAAAAAAAAAGATTTTTGTGATAAATAACAAGTCAAGAGTCCTTGTGAGACGATATCCGAGTTGTCGCCCTAAACTACATTTTTATAAAACCGCTCGCTTTTTGGCGCGTGCGCGACAGCGCGTTCAAAGCACTAATGTAATGGATTTGCATCCATACCTTGTCTCATCCACTCTTTACATCTTCTTCCACATCATAATATTTCTCTCGTCATTCTCATATCTCAGCTTCTCTTTTTCTTCCCCAAGTATCATCCTTGGTTTTGTTCATTAAGCTCATGTTATTAGAAGTTCTTTGTGGGGCATTGATCAGCCCACATGGGCCCACACCTTTTCAAAAAAAATCAAAAAAAAAAAAGAAAAGAAAAAGAAAATAAAAGAGGAGCAAATAAATAAAAACTTGGTAAGTACCATCTTTGTGACTAAAATAAAGTTTTTTTAAAAAATAAGCAATCATGATTGGAAATGAAGATTGGCCTTCTTTTTCTATCCTTAGCAAAATATCATAATTATCCCTTGTTACCCTTTTGAGCTTGAAACTTTTCTTCAAAGAACCTTGGACAAGGATCACCCCTTGTTGATTAATGCCTCTAAATCAATAATTTGAAGTTGGTTAGTTAGTTAGGCATAACTAACTTGGATCCTAAAGCTTCACAATGATTGGCTACATCAAGACTCACATGGATTGATGACCCATCAAGGCTATTAGTGATTGGTTGTATTATTCTATAAATAGACATCAAGTATAGGTGATGAGTGGTATCACTTTCACATGAGTGACAAAATGTAATGTGTGAAAATAAGAGAGGGATTTGAGTGTGAGGCAAATCTTCTCGAGGGAAATCATAGAGTGATTGTGAGCTTGAGGTCAAGGGTTGAGTGAATAGAGAGACGAAAGGATTGGGTTCTCTTTTATGTTCATCTTGAGCATGGTGGAGTGAATATCCAAGGGATCTCTATTGTAACCAAGATCCATGTTCAATGGTTCAAGATAGTAAATGTGGACATGGAGACTTGTTGTGCTCTCTCCTGTGGACGTAGGCCATCAATGGCCGAACCACTAAAATCCCGGTGTTCATCTTTTCTTTTACCGTTTTATCTTCTTTAGTTTTCGATTTGTTCTTTATTATGGTTTATTTTCATATTTAATGTTCTTGTATGTTTACTTTCATGGTGCATTACCTCTATGGAGGTTTCGTGGCCCCGATTCAAACCCAACACCCCTAAATAAGGGGTAAGCATGAAAGAAATGATGATTATGAAGCATAAAGTGAGAAAGAGAAACAAAAATATAGAAAAGAAAACAAAAGAAAAGAAAAAAGAAGAAGAAGAAGAAATAAAGATGGAGAAAGAAAAAGGATGAAAAACTGCATGCAAAAAAAAAAAGGAAGAAAAAAAGAGAGGGAAAGTTAGAGGAAAACAAATGTTCTTAGAAATAAAAAAGATCATGGATCCTTGGTCCTATTCAACCTTAACACATTTGTTTGAGCCTTATATCCTTCCTTTCATGACCCCCAACCATTGGCCACATTACAAGCCTGAAAAGTCCATTCTGATCAATGAATGATTACTACTTTTTCATCAACTTTAATTTTGAGACGCAAAGTTTGTGCTCTTCTAGTTTTTAATTGATTGTTCCTCTTCAAAAAAATCCAAAAAAAGAATGAAAAAAAAAAGAAAAAAGAAAACCCGTTAGGTTGAAAACCCTGATGGGCAGTCTAAGCAAAAGCTAGGGCAAGATCTACATGGTACAAAAATTTGTTTTCAAGGGTCTTATTCTAGAGCATTTCCATTATTGGACGCCCTACACTTGGGCAGCTTCATTGTCATGTTTTCCATGTTAAATGCCCTACATTGGGGGCAGTTTCATTCTTGGATGCCCTATCCTGGGGTATCTCCATTCTCAAATTTTCCTTATCTAGTGCTCTACACTAGGACAATTTCATTTTGGGAACCCTACACTGAGGCACTCCATCCTCAAGGAAACTACTATGGGGAAATTTTGTTCTTAAACGACATACATCAAGCCCATCTCATTTTCACATGCCTGAGACTATAACAAAATTCTGGAAAGCATAATCCCTTGTATCCAAAATCAAATTAAACATGGGCAGGATCCTTTTGACCTCCACATCACTTCTTGTGTGTCTTGCTGTAAATACCATTTGAGTCATCAAACTTCCAACACCAATTGAGAAGTTGTTCAGGCAATAATGTCATTTCCTGTCATACTTTTGAATTTATCCATGTTTGTTACATGATGCTTCAGGTAAGGTAAACATGAGTTCGATGATACAATTTAACCATCTAATGGTAATTCTTTGAAGAACAAATCTGACCAGAAGAATTCTTAATACAAGTGGGAAAGTGACACCTCAGTTGGCAATCAAGCAAGAAGCTTTGATCTTCACAAATAAAGGTGACAAAATTGTCCACGTCCAAAAAAAAAAAACCAAAAGCAAAAAAAAAAGTGAGAAAAATGGCTCGCTAGACTGAAAACCCAAAAAGGCAGTCTAGGTAAAAGTTGGAGCGACCTGGTAGGTTGAAAACTCGCAAAGAGCGACCTACGCAAATATTAGGGTCAAATACAAACAAAGTACAAGAAGTCTCCTCAAACTAATAAACTGGGGCAGTTTAAGAGGATAAGTCATGGAAAGCTCCCAATGATGGGACTGGGGCGAGTCACATCCTTGAAAGTTGATAAGACAATCTCATCCATTGTGGTAATCATTACAAAGAAGCACATCTCAGCCAAGAAGCAAAATATCAGTTGAGCAAATTAGTGATAATCAAGATCATGGAGTCCCCTTCCAATCCATCCTCAATCTCGGCTGCAATCAAGATTCTAAGGAGCCAAGGTTCAAAGAGTTTTTTTACAAAAAAAATGAAAAATAAAAGTAACAAAATCAGAGTTTTCATCAATGATAAAAGCATCTCATGCATCACACATAAAAAAAAAAAAATTAAGCAAGGTTTTCATCAATCATCAAAAGGATCTTATGCATTATACATACATAAAAAAAAAATCACAGTTTTCATCAATCACAAAACAACATCTCTCATATCATGCATTGTCTCATTATTTCTTACATTGACAAAATCAACACCGTTGCAGTGCATTTGTTTGGCTTTCGCGGGCACAGGGCCCCAAAAGTCAAGTCTTGTTAGCTTTAGCAGGCATAGGACCTCTTAAGCTTTGTTTTATTGTAGTTTGGCTTTAGAGGTCACAGGACCCCAAAAGTCATGTCTTGTTAGCTTTAGCAGGTATAGGTCCTCTTAAGCTTTGTTTTGTTGTAGTTTGGCTTCAACAGGCATAGGGCTCCAAAAGTCATATCTTTGTTAGCTTTGGCAGGCATATGGCCTCATGATCTTTGTGTTGTTCTTCTTTAACCGGTACAAGGCCCATAAGCTATACTTTTGTTGTCTTATGTAGGCATAGGGCATCACAAGTTTTTTATCTTTCATGTCAAGCTTCAGTGGATACCAAACTCCGCAAGCACTTTAACTTTCTTTTCAAGCTTCAGTGGATACCCGACTCCACAAGCTTTCTATCTTTTTGTTGTCAAGCTACGGTGGGTACCAAACCCCGTAAGCTCTTTTATCATTTTGTCAAGCTTCGATAGGTACCAAACCCAGTAAGCTCTTTGAGTTCGAGCTTCTGACGGGCAATCCACCCCATAAGCTCTTTTATCTTTCTTTTCAAGCTTCAGCGGGTACCATACCCCATAAGCTCTTTTATCCTTTTTTCAAGCTTCAGCGGGTACTAGACCCCGTAAGCTCTTTTTTTGTTTTAAAGCTTCGGCAGGTACCACACCCCATAAGCTTTTTTTCAAGCTTCGGCAGGTACCAAACCCCGTAAGCTCTTTGTGTTCGAGCTTCTGACGGGAAATCCACCTCGTAAGCTTATTATCTTTCCGTTCGAGCTTCTGACGAGCAATCCACCCCGTAGGCTCCTTTATCTTTCTTGCCCCATAAGCTCTTTATCTTTCTGTTCGAGCTTCTAACGGACAATCCACCCCGTAAGCTCATTTCTCTTTGTGTTCGAGCTTCTGACGGGCAACCCACCCCGTAAGCTCTTTTATCTTTTTGTTCGAGCTTCTGACGGCCAATCCACTGAAATAGAGAACTATAAACACAAGAAGGGGGGTTGAATTGTGTTTATCAGAATTTAAACAAAGTTGAAATCTTTTCGCATACAGAAGCTTGGTTCAGACGAGTGGAAAGATACAGGACAGACAGGTGACGTGTCTGATGAAATTTTAACAGTGACTTAGACAAACACACCACTTGAAAAACGGATAAGAAAACTAAGGTAACTAAAGATTTTATAAGGAAAGAGAGATTGACACAACTATATATCCTGGTTCACTCTTCAAAGCAAAGAGCTACGTCCAATCCTTGGCAGCACCAAGTTTTATCCACTATGACTGATTAGGTTATAGACTCCAAGTATTGTTTACACACCTAGCCTCTTTAGGCTCCAAGACAAGTATTCTTTGCACACCTAGCCTCTTCAGGCTCAAGATAAGTATTCTTTGCACACTTAGCCTCTTCAGGCTCACTCAGGTTTGTTTGAGAGATTGGGTTTGTAATAAATACAACTTCAGACAGACAGAACTTTCACTAACACTCAGAGTGGTTTAAATGTAAAGCTTTGGAAAGTCTACGTAATAACTTCAAATGATTGAAGAATACAGAATGAAAGAATGAAGATATTAATGCGCAGAGTAATGGCTCTTTAATGCTATGTATATTCTCCATACTTCATCTTCAATGACTTCTGTATTTATAGTCTTCAAGCATTTAGGATCCGTTAGAGACATTCCCTCAGAAGTTGGCTTCACTTTAACTTTATTTTCAAGCTTCAGTGGATACCCGACTCCACAAGTTTTCTATCTTTTTGTTGTCAAGCTACGGTGGGTACCAAACCCCGTAATCTCTTTTATCATTTTATCAAGTTTCGACAGGTACCAAACCCAGTAAGCTCTTTGAGTTCGAGCTTCTAACGGGCAATCCACCCTATAAGCTCTTTTATCTTTTTTTTCAAGCTTCAGAGGGTACCATACCCCATAAGCTCTTTTATCCTTTTTTCAAGCTTCGGCGGGTACCACACCCCATAAGCTTTTTTCAAGCTTCGGCGGGTACCAAACCCCGTAAGCTCTTTGTGTTCGAGCTTCTGACAGGAAATCCACCTTGTAAGCTTTCTATCTTTCCGTTCGAGCTTCTGACGGGCAATCCACCCCGTAGGCTCCTTTATCTTTCTTGCCCCATAAGCTCTTTATCTTTCTGTTCGAGCTTCTGATGAGCAATCCACCCCGTAAGCTCATTTCTCTTTGTGTTCGAGCTTCTGACGGGCAACCCACCCCGTAAGCTCTTTTATCTTTTTGTTCGAGCTTCTGACGGCCAATCCACTGAAATAGAGAACTATAAATACGAGAAGGGGGGGGGGGGGGGGGGTTAAATTTTGTTTATCATAATTTAAACAAAGTTGAAATCTTTTCGCATACAGAAGCTTGGTTCAGACGAGTGGAAAGATACAGGACAGATAGGTGACCTGTCTGATGAAATTTTAACAGTGACTTAGACAAACACACCACTTGAAAAACGGATAAGAAAACTAAGGTAACTAAAGATTTTATAAGGAAAGAGAGATTGACACAGCTATTTATCCTGGTTCACTCTTCAAAGCAAAGAGCTACGTCTAGTCCTTGGCAGCAGCAAGTTTTATCCACTATGACTGATCAGGTTATAGACTCCAAGTATTGTTTGCACACCTAGCCTCTTCAGGCTCCAAGACAAGTATTCTTTGCACACCTAGCCTCTTCAGGCTCAAGATAAGTATTCTTTGTACACTTAGCCTCTTCAGGCTCACTCAGGTTTGTTTGAGAGATTTTGTTTGTAATAAATACAACTTCAGACAGACAGAACTTTCACTAACACTCAGAGAGTGGTTTAAATGTAAAGCTTTGGAAAGTCTACGTAATAACTTCAAATGATTGAAGAATACAGAATGAAAGAATGAAGATATTAATGCGCATAGTAATGGCTCTTTAATGCTATGTATATTCTCTATACGTCTGATGCGTGTGTATTTTTAAGAAAAATATAATTAAAGGCAAGTGCACCTTGTCGCAATCAAGTAATACGGTGGTGAGACCGGTTATCGTATCCACAGGGATTGGATGTCAATTACCAATTCGCAATTTCAACAACTATTTAGACTTAACTAAAGTTTGAGGGATTAAAACAGAAAATAAAGAAAGCAAAACAATATTTGGGAGTTATATCGAACACTTGGAAGGCAAACAGAGATATGGCTAAGATTGTTAGGGTTAGACTACACTAATCCTCCCTTAGTTGCAAAGAAATGGTTATCAACACAAGTCCTAATTCAATTATGCCAATCAAGCCTTTTCTAAAATACTCAAGCCTAATTCCTTAGGTGCATTGAGCCTAAAACCCCAAATTAAACCCTAATTCCTTAGGTGGATTAACCTGAGATTTTGCATTAAGTCAAGACTTATAAGATTGCAAGCATTCAACACCTACTCCTAGATTCTTGACCTACTTGGCATATGATTCATGAGCATGCCTTAATACCAACCTTCCAGTCATCTATCAAAGCAACAAATCATTCCTATGGGTAGCTAATCCAAGGAAAGCATTAAACACAGAATCACATACTCATAACGAAATAGAAACTTGTATTAAAATACCAAATCAATTACAACAAGTTCAGAAAAGTTACATCTAACCCCAACAATGGGGATTTAACTACTCATGATAAGGAAATACAAAAAGGAAAAAAAGAAGGGATGGAGAACACTCATAGACAAGCTTCCTCCAATCTTCTCTCCATCCAAGAGCAGAGAAAACGCCCCCCTTTTTGGGTAGAAACCCTCTCCAGCCACCAGCCTCAGCCTGCCTCCAAGTGCAGATTATTAGGTTAAAAGTTTCTCCTTTTTCTGTTCAGTGCAGGTTCATTTATAGGTCCGTCGCCCGTCACGGTCGTGACAGCCATCACGGCCAGGCCGTGATGGTCTCTGACTTGGGCGCCTCTTCATTCACTTATTCATCACGGCCGTGATGGTCATCACGGCCAGGCCGTGATCGTTTCTGACTTTTCCAACTAGCAGGTCACGGCCGTGATAGCCATCACGCCAGCGGCCGTGATGCTTTCCGACTTTTGGCTCAATCTTTCTTCACTCTTTCGCTCCTCACAAAGTGAGGGCCATCACGGCCAGGCCGTGATACTCTCTGCTTGGCTCATAATCTTCACTTCTAATCTCTTTTTTCATCCAAGCTCCACTAAGGCTGATTCCTGGGCATTTTTTCATTAAATCCTGCAAAACAACACACAGAAGCCACCTCATCCGTTCCAAAGGAAAAACTATACAAAATCAACACTAAATTGGCCTAACTATATGCAAATGCATGCAGAAATGTACATGAAAAATGAGGTAAAATCACACTCATCAAATCACCCCAAGCTTAAGACTTTGCTTGTCCTCAAGCAAAAACTAAGGCCAGAAGAGATAAACAGTCAAAGCATGGATAGTGAACTAAGAACCCGAGTAAAATGATCCAAGCAATAGGCAATTCAAACAATTCAGCAAGAGACAATCAATTCAAGTCCAATTAGGGGCTTAAGTTTCCTAGACTCACATTCTCACTGATTCGGGCACTCTTGCTCACTTGAAGCTCACCCCAAGCTTGTTTACTTGCTTGGCTCTCTTTCTTGCCTCATCACTCAAGTGTTCAAGTATATATAACAATTCGCTCTATTTTCCTCAAGGAATGATTCCTACCATATGCTTGACTATCAACCAAATCTCCACTTTATTTATGAAAACACTTAAGAATCAAGAGGTCTTTATTTGGTTATAACGTGGCCATGGGATTAATCTTTAGGTGGGGATAACAAGAAATGGATATCTCAAAAGGCTAAACCAAGTATCAAACATTTCAACACAAGAAACCTTCTAAAATACCTTCTTGGGTTTTCAATACATTTTTCCACCCTTCTTTTCTTTCTTTTTCTTTTATTGCTTTTTGTCATCCCCTTCTCTATTTATTTTTTATTTTTATTTTTTTTATTTTATTTTTCTTTTTATTTGGAGAAGGGGAGAAAATTTTTTATTTTTTTTTTTACTGATTCTTTCATCCCAAACTTTCAACTACCTTTTTCACCCTTTTTGTGATACTTTAGAAGGTCCCTTATCAAGTATATGTATCAGAATTTTTCAGGGTACCAAGAAAAGCATTTTATTCATTTTGGCTCAAAATTGGGCAACTAAGGGTAGCATTTACACATTCAAAGCTCAGAAGGCCAGAAAAATACCTATTGCCTCAATCATTTTCAAAAATGTTTCCAAAAATTTTAAGCTTTAAAATGGTTTCAAGTCAAGTTCTAGAGAAAACAAACCAAGAGGAATAACACTCTACACAAAGAATGGGGGCAGATTTAGTGAGTACCCCCTAATGGCTCAAAAGCTCACATTTATCAGTTCAAGAACCAGTGAAGAACACAAGTCTAAAGAAACATATGCTAATCATCAACTATCCAAGATCATCTCAAGCATATTCATTTGCAGCCATATCACAAGAATAAACAATTGGGTTCAACAATTCACTATCACAAATTATTGGCACTTAGCTCTCACAATCAGATGCTCAATCTAAGCAGGGGCAAGCAATTCATGTGATCATGCAAGACTAAACCTATATGAATGCAACATTTACAATGCAAGATATGAACATATGCAAAATACCCCTACCCCAAGCTTAAAGATTTACATTGTCCCCAATGTAAACAATCAAGTTGGAGAGGAGAGAAAAATAAAATAAAGCAAAAAAATTGGAACGGCTTACCGAGGCGGTAGCGGGTGTTGGCTCACATGCTTTTTGGCTTTGTTTCTCCCTGCTCTTTTTCTCCTTCCTTTATTCAAAATCTGAAGACACTTAACAAAATTATTAACAAACCTCTTGAGCTTCTCAAATTATTCAAGAGGTTGAAAATCAAAAACAAAAACTAACTAAAGAGAAGGGTTAAGAAAAGTTGGGTTGCCTCCCAATAAGCGCTTCTTTAACGTCACTAGCTTGACTTATTAAAAATCATCACCTGAATCCTCCTCCCGGATCAAATGGAAATTGGGATGGTGATTGTAACAGTAAAATAACTTTATTTTCAATTCCACCCAGCCATTGGGTGGAAATTCCATTGACCTTTACAATTATAAATTCACTTCCTCTCGGGTCAAATGGAATTGTCAAGAGGAAGTGTGACAGACAAGTGGGAGGGGTTAACTTACCAATTTCCACACATGCATGCAAGCCGACATATTTATCTAGTGCAGTAAAATCAGATTGCTCAGCATGCATGGTGGAAGGAGTGCTTTCTAGATGCCCTGCCTCCTCACTTGTTGTTTCCCAAGGATTTGTGGAAGGTAATTCCTCTTGTTGTGGTTCACTCACCACCACCACTTCATTTTCAATTTCATCCATTCCCAGAACCAGATTTTTCTCATGTGGCTCTATGGGAATCATACATGGTGGTGGAGGTGGTAAATATGCCCAAAAGGTTTCCCAATCCTCCTCGGAGTATACATATATAAGCTCACCAGTCATAGGATCGACTCGTGATGGGATGTTATGAGATAGAGAAAACTCCTCGAAGAATTCTCCCAAATTTATATCGCCATCCCACCACAAGTTGTCCTCCAAAACATGACTGGAAGCTTCCTTATCAGGTGGACAATAAAAATTTTCCATGACTTTTGTCCACCTTACAAAACAGAATTCAAAACAAAAAATTCAAATATATACAGAAAAATATCAAATATACACAGGCAAATAAAAAAAAAATGTCTAAACTAGTTGTCTCATTTGTTATTACTGATATTGACAAAGCCAATCCCCGGCAACGGCGCCAAAAACTTGATGGGTGTGTATTTTTAAGAAAAATATAATTAAAGGCAAGTGCACCTTGTCGCAATCAAGTAATACGGTGGTGAGACCGGTTATCGTATCCACATGGATTGGATGTCAATTACCAATTCGCAATTTCAACAACTATTTAGACTTAACTAAAGTTTGAGGGATTAAAACAGAAAATAAAGAAAGCAAAACAATATTTGGGAGTTATATCGAACACTTGGAAGGCAAACAGAGATATGGCTAAGATTGTTAGGGTTAGACTACACTAATCCTCCCTTAGTTGCAAAGAAATGGTTATCAACACAAGTCCTAATTCAATTATGCCAATCAAGCCTTTTCTAAAATACTCAAGCCTAATTCCTTAGGTGCATTGAGCCTAAAACCCCAAATTAAACCCTAATTCCTTAGGTGGATTAACCTGAGATTTTGCATTATGTCAAGACTTATAAGATTGCAAGCATTCAACACCTATTCCTAGATTCTTGACCTACTTGGCATATGATTCATGAGCATGCCTTAATACCAACCTTCCAGTCATCTATCAAAGCAACAAATCATTCCTATGGGTAGCTAATCCAAGGAAAGCATTAAACACAGAATCACATACTCATAACGAAATAGAAACTTGTATTAAAATACCAAATCAATTACAACAAGTTCAGAAAAGTTACATCTAACCCCAACAATGGGGATTTAACTACTCATGATAAGGAAATACAAAAAGGAAAAAGAGAAGGGATGGAGAACACTCATAGACAAGCTTCCTCCAATCTTCTCTCCATCCAAGAGCAGAAAACGCCCCCTTTTTTTGGGTAGAAACCTCTCCACCACCAGCCTCGGCTGCCTCCAAGTGCAGATTATTAGGTTAAAAGTTTCTCCTTTTTCTGCTCAAGTGCAGGTTCATTTATAGGTCCGTCGCCCGTCACGGCCAGTGATGAGCCATCACGGCCAGGCCGTGATGGTCTCCGACTTGGGCGCCTCTTCATTCACTTATTCATCACGGCCGTGATGGTCATCACGGCCAGGCCGTGATCGCTTGACTTTTCCAACTAGCGAGGTCACGGCCGTGGATAGCCATCACGGCCAGGCCGTGATGAGCTTCCGACTTTTGGCTCAATCTTTCTTCACTCTTCGCTCCCTCACGGCCGTGAGGGCCATCACGGCCAGGCCGTGATACTCTCTGCTTGGCTCATAATCTTCACTTCTAATCTCTTTTTTCATCCAAGCTCCACCAAGGCTGATTCCTGGGCATTTTTTCATTAAATCCTGCAAAACAACACACAGAAACCACCTCATCCGTTCCAAAGGAAAAACTATACAAAATCAACACTAAATTGGCCTAACTATATGCAAATGCATGCAGAAATGTACATGAAAAATGAGGTAAAATCACACTCATCAACGTCATCTTCAATGACTCCTGTATTTATAGTCTTCAAGCATTTAGGATCCGTTAGAGACATTCCCTCAGAAGTTGGCTTCAATAAGAACTTCATTAAATGCAATAGAGTCATTCTGGGCAGCCATTAATGCAATAGTAACGTTGGTTGTACTCTAACATGAAGGATCATGGCTTTATGCAACGTTATACAACCATATTAGAGTTGTGCAGAGAGCTTTTTGTACTTTGCCAAGTACAATTCCCTTTTCATGTAAGGACCAGAGGTACTAGGGAATAAAGCATGTTGGAAGCATTCTTTAACTGGTCTTTGGTTTTGATAACTAAGGTTGCTTGACAGAATAACTTCTGACTTTTCTTGATAGGCGTGAGACTGAGTAGGAGAGAAGGCTTCAAGTATCTTTCTGATAGGACAGCCAACAAAAGCTTGTTTGGTCCTTGATTCTTCAACGAGTAACCTCGAACAAGTGTAGGAACTTGTACGGAGACAGGTTGAAGACGTATCTTGAAAGAAGTCAATAATCATAATCAACAGACAGGTTTACTTTCGCTTATCCAGACAGGTAGTCACTTATGAGCAGATAGATGATTCTTACAGCTTCAATCTGCACACTAGATAGACAGGTTAGCAACCAATATGAAGTTTAATTGGATCATTAACCAATGTTTAGTTCTCATCAAAACTTAGGGAAATGGACATCAGACATTTTAGAGACTTAACAATCTCCCCATTTTTTATGATGACAAACATTGAGATGATTTAATGAACCTCAGAAAATATCAACAAAGAAAATATCATATATCAAACAGGTTGGTATTTTCTTAAGCGGACAGGTCATGCAGATGCTTGATCAGACATTAAGATTCGTTTAACTTAGTCACACATAAGTTTGACTTGTTTTACTTTGAAATTATTATCAGAGCAATCTTACTTAAGATTTATCTGAGCAATTATAACAACTATCAGAACACACTCATGTCCATGTATTTTTTAAGATCATATCATATTCATTATCCCATTCTCCTATATCACATTTCTTCCATTCTCCCCCTTTTGTCAACATCAAAAAGGAATAAATTATGAAAGCATTAAAGAAATAAAGGAGAAATTTATTTTATTCATCATGAACGTTTACAAGTACAAGGTAGTCTATATACCTAAAAGCTACCTAGATTGACTAATTAACAAAAATAAAGCAGCAACCCTTTGCTCTAAGAGCAGCCTAGCTCGACTTTCTTTATCTAGCTGTCTTCTTAAGTCTTCTGCTTGTCCTTGAAGCAGATGAAAGTCTTGTAAGGCCACTGTTTGAGAAGAGACAGACAGAGAAGAGTGCCAGGGTAAGGCTAAAACTGGGGGTGCCTTAGGTAGAGATAGGGGAGAGGTGATGGAAGGGAAGAAAAGTTCATGGAGAGTTTGAAGGGCATAGAAAGGAAGAAAGACGATTTTGAAGATAAGACTCGATTCTCGACACGGTCGATGTCAGTGAAGGAAACACACAGGAAAGTCTCTCGGACAGAGACAGTCTGATGATTGTTATTTGAATAGGTGGGGGAAGAGGTGTTTGAGCTAAAACAGAGGGAGGGATAGGTAATAAAGAGTCAATATGGCAGAAAAAAGAATTAGATCCTATGACTAACATAAAGATACTTGGTCATCCTTGGGTACAACTGTCTAAACTCCTCCAGACAGGTTTTCTGCAGTGTTAGCTTTTGCAGGTACTGGGTAACTAGATCTTCTCTTTTTGGGAATAATTCCCAAAATTAAAGTCTTCTTTGGTTCTTCTAGGACTTGCTCTGTCTGTTCCCCCTGAGCAGATGCTTCCTCTTTGTTAGGCTCAGACTCAACTTGTCTGACCTTGGCAAAGGTCTTCACCGGCTTCCTTTTCTTGCTGGGATGAGCAGGAACATCCACTAATTCCTCAGCTTCACTAGTCTTCCTCTTGAGAGAGGGTCTCCTCAGCCTGAACCTCAATGGCTCAACTGTTTTAGCAAAATCTTCAGATACCAAGGGTTGCAGCTCTGGAATTTGGTCTTGTCTGGCCACCTTTCCAAACGATTTGAACAAACTTTCAGAAATGGGGACTTCTGATTCGTCAGTGGAAACCACTGGTTCTTCCTCGTTCTGCTCAACAGCAGGCTTCTTCTTCTTCTTATTCTTCTGTTTCTTCTTGCCGTCTTCCTCCTAAATCAGCAAGAGGGGTTCCCTTGATGTCCATCATAGACAGTATATTCCTGTCTATGGGCAGTGACATGTCCACAAAGTGAACATCACTAGGAACAAACAACTTGTTCCTGAATACCCTTGTCAGCAACATCCCATAAGGATAGGTCTGCATGTTGGTTCTCTTGATCAGAATCTCAAGGTACATGTAGATAAGATCGTTGATGTCAACCTTGATTTTGTGGATCAAGTGGTACAGAGCAAATCTGTCCATCTTGGTCACACTGTCTCGTGAGCCTTTCCTTGGCATCACGCACTCCAACAGCAATTTGTGCAGGAATCTGCACTTGACCACCATGTTGACAGGCTTAGGGTTCACTGGTTTGGGAACACCATAGATGGCAATGTTGACATTGTCAACTCCCACTTCATCTTCCCAGTTGGGTGTGAAGCCAGCTCCGATTCTCGGACATTTTGTGACAAGCTCCGGAGAGCTAATGGGGAAGAGAAGGGTTCTATCCCCCATTTCAGCCTTAAAGCTTTTGATTCTGTTGAGTCGATTGGTGACAACCACAGCATTTCTCCAGAATGTTTGAACGAGCTTAGGGTGAACAAGCTCCTTGATGTCGAAGAAAGAAGTCCACTTGGAGTACTCCAACTCTTCGGTGACATCCATTCCTAGTTTCTTTATCTGTTGAAGATCAACAGTCTTTCCCGGAATGATCTTTTCTATCTCAGTAACCTTGAGATTGTATTTCTCAGCGATTTCTTTTTTAGAGAGACGCTTGGATGATGCCTTTTTTTTGGGTGAGAAAACGATTCTAGGGTTTCGAGAGAGAAGAGGGTTTGAAAGATGAGAAGACAAAGAGATTTTGGAATATTGAAACGTAAAGGTTCAACCTTTCTGATCTATTATCTTTTATAGTCATAAAGGTAGGAGAGAGAAAAACGACATTTTTAATTCAAAAAAGGCACGATTTGTATGGGGAACTGCAACACCCACTTAAGACATAATGAAAACATGTTTTCGAGATATGTAAACCACCGTACACACGATTATCTTCATATAAGGGAATGGCATTAATTAAATAATAACCATTTCAACAAAACTGATGAGTTCTAGCATAGCGACTCAACAGTGTCAGACAGGTAAGCATAGACAGGTGATAAAGCACAGACGGGTTAACATTCAGACATGCCATTCAACAATGCAATGCATGTTTAGATCATCTCTAATAAATAAAAACCTTTCTTCTGCGAGGGGTTTAGTGAAAATATCAGCCTATTGATTTTCCGTTTTAACAAACTTAATATCAAAGATGCCTTTCAGAACATAATCCCTAATAAAATGATGTTTGATTTCAATATGCTTAGCCTTAGAATGCTGAATTGGATTTTTAGTTAAGCATATAGCACTGAAATTATCACACCATACAGATGTGTTATGTTCATAAATAGAGTAATCCTCAAGTTGATGTTTTACCCATAAGAGTTGAGAGCAGCAACTAGCAGCAGAGATGTATTTTGCTTCAGCAGTAGACAGGGCAATGGTTGTCTGCCTCTTACTTGACCATGAGACTAAACTTGCTCCAATGAAGTGATATCCTCCACTGATACTTTTTCTTTCTATTATGTCTCCAAAGAAAATCAGCATCACAATATCCCACTAATCTGTATTCTTTTGATCTTAAATACAAAGAAACCAAGATTAGTAGTTCTAAGCAAATATCTAAATATTCTTTTAACAGTCTTAAGATGAGATTCTCTAGGATCGAGATTGGAATCTAGCGCACATACTGACACTAAATTGAATGTCGTGTCCGCTTGAAGTTAAGTAACGAGAGAGCCAATTATACCTCTGTAGACAGTTTGATCTACCTTTTTACCTTCATCATCTTTGCTTAGTTTTGCATTGGGTTGCATATGGGTTTGCATGAGCTTTGCATTTTCCATTTTGTATTTCTTGAGTATCTCCTTGGTATATTTTTGTTGATGAATGTAAATTCCATCACTTGTCTGCTTGATTTGTAATCCAAGGAAGAACTTCAATTCTCCCATCATGCTCATCTCAAATTCAGCTTGCATTAGATTTGAAAATTCCTTGCACAACTTTTCATTAGTTGCTCCAAAAATAATATCATCAACATACATTTGAACTATAATAAAGTTCTTTTTAGAGCATTTCTTGAACAGAGTAGTGTCTACTTATCCTCTAGTAAAATCATTATGCATGAGAAAAGAACTGAGTCTATCATACCATGCTCTAGGTGCTTCTTTCAAACCATATAATGCTTTTTTAAGTTTGAAAACGTGATCTGGTTTATCAGTATCCTCAAAACCAGAGGGTTGTTTAACATACACTTCTTCTTCAATTATACCATTTATAAAAACACTTTTTACATCCATTTGAAACAAGGTAATTTGGTGTTGTGCAGCATATGACAATAAAATGCATATGGCTTCTATTCTAGCTACAGGTGCAAAGGTTTCAGTATAATCAATACCTTCTTGTTGTTTATAACCTTGAGCTACTGACCTTGCCTTCTTTCTGACAACTTTACCATTTTCATCCAATTTGTTTCTGAAGACCCATCTTGTTCCAATAACCGACTTGTTTTTAGGCTTAGAGACAAGAGTCCAGACATCATTTCTGGTGAACTAGTTAAGTTCTTCTTGTATAGCAAGAATCTAGCTTTCATCCTCAAGAGCTTATTTAATGCGTTTAGGCTCCAAATATGAAATAAAGACCATATTGCTTGATTCTCTTAATATGGATCTGGTTCTTACTCCTTCAGAAGGATTTCCAATAATAAGATCCTTAGGGTGATGAGTGTTAAAATTCCAATCCCTTTTGAGATCATAATGAAGATCTTGACTTGTCTGCTGACTCGTTTGTTGACTCGTCTGCCGACTTGTCTGTTCCACTTGTCTGTCAGCCTCAGGCACAGGTTTTGTCTTGGTTAGATCGGGTTGTTGAATTTATGGATTGTTTATATCAAGACATGCAAGATCATCTGCTAGATCTGACCAGTTTTTTATCAGCCTTTAATTCATCATTGAATTTAACATGAACGGATTCTTCAATAATACAAGTTCTTGAATTGTAAATTCTAAAAACCTTAGACATTTCAGAATATCCTACGAAAATACCTTTATCTACCTTAGAATCAAACTTTCCAAGATTATCTCTGGTATTCAGAAAAAACATTCGCATCCAAAAGCATGAAAATAAGATATGTTGGAGCTTTTTCCTTTCCACAATTCATAAGGAGTCATTTTTAGAAAATGCCTAATAAGTATTATGTTTTGTACATAATAAGCAGTGTTTACCGCTTCTGCCCAGAAGTACTTAGGGAGATTATTTTCATTGAGCATAGATCTAGACATCTTTTGCAAAGATCTATTCTTGCTCCCAACCACTCCATTTTGCTGTGGAGTTCTAGGTGTAGAGAAATTGTGAGAGATTCCATTCTCCTCACAGAACTGTCTAAATAGCTCATTTTCAAATTCTCCCCCATGATCACTTCTAAGGGTAGAAATACAGAAACCCTGCTCATTTTGTACTCTTTTGCATAATACTGAGAAAGTCTTAAAAGACTCATCCTTGTGTGTTAGGAAGAGTACCCATGTGTATCTAGAATAGTCATCAACTATGACTTAACAGATACTGTAGAAGTTTTAGTTGATACTTTATGATGTGTCTGATGGACATATCCAATACCTTCTTTGTTAAGAGAGTGCCTCTGACTGCCAAGTAGCTTAGTCAAATTGTCTCTACCATTAACAAATTTGGCAAGATCAGAAGTGAGCTCTTCCACTTTCTGTTGAAGTTTTTCAACTTCTTCAGATGGTGATGTTTCACTTGAGATCTTAGCTTCATTAGACTTTTCAGTCTTCAGCACACTGTTCTCTTTAGTTAGCTTCTCACACTCTTGAGATTTCTGTTTATGCTCATTGGTGAGCTTTACATACTCTCTCTCGAGGGATTTGAAATCCTTAGATAAGCAGTTGGATTCCTCTAGAAACTCCTCATAGGAATCAAGTAATTCCGTATAGTGAGGATGTACCTCATCGTCCGAGTCTGAGTTATTGTTGGCCATCAGACAGAGATTGGCTTCCTCCCCTGTTTCTTCATCAGAAGATATTGACTCCAGATCCTCCCAAGTAGCCATCATTCATTTCTTCTTCTTCTTGAAGAATTTCTTAAAAGGGACCTTCTTGAGTTGAGGACATTCAGCCTTGATGTGACTAGGCTTCTTGCACTCATAGCTAGAGGTGGGTAAACGGACCAGTCCGGTCCGTTTAAGTCCGGTCCGCATAAGTCCGCATTTAAACGGACTGGACTTTATAGTCCGCATGAAAAATGGACTCTGAAAAATAGAGTCCAAGTCCAGTCCGCATAGTCCGCGGACTAAACGGACTGTCCGCGGACTCTATCCCATGAAAACAAAAAAACAAAAAATAATTAATAAACAACATAAAGAAAAAAAATTCCAACCTTGTCAGCTCAAAATTTACGCCCAAGAACTATAATCAGTTGCCCAAGTTTGCAAACATAAATAGTAACCCAACGGGAAAACCATTTCCTCCATTTTTAATAATCTTATGCCATTGATAATTAACATCCTTAAGACCCAGTATTGCCCTTGAGGGATCAATCATGGGTTTGTTCTCTAACAGATCTAACATCTTCAGGCAAAAAAACAAAAAGAGTAAAAAAAACATCACGGAGCACGAACCAGATGTGTCACGTGTGATATAAATGAGATCTAAGATCAAACGTACTAGATGTGTGAATGCCGGACGACGACGAGCACGAACTGAGCAGCAGCAACCTAAGCGGTAGCGACCTGGGATTTGCGAACGATGGTGAGACTGAGGCCGAGGCGAAACGTGGTGCGATTCGCGAACGGTGGTGAGGCGGAAGATGGTGCGATTCGCGAACAGAAACTCCTTGGTGAGACAAAACGCAGGGTCACGGAATGATGGTGAGGAAGGAGTGAGGACGTGAGGCTAAGCCGCTAAGGAGGAATGGGTTGAGGGAGTTAGGGTTTTTAGGTCAAGATTTGAGTTGGGATGTGTCTCTGAACAGAATTTGTGGCCCAATACATTTTAAAAAAATTGTTAAAAGTGAACAAGTCCGCGGACGGGTCCGCACATCCGCGGACCGAGTCCGTTTAGCCCGCGGGCTAAACGGACTGGACCCAAAAAGCCCGCATTTAAATGGACTCGCATTTTAGGGTGTCCAAGTCCGCGCGGACTGCGGGTTAAGCGGACTGTCCGCGGACTCAGGTCCATATACCCAGCTCTACTCATAGCAGACAATTGGACTTTTATCTGCTAGAGTGGATTCTTTGAAGTTCTTGTCCTTGTTGAACCTTCTGAATGGCTTATCCCTCTCGAACTTCTTTTCTGTAAGAGAAGCTTTATCTTCCTGGTCAGGAGAGACAATTCTTCATCACTCTCAGAATACTCGTGGTCAAACAAGTCAGCATCACTGGATGACTCATCTGCCTCTAGAGCCTTGGAAACTTTTGCTGACTTTTGATCAGCTTTCAGAGCAATTGACTTGCCCTTATTTGGTGCAACTTCATCTCCAAGTTCTTGCTCATGAACAGTGAGTGTTCCAAGAAGTTCATCTATAGTCAAGGTAGTGAGATCCTTGGCTTGAGAGATAGCAGTGACCAAAGGTCTCCACTGTTTAGGTAGACTTCTCAGAATCTTTCCAACCTTCTCAGCATTGGTATAGACTTTGCCAAGAGATTTTAAATTGTTGACTATAGTTTGAAATCTTCCTATCATTTGAGCAACAGATTCTCCTTCCTCCATGACAAACAGTTCATACTTTCTGACAAGTATGACAATCTTTGACTCTGGCTGTTCCTTCATGTGTGACAGCTAAAGTGTCCCATATTTCTTTGGCAGAGTCACAAGCACATACCTTCTCAAACTCCTCAGGACTGAGCACAAATGATGTTATATCTAGCTTTGTTGTTCAGCTCCCATTTTGTCTTTTCTACAGTAGTCCACTGAGTTTTTGGTTTGTCGGTGTTATCATCATTCTTGGGAATGAATGGACCATCTGTAATGACATCCCAAAGATCAGAGTTTGTAGATAGAATGAACCATTGATCTCTCTATCTTTCCAATAGTTGTAGTTTTCTCCATTGAAGTAAGGAGGTCTGGTTAGGGAAGCTCCTTCAGTCTGGTGACTTCCACTTGAACTAGCTCCAGCAGTCATGTCTATTCTTCAGGACCTTTTACCTCTACACTGTTAGATGCTCAACCCAGAGGCTGAGCTCTGATACCAACTGAAATAGACAACAATAAACACGAGAAGGGGGGGGGGGGGGGGGGTGAATTGTGTTTATCAGAATTTAAACAAAGTTTAAATCTTTTCGTATACAGAAGCTTGGTTCAGATGAGTGGAAAGATACAGGACAGACAAGTGACCTGTCTGATTAAATTTTAACAGTGACTTAGACAAACACACCACTTGAAAAACCGATAAGAAAACTAAGGCAACTAAAGAATTTATAAGGAAAGAGAGATTGACACAGCTATTTATCCTGGTTCACTCTTCAAAGCAAAGAGCTACGTCCAGTCCTTGGCAGCACCAAGTTTTATTCACTATAGCTGATCAGGTTACAGACTCCAAGTATTGTTTGCACACCTAGCCTCTTCAGGCTCCAAGACAAGTATTCTTTGCACACCTAGCCGCTTCAGGCTCAAGACAAGTATTCTTTGCACACTTAGCCTCTTCAGGCTCACTCAGGTTTGTTTGAGAGATTTGGTTTGTAATAAATACAACTTCAGACAGACAGAACTTTCACTAACACTTAGGGAGTGGTTTAAATGTAAAGCTTAGGAAAGTCTGCTTAATAACTTCAAATGATTGAAGAATACCGAATGAAAGAATAAAGATATTAATGCGCAGAGTAATGGCTCTTTAATGCTATGTGTATTCTCTATACTTCATCTTCAATGACTTCTTTATTTATAGTCTTCAAGCATTTAGGATCCGTTAGAGACATTTCCTCAGATGTTGGCTTCAAGAAGAACTTCATTAAATGCAATAGAGTTATTCTAGGCAGCCATTAATGCAATAGGAACGTTGGTTGTACTCTAACATGAAGGATCATGACTTTATGCATCGTGATACAGCCATATGAGAGTTGTGCAGAGAGCTTTTTGTACTTTGCCCCACTACAATTCCCTTTTCGTATAAGGACCAGAGGTAGTAGGGAATAAAGCATGTTGGAAGCATTCTTTAACTGGTCTTTGGTTCTGATAACCGTTGCTTGAGAGAGTAACTTCTGACTTTTCTTAATAGGCGTGAGACTGAGTAGGAGAGAAGGCTTCAAGTCTCTTTCTGATGGGACAGCCAACAAAAGCTTGTTTGGTCCTTGATTCTTCAGCGAGTAACCTCAGACAAGTGTAGGAACTCGTGGGGAGACAGGTTGAAAACGTATCTTGAAAGAAATCAATAATCATAGTCAACAGAAAGGTTGACTTTCGCTTATCCAGACAGGTAGTCACTTATGGGCAGATAGATGATTCTTATAGTTTTAATCTGCACACTAGATAGACAGGTTAGCAATCAATATGAAGGTTAATTAAATCATTAACCAATGTTTAGTTCTCATCAAAACTTGGGGAAATGCACATCAGTCATCTTGGAGACTTAACATCCACCCCATAAGCTCTTTATCTTTCCGTTCGAGCTTCTTCGAGCTTCTGACGGGCAATCCACCCCGTAAGCTTCTTTGTCTTTCTTTTCGAGTTTCTAACGGGTAATCCACCCCGTAAGCTCTTTATCTTTCTGTTCGAGCTTTTGCCGGGCAATCCACTCCGTAAGCTCTTTTATCTTTCTGTTCTTGCTTCTGACGGGTAATCCACCTCGTAAGCTCTTTATCTTTCCGTTCAAGCTTCTGACGGACAATCCATCTCGTAAGCTCCTTTATCTTTCTGTTCGAGCTTCTGACGGGTGGATTTCCGTAAGCTCCTTTATCTTTCTGTTCGAGTCTCTGACGGGCAATCCACCCTGTAAGCTTTTTATCTTTGTTTTTTAAGCTCAGCACACAATCCACCCTGCAAGCTTTTTATGTGTAAACCTCAGTGGGCAATCCAACCCGCAGGTTCTTTATAGGAAATTGCTTTGTAGTCACGTGTCCTTTTGTTTGTCAGTGTACCCCGAACAAAATTGGAGTTCATGCCTTTATTCATTGCTTATAACGATAATAGGTTAATTACGGTTACACCAATTATCTAATAAGAAACAAGTAAAGAGGGGCAATTGTGAACACCTAATTTTGTTCGGGTATTTTATTTTTTTATTAATATCTTTTAAATATATATATATATATAAACTTGCAAAAATATTAAAAAAATATCTTTGTTGGATTGCCCAACAAAGATATATATTATAATATGTATTTGTTACGAGTTTTTGAGTCTAGCATCTAAGCCCAAGTAAACAAAAAATGAAATGAAGTAAAAAAAATAAAAAAAAAGGAGAAATTGTTTCTGATTGTTAATAATAAAACACAAAAAAAAAAGTTGAATTTTTATTTTGCATTCCGGTTCACATTACTCATGTATTGTCCTTTTCATCCATTTTCAAGTATGAATCCATTCCACTTTTCTTTTGTCCTTTGGTTTTTACCATTTCTTTAATGTATTGTTTGGTTGGAGGGGAATGGAGGGGAGGGGAGGGGAGGGGAAGAGAGGGAATATTTTAATTTTTTTTGTGTTTGATTCAAATTTTATGAGGGAAGGGGAGGGTAGCAAAATCCCTCATGAGTCCATTTTAGCTCCACTCCAATATTGGGGGGATTTGGAGGGGAGGGGAGGGATTTTAAAACATTTCATGTATATTGACTAAAATATCCCCACTTTTATATTTTTAAATAAATAATTATAAGGTTTAAAAGTAAAGTTGTTTTAAAATCCATCCCCTCCCCTCCTGAACCAAACATGAAAGATGTTATTTCCCTCCCCTCCCCTCAACCAAACACAATGTCTAACTAAAATCCCTCCCCTCCCCTCCATTAAAATCCCTCCCCTCCCCTCCTTTGAACCAAGCACACCCTAACAAAAATGGTATCCTGCTCACCTCCTCCTCTGCTCCGACAAAGCAAGCTGATTTTCTCCATTGTAACAAGGCATTCTCCTCCCAGCTGTCATGAACATTTTTGTCATCTTCTTCACTGTTTTGTGCTATAAGTTTGATACACAACACAGTAGAAGGGATGGGGGTAACAGAACAGATAAGAGAAGAGAAAGCATACAAAGGGGGAAAACGAAAATACTGAGGGGGGGACTTGAAATAAATTTATAAGATTGTTCATCACACTTTCTCCCTTTTTTTCTTTTTCACTTTCATTCTTCCATCTTCATCCCACCATGGCAGCCACCACCGTTACACCATTCAACCAATTCTTCTAGTAGCATCAAACTCCTCCAAACCATTTTTCTTCCTACCGTAACCCATCACCATCGTCTAAAAAAAAAAAAAAAGAGATAAAATATACTCACGGATAGAAACAATCGGGTACATATAGCTTGCCTCCTCTAAGTCTCTTCTTTTCCTCTTTTGCAAGTATAGAAAGATGATACTGAAAAAATGGTTCATCAAGAGGAATCCCACATAAAATCATTCCCGCAGCATTGTATTCATCCATCTGACCATAGTTGACAGAAGCTGCAAGTTTTGCATCAAAATTGAAAAACACACTCACAGCGACAGACCTAAAGAGGCGTTCTCCTCCGCCATCTCCGCTGCGCTCCCCTGCAGTATCCCCACTGCTCCGCCGAGTCCAGACGCGCGCCGCCGCGCACCACCGCTTACGCCGTTACGCTCCGAGTCCGATCGCGCCCGCCTTGCCACTGCCTCGTACCATCGCGCACGACATCCCTCCGCCATCGTCGACACTAGATCTGTTGACGCCACCTTCACGCCACCCGGAACCGCCGCACCGTAGCTCTACCGCTCCTCCACACATCTGTCAACCTCATAGTGCACCTCTATTTAGTTGGTAAGTTAGATAAGGAGAAGCTTCTCTCAGACTCTTCTTTTATTTGTTTTATTTTTATTTGTATTATTGTTATGTCACTTGTTATTGTCATAAATGTTTGGGCTTATTTGATTGGGCTCTTGATAATGGTTTCAAAATGGTTGAGTTATGTTTGCTGATGGGGGCAATAAGATTTAGAAAACAAAAATTATATATATATATATATATATATATATATATATATATATATATAAAAGAAAGAATATTTTGAGTTCACGCAACAATCTACGATGTTGATGTATGGTTTTCATCCTCAAGTGTCGTACGGATTGTAATGGTTCATCGTATAGTTTACCTATATTTAACCTTGTGCAAGAGTGGATTCCTTTTTAAAAATTATAAAACATTTTCAATTTACACACAATTTTTTTTTTTAAATGACAAATCTTTCAAATTCATGCAACAATATATGACGTTGATGCATGAATCTTCATCCTCAAGTGACGTATGAATTGTAGGGGTTTATCGTATAGCACTGATATCTTGTACCATGTGCAAAAGTGAATTTATTCTGAAATAAAATCTTTTTTAAAAAAAATATAAAATAAAAAATCAAATCTTTTCCAAAATATAAAATCAACCAATCAATCAAACATTTTCTACAAGAACTACGTGGCTTTGAGTTTCCCATCATACCCGAGAATACGTAGGAGCGGAATCAATCATTTTGTCAAGCCAAAATTTAAAATTCCCTTTGGTTGTGTTTATCTTTTTTTTTTTATTTAAAAAGTGAGGTAAATAAATATTTTCAAAGACTATTAAAATATTTTACACAATTAACTTGAGGTACCGTTTTTTAACGGGCGATGTAAGGTGCTAATACCTTCCTTACTCGTAATCGACTCCCGGACCAAAATCTCTTTTTTTTAAGACCGGTTTCCTAAAAATAAATATTTTTTCCAATATTTTTCTTAATTAAAATATTGATGATGACTCCTCTATTTTTACCTTCTTTTCGCGACTCCCGGATGGGACGGTCGGGACACGTATGGTAAGAAAAGACAACCAAGTTCGCATTGAAGGTGTTATGCATAAACTGCGAAATGGGAATAATGTTTCAACTTGGTGACATCAAAAAGAAAATAAAAACACTCATCATCGAGATTTCGATTTTATAGTTTTCCTTTTTTCCATATAAGTTTATTGAATGACCCTTTATTTCATTTAAAGTATTTGAATCTTTACTTCTTTATAAGATACAAACTGTGTTCTTTTACCCCAATTGCATTTGCACTTGAGGTAACAAATTGAAACTAGCATAAAAATATCTTTGAGAATTGGAGATATCTCCAGCACACGAACAATTTATAATTTGGGTCTTGTTAGTGCTCTAAGAAAATTTAAGGAATTCATTGGTTAAGAAATCCATTACAAGTTTTTAATTTTATATTCTTAGAAAATTGGTTAACATTTGCCTTATAATTTTATAGTATCCTAAAGTTTTTAGGTGACTCAAATTCCGGGGTTGATTTGGCTATTTGGTACACGATATAAGTTTAGAGAAATAATACAAGTTCAACATCTTTAGGAGTAGTTTTAACTTTTTACGTATTTGACGTATCTCTAACACGACATCTAAAGTAGCATACTTGGTAATTTCGGTAGGTTGAAATTCGGGTTTGATTCCCGACTTCAGAGTTTTTTCTAGTTTCATATCTTTATATTATTTACCCTTTCACAAAAAGTTAAAAAAAATAAAAATGAACGGGTCGAAAAAAATAGCAGTTAATTACAAACACGATTTTCTTATCAAAATGTACTTATTAATTAGCTTATAGAGTCACAGACAATAGACTCGTCTCACATGAAGAAAAAAAAAAGACTGCATTAGAATGAAGATTTTTTATATATAATATTACATACTTATGATATGTTTGAATGTAGGATGGGTTGTTCTTGAAAGTGTTTTTTCTTGAAGCTAGTATGAGTAGCTTTCGATTATCAAAAGTGATTATGACCCTTATTAACGTGTATCCAAACATGCTATAAATCTAATAAAAATAAAATGTTTGAGTTACATGACAGTACATAAGTCATTAATTTAAATTTACAATATTATTTAATAAAATTTAAATTTAATTTCAGATACTAATATTACTATCAAAGTATAAATTTCTTTGCAGGAACTTCACCTGTGCACGGAGACTCTGTTTACTGTGTGGATGTAAGCCCACCACAATGGATGTTGCTGTGCCTACATACCATTCTTTCCTAGGAAGTTACACAATGAACGTGCCAGTACTAGTATATTTATTTAATTGTTTAATATTTACTAGAAATTATTTTTGTCGCTAAATATCCGTTTTGTGTGTTTTATAGTATAAGAGAAAAAATGAGCATTTTAAATATAATATATATTTTATTTGTCAACAAATTGTCAACAAAAGCGCCCATGGCCTAATGGATAAGGCGCCTGACTTCTAATCAGGCGATTGTGGGTTCGAGTCCCACTGGGCGTGCTGTCGTTTTTATTTTAATCGAATATTTTATTTCTTCTTATATTTTCTTAGGAATGTAAAGTCAGGAAAATGTTTATCAACATGTTCAAATAATTTTGATATGATACCGTTTGCAGTAAAATACTAACATCGTATGAACAGCACCTTGTGTCATAAAATCTTCATCTACATGCCTGCCAGTTTTGAAAGGGATGAAGTGGAGTTGAGAGATAAAAGTATATCACTTCATTGTTCGGAAGTTTAATGAGAAAATCTCAAACTTCCAATTTGGAAGGTATACAAATTAGGGGTTTGGATGTGATGAATTGGTTTGTGTTACCATTCTAAACAATCCCACTCCATTACTTAATAAATTTTCAAACAATGGGTCAATGCTTTTAAACCACTTAACTTGATTACTAATCACCCCACTCCATCCTCCCAAACATAGCCTGAGGTATTCAAATCAACAAACAAAGAACAGATAATTGAGTAATAGAATGTGGAATCATTATTTCGTTTATTAGTCTAGATAGTTTGATTGGAACTATTTAACTAGAAATTAACTCATACAATTAATTAGGCCTGCACACTATATTAAGTGTTTAAGTCCCACATTGGTTGAGTATATGAGCGAAGAATCATTTATCATAACTTGGGCATCCCTCCTTCTATGAGCTAGCTTTTAGACTGGAGTTAGGCCTAATTATTCTAATATGGTATCGGTAGTGAATTATCATAATGCTTTTCTCTGCTCTCCACTTCTTTCCGCTACTCTCTGTTCAATTACTCTTCCTTCTTCCTTTCTTGCTTCATTTTTACCCAAGTATCTTGCACTTCTGTCATTCAATGGCTCTCGATGATCCAGCAAGTCCTTTTTTCATTCATCCTTCAGACAATCCAGGTCTGAATCTTGTCTCACACCTACTCACTGGAAGCGAGAATTTCAGTTCATGGAGTCGTGCCATGAAAATGGCTCTTTCAGCCAAGAATAAATCTGGTTTTGTGGATGGCACTATTGTTGCTCCTGATGTAGATGATCTACCTCGATATGCTGCTTGGGTCAGAAACAATGATATTGTTGGTTCTTGGATTCTCAATTCCATTGCCAAAGATCTCACAGCTAGTGTGATTCATGGCAACACTGCAGCTAAAATGTGGAATGATCTTCGAGATAGGTTTCAGCAGAAGAATGGTCTAAGAATCTTCCCACTCAAGAAACAATTGGTGAATCTCACTCAAGATTCTCTCACTGTAAGTCAGTATTTTACAAAGCTGAAGGGCATTTGGGAGGAATTGGGTGAATATCGATCAGCTCATAACTGCACTTGTGGAGGAGTTAGACCTCTTCTTGAACATAATCATCTTGATTATGTCATGTGTTTCTTAATGGGACTTAATGATTCCTTCTCCTCAATCAGAGGTCAGATTTTTGCTATGGAGCCAATACCTCTAATCCAAAAGGTTTTTTCTTTAATCTCTCAAGAGAAACAAAGAGAAGTTTCCACCATGTCCATGTCTTCTGAAACTCAAGCTGCCTTTGCTGTGCAACAATCTAAGAATGGTATGAAATACAGGCCCTTATGTTCCCACTGTGGCCTCTTGGGACATATCAAGGAGAAATGATATAAATTCCACGGTTACCCTTCCAATTACAAGAAGGGTACCAGACCTGGTTTTAACAATTCAGTTCATCAAGTTTTGGATTCTGAGCATATGCAGCTTGCAGCAAATAACTCAAATCTGCAGCTGACTCCTCAATAGTATCATCAACTACTCTCTATGTTTCAAAACCAAATCACACAAGCAGTAAATCCACAAATGGACTCTAATGTTCCTTCATCCTCGACTGGTATGATTTTGTCAGCTTCTTCTAATTCCTTTTTCTCCAATTCTTATTCTTGGATAATAGATTCTGGTGCTACAACACATATTGCATGTAAATCTTCTATGTTTTCTCATTTTCGGTCTGTCAAACAGATTTGTTAGTCTTCCAAATGGAAACATAATCATTGTATCAGGAATTGGTTCAGTGATTTTGGCTCCTAATCTGATTTTGTCAAATGTACTGTATATACCTTCTTTTCATGTCAATTTAATCTCAGTTAGCAGTTTGATGCAACATACTCAATGCAAGATCACCTTTACATCTGATTCTTTTGTCATTCAGGACAAATTGCAGTCGAAGATGATTGGAAAAGGTGAATTGTGTGGAGGTGTATACATCTTGCATCAACCTGGCACAACTGTCACACCACAAGTACTTCCAAATGTATCAAGTGTAGATTGTAGTTCTTGACCTGATGTACACATTAATTCTTTGTTGTCAAATGAGAATTCTGTAGCACAATTATGGCATGCTAGGCTAGGCCATTTGTCTGACAAGATTTTACAAATCATGAATAATAAACTTCATATGAATTGTACTTCTTTTTCCAATCACAATTGTGATGTCTGTCCCTTAGCAAAATTTCGCAGGCTTTCTTTTACTTCACACAATAATATGTCTAAAAGTCCATTTGATTTACTGCACTGTGACATTTGGGGGCCATATCACAAACCCACTTATAATGGCAAGAGATACTTCTTCACCTTAGTTGATGATTGTACCCAATACACTTGGGTTTATTTATTGTCAAACAAAGCAGAAGCTGCAACATACATTGTGAACTTCTTTAAAATGATAAAGACTCGCGGTTCAATACAATCATCAAGCAATTTAGATCTGATAATGCTAAAGAATTAGCACTCACTGATTTCCTTAGTCAACAAGGAACTATACACCAATTTTCATGTGCTTATCGCCTTGAACAGAATGCTGTTGTAGAGAGGAAACATCAGCATCTCTTGAATGTAGCAAGGTCTCTCTTTTTTCAATCCAAAGTTCCCATTTATTTTTGGGGGGATTGCTTGAACACTGCAACATTCCTAATAAATAAAGTTCCATGACCCATTTTGAAGAATAAATCACCATATGAACTCTTGTACAACAAAGATCCTCCCTGTGATCATATGCGGGTCTTTGGTTGTTGATGTTTTGCTGCCACTTTGCCTCCTCATAGGACAAAGTTTGATCCAAGAGCCACTCCTGCAGTCTTTGTTGGATATCCTTTGGGTTACAAAGGATACAGATTGTATGATATACAACACAGGAAGTTTTTTATCTCAAGGGATGTGATTTTCCCCGGAGTGCTCGGACAGAGAAAGAGCAGGAATTCCTGAGGCTGAGACAGCGGGAAATGACAGTGGGGGAATAAGCGGCAAGGTTTGAGTCCCTTGCCAAATATTTCCGTTTTTTTCCAGAACAACCCCGATGAGGAGTGGAAGTGCGAAAAGTTCGAAGCCGGTCTGCGCTTCGAGATCAAAGAATATGTGATGCCATTGGAAATCCGGAATTTCCAAGCCTTAGTAGAGAAGTGTAGAAAAGTGGAACAATGAGGAAGGAAAGAGGCAACGGAGAAACTGTTGGAGGACCCACTCGTTCCAAAGACCAGTATCAAAATCAGAATCAAAATCAGAAGGGGAAGTAGCATCAGAGGGAACCTTATTCCCGACCACAAGGAAATAACCAGAATCAACAAAAGCATCGTTCTAATAATTATGAATCGGGAAGAGGAAGTCAACAGAACCAAAACCGAGACCAAGTTAGGAGATGTTACAAGTGTGGAGACCCAGATCACATGGCTAATGTTTGCCAACACAAAGGAGTGAAATGTTTCAATTGTCGACAACTAGGACACTTCTCAAGGGACTATAATGCACCAAGGTTTGAAAAGGCTATCAACACCTCAGGGACTGATAGACCCACGGCAAAAGGAAGAGTTTACACCATGACTGGCGCTGGAGCTTTACAATCTGATGATCTTTTACGACAGAAGTAGTGTGCAATTTGAAGATCTTATGACAGTGGTCTATAATTCTAAGTTGTAATAGGATTCTAAGTATAATCGTGTTTTGACGCCCTTAAGTATTGGACTCTCTAGGGTCTCCTATGTTACTAGTCTTTCTAGTGAGTTACTAATCTTTCCAGTGAATGTATGTTTCTTATGACTTTTGGGAATAAAAGTCGCTTTAAGAAATTTATTCCAGTTCCCTTCTCTTTTTGATTGTTGTGGTCAGTTTAGACTTTGGATCCAATCATTCTTTTCCTAGAGTTGTGAATTGCCTTGTTGTTGCACGGGATGGGTATGTTTATAAAAGAATTTTCTTGATGAAACTTAATCTAATCACTTTTACTTTTGGTGGGAGTGATTCAGTTTGAATTTTTATCGAACTGTTGCTCTTTTAAATTGTTGACCGGAAAATTCTAGTAAAAAGAGAAACTTTTTAGATTCATGATTGTAAACGTGTACCCATCATACATTTTTACTTCCCTGAACCTACTAAAGGATCTTCATATACTGGATGTTTCTGTATTCTTTTGGATTGATAAAGTTATTTTAGATACTTCTTCTGATAGTATGATCTTGATAGTGAGAGATCCTGTTTAGTTTCAAGATACGTAATTTCGAGGACGGAATTCTTTTTAAAGGGGTGGTATTGTAACACCCTGTTTTTCCTATGCTTTCAGTAGCAGTAAATACATATTTAAATGTGTTTATTTTAGATTAAACCCAGAGGATGATTTTAATTAAACTAAAATCATTTTCTTGTGTTGTTATATCATATGAAGTTACGGTAAAAATTTCGGATGAAAATTCAGACGGAAGTCGGTCTGCGTTTTCACTACCGGTACAAGTTTACTGAGCGGAAAACTTAATTTTGACCCGTGAACGAAACGGTTAGTGTTTTTATGATGTTTTGTAGGATATTGGAAATTTTCGAAAATTTGAGTTCGGAAAAAAATATAATATTTTATTCGGGCGAAAACGTCGGAAGAATTATGATCGGAAATGCTACCGGGTACGAAATGGAGCAGAATATGAGACATAAAAGGCTTGAGGTGAGATGAGGGAGTGAGGTGACTCACTAGAGGTATGGCCTAAGTTACCTCCTAAAAAGTGGTCATGATGACACTTTTTGAAATATATCATATTATATTCTAAAAACCTATTTTTCTCTTTCCTATTCAACCAAACAAGGACAAGGTCAAAACTTGCTCTCCAAGCTCATTCCTCTCTCCTCAATTTCTTGCCACTCTCTCCCCTCTCTATATATACCCTTTTCATTTTCACTTCATTATCTTCCTCCTTCAAACTCCATTAAACCTTCATCTCCTTCTTTCTTCTAAAAGTTCAAGCTCTTAAAGCTTTAGTTTTTATTCATTTTTTCTACTTAAGTTCTTCATTAAAGTTCTTCCTTATACTAAGGGTAATTCTCTCATATGAATCTTTTTGCAAGTTTCATCTTTTATTTCTTAGTTTACTTTATGTGTTCTTTTGATGCGTATTTTTAGAATATAAAGGCAAGTGCACCTCGTCGCAAACAAGTAACACGGTGGTGAGACCGGTTATCGTATCCACAGGGATCGGTTGTCAATTACCAATTCACAAACTCAACAACTATCTAGACTAAAATGTGGATGGAAGGGAGTTCTAACATGTAACAAAGCAATACAATATTTTTTGTCTTTTTGGACTTTTAACAAACACTTGGAGTGCAGAATTTACAAATGGTTGAGATTGTCAGGTTTAGACTACTCTAATCTTCCCTTGATTGCAATGAAATGGCTAACAACACAAGTCCTAATTCAATAATGACAATCAAGCCTTTTCTAAAATACTCAAGCCTAATGTCTTAGGTGCATTGAGCCTAAAACCCCAAATTAAACCCTAATGTCTTAGGTGGATTAATCTGAGATTTTGCATTAAGTCAAGACTTATAAGATTGCAAGCAGCCAACACCTATGTCTAGATTCTTGGACTACTTGGCATATGATTCATGAGCATGCCTTAACACCAACCTTCCAGTTATCTATCAAAGCAACATATCATTCCTATGGGTAGCTAATCCAAGGAAAGCATTAAGCACAGAATCACATACTCATAAAGAAATAGAAACTTGTATTGAAACCAAATCAATTAACAACCAAGTTCAGAAAAGCTACATCTAAACCCAACAATGGGGGAATTAACTACACATGATAATGTCTACAAAAGAGAAAGAGAGAAGAGAGGAAGAAAACTCCATGACGAATCCTTCAATCTTCTTCCAATCCAAGAGCAGAGAAGATGTCATCTTTAAGGTCCTAGCCTTCCCCCAGCCATCATCCCTCTTTAGGGTTCCAAGCCTCTGCCAAAAGTCCCTTTGTTCTGTCTGCTGTGCTCTTATTTATAGATCAGTCGCGCGTCACGGCCGTGATGGCCATCACGCCCAGGCCGTGACGGATTCTGTTTCGGGAACTTCTGGCATTTTAAGTCTCTCGCGTGGCGAGCCCTTGCTCGCGTCGCGAGCCCTCTGTTCATGCCCGTGATCTCCATCACGGCCAAGCCGTGATGGATTCTGACTTGTGGTGGTTTTGGGTCACGGCCGTGATGTACATCACGGCTAGGCCGTGATGCACTCGACTTCGACCTTTACTGCCTTTTCAGTTTTGCTCGATCATGGCCGTGATGGGCATCACAGCTAGGCCGTGATGGGCTCTGTTTGGCTCATTTTCTTCACTTTTAAGGCTCTAAATCATCCAAGCTTCATCATGTCCAAACCTTGGGCATTTAATCATGAATTCCTGCAAAACAACACCACAACACCACCTTATCCGTTCCAAAGGAAAAACTAAACAAAATCAAACTAAAATTGCCTAAACTATATGCAAATGCATGCAGAAATGTACATGGAAAATGAGGTGAAATCACACTCATCAAATTACCCCAAGCTTAAGACATCGCTTGTCCTCAAGCAATCACCAAGGCCAGAAAATCAAAATAGAATATGGATAGTGAACTAAGAACCCGAGTAAATGATCCAAGCAATAGGCAAATCAAACAATTCAGCAAGAGACAATCGATTCAAGTCCAATTAGAGGCTTAGGTTCCTTAGACTCATATTCTCAATGATTTGGGCACTCTTTCTCACCTGAAGCTCACCCCAAGCTTGTTCATTTGCTTGGTTCTCTTTCCTCACCACTCAAGTGTTTAGGGGTATATAACATTTCGCTCAGTTTTCCTCAAAGAATGAACTCTACCATATGCTTGACTATCAACCACATCTCTACTTTATTAATGAAAACAATTAAGAATCAAGAGGTCTTTAGCTTTGGTTGTAACATGGCCAAGGGATTAATCGTTAGGTGGGGAAATCAAGAAAAGGAAATTTTAAAAGGGCTAAACCAAGTATCAAACATTTCAACACATGACACCTTCTAAAATACCTTCCTGGGTTTTCAATACATTTTTCCACCTTTCTTTCTTTATTTTTATTTTATTTCTCATTTCTTTTTTTTTTTCATCCCCTTCTCTACTTTATTTTTCTTCTCTTCTTTTTTTTTTCTTTTGCTTGGAGAAGGGGAGATTTTTCAAATCAAGAGAATTATTTTTTTCTGATTCTTTTCCCAAACTTTTTCACTACCTTTTTACCCTTTTGTAATACTTTAGAAGGTCCCTTATCAAGCATATTCATCAAAACATTCCAGGGTACCAAGAAAAGTATTTTATTCTTTCAGGCTCAAAATTGGGCAACTAAGGGGTAGCATTTCATCATTCAAAGCTCAGAAGGCCAGAAAAATACCTAGTGCCTCAATCATTTTCAAAAAATGTTTTCAAAAATTTTCAAGCTTCGAAATGGTTTTAAGTCAAGTTCTAGAGAAATTCATCCAAGAGGAATAACACTCTAACACAAAGAATGGGGTAAAATTTTGTGAGTACCCCTTTGGCTCAAAATCTCACATTTTAGTTCAGAATCATTGAAAAACACAAATCCACAGAACCACATGCTAATTATCAACTATCCAAGATTATCTCAAACATTTTCATTTGCAGCCATATCACAAGAATGAAAAAAATTGGGTTCAAAAATTCACTATCTCAATTTAATAGGCACTTGGTTCTCACAATTGGATGCAAAATCTAAGCAAGGGCAATCTAATTGTGTGATCATGCAACTATCATGCAAGACTATATGAATGCAACATGAAACATGCAAAGTGCAAAATACCCCTACCCCAAGCTTAAGAATTTACATTGTCCCCAATGTAAACAATCAAGTTGGAGCGAGGAAGAAAAATAAAATAAAATAAAATTGGAACGGCTTACCGAGGCGGTAGCGGGTGTTGACTTTGCTTTTCTGGCTTTGTTTCTCCCTGCCCTTGCTTCTCCTTCCTTATTAGCCTGAAAACACTTAACAAATTTATTAGTAAAAGAAAACTCTTGATCTTCTCAAATTATTCAAGAGTTAAAATCAAAAACAAAATCTAACTAAAGAGAAGGGTTAAGAAACTTGGGTTGCCTCCCAATAAGCGCTTCTTTAACGTCACTAGCTTGACTCATTAAGAAGCATCCACCTGGATCCCATAACCTGTGGTATAAGGACCAAGGGATGCTAACCATGTGAGATCCTTCACCTGGATCCCACGGTTTGCAGCATAAATATGGGAGTGAGTGCTTGAAAATCATGGTGACTTCTTCAAGTGGGAAGGACTTCTCACTCCCTCTTGGGTCAAAGATGACCCCTTCATCAACAAAATCTTCCCAATAAAAATGGGGTTCAACCTCTTGGACTAGCCATGGTGCCTTTATATTTAAAGATCCAAAATCCAATTTCTCAGGCAGAGGCATGCACTCCATTGTTGACTGCTTTAAAATGTGAGGTGGCAAACAAGTGGAGAGGATCACTGGTGGTGCTTTGGCTTCTGTGCAATCTTCATTCTCAGCATTACCAAATCCATCACCTTCCAAATATGCAGAAATCTCAGCACACACCACACAAGTGTTTCTCCCATCACAATCAACACATGCATAGGAACCAATAGAATCATCTAAGTCCAACAGTTCTTCATCTTCCTCTAGCATGGTGAAATAGATGTCCTCCAACTGCTTCTTCCTTTCAATCTCTTTAGTCAAGGGTTCAATGGAAGATGGGGCAACTTTGTTCTCCAAAACAGAGTCTTCATTTCTTAATCCGGTTGCTCCCACTTCTTCAACTTCCTCATCATCCATCATTGCATCATCTTCATCATCGTCCATCAAGTTCCTTTTTGGCATTTCGGATAGTTGGTTAGAGAATTCCTCAATACGTGCCCCGAGACTTCGAATGGTATCTTCTTGATTTTTTAAACCTTCCATTGTTGTTACCATGAAGTTCTCCAAAATACCCTCTAATTGAGACCGACTATCCGGAATAGGTTGCTCAGAATTGACTACGAATTCAAATTTGAAGTTCTCCCAAGCAACTTCCAATGGTGATGGTTGTGGTTGATATGAAGATGTGGAAGGTTCCCAATGTTCCACTTGATCAATCCAAGTATTATTTGGAGGATTCCCCCACCATGGAGTGGAAGTGTTGGGAAATTGATTTCCCCATTCAGAATAGCCTACCACTGGTGGAGGAGAGACAGTTGCCCTTGACAACTCATTACTCACTTGTTGGATGTTTACGGCTAATTGCAGCATATCTACCCGCAGCTGCAGCTCAGATATCTCCATTTCTGCATCAGATGGCTGATAATAATTATAGTCCATGATCCTGCCAAATCAATTTTCACCTCACAGACACTTAAGCCCAAGATTAAGAAACACAAAATCAAATATATACAAAACTAACAAAAGAAAGAGATCAATTATATACAGAAAAATAAAATAAAAAATGTCTAAACTAGTTGTCTCATTTGTTACTACTGATATTGGCAAAGCCAATCCCCGGCAACGGTGCCAAAAACTTGATGCGTATTTTTAGAATATAAAGGCAAGTGCACCTCGTCGCAAACAAGTAATACGGTGGTGAGACCGGTTATCGTATCCACAGGGATCGGTTGTCAATTACCAATTCACAAACTCAACAACTATCTAGACTAAAATGTGGATGGAAGGGAGTTCTAACATGTAACAAAGCAATACAATATTTTTTGTCTTTTTGGACTTTTAACAAACACTTGGAGTGCAGAATTTACAAATGGTTGAGATTGTCAGGTTTAGACTACTCTAATCCTCCCTTGATTGCAATGAAATGGCTAACAACACAAGTCCTAATTCAATAATGACAATCAAGCCTTTTCTAAAATACTCAAGCCTAATGTCTTAGGTGCATTGAGCCTAAAACCCCAAATTAAACCCTAATGTCTTAGGTGGATTAATCTGAGATTTTGCATTAAGTCAAGACTTATAAGATTGCAAGCAGCCAACGCCTATGTCTAGATTCTTGGACTACTTGGCATTGATTCATGAGCATGCCTTAACACCAACCTTCCAGTTATCTATCAAAGCAACATATCATTCCTATGGGTAGCTAATCCAAGGAAAGCATTAAGCACAGAATCACATACTCATAAAGAAATAGAAACTTGTATTGAAACCAAATCAATTAACAACCAAGTTCAGAAAAGCTACATCTAAACCCAACAATGGGGGAATTAACTACACATGATAATGTCTACAAAAGAGAAAGAGAGAAGAGAGGAAGAAAACTCCATGACGAATCCTTCAATCTTCTTCCAATCCAAGAGCAGAGAAGATGTCATCTTTAAGGTCCTAGCCTTCCCCCAGCCATCAGCCCTCTTTAGGGTTCCAAGCCTCTGCCAAAAGTCCCTTTGTTCTGTCTGCTGTGCTCTTATTTATAGATCAGTCGCGCGTCACGGCCGTGATGGCCATCACGCCCAGGCTGTGACGGATTCTGTTTCGGGAACTTCTGGCATTTTAAGTCTCTCGCGTGGCGAGCCCTTGCTCGCGTCGCGAGCCCTCTGTTCATGCCCGTGATCTCCATCACGGCCAAGCCTTGATGGATTCTGACTTGTGGTGGTTTTGGGTCACGGCCATGATGTACATCACGGCTAGGCCGTGACAGACTCTGACTTCAGCCTTTCTGCCTTTTCAGTTTTGCTCGATCATGGCCGTGATGGGCATCACGGCTAGGCCGTGATGGGCATCACGGCTAGGCCGTGATGGGCTCTGTTTGGCTCATTTTCTTCACTTTTAAGGCTCTAAATCATCCAAGCTTCATCATGGCCAAACCTTGGGCATTTAATCATGAATTCCTGCAAAACAACACCACAACACCACCTTATCCGTTCCAAAGGAAAAACTAAACAAAATCAAACTAAAATTGCCTAAACTATATGCAAATGCATGCAGAAATGTACATGGAAAATGAGGTGAAATCACACTCATCATCTTTATATGCTTTAAACTTCTAAAACCTCTCTAAAATGGTAGAAAACTCCTTTTGAGTTGAAACCACTTTCTATAGTCTTGTATTAACTTATATTTTCACATACTAAGAGGTTGTGTAAAACAAAAATCTCTATCCATATCTTCCAATGAAGGCCGAATGCTTGCATTTGTGACCTAGGAAGTTTTTATTTCAACTTTTGGAATATGATCATGTGTTTGAGTTTCTAACTATCCCTTGATCTTGAATCTATAAATCTTAGAAGTTTTGATAGCTTGTTCCTATGATGGCCGAAAAATATGAATAAGTAGGCCTAGGATACTATGTTTCAACTTTCCAAGTATTGATCATGGATTTAGAGCTCTTAATACCTTGTGATTCTAAACCAAAGAGTTATTGTTAAACAAAGAATATTTTCCTTATCATCTTATGATGGCCGAAACTTAGTGTTTAGGTGCTAGGATGGTTGAGTTTTTATTTTTCCAAAATGATCATGGACTTGAGCTCCATAAGATATTTGGACGCTAAGTCTAAGAGATTGAAAAGTTTAAGGATTTCTAACTTGTTTATTCTATGTTATTAAAGCTAGTATGTATTACTTTCATTTTTCCAAGATGATCATGGACTTGAGCTCCATAAGATATTTGGATGCTAAGTTTAAGAGATTGGAATGTTAAAGTTTCCATTGTTTTCCAAGATGATCATGAACTTGAGCTCCATAAGATATTTGGATGCTAAGTCTAAGAGATTAGAAAGTTTAAAGATTTCTAGCCTATAAATCATATGAAGGCCGAACCTAAAAGTTTATGGACCTAGGATACTCTGTTCTTATTTTTCCAAAATGATCATGGTTTTGAGATCCTTACTACACATGGATGCTAAACTTAAGAGATTGGAAAGTTTAGTGAATGCTAACCTATTTTACTAGCCTTGGTCGAATACCCTAAGTTTATAACTTAGTGGGATTTTAATTCAACTAGGTTAAATGATCATTGTTTATGAACTCCTAACACTTAAGGATCATAAATCCATGAGTTGTATAATTTTCGGGAATCTTTAACCCTAAGAACTAGTCTTGGCCGAACCTATACCTTGTGGTTCAGTGTTCTTGTTTGATTTTAACTTGTGATTTTGTGTTCATAACCTTAGACTTCCATCGCGAAAGAAACGAGGACGTTCGTGGTATACCTCTTCGAGCATCTAATCTCCTTACCTTCATAGAAGGTAAAAGGGGATTGCCTAGGGATATTCAATGACTATATGCATGTGTGTATGTGTTTACTTGAGTGATTTGAATATTATTATGATATGGAGCAAATACTTGAATGACTTGTTTACTTGAACTATTGTGATTATTACTTGAAGTTGATTATTACTTGCCTTAAAGTATTGTGAGTTGTATATATGTGATGAACTGTCGTTAACTGTGATATTATTGTTGAGAATATATTATTGTTGATTGAAGTTTGAGAAGCTGGACTTGAGTCTGTGCACAATGATTATAAGGATTAAAAGTCTTAATAAGCCTTGAATAGAACTTTGAAAGTATTGGTTTCATTTATAAAAGTTCCTTGTTTAAAACACTTACTTCAAGAGAATGAGATTCTAGTTTTGAAAAGAAACGTGGAAGTGTTTTTAAGTCAATAGAAACTACCTTTTTATGATACAAAGTTTGTCTGAGAGAAAACCTTTTTCGAACTATGTGTTTCATGAAGGAAAAAACCCCTTGAAAACATTTGACCTTATTCCATCAAGGATTTCAAAAGCAAACGAATTTTCAAATGTTTTATAAAAGACTTTGTAAAGGAAAATATTTTCTCCTAAATGATTTAGAAACGTTCCGGTTACTTGGATAAGTGACCGAGGTTTTGTTTTGGTTTTTGATTTTCACTTAGCGAAAAGTAAGCACATGTGAAAGAGAATACTAGTTCGCGAGACGTCGCCTCTAGCATTCAACTTATGCACGTGATATGGAATCCGTGTCAAGAATTATGGACCAAGGGTCCTAATCGTGATATTATGGGCTAGGAGTCCTAATTTTGGAATTGAGGACTGTGTGTCCTAATTTCGTTGTTATGGGCTAGGAGTCCTTATCATGTTGAAATAAAACATGGATAAAGTTATAATTGTTTCTACGACCACAACCTTGGACTACGACATCGGTCTATGGTGTTGTGATTGAGCACTCGGACTGCGTGTCCTGTGTTATTGATTTTCAAGTAATGGAAATTGTGAATAGTCGTTAGCTTTGGGCTTCGACAACGGAAAAGAGTGAGCACAAAGAAAAGACTTGATAATGAAAAGTCTTTTATTCATATGCATTTCCCCTTAGCAGACGTGCTTGAGTTAACCGAATACCTGCTTAAGATGTGGTATTCGATGAGGTATACATCCGAATGGCCGTTATAAGGGATTCGTGATGATGTTGATCCGGGTGCATGAGGTGACGGAGACAACTTGCCAAACGTGGCGTATGAGCCTGATCAACTCTTTCTTTCTTAATGATAAACGGTGATGGTATCTCATGAGACTAATATTAGAGCCTGATGATTGAAGTGTCATGCATTATCTTTATAAAATTGATTGATTCGGGTATGAGACCCACTGAAATAATACTTGTTGTTTACCTATGAGTAATGTTTAAAATGTTAATATGCCAAGGTGTTGTATGTATCATGTGTATGGTTGTTGTATGATATATCCATTTGCCGGTATCTCACTCTTCTGATTATATCGGTCTCTCTTCGAGTTTTGCTGTAGTACCTTGGTACTCTAGTACTGATGTTGCAGAGGAGTCCTTCTATGTCACTTGAAGACCTAGTGTTAGAGGTTGGGAAAATATTCTGATTAGGGGTCTCTCAAATGAATATTTGATAGAATGACCAACTTAGGAGTCTGAGTTGGGTTGTATATCTAAAGAGGTCGGTAAATGTAGTGTTATATACATCCATCTGTAGTTTGAACTTTTCTTTCCAAAGTGGAAACTTAGAGAAATGTTGTATGTCATGGTAACTTTGTTACGAACGTGACTTTACGTTTTAAATGTATGTATGATGGATTTCAGAGTTTTCCTTAAAGAAAAATTTTATACCCCAGTTTTCTAACTTAAAAGAAAACAAATTTTCTGAAAGAAAACAACAAATTATCTCTTTAATTTAAATTTCGCATGTGTTACATAATAATACCCTAACGGGGGGGGGGGAGGGTGTTACACACTTGGCTTCTAATCCCACTTTCCATGAGAGATCCAAGCATATTGAGATTGATTGTGACTTTGTTAGAGAGCATGTCAATTCGGGATTCCTGAAATTGGTCCATGTAAGGACACATCATCAACTGGCAAACCTCCTCACCAAACCAATCATAGCAACATTGTTTCAATCATTATTTTCCAAGTTTGGATCCTTAGACATCTATGCTCCAACTTGAAGGGGTGTATTAGAATTAAGTTAAAAGTTGGTTAGCTTAACTGTATGGTGGCTAGTCATTTGGACACCAAGTGCTAAATTAGTTGATAATCTGTTAGATAGTTTCTTCACTTTTACTATTCATGTATTCAGCTATATAACATAGCTCTTGTACAATTTCAATCACAGAGAAATGAAAGTTCACTTTCACCATTTTGTGCGTAATATGGTATCAGAGCCTGCTACGATGTTGGGCCACCCCCGCAGATGTCCAGTCCTGCAAACTTCACGCTCCAGATGTCCAGTCCTGGACGTGAGGGAGGTGTATTAAGTGTCTAAGTCTCATATTGGTTGAGTATATGAGCCAAGAATCATTTATAATAACTCAGGCATCCATCCCTCTATGAGCTAGCTTTTATAGTGGAGTTAGGCCCAATTATTCTAACACACTACCACCAAACACGCTATAACCAGAGAAGGAGAGATGACATTGACCTTAGCTAATATGTCACAAATAAATGAAGGCAAATAAAGAGATTTTACCAGCATGAAGTAGTTAGCACATTCAATAAAATTCAAGGTTTTTTTAATCACTCCAAATGCATGCCGAAGTGCATGCTTGTAGTAGCTGATATGAAGCATTATGATGTCTGGCCTTGCTGTGATGAACTTTGGATGTGGCCAACCCTGCTTTGAGCACTCACACAAACTAGTCAATGCAAAACTAGATAACTTGTCGTATGGTCGCTTTCAGCATGAAAAATATTCACACATTGGGGAAGTTCTTGATTTAAACTTTAGTCCTCAGTCATAATTGCAATGTTGACTTTTTTTTGTTGTTGAAGAATTGCAATGTTGACTTAAAAATCACAAGTCCCGACGGTGAAGAAAATTACACTTTATACTGTTGTGATTGTTAATTTTCTTTACGGTTGTGAGATTTACAGCATGTTTGGGATAGTTTATTTTGGAATATTAATTGTTTTAAATCAATTGAGTTGTTTTATGAAATAAATATTGTGTTTAGGAAAAAAACTGAAATATTAAAAAAATTGTTTTGTAGGATTTTTAGATTTTTTTATGATAAGCTTGATTGTTGAGCTGTTTGATTAAATTGTTAAAGCTTATTCACCTATTTTTTTCCTCTCAATATATTTCGGTCAGTCTTGCCACTCGGTCATAGTCTTTCTCTCCAAAATGAACGTTCTCTCCATTTCTCTAAAAGGGACGTACTGTAGCAACATATAACCCTGTAGCTTCCTAGCCTTCCTTAACACATTATTAGATCATTTGTTATTTTATTTGTAATTCTTTTTGAAAATTTATTAAATTGAATATCTAACATAAAATTCTTTAGCTTATTTAAATGAAATATATATTATTTATATTTAAACATTCTAAAAATAATATATTTGTTATATGTTTTTATAGGTATGAAAAAATGTTACAAATTTTATTCAATTTTTTATAACATAAAAAATTGATGAAAAATATTTAAAAAAAAATAAACATTTCAACAATTTTTAATGTTAAAAACATCAAATATTATTAATATAAACAAATATTTCCATACCATTTTTCTTAATTCATTATGTAAAAGTGATTATTTTTTCATCACCCAAATGAAATAGATTATCTTAAAATCGTTTTTCAGCTAACATACCCAAACAAAAACAGATTCTGATTATAATCGATTATTGTAATAATTTTAACATAGACGTCCTCTGATTTTAAATTAATTTACAAAATATGAAGCTTGAGTGAATCTACTGTGATGGACCATCAAAAAAAAATAAAAAATAACCTTTTGCATATTTACCAAATTTCCTGCCTCCGAACCGAAGCATCTTGGTGCTGTGTTGGTGTTATGTTCACTTGAGTTTTCTATTTCTATTAGAGTCCTACACTACATCCACCTTACTATTGCATTTTTATTCTATATATTTCTTTGATTCTTGTGGGGCACAAGTGTTTTAACTTCAAATGTATAAATATCTTTTCTCTTTTGGGTTTTCATCGTTTGTGCTTTGTAGAGGTGGTTAGCAACAAATCTTGAGCAATTTTGGATCCAAAGGTGTGGTTAGTAATTTTTTTTTTTCATCTTGAGTAATTTTTCTTTCTTTATTTTTGGTTTTTGATTGGATGTTTATGTAAGTTTGAACTGAGATGAATATGATGGTGCATAAAGTCCTCCCAAAATGACAACTTCATGATTCAAAGTACAAATAAAGTTCTCCCGAGATCATAATCCACTTTTACTGTGACACATTTTTATTGGATTAGTTTTTTTAGTTTAACTATCTTGTATCATTTTGTTGTTTTAAAAATCATAAAAACAACTTCTTTTTTTATCTTTGATAGGTTGTTCTTATAGACAATGTTGTAAGACCAACCTTTAAATCGAGGATGAGGTTAGGTAAAGTCTCCACAAAGTGGTAACTTCACAATTCAAACACCTAATTTTGTAGGTAAAGTTTGCTTGGGGACAATAATTAATATTGATTAGATAATATTTTAAAAAACAATAAAATAATTTTCTACAATAATATATAATCCTTATATGAACTTTTGGATTTGTCCCCAAGTATATAAAATGTAAAATCGGAGCAATTAGAATATTCATTAGATCTTGTTAAAAAAAAAAAGAATATTCATCAGATCTCCTGAAAAGTGATTTTGAGAATCACAAGAGTCACAGAGCAAAACAAAAATTTGAACAAGAAAAAAAAAATCATGAACTTTCATACTGACGGTTAGGTTGCCCAATTAATCCACGATGGTCGATGGTAATCAGGAATTAGAATGGTCCCTTTTGATTATCTATTAGTTTGTAGAGGCTTGCGAGTTTTTCCTAGCTTTGAAATCTGGACGGCAAATTGATAAGATGCTTATTCTTAGAGAATTCAGAGCATGTTGAGAAAAGGAGTATGATCAAGTGGAGCTTACAGAACTCGCAATTTAGTTATTTTCATGAAGTTGCTGATTGCTGAATGGACCCAATCGTTCAACCGATCCATTTAGGAGAAGGTATAAACATTTTGAAGTCTATTGGAATATGACGACCGACACTTTTATAGGCCAGTTGGATTGGTGCTCTTGGTGCCATACATGTTACAAATATCTCACTAGTCATTAATTTTCAGTTTTCTAGATCTATGTAAATCATACAGAGACTCTATTTTCCCTTTTATTTTTATAAAATATTATTCTATTGAATTCCATTAATGAAAGCTGGATTTGAACATATATTGCAGATGTTAGGACTCAATTCAATTATGTGTTAAAATTAATTATGTTGAATAAGATATACTAGGCAGTAGCACAATGATTTTGCCCTATTTGTACAACTAATAATGATATGAAATTGTATAGCAAATCATAATTGCATTTGACAATTTCTTTCTTAAAGCAGACGGATCATGGTAATCTTGATCTGCATGAAATTCCAAGGCCCACAGAGCACTAAGCTACTGATTTTGACACAGTGGGAGATGACTCCCGTTTTCTTTTCATAAAGAAATGGTTGGGACACTATATCTAGAAGCTCCCCATGACCAAACAATATAAATGTGAATTTATTATAGCTTGCAAATGGCAAATTGGCATTTGTTCAAAGCAAAGCATAGTGCCTCATCGTGTCCAAAACTAAACAAAGCAACCAACTCGGTCCCCCCCCCCCACTAAAAATGATGGGTCCATACCCCTGCCATGCGAATTCATATTGTGTTATCTCTAGTAGACAGTGGAATTTTTTTTATCAACCTACTACATTCAAATTAAGTGTTTTAGGTCAATCAAATTAATAGATAATAAATAATAATTAATATTGTGATTAATCTAACATATCTAACTTGTGTATGATAGAATTGGATAGGCATCTCCTATACTATTTTTGTATACCACACCATACCCCTATCAATATCATATTGCTACGTTAATTAAATTTTTATGTAATGTTAGAAAAGTAGGATATGTAGCGATAAGATGGTATGTAATATAGGAAAATGAGACAGAAGATCTTCCTCCGATAGAATAGAATTATATGAGAATTTTATTTAGATCGTGGCATCTTACACTACCAATGACCCTCATGATTCCCACAACCCAAAAGGGCAGCTATCCAGCATAACACATGGGGTGCCACCACACTGGATTATGATGTAGTACTTCCCTTTAAAACCCCATAACCAGCTTGTCTCAATTTTGCTCATGTAACACAAATATTGTCCTGTTTCATGCAGTGAGGGACTAAAGAGAGAGGTTTCTATCTGAAAGTGGGAGGATTTGGCCATGGAGAAAAGCAAGTCATTCCCTGAATACTCTTGCTCATACTCTGAATTTGGGTTCAGAGAACGATCCAGTTCATATAATTTTAATGGGCCAAGTGAGAAGGGAAGTGGGTTTTATGCAGCAAATGATCCAGAGCTTAAGAGGAAGAAGAGAATCAAGGGCTATAATGTGTTGACAGTGGAGGGGAAGGTTAAAACAAGTGTGAGAAACAGCTTCAAGTGGATCAAGAACAAGTTCAGTGATATTCGCCATGGTGTGTGAACTAATAACTAGGATCAACCATTAGAATTTCACTCAGTGGGATAAGTGTTCGCTTCAGTAATCTCTGGTTAGAAGGTAAGAAAGTACAGAAAACAAAAGAGCTTTCCTTTATTATAAAGGAAAATATTGCAGATGTAAGATGTTTTACATATAAAAAAAAAATGAATGTGTTGGAGTCTATGTTCTGCAATCAAAATGCCATCAATGGTGTCTTGGCTGGTCTTTTATAAGAGCAAGAGAAAAGTAGCTTGCTTTGTATCAAACAAGCAAGAGTTCAAAATGTATCTAAGAACTGAGATCAGTATTAAAGTTGTATTCTTATCTCTACTTCTTTTGAATGTATGCTCTATGTTCTTATCTTCTTATACAAAAAAATCTGAAGAGTGTAGAACTCTAATATGCGTTTCTTCTTTATAATTTAGCAATGAAGCTTTCCTTTATATCATACTCTAGATATTTGAGGCCTGCTTTTTTTTTTTTTTTTTAAATACACACATACTGATCATTGAAAGAAAACAGAAGGATTACAACTTGTAATAGAGTCTAGAGGTGGGACATGCCCCAATTAGGACTTTGAGCCTACAACTTTTGCTATCCCTACCATGTTATGAGTTTCCACATTAAGCTGCCTAGCTATGTGAGAAACTGTAACAGAACCTATCATGTTCATCAGCACTTTACAGTCTTCAATAACTAAGTCAATTGCAGCTATAAAGGACTTTCCATTAATACAATTTACCACCATCAATGCAATAGTTAAAATAATATCCTCTTTCAATTGTTGGTCCATAGCCATTTGGAGACCCCATCTAACACCCTAGCAGAGGGTCAGTTGCTATAGCTTCTTTTCTACAGGCTGCAAGGATGACAATGCCCTCCCTGTCCTTTGTAACACAGCCCCACCCAGTATTGCCATCAGGAAAACAACCAGCATCCACTTGTATGGTGCAGCAATCAAGGTTAGAGGCTTGCTGACTTAGCATGATAATCTGGTGGTCTTGGTTGGAAAGTCTCGGGTTGGCTTGGTTGAACTCAGAGACAAAAGACCTGGCTTCCTCAGACACCATCTCTAGCCTAGTGTCTTTTTACTTGAAAATTACTTGGTTGCGAGCCTGCCAAATTTTCCAGAGGGTTGTACTGAACAATTGGGAGCCTAGAGTGTCCTTGCAAGTCAACCATTTCAACAGCCACATGTTTAAGTCCATATGGTTTGGAGCATGGATTCCAAGAGGGGATGAGAACCAGACCAGTTTTGCAAATTGGCAATGCATGAATAGATGGTCATTTGTTTCAGCAGAATCATTACACAAGGGACAACAATTATCAATATTCATACCTTTCTTGCATAAATTGTTGCGAGTGGGGAGGATGAGTTTAGCCAATCTCCATAAGAAATTCCTGATGTTGTTAGGGACAGGGGAGTACCAAATCTCCTTCCAAAGTGGGTCAACCGGGTCATTTGAAGGGCCAGGAAGGAGTCTTTTTCGATCATCACACAGCAGGTGGTATGCTGACCTCGCAGAGTAATCGCCATCTTTCTCCCAATGCCAAACAAGTTTATCCTCAGGCAGCCTATAGGAAATAGGGATACTCATGATTCGCTTTGCTTCAAACAGGTTGAAACAAGATAGGATTGTTTCCCTCTTCCATTGCTTTGTCTGACTATCAATTAGTTCACTAACTAGAGCATCAGGGCTCAAGTTTCTCATCGGGTTTAAAGCCTTGAAACCAGCTTGTGAAACAAGATAGGATTGTTTCCCTCTTCCATTGCTTTGTCTGACTATCAATTAGTTCACTGACTAGAGCATCAGGACTCAAGTTTCTCACCGGGTTTAAAGCCTTGAAACCAGCTTGTGATGGTATCCAATTGTCATGCCAGATTTTTGTCTTCCCACCATTACCAATCACCCACCTGACCCCCTTCCCAAGCACATTCCTTGCACTCATAATACTCCTCCAAGCATAACTGGGTAAGTGGCCTTCAGTTGCTTCCATGAAAGAACATCTTGAATGGTACCGGCTCTTGAAAACTCTCCCTACCGAAGAATCTTCCCCAACAAGGAGTCTCCAACAGTGTTTACCTAAAAGGGCTTTGTTGAATTCACCGAAACCTCTAAATCCCATACCTCCCTTCTTTTTTGCCTTATTTGAGGCCTGCTTAATACAGCTATTAAAGTAACTTAAACATTCATATAGGAGCCACCTTGTACTTATAATTCACTTTCATTAAGATAAATTTTCATTCCTTCTCTTTAGTTTTCATCTCTTTTTCTTGGTGATGGTGTTTCTAAATGGTCAAGTTCCAATATTTGCAATCTAAATACTTCAGGGGCTTCAATTTTTGTTGTTGACTATTCCAAGATGCAGTCAGGTCTAGCCTAATTTAACCTGACCTCTCTTTGAAATACTCTCAAGAAGCTAATATAAAAATCTTCTTTTGATCCTATTGCTATTCCTAGCCAAACATGCATAACAAATCTGGCACTGTTACAATTTGGAAATTTGTACTTGGATTTGACCATTGGAGTTTCATTGTTCAACAGATGGCACCAAGGCTACCGACTCTTGTTTTGCATATCTTGGAATTCGAGAATAAAAATTCAATGCACGAACCTTACCAACAGATTATCAAGCAAAAAACGACAGCGGAGTGAAACAAATAAGTAAGAAGGATTATAGAGATTTAGACAAGGCTATCACAGGAAGTGACAACTGAAATTACTTGGGCTTGATATTGATAAGTAATACTTTAATTATTGATTACCTCAGTGAAAAATAAACTACAAGTTCCAATTGTATGCCTCTAACTCAATGTACAGTCACTCCTTTCTTCATTTTCCAAAGTTGCAATATTTTAAGGGTCGATATTTGATAACATAGTATATTAGTAACTAACTGCATGGAGTTTTTACAACATCCTTTACAATAATTTTTGTTTGTTTTTTGCCAGAGAACAATAGAGCACCATTTACAAATTGTAGAAAAAAAATAGGCTTAAAAAATGTGAACAACTTAGTTCTAGTTCCTTTCCAAAAAAACTAAACAATACATTACTCTTCAATTCTTTCATTGAGCTTTTATGTTCTGTAAGTAGGATGAATAACATTATGGCACCTAAGAAATGTTCTCCCCTGAAATGTTCACATTTGCATAGCTATAATACAAATAGTGAAGTTCATTTACAAACTAGTCAAAGAGATTTGGACAAGCATGCAACTTACATTGATGCTTACTGAAACAGAAGGAACGAAGTGTTAGGAGAATGGATTGCCAAATCAGGTCAAACCAAGAGGGCAAAGAATATGTAGACAATCTTTCAGAATACATAAAATGATAAAATTAAATTAAAATTTTTTGGGTTTACATGATCTAGGATTGCCTAATTATCAATTTCAAAGAATAAAGGTTCCTCCCGTTTAAAGTTTCTAAATTCTCTGGTGGAAGTAGACCTGAAAACATGGTCTGATCTGTATCTGTTGTCATCTTTCTTGGTCGCCTTTGGTTTTGACTTGGGTAACGGAGGAAGGTTCTTGATGTTTTCACCAACATTAGCATGGTGATGGATTTTGGGAGAAGGTTTTTGATCTGAAGCCAGAAATGGTGAGAGAAAGAAAGGTGAATGATCCTTAGACCCAGTTGGGTTTACACTAGATGAGGTACTACTTGTGGTTGTGCTACCCAGTTCTTCACTTGGAACATAAGGTTCTGACCCATGCTCAGGCTCAGCATTCCTTCTCAATTCCTGAAATAATATACAAACAAATGTCACAGCATTCAGCCAATGAATCATACATCAGAGTAGTTGTAATAGCAACATTTAAAATCAAATGCATGAATGAGCACCACCCTTATAGGTAGGAACACATTTCCAAGTTACAACACAACAACTTTTGTAGCTAAGAAAGTCCTTGGTTCTATCTCAAGGTGGGCAAAACATAAATTTGAATCTACTCTTATCAAGCAGAAGAGAGGGCAATTTGTCATTAACCACCATCTAATCAATTTCTTACTTGGATATAAATTTGCATCAAAATGAAATTGGAGATTTCTAAAGCACAAGATTTAACACTTACCTCTTTAGAAGATACAGAATGTTCTATTAGCTTCTTAGATGCTAAATTCTTATGCTGCTCAAGAAATGTGCGAGAACGCCTGATTTTAGAGTTCATGTACCTGTAAATATTAGCAAAGCAATCTGATATATTTGCCGGCACAGAAATAAGAATCTACATCTTTTCATCAGTTAAACTTTTATATAGTCATCAAACTAGGAAAATAAATTTGGATTATTGTTCAACGAGACAACGACAAATATTGAACAACAAAATTCCATGTATAAACAAGTCAGAATAACCCAAACCATGTACAAGTACCGATATGGGGAAGAAACAAGTAACAAGTAATATATGAACAGAATCAAGTTGCCCATTTTGTGGGGTTGGCAGAGGGGGTAAGTATATGAAGTTAACCTCATCAGAACATGTTGTCTAAAATCTCCACTATCTTTTATGTCCACAAGAAAAATGAATGCATATAGGTTTACATGCTCCATGCATTTGGCATGGTGTCTTGCATTCAGCTTCTAGCAAATTAATAGAACTAGTTTATGGATGGCAACAAATATTAGCAAATGACTTTCATGATAGAAAAAATTAGCATCCAAAATTTAGGTCATAAGAAGGTGCTTTGGTCAATTAGCTACAGTTTACACTGCTTCAATTGAACAACAGTATGCTAAATTCTGAAAACAAAAATTCATTGAGCATGGCCGTGTAGTGCATATGAGACACAACTGTTACTATGAAAATAAGAGATATACCATCAATCACTGTCACATATACATGTACATATATGTAATGATTGAGGTAGATCTATCTATGTCTAAGCAATTGTGTATTCAAAAGTTGACTGAAGCCATTCTCAAAATGTTTATAGGTAAAAATGACTGACTTGATCTGTTCTTTGACTTGATAAAGTTCATCATCTCCTCGGTAGATTACAGGCAGAGCAGAGAGGTCACATGCCAATGGGCTTGTAAAGAAAAACTGCAGGCAAAAGATACTTGTATGTGGGAAATTTGGGATAATTTATGCATGTAATTATTTCGTAGCTATTCATTAGGAATTGCAAGCTGAGCTTTATATTATTTCACATGCTTGTACGTGACTTTTTAAATCTACTAGTGCTACATGATCAGCAAACGAGCCAACACAGAATCATCTGGAGAACAAAATATCTATATAATATTTTTCATCAGGAATAGCCATTGTTGCCATCACTGACCTGATTTTTAAGTGCTTTAGATGCGCTGCCACGGAATGCAGGATCCAAAGCAAGCAGAGTACATAAAAGACCCAAAGAAGATGGAGGGATATCCCTGAAGGTTTCTACAAAGCTGGGTCTATAAGACTTTGGAGGTCTAAAAGTTGTAGAAAGTTTCAATTTTCTCCAATACTCCTCTGATGGTGTGCCACACAGCCTGAAAATTCTATGAATTTGCTCCACCTGGAAGCAGTGAAACTTCATGATCAGCAGAACTATAAAGTAGGAGTAAGATATGCAGACAAACATAACACAAAATTATGCAAAGCAGTAATAAAAGACAGAAACGAGTACAAAAAAGAAAGGATTTTGATATCATCTTAGCATTGTTACCTCTGTTCTGCCAGGCATGATTGGAAATCCTGTAAACATTTCTGCCAGAACGCATCCAGCACTCCATAGATCAATCCCAACTCCATAATCTGTGGCACCTAACAACAACTCAGGAGCTCTATACCATAGCGTCACAACCCGGTTTGTGAGAGGTTGGTTATGGTTTGGATTGTAATAATTGGCAAGTCCAAAATCTGCAATCTTAAGCATCCCATTTTTATCAATCAAAAGGTTTGACCCCTTGACATCTCTATGCAAAATTCCTCTATCATGGCAATGTTGTAGACCTGAAAGCAATTGATGCATATAGCACTTGACCTACATTAACTTTTTATGATTATTAAGGAGAATCAAGGGAAGCAAATGCTAAAATGTGCAAAGCATCAAAGAGACTTTTAACCTGTGGTTCGGTTAGCCTCTCTTCTGGACGAGCAATAATTCTTGCCAAATCTGTTTGCATGAAATCAAAAACTAGATATATACTGTACTGCATTCTTGAAGTGGCTAATCCTTTAAGTTTTACTACATTGGGATGATCCAATCTCTGTAGTATCATAATTTCTCTAGCCATAAATTTAATGCTTTCAGGCTCTGACGTATTGAACCGGACCTTCTTGAGGGCCACAATTTCTCCAGTGTCTCGATCTAGAGCTTTATACACATTGCTGTAGGTTCCTTGTCCTACCTGCAAAATGTAAATGACATTGGCCAAGTCAACTGCTTGCTCCCTTTTCAGCCATTAGTAGTTAGGATATAACCTTTCAATTTTGGTTGTCTGTGAATAAACCATTCATTGATAAAATTTATTAAAACTTTCATATTAGATTGTCTTTAGGAAAGCAGAAAGCAGAAAGCATAAATTGGAGTTGAATATCACTCCAGATAATAAGTTTTTTTTAATATAGAAAAAAATTAATATCATGATTGCATGATTGCTTGAAGCTTGTTTTCATAATATAACTGATGAGCCTTGATTGAACTTAATACATACTCATAACTAATTAGGCTTTCAAATGATCATGCACTACACCAACAATAGAAGTGTCTGCTTGTGCCTTACTATGCACACAATAATTGCTAAATCAAAATCACCTTTTCTCAATTTGTGATCCAAATGCAAGTGTAGATAGATAACTTTGGAAATCCTTTTCATTCAAGCAGAGAAAAATATAAATTGCTGAAGACTGATGCCAATTCAAGAAAAATGTTTGGAAGGAACTTTAAATTCGATGTGGCATATATTCATGAGCTACAGGTAGCTATCTGCACTAATGCATTGAATGCCTAAACCATTTTGTAAGAAATACTTTGTAAAAGCATTTTTGTTTTTCGACAAACCTTCACCCCTAGCTTTGCCTAACTCAGATTAAAAGACTTAAAAAACAGAACTAAGAAACAAAAGACCTTATCAATCATCTTGTATGATTCAGCACTCTTGGGAACCAAGCCAGACAATACTTGTGTAGGAACATTATCAACTAACCATCTGGGCCACCCATCAACCATCTCATTGTCACCCTCAAAACCATTATTCACCGACAACTTCTTACCATCATGTACATCAGCAGCATTATCTGTCTTCCCCTTATCACCCCCAACATCATGACTTTGACCAGTGGATCTTCTATGAGCAACAAAGTCAGTATTTGAAACATAACCGTTTTCCAATTTCAACCTGTCTAGGACCGTGGAGTGATCTGAACCTTCCAAAGGCTTAGTTAGAACACAGCCCATGTATATAAACACACGTGTGTACACACACACACACACACCCTTTCTTCTCTTCTATGGTTGTTGTTTCAGGTTCAGAGAATGAAGAAGGAAGAAAGGAAGAAGAAGAAGAAGAAGAGGGTGAGTGTTGGAAGGGAAGAGAGAGAAAGAGTGAAGTGATAGATGGTAGCCGACCATGGCCGGCACGTTTGGAAGGTAGCAATGGCTACATTTTTGTGAGAGAAACTTTTTCTTCTTTCTTCAGTGCTTTCTCCGCAGAAAGAGAAGTCACGTTGGGCACACGTGTGTGTGTGTTTGGCAGAGACGGGGGATCTTTCTCTCATTCTATTTATGGTAGGTCCCGCAGCCGGCAACCTCGTCAGACTTCATCACGTAGATGCTAACAGGACTAACTATTTTCTTATTTTCTATTTCAGTTTTATATTCTCCTACTTGCACTAAATTTTTATGATTTAAAACTCTAAATATGATTTTGATTTTTATAATTGTCATGTACTCTGGTTTTGCTCCACACGTCTTTAATTTTGGTCCTTAAGTTTAAGTTAAAGACCCGTGCCATACAATATTGTCAAAGTCGGAAGAATGGCGAATTAAAAAAGTTTTTGCTTGTTACCAAAAACAAAAGTTTTTGCTTAGGTTTTAAAGAATAAGTATGATATAATTCCCCTTATTATTCATGTTGATATTCAGAAGAATATATACATCATATTCATCTAATCATCTGCCTAAAAATTAGCTGGTAATTATGTAAATGATATGCTAATAATGTACAAGAGATATTATGATAGCTAAATATGATATTCCTAATTACATGGTACATGATATGTTAATAATGTACAAAAGATATTGTAGGAGCTAAATATGTTATTCCTAATTACATGGAGATAAAGCTGAGATATGATGAGATACAATTGTTAATTATCCCAATACTCCCCCTCAAGTTGGAGCATGAAGATTCCAAATGCCCAAATTGCGAAGAAGGAATTGAAATTGTTGCTTCCCGAGAGCTTTGGTAAAAATATCTGCTAGCTGTAGGTTGGTGCGAACATGAAAGGTAGCAATGTTGCCAGCTTGAATCTGGTCTCGAACAAAATGGCAGTAAACCTCAATATGCTTGGTACGTTCATAAAAATCAGAATTCGTGGCAATGTGGAGAGCCACTTGCCTACCACAAAACAGACACATAGGTGTCGAATGATGAACACCAAGAGATTTAAGCAAGGATTTAAGCCAAGTAAGCTCACAACTGGCAGTGGCCATAGAGCGGTATTCAGCCTCTGCAAAGGATCAAGAAATGGTGGGCTGCTTCTTAGTCTTCCAAGAAACAGGAGAAACACCCAACATAATAAAGTAGACAGTAAGAGAACGACAAGTCAAAGGACAAGTGGCCCAATCTGAATCACAATAAGCAGTAAGCTTTAAAGCACTGTCCTTAGAAAGCAAAAGACCTTGCCCAAGATGACCTTTTAAGTAATGAAGAACTCGTAGAGCAGCATTCAAGTGGGCTTCTTTGGGACTTTGCATAAACTGGGCTAGAGTGTGAACAACATAACATAGTTCCGGGCGAGTGATGGTGAGGTAAATCAAGCGACCAACTAGTCGTCTGTAACGATCCGGATGAGCAAAATCGGGACCTGTAGCAAGAGCCAATTGATGATTTTGTTCCATGGGAAAATCACATGGTTTTGCACCAAGCAAACCAGCTTCAGAAATAATATCAAGCGCATATTTACGCTGAGAAAGAAACAAACCATCAAGTCCGCGGGCGATCTCAATACCAAGAAAATATTTCAACACTCCCAGATCTTTCATGTGAAAACAAGTGCTAATATAAGCTTTGAAATTAGCAATTGCTGCAGAATCATTCCCAGCAATGATCAAGTCATCAACATATACAAGAATATGAATAATGATACCATGTCGTTCATGGGAGAACAACGAGTAATCAGCATAGGATTGAACAAATCCAAATGACTTCAAGGCAGAAGCAAGCTTAGAGAACCAGATTCTGGGGGCACAGCGGAGACCATATAGAGGTTTCCGCAATCTACAAACCTTCCTAGGGGAGGCACCAGAAAACCCAAGAGGAAGTGACATATATACTTCTTCATCAAGATCACCATGAAGAAAAGCATTGTGAACATCCATTTGATGGAGTTCCCAACCGCGAACGATGGCTACCGCAAGGAACACACGAACGAAGACCATCTTAGCAACTGGAGCAAAGGTCTCATTGAAGTCAATACCCGCAACTTGATTGTTTCCAAGAATAACAAGACGTGCTTTGTGTCGTTCTATAGTACCATCAAAGTTGTATTTGATTTTGTACACCCATTTACACCCAATAGTTTTCTTTCCAGGTGGAAAATCTTCAAGAGTCCATGTGCCATTATCTTCAAAATCTCCTTGCGCATGGCGTCACACCATGAAGGAGAACGAACAGCTTCAGAGAAGCGTGTCGGCTCATGTCCTGCAGTTACTGCGGTCAAAAAACGAGCATGGGAAGCAGAGAAATTATTGCAAGTCACATAATTAACTATGGGATAAGGCGTACCTGAAGATGGGGATTGAGTAGATGATGAAGAGGGGGGTCTAGACATCGCGATGTATGCCAAACATAGTCTCACAATCGTACTGATTGATAGCTTTCTCTTGAGCTGCGTCGGATATGACCATCAGAGGGAGCAGAAGAGAGATCCGTAGCCCCATCAAGAGAAGCAGTAGCATGTGCTTCCAACTCAATAAAATCACTCCCCCTTACTTCCAAAGACCCATTAGCTGACCCATCAGTCCCACTAGATGATGAAGCCATATTATGTGTTGGTTCAACAGGTGCAGCGGAAGGCATCACAATTTGTGGGGTAGGTGGCGGAAGTGTGGAGTCCAACGATGAAGTAGGGGTTACAAAATCCATGTCATAAACTGCAGGATGAGTATACCTAGTAGAGGTAGGAATAGAAGTAGGATGATGACTGTAGGGAAAATGATTCTCGTAGAACACAACATCCTGAGAGTTAAAAAATTCCCCAGTATCAATGTCATATAGTCTCCATCCTTTTTTGCCATGAGGATACCCAATAAAAATGCACTTCCGACTTCAAGCAGCAAACTTGTTGCGGTCACGAGGAATCTTGGAAGCAAAGCAAAGGCACCCAAAAATTTTAACGTGATCATAGATGGGGCTGTGACCAAAAATAATGTGATATAGGGTTTTGCCTTGGAGAACAGAAGTAGGTGTACGATTAATAAGGTAACCAGTTGTGAGTATACATTCACCCCAAAATTCAATAGGTAGATTAGCTTGAAACCGGAGGGCACGGGCTACATTAAGAATATGTCGGTGTTTTCGTTTGGCTCGCCCATTTTGTTGAGGGGTACCAACACAAGATGTTTCAAACAAGATACCATGTGCAACAAAATAATCTCCCAAGGATGTAAATTCGGTTCCATTATCACTTCGAATACGTTTCAACTTCTTATTGAATTGAGTTTGAGCCATTGCACAAAAAATCTTAACAAGTTTTGCAACCTGTGTCTTATTAGCCATCAAGTAAATCCAAATCCCTCTAGAGTGGTCATCAACAATAGTTAAGAAATAAGAGGCACCACATGAAGATTACACTATACGGACCCCATACATCACAATGAATCAACTCAAACAATTCAACTGCATTGCTAGAACTAAGAGGAAATGATGCATGAGTCTGTTTGGCTTTAAAACAAATATCACAAGGTTCATCCTTATTTCTAAGACAATCATTGCTACTAACACCGGGAAGAAGACCCACTATTTGGGGAGATGGATGTCCAATGTAACACCCGGGTGCCGACGAGGGCGGGGAGTGGTCGCCGGTACAAGAAGGCAAGGACAAGGAGCGGCTCCTGGCAGGCTTCTAGGTGGAGGGGCACATGAATGAACCGATTACACACCTGAATGAGAGGGATCCTGAGACTGTGTAGGTATGGGACTATACAGTTGAGGAAGGCTTATATTAATTGATTGGTACTACCTATACCAATAAGATGCATCTTCTTTTCGGTAGCCCATCACTTAAGAACTCCACAGTTAAGCGAGCTTGACTTGGAGCAATTCTGAGATGGGTGACCTCCTGGGAAGTTTTTCCGGGAAGCGTGTGAGTGAGGACAAAGCACACTGAAAAGACCTATGTTGGTTTGTGGGGACAGTCGTCAATCCATAAAAGCAGCCAGGGATGTTACAAATGGTATCAGAGCGGCACCTCTCCCAGTACAATGTGGTTCGGGGACGAACCAAGCGGAAGCTGGTGGGCATGTAACACCCGGGTGCCGACGAGGGTGGGGAGTGGTCGCCGGTGCAAGAAGACACGGACAAGGAGCGGCTCCTGGCAGGCTTCTAGGCGGAGGGTCACATGAATGAACCGATTACACACCCGAATGAGAGGGATCCTGAGACTCTGTAGGTATGGGACTATACAGTTTAGGAAGGCTTATATGAATTGATTGGTACTACCTATACCAATAAGATGCATCTTCTTTTCGGTAGCCCATCACTTAAGAACTCCACAGTTAAGCGAGCTTGACTTGGAGCAATTCTGGGATGGGTGACCTCCTAGGAAGTTTTTTCGGGAAGCGTATGAGTGAGGATAAAGCACGCTGAAAAGACCTATGTTGGTTTGTGGGGACAGTCGCCAATCCATAAAAGCAGCCAGGGATGTTACATCCAAGACGTCGACGCCACATTTGATAAGAATCTGCATCAGTTGCATGACATAGTCGAGCTTCCGGTGCCATCGAGCGAAGCCATTAGACCCCATCCCTCTCTTCACTCGCTCCAATCACCATCCTCGAAGTGCAGTCATGTATCACACAAAGTTTATCAGTTAATGTGACTACACAATTTAAATCTTTGATCAACTGAGAAAAGGAGATCAAATTGCAAGTTAATCGAGGCACATATAAAACATGTTTAATTGTCATATTGGCACCAACAGTTGCTGTCCCTTCTTGGACAACATTGGTATGTGTCCCATCAGGCAGCACAATAAGAGAAGGAAAAATATCCGAGACATCCACAAGCAAGCGTTTGTCTCCGGTCATGTGATAAGATGCCCCCGTATCCAATATCCAAGAAGAAAAAGACTTACCCGTCAATTTTTCATTGGAGGCAGAATTATTATTTAAATATTTAAACATATTCAAGATGGTACTCCATTGATCATCTGTCAAAGTGGGACCAACTGCGCTTCTGTCTTGGGATGTCAAGATAGGGGAACCAGAGGAGGAGGGTGCTGTGAAGTGAGCAGCATTAGCAACAGGAGCTTTGCCATTATCGCCACCGCCGCCGTCGCCATCTTTTTCAGTCATGGTATTCTGTTTGATACCGGCAGAAAACTAAAGGAGAATTAAACCGTTTAGTTAAATTGGATAGTTTTTAAATATATAATATTTGGATTTAAATAGTATGCTACACTGACATCGACTGATATTTTAATATATGTGCTTTATTTTAATAACTCATTGCCCTAGTATGGCTGGAAGGGGGTGAACGGATTCACAGTGAAAGATGTTTGGCAGAACACCCCCCCCCCCCCCCCGATGTATTTAAAGTGAATGTCGATGGGTCTCACCTCCCTTCCTCGTGTAGCTCGGCTATGGATGGGATTGTGAGAGATGATATAGGTTCCTTCGTCAAAGGTTTCTACGCAAATCTAAGTCCCTATAACCCGTTAATGGCAGAAGTTCATGCTTCGGCCAAGGGTATTGCTAGAATTAGTTGGACGGTGCGGACGGTGTTCCTAGGATTTAGCTTATCATTCATTTCCTTGTAAATTGTATTTACTATTAAGTGTGTATATATATATATATATATATATATATATATATATATCAAAGTATGATGAATAAAATAACTCAAGCATTTCACAAATCCCTTAGTCTAAAATTACTTTCAAGTCTTTCAACATGGTATCAAGAGCAGGTTCATTTGTCATTTGAAGGTGTTTGCTTCTGGTCCAGCAAAACCCTCAAAATCCCAACTTTTGTCCTCTGTTTTGACCCAAACAGCCACTGTCCAAGTTCAAAACTCACTGTCGCCGGTCACCCACTGTCCACCGTCGCCGGAAAACATTTCAAAAATCGCCGACCGTCTAGATCCAGAAGTTTCGTCACCGGAATCTTCTCGACGCACCGTCACGTGCCGCTTCACGCGCCTCCACCAACTGGCGCGTGTAACACACGCGCCGCCCTCCTGCCATCAGACAAATGCCTCGATCGCCCAGAATCGTGCGCCGCGACCTCCTCTGTCTGTCTAGCCGATCAAAATCCACTTTTTGGGTTGTTTGGAAAGTGGGTCTCTTGCCTTTAGCCTCCTTTGATTTTTTGGTTCCTGTTTCTGCACTAGTGCAGAAAAGGGATTCTACATCGGAGTTTACACATCGGTTCCTATTAAACCGATGTGTAAAAGGAGGCGGTGGCATTTTTGAAATTAAAATCAAAGTATTACACATCGGTTGAAGAATAACCGATGTGTAAAACCTTTCCACATCGGTTATTCCTAACCGATGTTTAAAATTAAAATAAAAAAAACTTAAAGTCAGAAATTTTTAACATTTAACATCGGTTTTAATAGAACCGATGTGTAAAACAGTAATTAACCACATCGGTTTCTAATAACCGATGTATAAAACTAAAAAAAAAAAAAATTAGAAATTAAAATTTTATTTTTAAACATCGGTTTTGTTATTAACCGATGTGTGAAAGTTTACCACATCGGTTCTATATTAACCGATGTGTATTATTACTTCCTCCCTTTTCATTTGGCGCTGAGAATTCATCTGAGCTCTCTCCCTCCCAAGTCTCATTCTTCTTTTCCCTTGCCCTAAGCATCAAATAGCTGCTATCAGTCTCCAACTCTCCCTTTCCCTTTTGTTGACCGCTCTCCACCGCTCTCCACCGCTCTCCACTGCTCTCCACCGCTCTCCGTCGCTCTGCATTGTCTCTCCACAGCTCTCCACAGCTGACCCTCTCAACATCGAACAAAGGTAAGCTCCTGTCTCTCTTCCTTTCCAAACTTCCCTTCTCATTCTTCTCTTATTGTTTGTCATTTTCTCTAAAACTCAGCCCTCTCCTCTTCACAAGAACCACCAAGGAAGCCACCACCGTCCTCTCCTCCGGCGCCCTCGTGAGTGAACAAAAACCTCTGCCTTCTCTCTGTTTTGGTAAAAAACCCCTTCTCTTATCTTTTTTTTCTTTCTTTATTCTTCTCTGTGACCTATTTTTTTGTTGGTTGTTTAGGGTTTTGGTTGTAAGTGCTGAGGAAAAAAAGCATTGAGTTTAAGGTTTTGGTTCTTGGTCGCGCTGTCGCGCACGCGCCAAAAAGGACGAGCGGGTTTAAAACTGTAGTATAGTGCGACAACTCGGATGTCGTCTCTAAGGACTCTGAGAATATTACTTTTCACAAAAATAAGTTTTTGGGGGGGGGGTTTGGATTGGAATGCAATTAAGAAACACACAAAACAGAGCAATCAAAAACAAGGCAGTTGAAAAGGGATTATCAATAGTCAAAAACAGATTAATCTATTGCTCTTGATTTCCCACTATCATAGGTTCATACAATTTCCAGGCCCTAAGCAAATTCTTATCCCCTCCCGGTTGTAGCAACAATTTACAAACGAAACTACTGCTACAGATACATGTCCCTATTCCCGAATTAAACAAACGGGGTTAAGCCCTCATGAACTAAACGAACATGAACGTACACACGCGAATTAAACAAACGCGATTGATTATAGGAACATGATATCACCGGAAATAAATCAATACAATGCATTATACTCCTGAATTAAACAAACATAAATACAAGGCATGGCATTGAAGAGGGAAAAGCATACAAAACAGGAAAGTATAAGAACCTCAAGTATGTGGAAATCTATTACAATAGATCAATCCTAAGAATTTAGTTCTCCATAACACATACGAAATCACAGAGAAAAGTGTAAAACAGAAAATGGAGAAGCAAGAGTCTTTACAAAATGTTCGAAACAGCCTTTTATACAAATTCGAGAATCCAGATGGCTCATGAGGCGAGCACCCATTCGCGAGGCGAATTTCATGAACTCACGGCAACCCTTGGCATTCTCGCGAGGCGAAAGCTGCTCGCGAGGCGAGGATATGAAGAGTTTTCTCCTTACGCCCGTTATGGCCATCGTGCCCCAACCGTGATGCTCTCGACTTCCCGGACTCGCGAGGCGACTGATGCTCGCGAGGCGAGACTCTTCAACTTCAAAACGCCACGGCCATGACCTTCTTCACGGGCAAGCCGTGATCGTCTCTGACTTTTCAGGTTTGGAAGACTCGCGGGCGAGACCTTCTTCGCGAGGCGACCCGGAGACTTAGCAATTTCTTGGAACAATCGAAAGCTTCGGGTCGCGAGGCGAGCATGGCTTTCGGGCGAATCCCCTGTTCTTTATTTTCTCAACTTCTACTTAACCTGAAAACAAGGAAATAAGCATAAGTGTATTATTTTGACTTAAAACTTGCTAAATTAACTTAAAACTACTCTAGAGACTCAATACCTTGCTTGAGGACAATCTAATCTAATTTGGGTGAAAATACGATATAATTTGCACAAAACCCTGGTCATACTAGCTATAAAACTAGATGAGCCAGGAGGCTTATCAAAATACCCCAAACTTAAACTTTGCTTGTCCCCAAGCAAACTAAGACTCAAAAATCAAAAAGACTCAGGACCTGGCAAGCTTAAAAGATTCAACCAACATTGCACAAATTCAAGCAACTTCAAAGACAATTTTTCTTCATTGTTTCCCCCTTTTCAAACAGAGCAATCCCCACATTCATTTATTCCAAACAATTGAGAGTTTCATCATGAAAACAATCAGAAATCTAAGCAGGGAATCTAAGTCACACACAAGAGGGGGATCACCAAATCCAAACAACTGCCTTCCTCACAAGGGCATTATTTGTTCACTCAAATCACTCGGTTTATGTCGGAGCTAACAACTTGCACTCGGTTTCACTTTTCAAGTACACTTCCCACAAATTTGCTTTTCATCTCAAAATGGTTCCCACAGAGAACATGCAAGCAACATCAGAAGGTCTTTATTGGGTTGTAATGGGGCCTGGCTAAGGGTAGGATATACAAAAGGAACTAAGCTGAAGACCCTAGGAACTAAGAGAGCATGAACTATATTTACACATAGAAATTCACTTAAGCTCCTTCCTTTATTTTTTTCTTTACACTTCTGGGTGGCTACAGCTCTTTTTATTTCTTTTTGGCATTTTTGTCTTTTTATTTTTTTTTTTTTTTTTTTTTTTTTTTTTTTTTTTTTTTATAGGAACACCTTTTTTTTTTTTTCTTTCAATCCCAACAACATTTTACACCACGCAGCCACCCCAAACTTTAGTTTCTTGCACCCATTCTAAGATTACATGCTCTCCTAATCCTAAGATCGGGTTAACATGGTTTTCCAGATTTTAGGGCTTATAACATTAGGTTATCAAGAATTAACAGGCTAATAGGCTCAAAAAGGGCTAACTAGGGAACATGCATTAGGAATTGGGTTATTCAGGCCAAGTAGCTATTTACAAAGAAACTGCCTAAATCATTTGCTACACACATATAATCATGCAAACCAAAAAGAGATTCAATCAAATCCAGGGAAGTGCAACTTGAAAGTGATTTTCACACATTTTAAAACATGTTGGAGGCTCAAAACCTCACCTGGACATTATTTGCAAATTATTTGAACAGAGATACTATCCCTAGTGTGTGTTCCCTATCACCCCAAACTTATCATTCATCATGCTATCATAACGTAATCCCAAGGTTCAGGTTTTCAATTTCACATGGGAATCACAAAAAATTTTCAAATTTTTCAGCCTAGGGGAATCATCACATGTCAATCATGCAAGCAATCTGTGCAACATCAATCAAAATCTAACAAACTTGCCAATCAAAAGACTCAACACACAAATGCTCCTGAGCTTCTCAAATTATTCAGGAGCTTTTATTCAAAGAAAAGAAAACTTTATTCTAATTCCCTCCCCCACACTTAAAACATTAATTGTCCCCAATGAACAGCAGAATTATAAGATCATAGTGAGGGAAAGGAAAAGAGTACTCCCTGATCAAGTGCAGTGTAAGCGGGAGCTGTCACCTGGATCCCATTCCTTGCGCCTAAGTCCAAAGAGGTAGAGAGGGCCTCCAGTGCTCCTTCATCTTCTTCATGTTTCTCATCCACTGCACTGACAATCTTATCACCTGCTAAACATGCAGCAATCTCAGCACAAACCACAAAATGGTTAGCGTTAGTACAATCAAGAAAAGAAAGAATATCATCACAGCCAGAATTAAGTGGAGAATTAGAAAACAAGTTCTCATGGTTATCCTCAATAGTCTCGGATACCCACTCAATGTGGAATACAGAGTGCTCTTCCGCTGGATGTTTCATGGCATCAAATATGTTGAACTTTGCAACTATATCCCCAAACTTCATAGACATGGTTCCATCACCCACATCAATGTTAGTCTTGGCTGTCTTCATGAATGGCCGGCCCAGGATGATTGGTGATTTACTTTGGAATGTGTCTCGCCTTTGCCATGTCCAAGATGTAGAAATCAGTGGGAAGATCGGATCATCAACTTGCACTAGTACATCTTCCACCATTCCCATGGGGCGGGCACAGTCCTGTTGGCCAACCGAATGGTGATACTGTGTACTTCAAAGGACCAAGATCCAGTTTGTTAAAGATGGAGGTAGGCATGACATTGATAGATGCTCCCAAGTCCAACATGCAGTTTTCAAACTTCTTGTCTCCAATAGTGCATGGGATAGTGAAGGTGCTCGGATCCTTGCACTTCGGTGGCAAGTGCACGAGTGAAAGCAACAACTTCTTCCTCGCTTAGACTGGATAAGCGCTGAGACATTTCTTCCCAAGTCAACCCTCTCATTAGACTTCATCTTCCTCTTGTTGGTGCATAGGTCCTTGAGAAATTTTGCATATCTGGGCACTTGCTTGATCATATCCAACAGAGGGATATTAACACCAACCTTTCTTAACACATCAAGAATTGCCTTCTCTTTATCTTCACCACCACTCTTCAAATTTTTCTGGATTCTGTGTGGGAATGGAATGGGTGGTTTATACACTCTCTCGCTTCAACTTCAACCACCTCGGAGTAACTTCAACAAGAGGCTCGGGAGTAGCCTTCATAGTTTCTTCATTCTTTCCTGAAGTTGCCTAAACAACCTTTCCGGACCTCGAGATATAGAACTCACATTGGGATTGGAGGCATTAGGATTGATCACTTGGCGTGTCTGGGCAGCCGGGTTGTTCCTTGACCTTGCTTTATATTATTTATGTCTGTAGCCATCTGTCCAATCTGTGTATGCAATGCCTGAATACTCGCCTCGTCCTCTCTGAAATTGTGCCTGTGAGGCCTGGAATCGTGCTGGAACTGTAGATTTTGTGCAGCCATTTTATTGAGCATGTCATCTATCAAGGTCCTGGAGGGTGCTGAAGTAGTCACTGGAGGAGAATTTCGAGGTGCCATCGGCTGTTGGGATGAGTTCCCATACCGCAGATTAGGGTGATTACTCCACCGGGATGGTACCTATTTGTTGAAAGATCCGGAATCTTAGATCTGCTCTGGTTATTGCCCCGATTATACTGATGGACTGCAAAGGCTTGAGGTGATTCAAGATTTGATCCTCCTTGCAAAATAGGACAAGCTTCATATGGGTGCTCGGGGAGAACTGCACATGCCACACAACACCGCAGGTGAACCCTATCCATCACCAATTTCTCTACCAAGGAAGTGAGCCTGTCAATTCTATCATCACTTTGTCATGGCTGGAAGAGGAAGTGCGGACCTCATGTACACCTCTAGTCTCAACAGAATTTATTCTTGTAGTGAATTGCTGGTAATTCAAAGACATGTTCTCAATAATTAGCTTATCAGCAGCTGGGGTATTGTCAACCAATTCTCCCCCACTAGCAGCATACAAAATATACCTATACATAGGCTGCAATCATTCATAAAAATAGTGGATGAGTAGCTGTTCGAAATTTGGTCTTGGGGGCAACTAGATGTCAACCGCTTGAACCTCTCCCAATACTCACCTAGCGACTCATTTCCTTGCCTTATTCCACAGATTTCTTTCCTAATTGCAGCTGCTCTGGAGGCAGGAAAATATTTCTCCAGGAAGAGCTTCTTCAAGTCGTTCCATGTGGTAATGGAATTCGGCGCAAGGTATAAAAGCCAATCTTTTGCAGGCTCCCCGGAGTGAGAATGGAAAAGCCTTCAACTTGATATGATCCTCGCCATTACTCCTTCGGCCTCAAAGTTGTGGAGCGGACAACTTGGAACTCCTTCAAGTGCTTGTGTGGATCTTCGCTGCAAGACCATTAAATCTTGGCAACAAATGGATTAGCCCGATTTTAACTCAAAAGGTGTGTCAGCACCAGGATAAGCAATGCACAAACCATTATAATTCACATCAGGGGCAGCAAGCTGCCTCAAAGTCCTTTGGTCTCCCATGTTTTCAAAAGCAGTTTTAAAATTGGTATCACTACTAGTGCTAGCCCGAAATTCCCTACGGAGTGTGTGCAATGTTCTTTCAATTTCCGGGTCAAAATCACACAGTTCAGGGCAATTAGACCTAGTAGCCAGACCAATTCAAAACAAAACAAAATAAAAGAAAGAAAGAAAAATAAAATAAAACAAGTTGCGAAAAATAACAACTCGTAGTCCCCGCAGAACGGCGCCAATTTTTGGTCACACTGTTGCAAGACGCGCCAAAAAGGACGAGCGGGTTTAAAACTGTAGTATAGTGCGACAACTCGGATGTCGTCTCTAAGGACTCTGAGAATATTACTTTTCACAAAAATAAGTTTTTGGGGGGGGTTTGGATTGGAATGCAATTAAGAAACACACAAAACAGAGCAATCAAAAACAAGGCAGTTGAAAAGGGATTATCAATAGTCAAAAACAGATTAATCTATTGCTCTTGATTTCCCACTATCATAGGTTCATACAATTTCCAGGCCCTAAGCAAATTCTTATCCCCTCCCGGTTGTAGCAACAATTTACAAACGAAACTACTGCTGATGATATACATGTCCCTATTCCCGAATTAAACAAACGGGGTTAAGCCCTCATGAACTAAACGAACATGAACGTACACACGCGAATTAAACAAACGCGATTGATTATAGGAACATGATATCACCGGAAATAAATCAATACAATGCATTATACTCCTGAATTAAACAAACAGAAATACAAGGCATGGCATTGAAGAGGGAAAAGCATACAAAACAGGAAAGTATAAGAACCTCAAGTATGTGGAAATCAATTACAATAGATCAATCCTAAGAATTTAGTTCTCCATAACACAAACGAAATCACAGAGAAAAGTGTAAAACAGAAAATGGAGAAGCAAGAGTCTTTACAAAATGTTCAGAACAGCCTTTTATACAAATTCAGAATCCAGATGGCTCGCGAGGCGAGCACCCATTCGCGAGGCGAATTTCATGAACTGTCAGCAACCCTTGGCATTCTCGCGAGGCGAATTGCTGCTCGCGAGGCGAGGATATGAAGAGTTTTCTCCTTACGCCCGTTATGGCCATCAGGCCCCAACCGTGATGCTCTCTGACTTCCAGACTCGCGAGGCGAATTGATGCTCGCGAGGCGAGACTCTTCAACTTCAAAACTGCCACGGCCATGACCTTCTTCACGGGCAAGCCGTGATCGTCTCTGACTTTTCAGGTTTGGAAGACTCGCGGGGCGAGACCTTCTTCGCGAGGCGACCCAGAGACTTAGCAATTTCTTGGAACAGTCAGGCTTCGGGGTCGCGAGGCGAGCATGGCTTTCGCGGGGCGAATCCCCTGTTCTTTATTTTCTCAACTTCTACTTAACCTGAAAACAAGGAAATAAGCATAAGTGTATTATTTTGACTTAAAACTTGCTAAATTAACTTAAAACTACTCTAGAGACTCAATACCTTGCTTGAGGACAATCTAATCTAATTTGGGTGAAAATACGATATAATTTGCACAAAACCCTGGTCATACTAGCTATAAAACTAGATGAGCCAGAGGCTTATCAGTTCTCTGTGACCCATTCCTTTTTTTTTTTGGTATGCTTTCACTGTTAGACCGTAATCCCATGCTCCATGCTCCATGCTCCTTTTTTTTCTGCATTTTGCCCGTGAATGTTAAGTTTGACGAACAATGGACTTTTGCATTTGCCTTCTAATTTAGAATTGATGAGCTTAACTGATGCATTTAGCTACATTGGTTGGTCTTGAGTTTTTGGTTGGTCTTGGTTAGCTACATCTTCAGTACATGGAATACATATCATAGCCCAAAACTTCTATTTGATGCTTTGTAGTGCCTTCTATTAATGCCCATTTTCCTTAGAACTGTTGGACATCTTCTAGTTGCTTCCACACACATCACCTTTATTTTAAATTTATGATTTTATACCTTTTTTTACTAAGAAATATTGCTTTTCTTTTCCTATTTCAATATGTATTCCGTGTTGATGAAAAGCTACAGAGATCTGATTGGATTCTTGGTGCCTGCAAAGTAGACTTTTGCAACACCCTTTTCTTTTGGCACGGGGTTCCCGGCATTTTGACTATTTTATATTTTGAGTTTAACCATGAGTTCTGAGTTCTTACTATTTTTAGTGTAAACTTTGTAAGCCATAGTTTTGGTGATCCTCTTGAGGAACTTTGTGATTAGACATGAGTTCAAGAATCTCTCCAAACCCTCTAAGAACCTCTTATTCTCTTTTCACTTGTTTTCAAATTTTGCTTCAAAATATATTTTTGTTTGTTTGTTTGTTTTTATTTGTTAGGTTTTCTCTTTGTACATGGAGCAGCTTGTTACAGTTTCTTTAACATTTAGACATATTTTGGTACTTATGTACAGCATGGTATAACTCTACTTTGTTTTACTATTATAATATAATTATAATTTACTATCTGGTGGCACCATTGATAAAGCTATAGAAGGATAAGGGATACTATGAATGTTGTTTCTTGTTGATATATCCTTTGATTCATATGGAGTGTCGATTAATGATATCGGGCCGGGGTTGGATTTATCGTTTTCATGAGGTTAATCTTTGTCATGTTTTGTGATAGATCAATTTAAGTAAAGGCTATGAGGATTGTCCACAAAAGCAGTCTGATTTCTTTTTAAAACTTTAAAGGATGTTTTGTTGCTCTTTCCTGTTACGTTCATCACTTAAATGTTTTCTTTCTCATAGCTGATGACAACCTCATGTCCAAGAGGACTGAATGCAACATGACTAATTGCATAATCTTTCTGAAATTGAAACAAGAAACAAGAGAATCAAACGAGTAGTAGTACACTCACACCTTTAGACAGAATAGAATTCCCAATATAAAAAAGCAATGAACTAACCTTAGATCTTGTTTTTACCCTTTTCCTCTTTGTGTTTTGGTAAGTGACTTTACAAAGACCTTATAGTGTCTGTCAATTTTATGGTTTTCATTAGAATTCTTAGATGTTCATTTTGCTGCAGGGTGATCTACACTTCATTGCATAGTGCTACTGCCTCTGCTTTGTTCACTTCTCTGCTGTCTTTGCATAATAACAACTAGGCGTGTCTGTCTCTCAGAAGGTACGTTTTGGCTGAAAAGCTTTCATTGGAGTTTTAATGTATTTTCTTGAAAATTTATTTGATTCGATAATATGCCCTCAATAATTAGTAAAGCCTTAGTTTCCCGTTTGAGATGCAATACTAATGAGCGTACGTGTACGTGCTTAATGTACCGCTCATTGTGTTGGATCTTGAATTGTCCAAAGTTGGACAGTTTGGGAAAAAACTTTTTCTTAATTCAGTTATAATAGTTATTCATTGATTCTAATGTTATATACTTGATGAAAGTTCGGATTGATACATTTCCTTTCGTTCTCCGGGTGCATACTTTATCGTGGTGGATGTCATCGCGTTCAAGTAGTGTACGTTGGAGACCGCGGGGAAATGTTGCCGAAATTTTGTCGAGTATGAGCATGAAAGTTAAGGACTAACTGTTAACCGAATGTTGAAAAAGTTTCTTCTCGAATGGGATAGGGCCATACCCTGTCATAAGAAGTGGTTGATGAATGTGTTGGACTAAGTACGAAGGTATTGGTTTAGTCATGGATCGCGGTTGGATGAATGCTAGACGGACAAGTGATGAGTATGAGAATGGAGTGGAAGATTTTCTACAGTTTGCAAAAACAAATGCTCCTGATAGTGGTAACGGAAGGTTTTATTGTCCTTGTGTTAACTGTTTGAATGAGAGACGACTAGAAGCTGATGAGATACGTGATCATCTTATTTGTGAGGGGATTTGCAAGAGTTATACAACATGGATATGCCATGGTGAATCGTTAGACAGTAGCCGAGGGTGTCGGATAGAGAGGAAGTTGATGACGTGGAAATGGACGATGGACTAGAGGACATGATCCGTGATGTTGGGCAAGAGTCTTTTCGGTGCGCACATGTGTATGATACTTTGTGCGGTGATGCGCAAGTGGCTTTATATCCTGGGGCACACTAATTTCACACCGGTTGTCGGTGTTAAGATTGTTCAATGTGAAGGCGAGAAATGGGTGGAGCGATAAAAGCTTTACCGAATTGCTTGAGTTGTTGAAAGAAATGCTTCCGAAGGCAACACATTGCCATCTCGAAACTATGAGGCGAAGAAGATATTGTGTCCGATGGGTATGGAGTATAAGAAAATACACGCTTGCCTCAATGATTGCATATTGTACAGGAAAGAGTTTGAAGAGATGCACGAGTGCCCCGGGTGTGGGGTATCACGCTACAAAGTGAAGGATGGTGATTCTAGTTGTGATGTGGTCACCAAAGGTCCTCCTGCGAAGGTGTTATGGTATCTTCCCGTGATTCCGCGGTTCAAGCGATTGTTTGCTAATGTAAATGACGCAAAGAACATTAGATGGCATGCGAGATGAGAGGAAGTGTGATGGACAGCTTCGCCATCCGGCCGATTCTTTGCAATGGAAGAGAATTGATAGTTTGTTTCCGGGATTTCGGCAATGAGCCCAGAAACCTCGGACTTGGACTTGCTACCGATGGAATGAATCCATATGGAAACTTAAGTAGTATTCATAGTTCATGGCCTGTTCTCCTTGTAATTTACAACCTGTCTCCTTGGTTGTGCATGAAGCGCAAATACATTATGTTAAGTATGATGATTTCGGGTCCTAAACAGCCAGGAAATGATATTGATGTTTATCTGAGTCCCTTGATTGAAGACTTGAGAATGATGTGGGATGAAGGCGTTGATGTGATCGACGGGTATTGCCGTGAGACATTCAGATTGCGTGCCATGTTATTTTGCACCATCAATGACTTTCCAGCATACGGGAACCTGTGTGGGTATAGTGTTAAGGGGCATAAAGCATGTCCAATATGTGAAGAAGGCACATGTTACCATCAACTGCAACATGGAAGGAAGACAGTCTACCTTGGGCATCGGAGATTTCTCCGACGTAATCATCCTTATCGTAGATTGAGGAAAGCTTTCAATGGACTTCCGGATGATCATCTGAGGGTGTCTGTTGAGATTATTCGAGATGCTGATGCTCGAGTCCCTGTGCCCACTGAGGAGGTTCAAACAGTGGGTCAGGCCCCCGGTAACTTCATCCTCTGGCCAAGAAGACTGGTCAGCTTTCTTGTTGCATCTGAGGTATTCGGTTAGTTGTGTTTTTCTATATTCATAGTTGAAATATATTTATTATTGTTTAAAGATAATGCTTTATTTGTATTTGTTATAGGATGTTGGAAATGATATAGTGCCTAAAAGGTCGGATCTAGGAAGACCAGAGATGTCTGCTCCTGTCAAGGTATTCATTTGACCATTTAGTTAATAACGAATTAAATAACTTAATTATCCGTGATTACTAATATATATCTATGTTGTTTAGGGGATCGACAAAGGGGCACCTGGCCATGGTGATGTTTTCAAAGATCTTGTTATACAGGTTGTCACCATGGAGGATGATGCAGCCTTGGTAACGCTGGAACATGATGCCACCGTGAATCGTATATACCAAAGAAAGAACTTATGGAGATGGCACTCAATAAAGAAATGGCCAGTTCTGCACACATATCGTTTTGGTGCACGTAAGTACATTTTATTTATAAGTTAAGTACGTAATTAATTTTTAAATACAATGATAATTAACATGTTTTTCCAATATATTAGGTATCTGCAACGTATGTTAGTCGATCGGGGGTAACCTCGCCCTTTATGGGTTCATTGACCCCATGTTCATTCAGGGGTGATGTTCTCGTAGCATCGGAAGACCCTGGTCACTACCATACGTGATATACTTGCCCGAGACGATCATCAATTCTATCTTGCGCCTTATCTCAATAAGTAAGTACCGGTTATTTAAGTATAACTATATATGACTTAGTCACTAACTGTTCCGCAAATTTACAGCCTGGCATTGGCAATCATGCTCTTGTACCCAAGAATGAACGTCGTGGTCTTCTTCCGCTCATTGGGAAATAAGCCTGGCGAATGAACTCAAGACGATCATCGAAACGTAAGCGTTAAAATACTTTATAATCAGTAATGCAGTTGTTTTAATTATCTGAAATCTATTATATATACTTTAATTAATATTTTTGTCATGATAGGTCTATTAATGCATCCCACATGCAGCGTGGTGAAAGGCGTACTCGGGCTATCAGATGGATTATTCCCAGCGTAAGATATTTATTAGTTCAAATGCATCAAATGTAGTGGGTACAATAATTGATTTCTATTTTATTTAATTCCTCATATTCTAATTGGGTTTCATTTGTACGTAGTCACGTATACAACGTGGGTCATGGGAATGTGGCTACTATGTGATGCAGTGGATGTTGGAAATTATCTCGTCCGGGATCACTGAAAGATGGAGTGAGGTAAATGTTAATTGACACAATTAGAAGTAATAGTATAGATTCGTTATATGTTTTATGTTAGTTTATTACTTAAAAGATATAATCTTTTGTCCAATTAAACTTTCAGATATTCAACAAAACAACTACATTGTCTCCATCTGACATCAACATCATAAAGAGGCGTTGGGCAACTTTCTTTCTTGAAGTGTACCACCCATAGTTTGTATATATGTAGTTAGTTTAAAAACTTATCATATACTAGCTATAGTGTACCTTTGACTGATGATATGTATTAGCTATAGTTTAAAAACTTATCATATTGAATGAAGTATGTTTTGCTTTTGAATGATTGTGTCAAAACTGGTTTGGTGTTCTGTTGTTGTTTCTTGTTTGATCGAGTACTTCGCTGGTTTGTTTATTGATCTGCAACCTTGTGTCTCTCTCATTGGCATAAAATGATTCTTAATAATGTTTGATTCACTAAGGTAGTTCTCATGCTTCTTTCTTTGGCTGGAAATTTTGAGATTATACATTAAATTGAACAGATTTTTAGCACTTCAATTCGAGTATGGAGGAGCTGAGTCACTCTTGGTCATTCCTTTCATTTATACCTCTTCTTTTATGCAATCATTTAGTTCTACCAACTGAAATGCTTTTTGTTGTAAGAGCTAATCAGCGGTTTTGTTAATGCCCAGATGATGAGTGTAGAAGGGGGGTTTGAAAAAAATTTGTATAGACTTGTAATTTGGAAAATTTTGTACAGACTTGTAATTGTTTACTGCACATGGAGCTTGAAGCATTTGATACATTTTTTAACCAATATTTTTTAGTGAAACAGGGGAAAGGAATGATTGAAATGTAAATAACAGATTAAACCGATGTGTATATTTAACTTTCTACATCGGTTTTCCATAAAACCGATGTGTAAATTTAACTTTACACATCGGTTCTTTAAAAAACCGATGTAGAAAGTCAAATTTACACATCGGTTTAAAGAAAAACCGATGTAGAAAGTTAAATTTATAACTGCTTATTAATTGCTAATTTAATTTTCCACATCGGTTAATATAAAACCGATGTTTAAAATATACTTTACACATCGGTTTTATAACCGATGTGTAAAGTGGCAATAAACCACATCGGTCGTTTCCACATCAGTTTCAAAACCGATGTGGAAAGCCAAAAATAACCGACGTGGAATCCCTTTTCTGCACTAGTGCTGGTTGTTGCTTGCCGCCGCTGGTCTCTTTACAATCTCAGGTGTTAAGGAAGCCTCTTTGTCTGTTTTGGCTCGAATGGGTCGTCCTCAATGCACATATTGCAAGCGAATGGGCCACACTCATAATACTTGTTACTCTCTTCATGGGTTTCCTCAAAAAATCGAGTCAATCTTTGAAATGTTCAAGAAAAAATTTACAAGCCGAGTACCGAGAGTATCTTCAATTGAAAGCTGCCCATCAATCTCATGGGTCTCACCCCATCGGTGTTCATGACTCCACAGCCTTCATATCTCAATCCGGTAATAATCAAAATCTTTGGATAATTGATTCGGTGCCTCTCGATCATATTCTTTGTAATCGTTCTTTATTCTCCTCCATATCTTCTCCTAAATTTCCTCACTTCATTACTCTTGTGGATGGTTCTAAGGTCGGCGCCAAAGGAATTGGTCATGTTTCATCACTCCTTCTATAACTTTAAAATCTGTTTTGTTTATACCGATTGCCCTTTTAATTTGATCTCCCTTAGTCAACTTACTCGCTCTCTAAACTGCTCAGTAACTTTTGATGCTGGTTCTTTTACTATACAGGAACGTGGTACGGGTCGGATGATTGGCGTATGACATGAATCACATGGTCTTTATTACCTCCAATCAGCTCCTTATGTAAGTTGTACTGCAGCCGAGTCTCCAAATCTTCTTCATGAACGATTGGGCCATCCAAGTTTGTCAAAATTGAAGCAAATGGTTCTGAATCTTGCAAAAATGTCATCATTGAACTGTGAGTCGTGTCAACTAGGCAAGCATGTTCGCTCTTCCTTTCCCAGCAAAGTTGAAAGCCGAGTTGATTCTCCCTTATCAGTTATCCATTCAGATATCTGGGGACCGAGTCGTGTGTCTTCTAATGGTTTCCGATATTTCGTTACCTTTATTGATGAGTTCTCTCTGTGCACTTGGGTTTTCTTAATGAAAGAACGATCTGAACTTTTGTCTATTCTCACCACTTTCGTTAATGAGGTCAAAACCCAATTTGGTAAAACTATCAAAATCCTTAGAAGTGATAATGCAAAGGAATACTTTTCTTCTGCTCTTTCTTCCTTTTTGTCATCACAGGGCGTTCTCCATCAATCCAGTTGTCCTCATACCCCTCAACAGAATGGCATAGCTGAAAGGAAGAATAGACATCTTGTTGAAACTGCTCGGACCTTGTTACTCCATGCGAATGTACCTGTCCGACATTGGGGTGATGCAGTTTTGACAAAGATGTTATTTAATTAATCGGATGCCTTCATCCTCTCTTGATCATAAAATACCACATTCCGTTTTATTCCCTAAAGAGCCACTATTTCATGTCGCTCCACGGATATTTGGATGCACTTGTTTTATTCATGACTTGTCTCCGGTCTTGATAAGCTTGCTGCACGAGCCATCAAATATGTCTTTTTTGGATATTCCAGGTTACAGAAGGGTTACAAGTGTTACTCCCCTGTGCAGAATCGTTATTTCATGTGTGCAGATGTAACGTTCTTCGAAGAAAAGTTTTACTTCTCACCATCCATAGTTGAGTCTCAGACTATTCAATAAGTCTTTTCGATTCCGTATCTTGGTCCATCACCTTCTCCTTTGTCGGAATCAGTTTCGACTACAGAAATTCCTAATGATCCCCCACTCGAGCAATCTCAAAGTCACCCATCATATATCATCGTCATCCACGAGTTCTTAATACAGAATTGGAAGGCACTGAAAGACCAGCTGGATCATGTCCTAATCCAACAGATGACCCTACTATGCACCTACCTGAAGGAAACCTTGACTTGCCCATTGCTCTTAGGAAAGGTACTCGGTCTACTCAAAATCCTCATCCTATTTATAACTTCTTAAGTTACCATCGTGTCTCTCCTTATTATTCTTTTGTGTCATCTATATCTTCCGTTTCCATTCCTAAAAATGTTTGTGAGGCACTTGATCATCCAAGATGGCGACAAGCCATGATTGATGAAATGCAGGCTTTGGAGCATAATGGTACTTGGGACTTCCTCTTCCTCCGGGAAAGAAAACCGTTGGCTGTCGATGGGTATATGCTATTAAAGTTGGGGCCAATGGACAGATTGATCGGCTCAAAGCCCGGCTTGTAGCCAAAGGTTACTCTCAGATTTATGGACTTGATTATGGAGATACTTTGTCCCCTGTGGCCAAAATCACTTATGTTCGAATATTTCTTGCCATGACTGCCATCTGTCGTTGGCCATTATATCAGTTGGATATTAAAAATGCGTTTCTTCATTGAGAATTAGAAGAGGAGATTTATATGGAGCAACCTCCTGGATTTGTTGCTCAGGGGGAGTCCGGATTGGTTTGCAGGCTACGACGATCTCTCTATGGGCTGAAACAGTCTCCACGAGCTTGGTTTGGAAAATTCAGTTTAGTTATTCAAGCTTTTGGAATGAAACGTAGTGAAGCAGATCATTCAGTATTTTATTGCTATACCTCTCTAAATAGATGCGTTTACTTGGTGGTCTAGGTAGATGATATAGTCATCACAGGAAATGATCAGGAGAAAATTTCTCAGCTGAAGGAACATTTATGTAGCCATTTTCAGACCAAGGACTTGGGGAAATTGAAATATTTTCTTGGAATTGAAGTTGCTCAGTCAAAGAATGTGATTATCATATCACAGAGGAAGTATGCATTAGACATACTTAAAGAAACTGGTATGTTAGATTGTCGACCAGTTGATAGTCCCATGGATCCGAATCAAAAATTGCTACCCAACCAGGGGGAGCCTTATTCTGATCTTGAAAGGTATCGGAGATTGGTTGGGAAGCTCATCTATCTCACTATTACAAGGCCAGATATTTCCTTTGCAGTGGGAGTGGTGAGTCAATTCATGCAGTCTCCTCATAATGATCACTAGGTTGCAGTAAATCGAATTCTGAGATACATTAAAAAGACTCCAACACAAGGACTACTTTATGAAGACAAAGGAAGCACTCAAATATTTGGATTTTGCGATGCAGATTGGGCAGGATCACCCATTGATAGGCGTTCCACTTCAGGGTATTGTGTGTCTATTGGAGGAAATCTTGTCTCGTGGAAGAATAAGAAACAAAATGTTGTTTCAAGGTCTAGCGCAGAGGCTGAATATAGAGCTATGGCTGTAGCCACGTGTGAGCTCATTTGGATTAAACAACTTCTTGAAGAATTAAAGTTTGGAGATACTTAACAAATGAAGTTATGTTGCGATAACCAGGTTGCTCTCCATATAGCTTTCAATCCTGTATTCCATGAGAGAACTAAACATATTGAGATCGATTGTCATTTTATCCGAGACAAAGTCATTTCTAAAGAAGTCGACACTGAATCTGTTAGCTCTAATGATCAACTGGCAGACGTCTTTACAAAATCTCTAAGAGGACCGAGAATTCAGAATATTTGTTCCAAGCTTGGAGCATTTTATTTGTATGCTCCAGCTTGAGGGGGAGTGTTAGAATTAGCTGGACGGTGTGGACAATGTGGGCGGTGCGGACGGTGCGGACGGTGTGGACGGTGCAGACGGTGTTCCTAAGATTTAGCTTATCATTCATTTCCTTGTAAATTGTAAATTGTATTTACTATTGAGTGTGTATATATATATATATATATATATATATATATATATATATACATAAAAGTATGATGAATAAAATAACTCAAGCATTTCACAAATCCCTTAGTCTAAAATTACTTTCAGGTCTTTCAACAAATGATGCAAACCAAGAATGATTCCAATTTAAGGCCAAATTAGTTTTGATGAAAACTTTATTTTCATTTGTGATGAACCCGTATTCTTGTTTGGGCTGTATCTTGAGCTACAAATCTACGATTGATACGTTCTTTGGTGCGTTGGAAAGCTGAGGAAATTATCTACAAATCGTATTTCAAGTCTCTTGACCAGATTCGGCTTATATCATTATGAAAATGGTGACAACTTTAATTGAAGCAAGCCCAAATTCAAGTCTTGATGGAGTGGAGCCCAAATTGGTCACTTTTCTCATCCAACTTGAAGACCCATGATGGCTTGGAAGCCCACTTCTCTAAAGTAGTATTTTCTAGTTTATTTTAATTTCAATAAAAGTGTAATAAATTTTGGACGGTGCACATGTTAATTATGCTTGTGTGGACGGTGCACATGTTAATTATGCTTGTGTGGATGATGCACATGTTAATTGGGAGGGCAACCTTTGGCTTGCATGCCTAGGAAACTCCTTTTTAGTCATGAACCACTTTTATTATCCACTTAGTTTTCATTAGTTGTTTTAATTAGTCACTTAGTGGATTAATTATTGTTTTATGAGGAATTAGTCACATTAAGATGACAATTTTGTAAGCATATTCTATGCACCCCATTTTCCTATATGTATGCATCTAGAACATGAATAAAAAAAAACTTTGATGTTCAATTTGGTTTTTACCAATTGTGAGAGTGTTCTCTCTTGGGTTCTTCATTGAACCACCCTTGTTCTTATCAAGAATCCAAGATTCTTGTGACGAACCTCACATTGGCTTATCAAATCCACTTGAATTTGTGGCGCCTACCTCCCATTTCTCATCTTATCCAATTTTGTATTTCATCTTCTTCTATAATTTTTGTTGTCACTCAATGATATGATCTAAAAAAGGATCAACTTTGCGTGGAATTTAAATCTGAAGAGGGTTATTTTCGAAGTTGATTCATCTGTTGTGCTTTTGATTTCCATGGAGCTCATCAGAAACCCCTCCTGGGATATCTCCATCCAGGTTGTTCCAAGAGACGCGAATAGGTGTGTGGATCTCCTTGCTTCTTCAGGGCATCGAGCTGGTTCTGGATGTGCCGTTTCCGCTGCTTGAGCTACTCCCAGATGACGACGATATTAAGGATAGTAATGTAATAGGGTAGTTTGTCTTTTCTTTCCTTTCTTATCAAAAAAAAAAAAAGAGAGGGAGATTTTAAAGATGTTGATTTGTCAAGATATTATTGGATGTCTATATAAAAATTATTCATATTAACCGTGCATAAAAATAAAACTTGTAATGTTTTTTAAAAATTATTTTTGCTAGTTATACAATGAAAATCATTCGGAGCAACTACGTTTAATTCAATTTAGCTTGGTCTAATTACGAAAACAGTTATAACCAAGGTTTTGAAAACCGGACCAGCCGGTCCGACCGGTTTAACCGGGAACCAGGACTATGGCCGATCCGGTCAGCAGGGAAAACCATCCCTGTGGTAAACCGGTGCAAAAACCGGAAAACCGGTTCAAAACCGGTCATAACTGGTAGTGAACCGGCCTAAACCGGTTTCCTAAAAAAAATTAGTATAAAAGGATTTGGGTCATCTTAGCAAAAACCCAATTCTTTTGTTTTTGGGTTTTTGATCAAACTGGGTTCCTTTTAGAAACTATTTACCAGTTTAGAGTTCTTTTGAAACTATTTACCAATGGGGGGTTGTTTTGGACATGTGGCATATTTTATTATTTTTCACTTTGATGGGTCGAAGGCGTCAGTCAGACTGGCGCCTACCACTTTTTAAAAAAAAAAATTAAAAGAGAGGCGCCATCTACAGTGGCGCCTCCCCCTGCAGTGCGCCACATGCGCACTGCAGGGGGCGCCCCCCCACCCCCACCAAAAATTGGACTCCTGCAATTTTAAAGGAACAACGCTACAACTTTAAAGGAACAACGCTACAAAAAAAATTATATTATAAGTGTAGGGAGTAACGATGACATTAATGATAAAGTATCTATTTAAAACAACAAGAGGCAATAAAAAAAATCCGTAAAAGAATAATGAGTAGCAAATAATAGCACAGGAGCCATAAAAAAATAACAGCAATAACAATTTACACCAATAAATATTCATCAATTATTATAGTAGTAAAAAAAAATTTATTTGGATCAGACTTTCCTCGGGCATCTACTGATCAAAATTCAGAGTGTGATACAATATTTTATCAATACACAAGTCTGATTCTTATTTGGAATTTTTAATTCGAATTCATTTAAATTTAAATATAATTTGCTACTATCATTTTATAATTATCGAATTATACTTTCATTCAATTTATTTGCAAAATTAATTCACATACTTGGATGGTACAAATGCCAGAAAACTATACTACTAGTAACTCACAACCATGCTTATGAGGATACCCTAACCAATGACCAAAAACAAAACGCCCTCCAAAATAATAAGTTCATAAAGATAAGACATTTAATGCCTAATATTGAATTGTTAAATGAACTTAAAAAAAAAAAAAAAAAGGAAAGAACTAACCACAAAACTTGCATAGTTTACTTTCCAAAACACTACCTGAGATGAATATTCCTTGATATTTTGGTAATTACACATCTAAAAGCAATTTTGATCCAAATTATCCAAACAATAAGAATTGATAAAAATCACTTTTCACATGAATGCATCCAAACATAAATCACTTCACTTCCAACTCGCTTCTATCCAAAATCAATTATTCAAAATCAATTTCATTCAAAATCACGTTTGTCAAACGTTCATCCAAACACACATAATAATATCGTGACGGCATCGCATAAAAGACCAATGGTATCATCATTTCTTGCCCCTTTATATTTTTGTATAGTGTCAACAAGGTAAGCAAAATCGAGGGCTCCTTGTTTATTTTTTATCTAGTGTCTAATCCTGACAAAACACCCTATCCACCTAATTGAAGCTAGATACAAAATAAATAAATACTAAATAAATAAAACAAAAGCCAGGGAATTTGGTGTGGTAATCATTAAGCTATCATCCATAGTCAGATCAGGACACCTTGTCAGATGGTAATATTATCAGACTCGAGTAATTTGGTTGCCATTGCAAAGTGTTTTGCTAGTTAAAATGTATCAAATGTCATGCATTCAAATTCAAATATCATTCACTGTTTATTACCTTTTGAATGCAAGGCTAATCTTTGCTTGGACATTTGATCACATGTGCTTTCAATGAGATTCAAACAGTGAAAACTGAAAAGACAATGATGCAGGTATTACAAGGATCCCCATGTTAGGGGAATGAACAATGCAGTTCCTATTTAAAACAATTGATGCTTAAATTGTGACAATATTACACATTACCATAGCAACAGGAAGAGTTGAGATTAGTGGAAAAGAAAAATGACATTCTTGTTATTTTATGTGTGAAGAGAAAGCAAGCTTGCTTGCTATAAATGAGGATGAAACAAATGGATCAAGGTTGTTTACACTAAGGAAAGTAACAGGAAAATATTGACAGTATATATTATTGAGGTATTCATTCCAAATCTATTATCCCAAAATTCGAGAAAAGGATCTTTACTTGATCAACAAAGTCTGAGCCTGTTGCATACTCGGTCAGCATCCCAACAGCAAAACCAAACATTGCCCATCTGTAGAAACAGAATTCTAGATTTAAAAGTCAAATAAATATGCAGAACTTGCACAAATATGCAGATGTTCCATAGGAGTAAAGGTATCATTTCAAAAAGAATATGAACTATTAGAAACACACAAGTAGGCAAGTAGCTGAAAAGATGCCTCTTTGAGATGAGTTTAGGCTTGGGAATATTAGGTAATCAAAAGCTGTACTGCCACTGAAGGAGTAAAAAATACTGCGAATTTGATTTCTTTTTTCACTTAATTTTAATCTGAACTTCTTAGATTTCAACTAACAATCACAGAAAGAAGTCGAGCTTGAGCTTTTACATGTTCGGCTCATTAAATTATAGCCATCTCTCTCTCTCTCTTTCTCTCGCACGCACACATATACACACATGAGCATATGATGGATCTAAAAGGGTTTTTTAATACGAAGTAATAGCATAACCACATTTCTTTTATAGAAAAAAATTCATCAAGGAGGAAGAGGATTACAAGATAGGACAATGTAGATAAGATATCTTCCAGAAAAAGAGTTACACTTAGAAAAACAGCCAAAGTGCTCCAAATGAGGTATGTTGTTTTCTCTACTTGTGAGGTAAGCGAGGTGATTTGCTTGTCAAATGAGTATGGACACAAGTTACAATTCCAAAATTGCAGCATCTGAATATGTAAATAAAGTTTTGTTTGGTAGTGATCTTTCTCTAATTAAGAAAGAGTGGAGCTTTTGTTGAAAAATTCATTTATGTCCTGAACCTTGACTAGTTGTTCCTCAAAGACTAACTAAAAAGGGCAAGTTTTTCTAACAAGTTTGTAGCTCAATTGGCACAAATGGAACCTTCAAGATGGGTCGAATGTTGATGTTGGAGGCTCACAAACTATCTTTCCCCTCCTCTACCCAAGTACTTGATCAACAAGGGTAAGTTTTGCATGCATTCACACAAGGAAACGGATAAAAAGAATTACACATTCATGTAGTTCATAATTTCAGCATCTGTATGGACCCAAATCAAAATAATTCCTAATTTTTAATTTGCATTACAATGTAGTCCTCCATTGGTAGGACTAGTTTGTTCTCAAAGTATTGAAAGGTTGCAATGATTTACCTTTTCTTATTTACTAGTTTGTTATTTAATTACGCTAATGGTTATATGAGAAGAGCATAGTTGAACAAAGTCAACAATTTGAAGATAAATTTGAACAAAATTAAGTTTAACATCACAATAGAAGATTGATAAAGTGTTCATGAATAAACTTCATAAAACTTTTTTTCCCAATTAACGGAAGGAATAGCAACAAAAGGCGACAAGAACTCCAAAATTAAGTGAATTCTTCTCATAATCATATAGTTTTCTTTTTTTTTTTCCATCTCATCCATCATAACTACAGAATTATGAATCACATTGAAGGCTGCTATTGCTTTGGATTGTTTCTTACATTGAAGTGGGAATGGACATATATATAATGAATAGGGAAGTATTATCCCTTGAAATTTGCTACCCTAATACCTAACCGAGACATCACCCTATCATTGAATCAAATTGTAGCTCCCAATTAACAAGTTCTACCAGCATAAAGAAAATGCAATTAACATGGACCTACATAAAGCTCCAACTTTAATGAATCCCAGTAGAAAAAAGCTATACCTTCCATTGTTAATCTCATTTTTGCCAATGAAGCCAAACAAAGGACCCTGCTCTGCTTGTTCAAGCTTCTTCTGTCTGAAGTATTCCTGCAGCTCCTTAGCCTTTTGCCTCTGAAACTCTAATGTAACACCATTCTTATCATCCCCAACAACAGTAGCTGCCTTCTGTGGAGGTGGCACTGGTGGTGGAGGCTGAGAAGGAGTTGTAGGCTTTAGGGGCTGAGGGACACTAGATGATTCTCTCACAGGTCTTCTCAGAGGGCCTTCAGTCTGAGAGTTCCTTATAGTAGTAGTAACAGCAGCATAAGGCTTGGAAGAAGAGAATCTAAAAGAATATGATGCTGTTGATGAAGATGTGCATGATGATGAAGAGGAGGAGGAACAAGTTGGGATTTTGAGACATGGGAATGAAGATGTCACAGACATTTTCTTTACCTGATGATACCCACACAATCCTCAGATTTTCATTATTTTGTTTTTTCTTTTTCTTTTTCTGCTTTCAGGCTTTTGTTTGGACCTGTAGATGTAAACATGTCTTATCAAAATCAAAGAGTAGGTGTGTGGACAATGTATGGCCAAGTTTCAACTAAAAGGTGGCTACAGTTCAGTGGAGATATATACCAAGTGCTTCTTTAACTTGCACCACAAATTTCGTGTACCTCATGAGAGAGCAAACTCACATTTTTTAATTTCTTTTATTGTATTCTCAGCATTTTATTGAAATAGAAAAGAGTAAATTTTCTACCTAAAAATTCAGATTTTCTTTTACCAACACACAACTCCACTTCAGACATATTTTAGTCAATTAATTTATTTTGAAAATTTTGAAAAAATCACCTCTTCACTCCCACAGTCCCACATTGTAACCAGTGGGATTCTCAATTCCTCCACCATTCTTGTACAAGAACAAAGTGTGTGTTTGATTTGGTGGTGAAGACCCTTCAAAGTGTTTCTCCAATGGTCAAATGTAATTTGACTGAAAAAAATGATGTTTGGCTTCCAAGGTTGTAAATTGCTTCTAGCCCCAAAATCACTTTCAACCCAAAGCAAGAATTTGTAGCTTCTGGCCCCAAACGTGATTTCTAACCTTAAATTACACTAAGTTTTATATCAAACTTACTTTTAAAATAAAAACATACAAACATAAATCACTTCACTTCAAACTCAATTTTATTAAAATCAATTCTACAAAATCAATTCTATCCAAAATCACATTTGTCAGACGCTCATCCAAACACACACAAAATCGTTACAGACTTGTAACTCATCCAGTCTGATTATTACACGTTAATCCACGATATTCATTTAACTAAAATCACTTTCAACAGTGAAATATCTAAACAAATCATTATTATAAACCGACTTTTATAATCAAAATCAAATTCATCAAAACTCAAATTTTGCAAATAGATTCCCAAACACACTTTGCAATAACATGTGCTTTTCTCTATACTTTCAACAGATAAACCTCAAACAAATCCTAGTCTGCTAATGGAATATGTTGAAACCTGTCTCGAATACAGAAGCTTGGATCGCTCTAAAATATGGCAAAGCAGTAAAGTTTGTTACCAAGCTACCACCAAAAGTTCACTTCCCAATCATGACGACACGGATTCTTCGCAAAATCTTATATTTGTATTACCTTTCTTCTAGAAACCGCCAGAGCAAAGAACTAAAACTTTGTTGATCCGTATAAAAATAACATAAAAGTAGCATACAAATGAAGAATCAAAGTCAAAGAATTCACACATGACAAGAATTATACAACAAATTGATGAGGAGCAGAGGAGCAAAATTTAAAGCCGCAGGCAAGCTACTGCAGACACAAATAATCACTCAGGCAAAATGATGGTGTATAAATCTCCACAGGACTGAAAAATCTTTTGCTCCCTTTGCCTCATGCCGAGTGATGGATTGTGTCATCGGTGAATGACCTGATGAATGATCCTATCATCTTAATGAAACTCCAATTTACATAATCGCACAGGAACAAGCTCTGTCATTTCCATTATCAAATTCATCATCTGATCCATCGACTTCACTGCAGTTGAATGACAAATTCCATCTTATAAAATCAATTACACGTAGGTAATAAAACACAAAAATGAAGAAAATAAAGGAATATGACAAGTAAAACGATTATAAACTTTAATCACAACCAGCTCATATATAATAAAAGGTCTTAAAAAAATCCATCAAATTGATAGTTGTGAAACTAGTAGGCTGTAGGCTACAGGATAAGACAAAAATTATCGTACGCAGGCAAATAGTAGATGGGCGTGTACTAACTGCCTTCATCACCAAACAATAAATACCAAGTGGCACACACAATTCACTAATTGCCTTCATTAACGATCTCAACGCACTAACAGCAGCATGGCCTCATTAATGATGTTTAATAAAAATATAAATAAGGATAGTGCATGAAAATGATGAAAATGAAATAGAGATATAGTCTCAAGGTTTCCCATTACAATATACTGTCTACTTTGTAAGACTCAATGACTTAGAGATTTTGATATATGACAAATACAATTTAATGTGTGTGCAAGTGTTTTAGTGTCAAATTGCAAAGACAGTATCAAGCATAGATCAACAAGTTCATTAAGCAAATTCAAGAAAAATATTCAAGGAAGAACCTGAAGGAATCAAGGAACTGCATGTAGAAATCAAAAGAACAAAGTCAAAGATCAAAGGATCATCAAGACCAAGCTTAAAGGAGAATTTTAGATTTAAGTCTTAGAAGAAAATCAAATTTCATAACCTGCATTAAAAGGAATAAGAATTGAATGGATGTACTGATGGATTAACCAAGTTCAAGATTTTGAGAAACTATCAGAACTATCAGTATGAAATTGGTTAATACAGCCATGTACTCAACCCCTGTTCAAGAACCAGAATCAAGAAAACAGATTTTGTTATCAGATCCAAATATGTTTTAATTGATCCCAACAACTATAACTTGTTTCCTATATATGGAGGGATCAAATGAACACTTTTAACATATCAGAAATTTTACGAAATCAATTTGAGAAATCAATTGTGAAAATCATTCATCATCTTTCTTGAGCTTATTGTGAAAAGAGTGTTTCATTCTCACAAGTGCTTCAATTTGTATATCTGACTATTGAGAGTTTTGGAATCAATCTTTTCGTTTTATTTGATTGTAAAGAGAGAGGGAGTCTCTCCGTGTGATTAGGGTGAGGTATCCCTAAGGAAGAACATTGAGGCTCCTCACAAGAGTGTGGTATCTCGAGGTGGAGTGCTCTGTGGTGTAAAGGTTTTTCAAGCTACCTGGCTAAAGCTTGTTGAGTTAGTGTGTGAATACCCACAGGTGGAGTGGGGACTGGATGTAAGTCACAGTGGTGGTGGCTGAACCAGTATAAAACTGATTGTGTGGTATCTCTAAACTCAAACTCTTTAATTTCTGTCTTGCGCATATAACTGTGATCTTGATGTTCTAAGTTTTTAATTGATATCAGTTCTTGATCTGTTTAATATGAATTAAAACCAGAGTATTACTACAATCAATCTTGAGTTATTAATTGTTCAAAACTGAGTAGATTAAGACCGTTCTTGATCACTGAAACTGATATATTGTAACTTTAGTTCTTGACTGATTAAGGCCTGTATCTAATACCTGTACGACCCTGAACTGATTTATCTTTCTGAATTAATCTTTCTTATCATCATCACCTTCTATTCAATATTTCATAAAAAACCCTTCACTGTTTTTATAAAATATCCTGAGGCAACTCTGATTTGAAAAGTAAAGTTTTTTAAAAGCTTTTTGAAAGCTCAATTCACCCCTCTTGAGTCTTTGAAGCCAAAACAACATACTTATGATATTTGGAGGGGGGAAACTAATTAATTTTTTAGTCCTATAGTTTCATTCAAATTTAATCAAGTCTTAGTCCTTACACTTCATTTTTTCTGTAATTGGGTTCCTATAATTTTATTCCCTTTTTAATTCGATCCCTGCTGTAATTAGGAGGTATAACTGTCAAAAATGGCAGATGTAGCAGATGGAACGTCCATGTGTCCACACTTGCCAACTCTTTCCACGTCAACACACGTGACAAGATAATTTTTTTCACCATTCATTAACTAAATCTGCTCAGCTCCAACAGCCAAAATTGTTCCTCTGCAAAGTCCCTTCATATCACAGAACCGCCCTCTCCAACCATTCCTCATAGGAACAGCTTTTATTGTGAATTCAGATCACTACCCAACATATCTATCTACAAATCATCTCCTACAACTATTTCACAGGGCCATCAGAACAAGTCAGCCAAGGTAACCACCATAGCTGTGTTCTTTGCCATATCCTGTCACTATCTTCACAATGACCACAAGGGCCAGAACAGATGCATTATATTAGACCATTCGTCACTAAAGAGGCTTAGACTTCCAAAAGTCTACCACCTCTCCAGATTGCTGAACTGAAACCAATGAGACAAAAGATGACGAGAACAAAAAGGAAGGCCTTCCCTCAGAAGAATAAGAGGAATTGCAACCTACTAAGCCCATAATGGTGATGAAGGCAATTAGTATATGGGTGTAACACAGGCAATTGCATTACAAATATTGACAGGACTATTTTCTGGGTTGTGGACACACTCCATGAACAGATTGTCAACAACAATGGTGTTGAAGGCAGCAATTAGCACTGAAGCAATTGCATTTTACCTTAATATGGCCACATACACACACACACAGTGTAAGAATGATTGAAAATTTAACAAAAGTGTGCTAAAACTGGATTGTTAATTGTCCACAGGTTAATAAGGTCTATGGTTAAAATTATTGTAAAACTGCTAGGGTTATCTAAAATATCAAAGGCATTAAAACAGAGATTTGGAAAATTGAATACATATACTTCAAATTAGAAAAGCTTTCCCACTGTGCTTAACTACTTATCTAAAATATCAAACAGAAGGCATTAACATGATAATGGGTAAAGCATCCTCTTATAAAAGGTCAAAAACAAAAGGCAAAACCAAATCAACATAACAAATCCTTCCAAGCTCCAAACCCACTTCTGATCATATACAGAAACCACATTACAACAGCCATTAACCAAACCATAGAAAAGCAAGTGCAAAAATGCAGCAATTTATCCCCAAATTTTTATCATTTCTCTCCAATTAAAGACACCATAAAACTTTTTTTCTTAAATAAAAAAGGCATTTTGCCATACAAGCACACTTGTTACCCCATCAAATACCCTCTAAAGTAGCTTAAAAAAATCAATTCAAATTTGAAAGACAAAATTAAGTCATTCCAAATGTACCTATAATTCTATTCTAAGAATACAAAGCAGCTAAATAATGCAAGAACATGGCTTTTAGTATCGGATTTAACAAATCACATAACAGGAAAGACCTTTAGAGGCTTCCTGACCTACAATAAATCCTTAGTATACTCCTACTGACTACAACAATCCAAAAATGAGAGATCATTTAACTTTCAAAGCAGCCTTTAATTTTCAAAGAGAATTCACAAAAAGAAATTTAGACATATTTGAGGATTGAGTTAGATTAAGGAAATAGCCAAATAGGATCAATTAATTGCTGCAATGGTCATTCTGTAAATTACCTGATAGAACCTGACCAAACTAAACGTCCAGGTTTATATATCCTTACCATTAGAAATTATCCACTCTATAATTCTAGAAAACTAGAACCCCCTAACTTACTCTATAATTCTAGAAAACTAGAACCCCCTAACTTGAAACTTAACCACATGTTCTGACTTCTTTCTAATCATTTGAGTATGAAAATTGATTTCCCAAGTATTCTATAGGTCATATACTAAAAATAACCTTTTTACAGGTCCTACTTCCAAAACTAAGCTTAGCATATTTTTTTCCGGCTTCTCTTTTCCTTTCTTTTTTTCGATTATCCAGGACGTGCTTGGCAGTGTGAAAATGGAGGCAAGAAAAGTGACTGAAAATGGAGGCAAGAAAAGTGAGAGTCTTTCAACACAATGTATGTTCTAAAACATCCAACATTTTGCACTCCTATCAAGCACAGTACCAGTTTAGCTGATGCAACCAGTTAGACCTAATAGCATTAGAAATTAACAAAACATAGAACTTCTTAGGGCTTGGAGAAGCAATATAAGCACCTTCACTAATCAGAATTCACTTCACACTTCACGTCACAAAAAATGAAAACCAATTTCACTCAACTCAGCCTCAAGCCGAAGTGCTAGATGCGTCTTACATCATTTATCACAACAAATTTCAGAGATATAAATCATTTATAATAAAGAGGGGGAGAGAAAAGTCCAACCAAGCTTATCTGATTCACTCATCAAGTTTAAAAAATAAAGTATCAGGAGGTACTAATGATAAAATCTAACAAATGAGACCTCTAATTTTTGGCAATTGAACAAAGAAAGATATATCTCCTTGGGCTGGAATAACTGATGTGGAAAATAAAAGTCTCAAATACCTGGGCTCAAATTCACGTATTTCAACAAGCTCACTACCACAAGCATCTGTCCACTGCACTTTCCTTCTCTCTGTTTGACCACCCGGAGCATCAATACCCTTTCCACCTGATGCTTCATGTTCATTAGCAGCTTCAACAGGAACTGATTTATTAATTTGTGGCCTTTTTATGCTACTTTTAAGTGCAACCCTTCTATTATCATTACCATCATCTACACGAGCAGAAGGATCCTTTCCGTTGTCAGAAACCAGGGGCCCTGGCGAATCATGCTGTTGGGAAGGGCCCACTTTAAGAGGAGACGGTGCATCAAGCCCTGCGGAAGTGCGACCAAAGCAAACAAAGGAGCCACACCCGCAGGAGAGGCGGTTCTTTGTGGAAGCCAGCTGGAGCTCGGAGTCAGATTCTTGGTTTACCAACTGGTACTGGTTCCACGGCGCAACTCTCATGGGTTTATCCTCACTCCTATGACCTAAGAGGAGAAGGCTCAGGCCCTTACTGTACCCTGAAGCCGAAGAAGAGAAGAATCCTCCTCCTTCTACTGCAAATAACATCAGTTCTGCTCATCGGCGCACCATAAAATGATTTTTATATATGGCTTCCTCCCCTCAGAAGAACCAAAATTACAGCCTTTTCAACCAAAAGTAATCAGAGATCAGAAGACTTTCCATAGTTTCAAAATCTTTCATTTCATATCTTTCATAAATTTTTTAACAATATTTTCCATTCCACTTATTCCTTTCAACCATTTAAAGACAGAATATGCTCATTTGAACAAATTCAATGTTGACGCAAAAACTAAAGCACATCTCACAATGAAAATTCAGATTTGGAAAGCTATAAGAGCTGAGACAAAAACAAAAACACAGGACTAAAGCCACTTTATGACTTGCACAAGCATGAAAATGCGCTCCAAAAACGGGTTATTCTGTTGCATAAAAACTCAAACAGCTAAAAAGGGCCACAAATTAATTGAGTTTTTGTTTTTTGCTGAAATATTAAAATCGTTCGAAACAGTTACACAGAAATAAGTTTTAGATAAGAACATAACTCAATCAATACTCCCTACCATCATAATGTAACCGTCATATAGATTCTATCACCAACCCAATGAACATGCACAAGAAAATACAACAAAAGGAAAAATTATTTCTGTTAAGGACCAGTATATAATTAAATATACCCATAAAAAAAAACAATTCCAGTTGATTCACCCACAAAACAGAAAAATAAATGCAAATTCCATATAGACATCACTATAGAGAAATTTTACAAAAATAGGGACCTCCACTTCAATGCAATCACTCCCAAAGCACATGTTAGCAAGCAATTTTTCACAAACAATCACAGTTTCGTGAAAAAAAAAAACGATAAAAAAATCAAATCACAGTTTCTCGCGAATGCATGAGAAAGGAAATCAGAAACACAAGCATCAACCCCAGAATAAACTGAAATCACACTCAAATGGAGAGTTTTCGCTCACTTCCACACTCAAATCGAAAATAGCAAAGCGAGATTTCAAAGTGTCGGTTTTCCCTCACTTTCTCGGGAAACAAACGGAAAATCTTAGATCGAAGAAGAATAGAGAGCGAGTTTGCAGTACCGAAACAGTGCCGGAAAATCAACGACGGAAGTCACCGGCGCGTGGATCAACGGCGACGGGTAGTAGCATCTGCAGTCGCCACTTGGACGAAAAACTCGGCGAGGAATTGAATCGAACGACGAACAAAAAGGGGGAAACGGTTTAGAATTTTCTTTTCTTCTGGTTCCAATTATTTAAAAGGATGAATGAATGGACGATAGGGATAGTGATGCACATGGCGCATGATAGCGACCTGGCCCCATTTTTCAATGTGCGCAATACCATGCTAGTGTTTTTTTTTTTTTAAATAAAAAAATCTCCTTTCCTTTTTCTTTTTAAACTCACTTTGAGGAAAACAGTACTATGTGAGTAAAATACAAGATTGTATTCATCACTCCAAAACAGAAAGAAAGAAAAGTGCTAAGACCTTTATTGGTAACTGAAGAAAGAGTGGTTTTGTTTGGTTGCTTAAGCTTTTTTTCTTGAGAAATTTTTATGGCAACAGATCTAAAGAAATCTTTTAAATAGTTAAATAAACAGATTGAGGGAATAATAAATAGACTAGTTTGATTATGGTACGTGTTTGGAGAATTCTACGAAAGAGATAGGTAAATAGTAATTACACGTTCTCCTTTTTTTTTTATCTGACTATTAGGGTGGCTGAAGATAAGATGTCGAACTAAAATGGTAGGCATGGTGGAATTGACATTTGAAGTTGTTTTTCCATTCTTCTTTTTGACAACAAAAGAATCGTCTCTTGAAGAAAGATGTCTTCCTTAGTTAGGATAAGTCAATATATGTTTACTAGGGAGAAATTGAATGAATAATGGATACAAAGTAAAGTACGTCGGATAAGTTTGACCTTTTTATGCTTAAATCACACACCAAAGAGTTTGTCAAACTAATTAATCAAACTAGGTTAAAGTAATATTTTGATCCCTATATGTGATACGAATTCTCGATTTAGTTCCTATATATAAAAAATTATTAAAATGATATATATATATATATATATATATATATAAATTTATTAAAATGCTCCCTATACAGCAAAAAATTATCAAATCAGTCCCTAAAATTTTGTACGACAGGAGCTAAATGGAGACTTTTTGTACATATAAGGATCATTTTAATAATTTTTTATATATATGGACCAAATCGAGAATTCGTGTTATATATAAGGATCAAAATATTACTTTAACCATCAAATTAAATACTCTTTTTGACCCAATCGATAAACAAACTTAACAATACTATGTTTATATTTTTATCTTTAACTATATCTTCATATGCATGACTGTGAGATTCACCCTCGAATTGATACGTGGTTAGGTAAAGTGTTCCCTAAACTAGTGACTACATTATTTAAATCTCTAACCTTATAGATAAATTTTGTGGAAGATGTAGTCCACTTTCACTACAACCAATCACTTTTGGGTATTTTTTATAAACAAATTTAACATGTATTATGTTTATTAAGATCACGTCTTAGATGGATTGTGAGAGGCCAAAATAAAATCTAAGTAAAATTATTCAAAATGACATAAGCTTAAATGTAGAAATTACTATTTTACCTAATATAAAAGGTAATTCTTGTAACAATAGGTAAAAGATTACTGCATTACATTTACATTAAAAAATCACTGAAAATGTGATAATTTTTTATCTGAATAAATAATAACTTCATTGTCGCAAAATAAACAAATAATAATAATAATAATTTAAAAATTTCTGATTCATACAAAATAATATTGCATGGTGAGGTATAACTTCCACGCACATTGGTAGATGCAATTACATTGTCATTCATCTTAATAGAGTGATATCTTTGTTGATTGTTGAACAATACACAACCAGCTAAATATTTCTAACTGTATGTTTGGTATCATGTTAATTTGGATGTGACGCAGAAGCTGCTTATAACAGCTTCCACGTTGGATGCTGAAAAAATTACAGGAATGTCATATTGGACGTGATTCGTAAACGCTATTTCAAACATATGCTAAATTGTGTTTAGCTTCTATAAAAGCACAAAGAATAAAAGAGTTAGGGAGTAGGGACTGACAATTTCCTCTTTGAGTACCTTTATAATCAATCCAATATAGTGGCTTCCATTCCAAGCTAGCTAGACATCCATGGCACAATATATCCCTGGACATAAATGGAATATATTCTGAAAAAGCAAAGTTCCAAATTCAGCAGACTAAAATGAAAAGCAAGGGTCCAAATTTGGCACTCTGAAACTAACCTCTAATGTTGTGATCCATAGACTTGGACCTCGTGAAGAGCATCCTCTGCATGATCGAGCACACATGGGAGAGGTTTCATCCCACGAGGAGATCTCACCAGAATTAGTTGCCAATTTGGGCTTGTCTTGTATCCTCACATAAAACGAAATGGAGGGTTAATATACAATTTGTGTGTTTGGATGAGAGTTTGACAAACATGATTTTGGATGGAATTGATTTTGTAGAATTGATTTCAATACAATTGATTTTGAAGTAAAGTGATTTATGTTTGGATGTTTTTACTTTGAAAGCAAGTTTGATGTAAAACTTAGTATAATTTTTCAATCCAAAAGCAGAAGCTACTCTAAACTGCTTCTGATAGAATCAATTCTGGATGCAAAATTGCTTCCACAAACATGTTACCAAACACCTCTTTTTTTTATAAGAATCACGTTTGACAGGTGCAAAAGCACTTCTGATACCTCTAGAAGTGAAACCAAACACACACGATGTACACAACTAATAATTGATTTTAATAAATAAAAACAAATGGTCGTTTTATGTGACAATGGTCGTTTAATATGTAGAATCTTGTAGATTTATAGGAGTGCACTAGTTTATCCTGTTGCATAAACTAATTAAAAGCACGTCAATTTAATTCAAAAAAAAAAACACGTCAATTTGACCAAATATTATAGTATTTATAGCTTGATGACATATCACATAATATTAAATTCGATTCTAAATTCGATTCTAAGGTTAATAATTACCGATAATTTCAATAATCTAGTATTATATATATTTAGGGCTTGTAAAAGAAAGTATTATTTTTAGGGAGGCTATTATCACTTATTATTTATGTTCGTTGTCACTCTTATTTCATTAACTTTTTCTTAAATAACCTTTGATTTGTTTTAATCGATCTAATGGTTCAATTTGGTTCATTTAATGAAAAGTTAATCCAGTAGTGTAGCGGCAATAGTCAACTGTGAAGTAATTACCACTACTTCAAAATTATTAAAAGTCAATTTTTTTTTACATATGGTCTTTTAAAAAAATATAAAATTTTAAACTTGGTTCCCCTAAATAAAGCATTATTTTTATCTGCTCACCTCTATAAAAATCTTCTAACTCAACTTATTCAATAGACACAAAGGAGTGACACTAAATGCGCTCTTACCTTTAAGGTTAACATTATTCAAATCCATTATACTTTATTATATATATTGTCCTTAATTATGTCACATAATAATTAGGATGCTACCAACCAAGCCCAACATATATATATATATATATATATATATATATATATATATATATATAGTTGATAGATAACTGAATTTCTTATTTATGATGTTAAGGGTTCAATTCATGTCATATGTATGAAAAATACTTTCTTAAGAGAGGCAATACATACTTTAATAATCTCTACGACTTAAAAATGATTAGTCTTTGACTATCGATTGAAATACCCTTGGTACACCCAAAAAAAAATTCGGGATGTTGTTTGTTTAACTCAGAAAAAACATCATTAAAAATCGCATAACTAATTTATTTGTGCTGAACTATACATGCAGCGCTGTATAAATAAATACATCAATTTGTCTTGGTTTAGACGTATTCAAAATATAATTAGTTTCTCTTTTATCTATATAAAAGGTTATATAGGATGATTTATTTATTTTTAAACAAAGAGGTTATTTAATTTGTTGTATTGAATTTTTTTTTTCTGTGCTTCAAATTAAGTTTTGGTGAGTTGTATTGAATTTAAACCAGAGGATATCAGTGTGATTTTTAACAGAGTATGATGAATCAACTATAAATTTAACAAATTAAATGTCAAGAATGAGAATGACATTATTATACAATTTGTCCACTTCATTTGGTAAGTGTACAATCCCACTTCACTTGAACTCTACAAAAGCACGTATCTAAATACATAAAGTATAGGCGTGACAAAATTACGTGGACAAAGTTAGATACATGTATATATATGGCTAATAGATTATTTTATTTTATTTTTGCTATACATATAGAAGAACATCATTATATCAGAAACTTTAGGAAAATGGTAGATTGCTCGTTGCTGGTTCAGAAATTCGGTGTCTTATGTACCCAAAAAAAAAAAATCCTTTGTTCTTAATTGTGCCAAACATTTTCGACCATCTGAATAAGCTTTTGCTCTTTGATTATCATAATGGCTCAATTAACTTTGTAAATTGTAATAAGGTCATACTAACAAGTGTCCTTAGGATACTCTTTATGAAATCAAGATAAACAAGTTTTTTTTTAGAAATCCAAATATTTCATTTTTTCAAATATTAAATACATCAATTTCTTATATAATCTTTCTTTTTAAGACACTCGTTAGTAATTTCTATTGTAATACAGCGTGAAATATGAAAGTTCCAACATGAAGTCCCTTTCCGCATTCATACAATGATTGTGTAGGGGCATACTTGAAGCCAACCGTTATTGTATAAATGGTTGCGTGTTCAAAATTAGTTGTGTTCATATCCAAATCAATCCAAAAGAAAATCAAAAATCGATGTAAAAAAATCGAAAACCGAATAAAACTTATGCCTATTAGATTTTTTTGGATCTTGTTTTGTGAAAACCGCTTGGATCGGATCAGATTTTGGATCCCTTTTCTAAAACCGAATCAATCCAAACCAAACCGCATATATAAATTTAATATATGTTTATTCTATTTTTTGCACTATTAATATTTTACTTTTTGACTTTTTTCCTAATAATACTTACTAGTTATATTTGACGTAATTTTTAATTATTTCTAATATTCCAAATATAAATAAAATATGGTTTGATAATAGATGATGAAGATATTTGTGAACACCTAATTTTGTCCGGGTATATTCTCAATTTAATTATTATTATTTTTTTGAAAAAACAAAAATATTTTACTCATTTTTCCTAGCCCATTATATATTTAGCCCAAAGCCCAGTTAAAAAAAAGAAAAGAAAAATAACAAATAAATATATGCTTCCTATCTTTAAAAAAAAAAATTAAAAAAATACAATAAAAAAAGAGAGAGTTCCTCGTTGCAATATAGTGGGACAATGGGTAAAAGACAAAAAAAATTAATTTGTCTCAGAACCAAATGCTAAGTTAAGCTTTGTTAAATTTGCAAAGGATGAGAATTTGAAATCCAAGCATGAAAAGGGAAAATATCATCCTGCTACTCCTTATCTCTTATGCAGCATCAACAAGGTCAATACTGAACAATCAAAGAGCCAAAATAGACTAAATACAAGAAAGGAAAATGGCAGCACAAAGCAAGACATATCAGATACAAAATCAATGAGATTGGAAATGAGAAAAAGACTATCCAATGTAATCAAAACAGAGGATCACTGGGTTTCATTGTTTTTTTGAATCTTGCTATCAATATATAAATGACAACAGAGATGGACCAAGGGGGGCTTCTTCCTTCACCAACACAGAAGACCATCTTCTTTCCTCATCAACCCAAAACAGGACCACTTTCACCATTCATTTTCAATATCTTAGCCTAGCCAACCTCCCTCCATAGCCAAACACCATATCATCTTCATATTCCATAACAAAAATAAATCAAAACAGACCCATTTACAACAATCCCTTCACCATAATCCCTTTCACAATAAAAACCAAGAATAAAAAAAACATAACAAAACTTCATCCCAAGTTCCTCCACCGTGTTCCGGCATCTTCCTCGTCAGTCGTCGTCGTCACCGCGCATGAACCGCACCATCGAGACCCGTAAACCGCCGCCATCCTTCCGAACCAGATCCGCACAAAGCCGCTCAACCCCTTCCCCACTGTGTCACCCGGTCACCATACACAACCAGTTCCGCCACGACCACACCACGCGCCACCCAACTCTACAGCTCTGTCCACTGCCGAGCTCAGCCGTAAGCCACCGTTCAGACCCGCCGCAAGCCGCGCAGAACCGCAGCCATAGAGCTCCCCCGCATTTGCCGCCGCTCGCAATCCCTTCTCCACCGTCGCGCTGCTCGCACTCGTTGTAACACTCGGTTTGTCATTGTTTACTATTTTTATATTAGTAAAATAAACAGAAACGTTTATAATTTTATTTTTAAACCTATAAAATGATTTTGGATAAACCAAGGTCATATTCATACTCTACTTAGAGAGATACGATTCGATTTTGGGTTGAAAATTCAGACGAAAATCGGTCTGCGATTTATTGACAGTAAGATTTTACTGCTCAAATGACCTAATTTTGACTCGTGAACGAAACACTTAAGATTTTTATGAAGTTTCCAACCTCTCAGGATATTTTAAAAATTTTCACTTAAAAAGTGAAATAATATATATTATGCAGGCGTTATACGAAATCGGGTAAACAACAGAGTTGAAAACGGGATTTGCGGGAACCGCTAACAGATAAATAGGATGTCAAATCATGATGAGTCATAACGGGTGAGTCATGGGATGACTCCTCATTGTGATGATTACTTTTTAGGGGAAATGACCATTATGTCCTTATGGTTGATTTTAATTACAAATTAACCTAAAGCAATATTACACCTTTGTCCTTGGATTTTTGTCATATTGACCCTTTTGCCCTTGAAACCCACGGTCTCAAGGCTGCCAAGAGGCCCAACTTCACACCTATTTAAGGAGCACTTCATCTTCTCCAAGAGTTTGCTCTTTTTCTCCATTAAAACGCTAAGTTACCTAGGCTCATTTTGTGAAGGAAGTGTTAGATTTCTTTCCATTTTCGTGATTCCAAGAGGTAAACCATTCTCATAATCCTTATTTATCATCATGTTCTTCATTGAATTTTTCATTTTGAAGTCTTTTTCAATATGATGCATTTTAGGGTTTCTAGATTCAAAAATTCATAGAAAATCATAGGAAAATCCATTTGACATGAAACCAATTTCTATAATCCTATTATTACCTATATATTCTAGATCTAGAAGCTTGTATCAAAAAAAAATTTCTAACCCTAAAAACCTAAAGAGGCCGAACCTACACTCTAGAAAACTAGGGTTTTGTTCCAATTTTTCCTAACTAGTTTGTCATGATTCAATCTTATTAGTTGAATAGGTGTTGAATCTATATTGTATGAACCAAATGAAGGTATCTAAGCCATTTTATTGACCATGACCTAAATCCATTTGATGAGGAATTGGAAGGTTTAAATTCAATCTTTGTTCAATAACCATTGATTTAGGGTTTTGAGTAATTAGGAGTGATTAATCCAAAAGTTTAGATTTTTTAGAGATTCCTAACCCTAAGGGCAGCCCTTGACCGAAACCTACATGTAGTAATATATGTTTTATTAAATTTTTTGATTGTTGATTAGTTGTTGTGTTTAATGAAGGATATAGTTAGATTACCGTTTACGCGCGTTACCGACACTGCGGGACTTGTCAGAAATTATTCACTGAAGAAACCGTGTTTTTGAGGTAAGGGAAAAGTCTAAGGGATTTTTCCGATAGCCACGTGTAATTGTTATTGTGTGTCTTAATTATGGTGTGTAAGTATTTATTTTGTAGTTAGCATTATTTGCTTATTGATTATTTACTGTTAACTATTTGATTTAACTGCATTTAATTATTTGTTGTATTTGGTTATATGTTTTAAATTTCTAAATGTCATATTATTGATATGAAATAATTGTTGATGTGGATTGTGAGTTTGAAAGCCTAACGGTGGTCAGAGCTCAATTAAATAAAAGTTAAAAGCAGTTAAAAGCTTTTTTATGAATTAATGAGTTTAATTCAATGGAAATAATAATATAATATTACTTAGTTATTTATTTAATGAAAAATGGGTATAAATGAAAAATAATATTATTTTAATCATTTAACAGCGAAAGAGCGTTTTATGAGCCATAGTGAGGAAGTAATCGTGAAAATATTTTAGCACTGCTAATTTTCACATGAGTAATTTATAAATATTAGAAAATAATATTTTAAGCAAAAAAGTTTTGAAAATAATTTTATTACAGTGTTGGAAAAATTAATTTACAACAAAGAGTCATATTTTTAACTAAATGCGTCTTGAAACAGCAAACGACGGACAATTCTATCAATATTTACCAAAGTGTTTTTAAAGAGGTATTGTTGAGAATTTGTCTCGAATAAGGTTTTACAGTCAAATTATTGATTTTTGAAAAAAAAATAAGTTTTAAGGAATTTTGTTAAGTTTACAAAACGACTTTCGAACGTAAAAGGATTTTCGATAAACCTAGAGTTATTTCCATCAACTTGGATAGGTTGAGGAAACTTTGATTTTGTTTTGTTTTTCACATAACGAAAATGGTTTGAACGAACCTAACAACCGAGACGTCGGGTCTAGAGTTCTAAGATATGGGCCTGGGGTCCGAAGAGGAAATTATGGACTATAATGTCCTATAAACCGTATATTTGGTTTTGGGCACTAAGATCTACGCGTCCAAGACTGGTGCATCGGTCTGGATTTCGTGATTTGCACACCTTTTGACTTGGAGTCAGTTATTTTGGAATGAGGTATTAAGCTTGAAAGTTTAAATTGGTGATTTAGTCGTGAGACTTTTAGCTCCGACACCTAAAGATTGATCACAAAGAAAACAACGAGGACAAAATGTTTTACATGCATTACAGGGCAGACGTGCCTTTGCATAGGACTTGAATGCTTGATGGCAAGTATTCATGCAGTTTGCGTCACAGTGATGGATATACGACCACGTAGACCATGTGCTATATGTAGTCACCACTTTGCCTTGAGTTGGACTGTGGAATGGTCAATAGAACTTTGCCATATCGGGCATTGATTTTGCCTTTATTGGCAACTAGAGCCTGATCAACTCATTCACTTGTTGGTTGGAGCTCTGGAGATTAGGTCTCGAAGTTAGTTGTGGAATATTGAAGTGTCATGGTTTTTAAAACGGTTACGACTGTCGGGTATGAAACCCATTGATAAATATATATTTTTTATCTGTGAATTTACATGTTAAGTGGCAATTGAGAGTCGTACATGTGGTTATCGTTTTAAAATACATATATTGGTACTCACCCTTGCATGTTTTATTGTTGTTCTTATTTTTGTATGGGTATTGTTGACTTTAGATGGATCCGGCAATGCCGTTGGCACGTATGGGGGTTCGAAGCCTCCGTTTTGAGGATGCAGATAACATAAACGCATTGGTGATCCACCCGGGAGCCCATGTCGTTTGTTATACCAGGCACGTACACACTATAGAGGACACGATGGAGACGGGGCCTCAGAGGGAGCAGAGGTCTATGGAGACGATTGAGGTATCTCTACCTCCCTTGTGGCTACTTGTACAGTATATGGTCGATCATGGACAGCTTGAGGCTCAGCCCTTAGCTGAGGAAGCACCTGAGCCAGCTCCAGAGGAGATTGTGGTGGACCCAGAGGAGATGGTCATTGATCCCGAGGAGGATCCAGAGGAGTACGTAGAGGATGTACTTGAGTACATACCTTTGGACGATGATGACGATTCACCTGATGAGGGTGTTGCTGCATCTTCGTCCGACTCATCGGCGGGGAGTGGGATTGACCCTGGTCTTCCCAATGGGTACCATTAGTCTATGACCAGTTGTAGGTGGTTACATTTTTGGGGTAGTGATTTCGTCAGTCTTTCTAGCTACTGAGTGACATGATTTTTGTATATGGCCTTAGACGTTTTACTACGTGTCCTTATGTTTTTATTTTCTTTCTTAGCTTGCAGAATAGCCTGTTCCGATAAAGGCCCTATACAGTTTATCCCTTTGTACAAAAATGATGATGTGTATATATATATATATATATATATATATATATATATATATATATATATATATATATATACGGTGTGTTACTTATGTTGTTATATGCTGTTAGATGTGGTCAAGTTAACAAGAAAAGGAAAAAAAAATTATCACGAATTTTGGTATTAAGTGAAGTATTAGAAAACGTTATTTTCTGAAAGTAACCAGCATAATTGAATTTTATTTTCCGCAACGTGTTACTGTGTGACGACCCTAGAAGGGGTGTCACATTTGTGGTATTAGAGCTGGTTGAGTCTTTCGGGAATGTTAGGGAATAGGTATGTTGTGTTAATGTTGTGTGTTCTCTGATTAAGAATTGTTTGAAATTACTTCTTAGAAGTAATGTATGGTAACGAGTAAGTTTACGTTTCAGTTATGGTTTTGGTTTAACTGATTGTGATTTTCAGGTCAGTTATAGAACCAGTTGTTGAACCAGAAGCTGGACGTGGACGTGGTCGTGGACGTGGACGTGGCCGTGGAAGGGGCCGTAGAGGCGGTCGTGTTGGCGGTCGTGGTAATATGAATGAGGATTATGAGGGAGGTGTGGATTATGCGGCTCAGGCAATGGAGAGTGTGGCAGCTGCAATTGCAAACCAAACTGCATCCATGAATGCTCAGAATCTACAAGTTGCAGATGGCAAGGCTTTGATGGCGTTTCGAAGCCAAAATCCTTCACAGTTCGGTGTAGATGCTGACCATGAGAAAGCTGATCTATGGATTCAAGAGCTGGAGTAATTTTTTGAGTTAGTGACTACTCCAGCAGAGGTTAGGGTTACCTATGCTGTTTTCCTACTGATAGGAGATGCAGAGTACTGGTGGAGAGGTGCTCGACAGCTACTGGAAGTTGCTCATCTGGAAATTACTTGGGATGTGTTTAAAACCGCATTTCTGAATAAGTATTTTCCAGAAAGTGTTCGGATTGAGAAAGAACAAGAGTTTTTGTGATTGCATCAAAGGGATCTGACGCTGGGGGATTATGCGGGGAAGTTCGAGTCGCTTGATAAGTATTTATGTTTCTTCCAAGTACAACCAAATGAGAGCTGGAAATGTGAGAGGTTTGAAGCTGGTCTGAGGTTTGAGATCAAGGAATCTGTACTACCACTACAGCTCGGGAATTTTCAAGAGCTAATTGAGATGAGTAGGAAGATAGAATTGATGAAAATGGGAAGAGACAACAGAGGAAATACTGGAGGACATTCTCGATCCAAGAGCTAGTATCAGAATCAGAACCAGAGTCAGAAAGGGAAGCAGGATCAAAGGAAGCCTTATTTTCGACCACCGGGAAATAACCAGAACCAGAATCAGCAACAAAACCGCTCAAATGTTACTGTCACAGGAAGTGGAGGCCAAAATAATCAGAATCAAGGCCAAGTTAGGAGATGCTATAAGTGTGGGGATCAAAGTCACATGACGGATAAGTGTTCAGTAGTGGGACTCAAATGTTTTAATTGCAATCGTTGGGGACACTTTTCTAGAGATTGCACGACACCAAAGCGTGAATTTGTTGTCAACAACACCAGGACCAATAAACCGACGGCGAAGGGGAGAGTTTACACTGAGTGGAGCTGAGGCATCGAACTCCGAGGATCTTGTACAAGGTGACTGCGACATTGACGGTAATCTCTTAACTGTACTACGATTCGGGTGCGGCGCATTCATTTATTTCGATGGATTGTGTGAAACTGTTGAAATTTCCTGTTTCTTCATTACCATGTGATCTTGTTGTTTCAACTCCAACTGCTAAGTCAGTTACTGTTAATACTATATGCTTGAACTATCCTATTATTATTCAGGATAGACATTTTCTTGTTGATCTGATCTGTTTGCCTTTAATACAGGTAGATGTAATTTTAGGCATGGATTGGTTACCTTCTAACCATATTCTTATAGACTATGCCCATAAAACCTTAATTTTTCCTAAGGATGAGATTTCTGGATTTTTATCTGCTAGTCAAGTAAAAGCTTCTTTGAAAAAGGGAGCTCAAGGATACATGTTACTGTTTTCCTTAGATGTTAAGAATAAGTTAGACTTACAGTCCATACTTGTCATCAATGAGTTCCTGGAAGTTTTTCCTGAAGATGTACCTGGACTATCGCCTGTTCGGGACATAGACTTCGCGATTGATCTGGTACCGGGCATTGGACCGATATCCATGGCACCATATCATATGTCGCCATCTTAGCTCGAGGACTTGAAAAAGCAGTTAGTGGAATTGATGAGGAAAGAATTCATTAGACCCAGTGTGTCTCCATGGGGAGCTCCAGTTTTACTGGTACGGAAAAAAGACGGGACTTCTCATTTATGTGTGGATTTCAGACAATTGAATAAAGTAACGATCAAGAACAAGTATCTGCTTCCGAGGATAGATGACTTAATGGATCGGTTACGAGGAGCAGCGGTTTTCTCAAAGATCAACTTGCGATCGGATTATCATTAGATTCGCGTGAAGAAGGAGGATATCCCAAAAATAGCGTTTCGGACACACTATGGGCATTACGAGTATCTTGTGATGCCGTTTGGAGTGACGAGTGCCCCTGTTATATTCATGGATTACATGAATAGGATTTTTCGCTCCTATCTAGATCAGTTTGTCGTTGTTTTTATAGACGACATTCTAATTTATTCTCCTAGTGAAGAAAAGCATGCTGAACATCTCAATGTGGTTCTTCAAATTTTAAGGGAGAAACAGTTATACGCAAATTAAACCTGAAAAATGTGAGTTTTGATTAAACCAAGTTCAATTTTTAGGCCGCGTTATATCGAATGAAGGGATCGTGGTGGATCCGTCAAAAGTTGACGCTGTTGTGCAATGGGAAAGACCAACGACGGTAACAAAAATCCATTGTTTCGTGGGTTTAGCTGGATACTATAGGAGATTCATCGAGGGATTTTCCAAAATAGTAGGACCTCTTACCCAATTGACGGGAAAGGACCAAGCGTTCAAATGGACCGAAGCGTGTGAAGAAAGTTTTCAACAGGTAAAGAGAAGGTTGACCACGTCGCCTGTGTTAGTGTTACCCGATCCTAAGGAATCTTTCGAGGTATACTGTGATGCTTCGCGTCAAGGGTTAGGTTGCGTACTAATGCAAAACAGAAAAGCCGTAGCTTATGCTTCAAGGCAGTTGAAGACTCACGAGAGGAATTACCCTACTCATGATTTGGAGTTAGAAGCGGTGGTTTTTGCGTTAAAGATCTGGAGACATTATCTGCATGGATCGGCGTTTAATGTTTTCAGTGATCATAAAAGTTTAAAATATCTCTTTGATCAGAAGGAGCTCAACATGCGACAAAGACGCTGGTTGGAATTTCTGAAGGATTATGATTTTCAACTGCAGTATCCTCCTGGGAAAGCAAACATAGTAGCGGATGCCTTGAGTAGAAAGTCTATGCATATGTCTACAATGATGATTAAGGAACAAGAATTGTTAGAACAATTTCGAGATATGAGGTTGACAGTTAAGATGTCACCAGGAAAGCTTTGTTTGGGTATGATTACTATCTCCAATCAATTGATGGAACAAATACTTGAGAAACAAGAAAGTGATCAATACCTACAAGGAGAAAGGGAATTGATACGAAAAGGAGCGGTATCGAAGTTTAAAGAAGGAACAGATAGAATTCTAAGGTTCGACGAAAGGATTTGTGTACCTGCAGATGCTGAACTTAGAAAGTTAATTTTGGAGGAAGCTCACAAGAGTAAATTAAGTTTACATCCAGGAGCTACCAAAATGTACCAAGATCTCAAACAGTTATATTGGTGGTATGGAATGAATAAAGACGTAATGGCATATGTAGCTTCTTGTTTAGTCTTTCAGAAGGCTAAAGTTGAACATCAAAGGCCAGCAGGAATGCTACAATCTTTGGACATTCCAGAATGGAAATGAGATGGAATTGCGATGGACTTTGTAACAAGTTTGCCAAGAACTAAAAAAGGGGTATGATGCTATATGGGTAATAGTCGACCGACTGACCAAGTCGGCTCACTTTTTGCCTATTAATATAAGGTATTCAATGGAGAGATTAGCTCAGTTATACATTGAAGAGATTGCTAAATTACATGGTGTGCCTTCGAGTATTATTTCGGATCGTGATCCGAGATTTACGTCAAGATTTTGGCAAGGTTTACAAGAGTCGCTGGGAACGAAACTCAGATTGAGTTCGGCTTATCATCCACAAATAGATGGACAATCAGAGAGGAAAATCCAGTCAATGGAGGACCTGTTGAGAGCATGTGTTGGAACATACTGGAGGATGGGATGAATTTTTGCCATTAATAGAATTCACTTACAATAAAAGTTTTCACTCAAGCATAGGAATGACACCCTATGAAGCTTTGTATGGTCGACGATGCAGAACACCTTTGTGTTGGTGCCAAGATGGTGAAAGTCTACTGTTGGGACCAAATATCGTGCAACAGACGATAGAAAAGGTGAAAATGATTCAGGAAAAAATGCGGACAACTCAAAGTCGACAGAAAAGTTATGAAGACAAAAGACGACGACCTCTTGAATTTGAGGAAGGCGATCATGTATTTTTGAGAGTCACACCAATGACTGGGGTTGCCAGGGTAATCAAATCCAGGAAACTCACACCTAAATTTATTGGACCTTACCAAATTCTTTGTCGGGTAGGTCCAGTAGCTTACAAAATTGCTTTGCCACCATTTCTTTCCAATCTCCATGATGTTTTTCATGTATCACAATTAAGGAAATATATTCCCGATCCATCTCACATAATCAAACCCGATATAGTATAATTAAAAGAGAACTTGTCTTATGTGACTACACATGTACAAATCGCGGACAAGACGATTAAGCAGCTCAGGGGTAAACAAATTTCCTTAGTCAAGGTTATTTGGGATAATACAACTGGAGAAGCAACTTGGGAAGTGGAAGACAAGATGAGGTGGCAATACCCTGAAATTTTTACAGGCACGTAATTTCAGGGACGAAATTCTTTCTAGTGGGGTAGTATTGTGACACCCGGTTTTTCACTGTATACTGTTTTTATATCAGTAAAATAAACATAAACGTTTATAATTTTATTTTTAAACCTAGAAAATGATTTTGGATAAACCAAGGTCATATTCATACTCTACTTTACTGTAGAGAGCTACGATTCGATTTTGGGTCGAAAATTCAAATGAAAACCGGTCTGCGATTTATTGACAGTAAGATTTTAATGCTCAAATGACCTAATTTTGACTCGTGAACGAAGCGCTTAAGATTTTTATGAAGTTTCCGACCTCTCTGAATATTTTAAAAATTTTCACTTAAAAAGTGAAATAATATATATTATGCGGACTTTATATGAAATCGGGTAAACGACGGAGCTGAAAACGGGATTTACGGGACCCGCTAATGGATAAATAGGATGTCAAATCATGATGAGTCATAAGGGGTGAGTCATGGGATGACTCCTCATTGTCATGATTACTTTTTAGGGGAAATGACCATTATGTCCTTATGGTTGATTTTAATTACAAATTAACCTAAAGCAAGATTACACCATTGTCCTTGGATTTTTGGCATATCGACCCTTTTGCCCTTGAAACCCATGGCCTCAAGGCTGCCAAGAGGCCCAACTTCACATCTATTTAAGGAGCACTTCATCTTCTCCAAGAGTTTGCTCTTTTTCTCCATTAAAACTCTAAGTTACCTAGGCTCATTTTGTGAAGGAAGTGTTAGATTTCTTTCCATTTTTGTGATTCCAAGAGGTAAACCATTATCGTCATCCTTATTAAGAATCATGTTCTTCATTGAATTTTTCATTTTGAAGTCTTTTTCAATATGATGCATTTTAGAAGATTCAAAAATTCATAGAAAATCATAGGAAAATCCATTTGACATGAGACCAATTTCTATAATCCTATTATTAAATCTATATTCTAGATCTATAATCTTGCATCAAAAAAAAATTCTAACCCTAAAAACCTAAAGAGGCCGAACCTACACTCTAGTAAACTAGGGGTTTGTTCCAATTTTTCCTAACTAGTTTGTCATGATTCAATCTTATTAGTTGAATAGGTGTTGAATCTATATTGTATGAACCAAATGAAGTTCTATAAGCCATTTTATTGATCATGGCCGAAATCCATTTGATGAGGGATTGGAAGATTTAAATTCAATCTTTGTTCAATAACCATTGATTTAGGGTTTTGAGTAATTAGGAGTGATTAATCCAAAAGTTTAGAATTTATAGAGATTACTAACCCTAAGGGAAGCCCTTGACCGAAACCTACATGTAGTGATATAGGTTTGATTAAATTTTTTGATTGTTGATTAGTTGTTGTGTTTAATGAATGATAAAGTTAGATTACCGTTTACGCGCATTACCGACAGTGCGGGACTTGTCAGAAATTATTCACTGAAGAAATTGTGTTTTTGAAGTAAGGGGAAATCCCGATGGATTTTTCCGATAGCCATGTGCAATTGTTATCGTGTGTCTTAATTATGGTGTGTAAGTATTTATTTTGTAGTTAGCATTATTTGCTTGTTGATTATCTGCTATTAAATATTTAATTTAACTGCATTTAATTATTTGTTGTATTTGGTGATATGTTTTAAATTTCTAAGTGTCATATTATTGATATAAAATTATTGTTGATGTAGATTGTGAGTTTGAAAGCCAGACAGTGGTCAAAGCTCAATTAAATAAAAGTTAAAACAGTTAAAAGCTTTTTTTATGAATTAATGAGTTTAATTCAATGGAAATAGTAATATAATATTACTTGGTTACTTATTTAATGAAAAATGGTAAAAAGTGAAAAATAATATTATTTTAATCATTTAACAGTGAAAGAGCTTTTTATGAGCCATAGTGGGGACGTAACCGTGAAAATATTTTAGCACTGCTAATTTTCACATGAGTAATTTATAAATATTAGAAACTAATATTTTAAGCGAAAAAGTTTTGAAAATAATTTTATTACAGTGTTGGAAAAATTAATTTACGACAAATAGTCCTATTTTTACCTAAATGCGTCTTGAAACAGTAAACGACTGACAATTCCGTCAATATTTACCAAAGTGTTTTTAAAGAGGGTATTGTTGAGAATTTGTCTCGAATAAGGTTTTATAGTCAAATTATTGATTTTTGAACAAAAATAAGTTTTAAGGAATTTGTTAAGTTTACAAAACGAATTTCCAACGGAAAAGGATTTTCGGTAAACCTAGAGTTATTTCCATCAACTTGGATAAGTTGAGGAAACTTTGATTTTGTTTTGTTTTTCACAGAACGAAAATGGTTTAAACGAACCTAGCAACCGAGACGTCGGGTCTAGGGTTCTAAGATATGGGCCTGGGGTCCGAAGAGGAAATTATGGACTATAATATCCTATAAACCGTATATTTGGTTTTGTGCACTAAAATCTACGCGTCCAAGACTAGTGCATCGGTCTGGATTTCGTGATTTGCACACCTTTTGACTTGGAGTCAGTTATTTTGGAATGAGATATTAAACTTGAAAGTTTAAATTGGTGATTTAGTTGTGAGACTTTTAGCTCTGACACCTCAAGATTGATCACAAAGAAAACAACGAGAACAAAACGTTTTACATGCATTACAGGGCAGACGTGCCTTTGCATAGGACTTGAATGCTTGATGGCAAGTATTCATGCAGTGTGCGTCACTGTGATGGATATACGACCACGTAGACCATGTGCTATATGTAGTCACCACTTTACCTTGAGTTGGATTGTGGAATGGTCAATAGAACTTTGCCATATCGGGCATTGATTCTGCCTTTATTGGCAACTAGAGCTGATCGGCTCATTCACTTGTAGGTTGGAGCTCCGGAGATCAGGTCTCAAAATTAGTTGTGGAATATTGAAGTGTCATGGTTTTTAAAACGGTTACGACTGTCGGGTATGAAACCCATTGATAAATATATATTGTTTATCTGTGAATATGCATGTTAAGTGGTAATTGAGAGTAGTACATGTGATTATCGTTTTAAAATCCATATATTGGTACTCACCCTTGCATGTTTTATTGTTGTTCTTATTTCTGTATGGGTATTGTTATTATCTGAGTTTAGATGGATCCGGCAATTCTGTTGGCACATACGGGGGTTCGAAGCCTCCATTTTGAGAATGCAGATAACGTAAACGTATAGGTGATCCACCCGGGAGCCCATGTCGTTCATTATACCGGGCACGTACACATTATAGAGGACACGATGGAGACGGGGCCTCAGAGGGAGCAGAGGTCTATGGAGACGATTGAGGTATCTCTACCTCCCTTGTCGCTACTTGTACAGTATCTGGTCGATCATGGACAGCTTGAGGCTCAACCCTTAGCTGAGGCAGCACCTGAGCCAGCTCCAGAGGAGATTGTGGTGGACCAAGAGGAGATGGTCATTGATCCTGAGGAGGATCCAGAGGAGTACGTAGAGGATGTACCTGAGTACATACCTTTGGACGATGATGACGATTCACCTGATGAGGGTGTTGCTGCGTCTTCATCCGACTCATCGACGGGGAGTGGGATTGACCCTGGTCTTCCCAATGGGTACCATTAGTCTATGACCAGTTGTAGGTGGTTACATTTTTTGGGTAGTGATTTCGTCAGTCTTTCTAGCTACTGAGAGCCATGATTTTTGTATATGGCCTTAGACGTTTCACTACGTGTCCTTATGTTTTTATTTTCTTTCTTAGCTTGCAGAATGGCCTGTTCCGATAAAGGCCCTATACAGTTTATCCCTTTGTACAAAAATGATGATGTGTGTGTGTGTGTGTGTGTGTGTGTGTGTGTATATATATATATATATATATATATATATATATATATATATACGGTGTGTTACTTATGTTGTTATATGCTGTTAGATGTGGTCAAGTTAACAAGAAAAGGGAAAAAAAAAATTTATCACGAATTTTGGTATTAAGTGAAGTATTAGAAAACGTTATTTTCCGAAAGTAACCAACATAATTGAATTTTATTTTTCGCAACGTGTTATTGTTTGATGACCCTAGAAGGGGTGTCACACTCGCCGCCGTCTACCTTCCCGGTTCAACCATCATCGTCCCCTTCTGTGTGCTTGTAGGTATCGTGAGAACTCAGAAGATAGAAGCTTCTGAGTTTGTCTCTTTTCTTTTTTATTGTTATTAATTTATTCTATTATGTTGGTTTATTTGTTTGGGCTTCAATAGGTTGGGCTTCTGATTTGGAGGGTGTGGGTGTTTTTTTTTCCTTCTTTCTTGTCATGTGAGCATAGTGTTCTTAAGATCAAGACATGACTTTTGTTTTTCTTCTGGTTTGGGCGAAGTTCTTTCAAAAATGGATGCTAAACTATAAAAATACAAAATAAAAAATAGAAATGACAAAGCATAAACAAAAATCCTTTTTAAAAGTTTTGTTATTCACGCAACAATCTAAGATGTTGATGTATGATTTTTCATCCTCAAGTGTCATATGAATTGTAAGAGTTCATCGTATAGCTTGATTATCTTTAACCCTGTGCGAGAATGAATTATCTTTTATAAAAATAATACATTTTTTTCAACGCAACAATTTACAACGTTGATGTACGATTTTTCGTCCTCAAGTGTTGTAAAAATTGTAAGTGTTTATCGTATAGTTTCACTATCTTTAACCCTGTGCAATAGTTAGTTCTCTCATTTTAGATATAAAAATGATTTTTATGTTCTACTTTAATAAAGTTTTTTTACAAAAATAAATAAATAAATAAACGAATCCTTTTAAGTATCCCTAATAAATTTTTAATAAATAAAAATCTTTTTCATTCACGCAACAATCTACGATGTTGATGTATGAATATTCATCCTTAAGGGTCGTATGAATTGTATGGGTCTATCTTATAGCTCTGCTATCTTTGATCCGGTACAAGAGTAAATTTTACTTTGAAGTAAAATCTTTTTTTTAACATAAAAAAAAATCAAATCTTTTCCAAAAATATAAAATCAATCAACCAATCAAACATTTTTTTAAAAGAATTACGTGGCTTTGAGTTTCCCATTGCGCCCTGGAATACGTATGAGCAGAATCAATCATTCTGTCAAGACAAAATTTTATTTTCCCTTTTATTGTGTTCATTTTCTTTTTAATTTAAAAGTGGGGTAAAATAAATATTTTCAAAGGTTATGAAAATTCTTTTGCACAATTATCTTGAGCTACCGTTTTTTAAACGGACAATTTAGGGTTCTAACACCTTCCCTACTCGTAACCGACTCTCGAACTCAAACATCTCTCTTTTTTTAAAGACCGGTTTACCTTTAATAAATGGGTTTTCCAATGTTTTTCCCAATAAAAATATTGGTGGCGACTCCTCTGTTTTTACCTTCTTTTCGCGACGCCTGGACGGGACGGTCGCGACAATATTTATTTATTTTATACATATTTTATGAAAGTTTTTTACATGAATGTATCAACAAGTATATATAGCTTTAAGATTTTGTTTAGTTTAACTTGTAATTTTTATTCTTTGATGTAATATAAATATGTAATGATGTGTCGGCAAAAATCGAATCAACCGAACCAATCCAAACCGCATTTTATCGGATCGGATATTTTTAAGGAAGTCATCCGAACCGAACCGAACCGCATGCTCTTTTTATCTTTGGATCGGATGAATTTTTACCTCAAAATCGATTCAAACCGATCCGCGAACACCCCTAGTCAAAATGATAATACGGAATCATCCATTACTTTTAAATAATAAATATAGAAAATAAATATTTAGGTCAAGTTGACATTGTTCATGAGTCCAAAAAAAAAAGTTGACGTTGTTCAAGTGATTGTGGGGGTCAATTAGATGCAATGTCTCGTCAATTTGAAGCATTATCAAAATAAAGAATTGGAGAAACGATCTAATCATGTAAAAATAAATTAAACTAGCATAAAATCGATTTTCGATAACCAATCAGTTCAATGTGTGTTTGGATCCATGTTTGATAAAATTGATTTTGAATGAAATTTGTTGGTCCTAATGACTCAAATGAAGACCACAAAGTCCCTTAACACAATACAAACACACAAAGAAAACAACAGTCACACATGAAATACTACAAACACTTGATAGGCACAGTAAAATTCAAAATTTAACAAACAGAAAAGGGATAGAAGAATGCACACACAAGATTTACGTGGTTCGATCAATGTGATCTACATCCACGGAAGAGAGCAGCACCACTAAGAATCAACTGATCACAGTTTACAATAGAGAACTCATCTAGATTTGTCACTCCCATGTTCACAAGATCATAAACAATCCCCAAGCTTATCTCTCTATTTTCACACAAACCCAAGATCAATTATTCTCACTTGATTTTCTCTCAATCTCTATGAATCAATTACAATGAATCACACCCAATGTATCTGGACGAAATTCGAGCTCTAAGAACCCTAGAATCTTGCACAAAATCACACAACTTATATTCTTGCAGAAAACTAATCGCAATAGCTTTTAAGTCGCGCCATAATCAATTATTTAATTCCCATAATCGATTATGCCTTCTCGGCCCGCGCTCCGTGTTTATGGAATTCCCCGTAATCGATTGTGCTAATCGATTACCACCTCTCTGTCTGTTCTGGAAATCCTCATAATCGATTATGTCTTCACTGTCCACGTTCCCTGGTTCTGTAAAAGCACGTAATCGGTTATTCTAATCTATTACAAGTTCTCTGTCAGTCCCATAATCGATTATGCATACACCAAAATCGATTATCCCTGCTGAAAACACAACTTTGCTGATTTTGAGGCATCTTTGAACATTTCTCCACCTTGACTCCAAATCAGAGACCCTTGAGACCAAAACCAATCACCAGTGTGCTGTGTGTGCTGCTCCCCCACTTATGGGATTTACGCTTCATAGAAGTTGATCAAGTCCAAGCAAGTCTTGAAATTTGTTCTAGGCAATGACTTAGTGAACATATCCACTGGATTGTCTTCCGTAGCAATTTTCTCAATCTTTACCTCTTTAGATTCTGCCGCATCTCTAATGAAGTGAAGTCTGATATCTATATGCTTGGTCCTCTCATGGTAAACTTGATGATTTGCCAAATGTATAGCACTTTGGATATCATAATGGACCGTGACACAATCTTGCGTAATCCTCAATTCACCAATCATCCCTTTTAGTCAAATGACTTCTTTTACTCCTTCCGCAAGTGCAATGTACTCGGCTTGTGTGGTTGATAATGCTACCATCGGTTGCAATGTTGATTTCCAACTAATAGCTATCCCAAACAGAGTAAACACATACCCAAATAATGACTTCCTAGTTTCCACATTCCCTGCATAGTCTGAATCAACATACCCAACAAGAGCATCATCCCCTTGAGCTGTCTTCTTGCACCTCAAACCAGATTTCTGTGAACCATTCAAATACCTCAATACCCACTTCAAAGCCTCCTAATGAGCTTGACCCGTATTTGTCATGAACCGACTAACAATACTAACCGCATGCTCTTTGGTCTACTACAAACCATACCATACATGACACTTCCTACTCCACTGTATATGGAATAGAACTCATCTTACTCCTTTCCTCTTCGGTGCTAAGAGCTTGGGTAATTGAAAGCTTTGTGTGATGACCCAAAGGTGTGCTAACCGGTTTGGATTGATGCATCCTAAATCGTTCCACAACCTTCCTCAAGTAGCCATGTTGCGATAAGACTAATTCCCCCTCTTTCCGGTTTCTTACAATATCCATCCCAAGTATCCTCTTTGCAAATCCAAGATCCTTCATCTCAAATTCAGAATCCAACCTCTCTTTGAGCATACCAATCCCATTCTTTCTAGAGCTAGATATAAGAATATCATCCACATATAGAAGCAAGAAAAGAACACAATTTTCTCCTCTTTTCAATATGTAAACATAGTTGTCATAACTACTCCTTAGAAATCCATATCTCAAGAGAAAATCATCAAATTTTTTATACCACTGTTAAGCATGCTTGACTTGGAGCAATTCTGGGATGGGTGACCTCCTGGGAAGTTTTCCCAAGAAGCATGTGAGTGAGGACAAAGCACGCTGAAAAGACTCGTGTTGGTTTGTGGGGAGTCATCAATCAATAAAGCATCCTGAGATGTTACACTAATCGAAGTTTGAACCTCATCTAAAGTAATAGTTTGGTCCTTGCCATAAAGTATATAATCTTTGAAATTCTCAAAGGACTTTGGTATATAATTGATTAAGAGCAAAGCCTTGTCCTCATCATCAAGTTTCACCTCAATGTTTTCCAAATCATCAAGAATCTTGTTGAACTCCGCAAGTTGCTTCGATATCGTTCTTGATTCGACCATCTTGAAAGAGTATATTTGTTGCTTCAACAATAGCCTATTTGCCAGAGACTAAGTGATGTACAAGGACTCCAATTTGACCCACATTGTCGCAACTGTCTTCTCCCCTGCAACCCCCCTTAGTGCCTTATCACCAAGACACAATATGATAGCACTTCTTGCCTTGTCTATCATACCTTCCTTATCCTTTTGAGAAAGCGTGGAGGGCATTCTTGCCACACCCTTCAAAGCGTCTGCACATCCCAGCTGTATCAATAAAATTGATTTTTTAAAATTGATTTTGTTAGAGTTGAGTTTAAAGTGAAGTGATTTATTTTTTAACGTTTTTATTTTGAAAGCAAGTTTGTTGTAAAACTTAGTGTAAATTTTTCAATTCAACGCAAAAGCTACTTTTTGTAGCTTCTAGTCAGAATCGTTTCTACAGCCAAAAGAAATTTTACTTGATAGAAACCAAACACCTCACTTTTATTAAAACCATGTTTGACAAATGACTGAATCAATTCTGGAGGTTCCCAACGTGGAACCAAACACACACTCAATGTTTCACTTTAAAAAAAATGAATGAACTTTTGGGGTTGGAGGATCATGCCTAGACCCAATTTACCTGGACTTGACGCTCTTACATATTGCAATTAATATAACTCGCTAATAAAATTACAACAAATGGTTATTGAGTATATAATTGAATAGCTTGTTATGGAAAGTTGGAACTTTAATTGAAATTTAACTTGATACAGAGAGAGTTTGAATGAAACGAGGGAGTTTCATAAATACTCAAACATTACAATTACAATTATTAGTTCATATATATATATAAGTGAGGATTGTAATAATTATTATGTTGGAAGTTTATATACTTATTGAACAATTCCACTTAACATCAATTAGTTTCAGTATAAAATCTTAATATGATATCAGAACTAGAGCTCATCTCAATCGTTGATCACCTGTTATGGCCATCACTGTCGTCGTTTTCATCCTTTGTCACCGGTTCTTGCAAGCATAAGTGGAGGGGGTGTTGTAGGTTTATATACTTATTGCCCAACTCCACTTAACATCATTTGATTTTATGGTGAAATCTAACAAGCTATATTAATATTACATCTGCTACTAACTCTATAACTAGCTAACCAGAAACAATTGGTTAATAACAAATTAACAATGCCTTTCTTGGGGTTGGCATCAAACATTCCAACATCAAAGAGGATTTTCAAGGAATATTCCATTTATTAATGACAATGGTTTTCTTGGATCAAGCAAGCTCCAAACCAGGGAAATACTTGAGATTGCCTAAGTGTTTTTGATGGTAAAAGCAGAGTCTGGGAATTGTAACATTGGTGATCTCAACATCATATTGAATGATGCCATCTACCTAGACTAAGAAGGATCTATGTGAATGAGATATATATCATCCTTTTTTACCCCAAAAAAAACAAGAATAATCAGAAAGTGACAGAGTGTAAATGATAATCCATTAGATTATTTAGTTTTATTCTAGATTTTCTAGTGGAATTTACCATTTTGATGAGTTGCGTTGTCAATTCTTACTTAACTTTGGCTTTGTTTTCCTTAAGTTATGTTTAGATTCTTTGAGTGTATTTTTCTCTTTTTGATTAGGAAATTGAGTCATTTTTTATAATTTCCTGGTTGAAATGATTTCAAGTATATATTTGCACTAGGAAAGGAGAAAAGTGAAGCTTAGGAGCATTGGAAGCAAAAGAACAAGGACAAGCAGATGAAGAATTAGAGATTGGCTATTTGGTACTTAGGCCTGGCCTAACACCCCTTTTCAAATTGGGCCTATTTTAAAGTTGCACCCGGCACAACAAATTTAGGTCGGGCGCATCGCGCACTGTAGAACCTATAAATTGAAATTCTCTGTATTGACCTAGGATCGTTTTGTTACTCTTTTGACTGCTACTCGTTGAGTATAGGACTCGTCTTTTGCGACTTTTTCACTATGTTTTCACCATGGGTTTGATTCTTATTGCTTTGTTTTGGATTCCTTTGATCATGAACTAATTCCTCCATTCTAGGGAGATGATGTAGCCGCGTTTGGACAGTTTGATTGCTTTTATGATATTTTCGTAGTTCTTTTCTTCATCGCTTTTGTGTTTTACTTCTGCGCTTAATGCTTGCTTATAACTGGCCATTATTATGCATGATTTGTCAATCATAATGATACCGAGAGGTTAGTTATGTGTTTAGAGCATTGGGGTAAAACCATATAGTTTGTGCAGATAGAGATATACCGTAGGAATTGTATGCAACCTTCATAGGGAGTCATAGAGCGTAATGAATTTCTTAATAATTAACCATCATAGAGATATAGTTGGTTAAGGGTTGAGAGGTGTTTGCTAACTGTACTTGAGAGAGACGTTAGGATAATTTAGGACTCTTGGTTGACAAAAGTAGAGGATTAGTAATTGCGAGGATTCAAAATTGCATCAAACTTGAAAAATGTAGGTGAAATCAAATCCCTAGACCTTTCCCATAATTGTCATTCAACGTGATATTGCGACTGTCTTCTTAACTGCTTGTGTTACTTTACTTGAATTAGTAGTTTAATTGTTATTAATCATAGACTCCAATATTCTCTCAATTACTCGTTCAAATAGTTATTAAGTTTGCGAAGTGGTACTTGATCTATCAATCCCTGAGAACGATACTCGGTCTCACCGTTTTAATTATTACTTGCTTCGATTCGGTACACTTGCCGGGATCCATCAAGTTTTTGGCACCCTTATCGGGGATTGGTATCATCAATATCATTAGTACCAAAGGCGATATCTACTTTGAACATTTTTTTCCTTTACATTTTACTTGGGTTCTCTCATATCTGCTTGACCTTGCTCGTAGTTTCAGTGTATGCGAGGTACAGTTCACCCTGATAATCTCTTATATGATCCTGAGATTCGGAGGACTGAGCAGGCTTTGAGGAAGCAGATTCGTGAACAGAAAAAGGTATTACAGTAAATGCCTATTGATATTGCAGATATGGCGGAACAGGATCCTCCACCATACAAGCCGTTGATTGAATATTCTCGTCTTAACTTGGACGATTGTGCATCTCCTATTGTTAATCCGCTCATTCAAGCTAATAATTTTGAGTTCATAACAACGCTACTGTAGTTACTTGCACTTAATCAGTTTGATGGGTGGGATAACGAAGATCCCCACAGGCACATTACTAGGTTTTTGGAGATTCGGAACACCAACAAGCAGAATGGTGTCTCTGATGAAGCTCTTAGATTGCGGGTATTCCCATTCTCATCGAGGGATAAGGCCCGTGACTGGTATGATTCTATGAACAGTAGGAGCATAACTACTTGGGTGGACTTAGCTCAGAATTTCTTGGCTCGATTCTTTCCACCGCAGAAATCTATAAAAGTGCAAGCTGCTATCACTACTTTCAGGCAATATGATGGTGAATCTCTTAGTGAAGCATGGGAGCGGTATACTGCACTGTTGAGGAAGTGTCCACAATCTTCCTTCACCTTATGGATGTGTGTTCAGTATTTCCACAATGGTCTTCTACCTGACACACGATATTTATGTGATGCATCCGCCAATGGTTCACTTGCTTATAAATCTGCCGAAGATGCTTGAGAATTATTGGAGAAAATGGCTCAAAATGATTATCTTAAAAGGAGTGAGTGAGGTGTCACTAAGCAAGGAGTGCACGAGGTTGAGACTTATAGTGCCATGTTATCTCATAATAAGCTTTTGTCACAACAAATGGACCTTATCACAAAGGAAGTACAAAGTTTGGAGATGAATGCAGGGAAGAATACTATGCCTACTTACAATTTTTGCTAAGGGGACCATGATGTTTCAAATTGTCCTGGAAATATGTTTGCGAATCAATCTTCTCATGAGCAAGTGGATGCAATGCACAATTTCTATGACTCTCATCCTAAAGGGGGGAATGGTTATCAGAAGACTCAGAATAACCCCTATGCAAGCTCTTATAGTCCTGGGTGGAAGAAGCATCTGAACTTCTCTTAGACCTCTAATGGGAATCTTGGACAACAAAAGCAAGGATTTGGAAATGATAATTATCCTCAACAACCTCCTAACCACAATCCCTCAAGTCAGGTGCAAAACAAGGAGGGGAAGTGTGATTGGGAGATTGCTTTTGAGAGCATGGTCAATCAACAAACAATCATGATAAATCAACATACTTCATTCCAAGACGAGACTAAAGAGACATTTGGCAATGTGGAATTGGGATTCAAGCATATCACTTCATCCATCACTAACTTAGAAAATCAAATAGGTCAAATCTCCAGGCAACTAAGTGAAAGGCTTCCGGGGTCTTTTTCGGGAAATACTGAGAATAATCCTAAGGGTCAATGCAAGGCCATTTTAACTAGGAGTGGCAAGGTGATTGTTCCTAAGGGAGAGCTTTTGGGAAAAACTGAAGACATACGAGCTAAGGATCTAGGAAAGAAAGAGGAAAAGCCAAAAAGCGTGGAAGAAGAGGTGATTATAGAAGATGTTGAAGATGAAAGTGAGAATGATCAACCTTCTTTAGAGAAAGAAAAGGACCCAAAACTGAAATTAGTTCATGAAGAATTTGCTCGAAATAATTTCATTGAAGCCAAGGACATTCCACCATATGTGAGGGTTCCATATCCTCAAAAGTTGAAGAAGGTGGGAGATGAAAAGCAATTTTCATGCTTCCTATATGTTTTCCGGAAATTTCAAATCAATATTCCATTCACGGAAGCTTTGGAACAAATGCCTTCTTATGCCAAATTCATGAAGGAGCTTTTGTCCAAGAAGAGGAGATTAAAAGGTGATGAAACTGTAGCCTTGACCGAGGAGTGTAGCGCTATCCCGCAAAGGAAATTTCCTCCGAAGTTGAAGGATACGGGGTCATGTAGCATTCCTTGCACCATTGGAGGAATCACTTGTGGTAAGGCTCTTTGTGATCTTGGGGCTATCATCAATTTGATGCCCATTTCTATGTTAAAGGAGCTTGGAATAAAAGAAGTCAAATCCATTATGATGTGTCTTCAACTAGCGGACCGCTCTATCAAATATCCATTTGGTGTGGTTGAGGACCTTCCAGTCAAAGTGGACAAGTTCATCTTGCCGGTAGACTTTGTTGATCTTGACATGGATCATGATTAGAAAATACCCCTCATATTGGGTAGACCATTCTTAGCAATCGAAAGAGCTCTCATAGATGTGCAACAAGGCAAGTTAACATTGAGGGTACAAGATGAAAATGTAGTCTTTAACGTCATTGATGCAATGAAACATCCACAGGATAAGGCTCAATGATGGAGTATTGATGTGGAGGACTCTTTAGTAGCATCATTTTCTCATGATTCTCATTTTGATTCATCACTTGAAAAAGTGTTGGTAAAATCCCAAGGTTTAGAGAAGGATGCGGAAATTGAAGATGACGAGTGCTTGGAATGGGTGAAGCATTTGGAAGCATTGCCCGCATATTTGAAAGAGGAGTCTAGCAAGGAGGAGCTTGAAAAGGATGAGAAACCAGAAGAAATTCAAAAATCGGAGCTCAAACAACTCCCTTCTCACCTACGCTATGCATTCTTGGGTGAGGAAGGACACTTTTCGGTCATCATCAAGAATGCCTTGAAGAGTGATGAGGAAGACAAGCTTCTTAGAGTGTTGCAAGCTCACAAATCAGCCATTGGTTGGAAAATTTCAGATTTGAAGGGTATTAGTCCCTCACTTTGCATGCACAAGATTTTGTTTGAAGATGATTATAAGCCGGTAGTGCAACCGCAAAGGAGACTCAACCCTATCATGAAGGATGTTGTGAAGAAGGAAATTATAAAGCTACTAGATGCGGGAATTATTTATCCGATCTCGGATAGTGCTTGGGCGAGTCCCGTTCATGTAGTACCGAAGAAGGGAGGAACAACTGTGGTGGTGAACAAGAAGAATGAGATGATTCCTACAAGAACTGTCACGGATTGGAGAGTTTGTATTGATTACCGGCTATTGAATGATGCAACTCGCAAGGATCACTTCCCCCTTCCATTCATTGATCAAATGTTGGAGCGTCTCTCAGGTCATGACTATTATTGTTTCCTGGATGGGTATTCCGGGTATAATCAAATTGCCATGGATCCTCAAGATCAAGAGAAGACCGCTTTTACTTGTCCTTATGGAGCTTTTGCGTATAGAAGAATGCCCTTCGGGTTGTGCAATGCTCCAGCAACTTTCCAACGGTGTATGCTTGCAATATTCTCCGTCATGGTTGAAAAGTTCATAGAGGTGTTCATGGACGACTTTTCGGTTTTCGGAGCCTCTTTCGATAATTTCTTGGAGAGTTTAGCTTGTGTGCTCAAAAGGTGCCAAAAAACCAACTTAGTGCTAAATTGGGAAAAATGTCACTTTATGGTGAAGGAAGGAGTGGTACTTGGGCATAAGATTTCATCTAAGGGGATTGAAGTTGATAAAGCTAAAGTGGATGTCATTGAAAAACTTCCTCCCTCAACAAGTGTGAAAGGCATTCGGAGCTTTCTTGGTCATGCCGGTTTCTACCGACACTTCATAAAGGACTTCTCTAAGATTGCTAAACCTCTTAGTGATCTTCTAGTCCATGATGTATCCTTTGATTTTAATTCCTCATGCCTTGATGCATTTACGTGTCTTAAGCATAAGTTAGTGACCACACCCATAATCACCGCACCAAATTGGGAACTACCTTTTGAAATCATGTGTGATGCGAGTGATTATGTGGTGGGGGTTGTTTTAGGGCAGCGAGTAGAACAAAGAGGGCATGTCATATATTATGCTAGCAAGGTCTTATTGAACTACTCTACAATTGAAAAGGAACTCCTGGCGGTAGTCATTGCATTAGACAAGTTTAGGTCACATGTGATCGGATCGAAAGTAACTATTTTCACTGACCATTCCGCATTGAAATATTTAATGTCTAAGCAAGATGCCAAACCTAGATTGCTTCGTTGGGTTTTGCTTTTGTAGGAGTTCGATGTGGAGATCAAAGATAGGAAAGGAAGCGAGAATGGAGTTGCGGATCATCTATCAAGATTGATCAATCCGGATGAAGAGGACAAGAAATTGCCAATTCAAGATGAGTTTCCAGATGAAAAGCTATTTGACATTTCAACAATACCCTGGTTTGCGGAGATTGCCAACTACAAGGTTGCAAAGGTAGTACCTGAAGGACTTACTTGGCAGCAGAAGAAGAAATTCTTCAATGACGTCAAGCACTATGTTTGGGAAGAACCCTACTTATTCAAGTATTGTGCCGATGGAATCCTTCGAAGGTGCATACCTCAAGTTCAAGTAGAGAATATCTTATGGTATTGCCATGGATCGAAATATGGAGAGCACTTTAGAGGAGAGAGAACCGCGAAAAAAGTCTTGCAGTATGGGTTTTATTGGCCAACCATCTTCAAGGATGCAAAGGACTTTGTTGCACGGTGTGATAGGTGCCAAAGAGTTGGAAACATCTCAAAAAGGCACGAAATGCCCTTAAATAGTATTTTGGACGTGGAAATCTTCGATGTGTGGGGTATTGACTTCATGGGACCACTTCCACCCTTTCATTCTTACAAGTATATTCTAGTGGGAGTGGAATATGTGTCCAAGTGGGTGGAAGCAATTGCAACCACTACGGATGACTCTCGTGTTGTTATTGAATTCATGTGGAAGTACATTTTCGCAAGGTTTGGAGTGCCTAGGGTCTTAATTAGTGATGGAGGAACCCACTTTTGCAACAAATAGCTTGACATGGTGCTTTCCAAGTATGGGGTGACTCATAAAGTCGCTACTCCGTACCATCCACAGACAAGTGGTCAAGTAGAAGTGTCTAACCGCGAGTTGAAGCGTATCCTAGAGAAAAATGTGAACTCATCGTGGAAAGATTGGTCTAGGAAATTGGATGATGCACTTTGGGCATACCGGACTGCGTTTAAGACTCCTATTGGTCGATCTCCGTACCAATTGGTGTATGGAAAAGCATGTCATTTGCCGGTGGAGTTGGAGCATAGGTCATATTGGGCTATCAAGGCCTTGAATTTTGATTACAAAGTTGCCGGTGAAAAACGCCTCTTGGACATCAATGAACTGGATGAGATCCATTTGCAAGCCTATGAGAGTGCGCGAATTTACAAGGAACGGACCAAGATATGGCATGACAAGCACATAGTCCCAAGGAAGTTCGAACCAGGCCAAAAAGTACTATTATACAACTCAAGGTTGAGGTTATTTCCGGGTAAGCTAAAATCCCGGAGGTCCGACCCTTTTAGGGTGAAAACTGTCCACCCGTATGGCACAGTTGAGTTAGAAGCCAAAGAACCAGGATAATCTTTCAAAGTGAATGACCAAAGGCTCAAGGTGTACTTGGGAGGAGATTTTGAAAGGCAAGAAATTGCCTTGGCATTGACTTAACCCTTTGAATGGTGTGACTGTTAGGCTCGGGACGTTAAACATGCACTAACTGGGAGGCAACCCAGTTTTATATCCTTTTTCTGCATTTATTCACTGCATTTAGTTAGGAAATAAGTGTCGTAGTGTTTAAAGTCGTACCTCTTAGTTTGCATAATTTTTGCATTTAGGTGTGTTTTTGCATAAGTTAGCATTCGATGTCAACTTGAAGCATTTTTTGTCATTTTCTGCATCCAAATGGTAAAATAGTAGATTAACACTCAGGAAACATGTGTGGGGTACTTTGGGATACAGATTTCGGTCAATATGATGTTTCTACAATGTTGCAATTTCTGCATAATAGGCTGGGCGCACAATTCCTAAGGCGGGCGCAATTTGACACAAAATAGGTTTTCTGTAACCTGCTTAAGCCGGGCGCAAAATAGCTAGGCAGGGTGAAATTTCAAAATAAGCCCGGTGCACAAAATCTGAGCCGAGCGCAATCTGAATTTTTTTTACACACAAAACTCCTCTTCCCCTTCACTTCTCGCTCACATCAAAACGAAAATCTCACTCTGCCTTCTCCCCTGCGCAACCCTAGCTATGTTCTGCTTGTCCCTGTGCGCAGTAAAAACCCCTATTCTCCCTAAACCCTCACTTTTCACACACTTTCTGAACACAACTCACTGTTCTGACTTTTCTCTCACGCGACCCATGTGCTCTACTTCATCCCCATTCACGCATCATCTTGCACACACTCACGAACATGTGCCCCCTATGCTCTGCTTCATCTCCATTCGCTCATCATCTTCCCCTTCCCCATTTCATCTTTCCAATCACGGTAAGTTCCCTATGTCTTGTTCTGAAACTTTGTGCGAAAATCATGTGATGAACTCAGCTGCTATGTTTATCTGTTTGGGTGATTATTGGTTTTTGAAGAAGTGTTTGGTGTTTTACCCATTATAAGGGGTTTTGTTTGGAATTTAGTAACAAAGGTAATGGGTTCTTTCATCTGTCTCACATGAAAAAGGTTGTTTTGATGTGGTTTGGGTTTTTCATGTATGATTTTGGCTTGATTGAATGTGAGTGGGTTGCATGTTAATTCATCTGTGGAAGAGATTTGGTCCATGCTAATATGTGGAGGAATGATTTAGAATGCTCATTACATGTTTGATAAAATGTTTCTTCCATGATAATGTGCTTAATTTCTGTATGTGAATGCTTTAATCACTTGTTTAGGAAGATTGTATAAGATTCTTGCTATATATTCATGTGCATGAAGGGTTTGAGGTTTATTAATAAATGAGTGAGGGATTATGGAATGTTGATCTATTTGAAAATTCCTAAACCATAAATTTGGTTGAACTACAACTTGGATGCATGTGGCCTTGCTAAGTTTTTTCTTTTAATATGCATTAAACCTTGTTCCAAGCTTAATGTGTGTTTGAGATATGAAAAAAAAGAGTTATAAAATTGAGGCTCAAAAGGTCTGTCTCAACATTGGAGAGCTGGAGAGATCCAGAGAGGCTTCTTCCGGGAGTGGGTTGTGTCCCAGGCAGAGGGTCACCCACCTGCATTCCCTACTGAGGAGGAGGTTCGGGCTCGTGTCGACTGGCACGATTTTCTTGGAGACCAGAAGAGTGCGCCGGTAGGAGGTGGTGAGCCCGCGGACGGCCAGGAGGGTGATCCGGATATGCCCATGAATGCTTTGGACCGTTTGATGCAGGATTGAGAGGGTTTCACTTGGAACCCTAGAGATTAGCTTTCTAAACTCCTCTCTTTCCTTTATGTTGATTTCTTTTTCATTTTTGTTATTATGAATCATGAGTTTTTGTTTGTCTTCTTGTTTTTTGTTTTGTTTAGTGAGTCAAAAAAAATGCTTTGAGTTGAGAAGTGGATTGGCCATGTGAATTCCAATTCGTGAATTGCCATGCCAATTTTGATTGATTAATGCATGTCATGCTTAAGTGAAAAACATGATACTTTTGAGAGTGATTGGATAGTGATGCGACTGAGTGTGCCTTGACTGGAATGCATGAACCATGACTAGTTTGAGGTGTTATAGGACTTGTCATAATTCATGATGTTTGATATGAGTCTCTATTTGTGTCCGAGTGAGGAGTTTGAGCCTTCAACATGATTTTTGTTTTGAGAGTTGCTATTGAGTTATGAACTCTTAGGTTTGCTTGAATCCCTTCCTTGTTTACATGTTTACTTGATGCATGAGCATGATAAAGGCATTTTCTTTGAATTAGCTAGTTGGCCAAAAAGCTTACCTAAATGAATTTTCCCTTGTTAGCCCCTTTGTGCTTTAAGCCTATTTTTTGTTGTTACCTAAATATAATTGCTAAATCTGGAAAAACCATGTTTACCTACCCGAAAGGATTAAGTAAGCATTGGAATTCAAAGTAGAATGGTAGCAAAGTGCTAAGTTTGAGGTGGCACATGAGAAATTCATTTTTTGAAAAAAAAAACGGGGGACGGGGGGGTTAAAATGCCCTTGAAAAGGAAGAAAAAAATTCTGAAAAAAAAAAAACAAAAGTTTGTGAAGTTTCAAGAGAGTAAAGAGGAAAAGTGTGCAAAAAGCACAATAAAGTGAAAAAAATAGAGAAACAAAATGCGGTGTATCCTTTAGAAATTGTTGTGCTCCTTTTCTCATTTGGTCCTTAGGGTCTAAAACTTGCATTCCCTTTCTTCTTCTTTTTTCCCCTACCTTCCCCCTTGGCCCCATTACAACCTTGCAAAGATCTTTTGATTGTGCATCATGTGGTTGTGTGACCTAATGAGTGAGATGAGGATCAAACCCAAAGAGTGAGTTTCTCAATATGCATATATTTTAGGGAAACACAAGCATAAACACTTGAGCGTTGAGTGAATTAATTATCTTTTGTGAGGAGTGAGACTCATTAATGACTAGTGAATTTGTGTTTGAGTTTTTGAAACCACTACTTGATTAGAAAGTGTATGATGGTTGAGTTCATTTCTTTTTGTTGATCTTGAAGGTTCTCTTGATAGTTGATTGTTTGATCTTAGAAAGGCATGCTTGATTTTGATGATGTGGTTGTGGTTGACATTATGTGGGAAATTATTGGTTATGGGTCCATTAGCCTTATATCAACTCATTGTGTGTCTTTGAGTCCTTTGTGGTTTTTGCTTCGAGTCTTTTTGTGTGTAGTTTGCTTGAGGACAAGCAAAGGTTAAGTTTGAGGTGTTGATAATCCGTTAGATTATTTAGTTTTATTCTAGATTTTCTAGTGGAATTTACCATTTTGATGAGTTGCGTTGTCAATTCTTACTTAACTTTGGCTTTGTTTTCCTTAAGTTGTGTTTAGAGTCTTTGAGTGTATTTTCCTCTTTTTAATTAGAAAATTGAGTCATTTTCTATAATTTCTTGGTTGAAATGATTTTAGGTATATATTTGCACTAGGAAAGGAGAAAAGTGAAGCCTGGGAGCATTGGAAGCAAAAGAACAAGGACAAGCAGATGAAGAATTAGAGATTGGCTATTTTGGTACTTAGGCCCGGCCTAACGCCCCTTTTCAGATTGGGCCTATTTTAAAGTTGCACCCGGCGCAACAAATTTAGGTCGGGCGCATCGCGCGCTGCAGAACCTATAAATTGAAATTCTCTGTATTGACCTAGGATCGTTTTGTTGCTCTTTTGGCTGCGTCTCGCTGAGTATAAGACTCATCTTTTGCGACTTTTTCACTGTGTTTTCACCATGGGTTTGATTCTTATTGCTTTGTTTTGGATTCCTTCGATCATGAACTAATTCCTCCATTCTAGGGAGATAATGTAGCCGCGTTTGGATAGTTTGATTGATTTTATGATATTTTCGTAGTTCTTTTCTTCATCTCTTTTGTGTTTTACTTCTGCGCTTAATGCTTGCTTATAACTGGCCACTATTATGCACGATTTGCCAAACATAATGATACCGAGAGGTTAGTTATGTGTTTAGAGCATTGGGGTAAAACCATATAGTTTGTGCGGATAGAGATATACCGTAGGAATTGTATGCAACCTTCATAGGGACTCATAGAACTTGATGAATTTCTTAATAATTAACCATCATAGAGATATAGTTGGTTAAGGGTTGAGAGGTGTTTGCTAACTATACTCGAGAGAGAGACGTTAGGATAATTTAGGACTATTGGTTGATAAAAGTAGATGATTAGTAATTGCGAGGATTCATAATTGCATCAAACTTGAAAAACGTAGGTGAAATCAAATCCCTGGACCTTTCCCATAATTGTCATTCAACGTGATATTGCGACTGTCTTCTTAACTGCTTGCGTTACTTTACTTGAATTAGTAGTTTAATTGTTATCAATCATAGACTCCAATATTCTCTCAATTGCTCGTTCAAATAGTTATTGAGTTTGCAAAGTGGTACTTGACCTATCAATCCCTGAGAACGGTACTCGGTCTCACCGTTTTATTATTACTTGCTTCGATCCGGTACTCTTGCCGGGATCCATCAGTAATAAAGAGAGATCAAAGATGTGGTTGACTGGAAGTTAAAACCACTGTCTAATGGCTAGTTTTAAGCTATAAAGTGATTTTAAAATTTAAAGCCTACACACCACAAAAGTTGGTCAAGGAGACGAAAACCCTAGTGGTAAATCATGTATTACTCATCAGACTCTAGAGAAAACGCTGTCTATTCTTCACCCTTAGATAACCCTTACTTAAGAAAGCGTTATCTATTACTATTCATCAACATTCAATAGCGTTTTTTTGGAGAAGCGCTATCTTAGGGAAATGTATAGATAGCGATTTCTTTAGGAAGCGCCGTTAAAAGTCTTCAGCCTCTCTTATAATAGCGTTTCTCACTGAAACATTATTAAAGGTGTGCTACTAAAGTCTTTTTTCTGTAGTTGTGTCAAAGTGGTGGCATATCAAGTTGTGAAAATATCAAAGAGTTGGCAGCAACCATAGAAAGGAGCAAGGTTACTGTTGTCATCTTGGCAACTAGTGAGAGGATATCGATCAAACAAGTCTACTCCTTAGGTTTGTGCATATATAGCCTTTGGCAAGGGTCCCAGAAGTTTGTGTTTGATTCGATATGTATACCACTTGCACCCCTACGAGTGTTTTCCAGGAGCAAGCTCAGTTAGGATCATAGTTTCATTATGTTTGAGGGCATGTACTTTAGCTTGCATGACGTGGTAAAAGCTGAGGAACAGTCTTAGATGAATGGGTAGGAGAAGAAATGGAAGATAACAGATTCATAAAAGGTAACATTTCTCGATAAGAAAAAAACCTTTAAAATTCAGATCATAAAGCACATAACCTTTGACACCATTCTTAAAGCCTAAAAAAAATACATTTTCTAAATCTTGCATCAAATTTGGTTCTATGAACAGTTAAAGAAGAGGCATAACATAGGCACCCGAAAACCACTAGGGGAATGATGGACAAATTCATATGATGACTTGTTGGAAAGGATTATAGGTGTTCTATTTATCAAGTATATGCAACACTCAACACAGCATATGAACATTGAACAATGAGTAGGTATTGGCATTTGTGAATTGTGATATCATTTTGTCGTGGAGTTTCAATTTGATGTAGTATTCCATTTTCGGAATAGAAACCAGACATCCTAAATTCAAGACTACTGTCTGTTCTAACTATCTTGAGTCTTGACCTTTGCTTCATATTGAATTTCAGTGTAATTAGTGTTTGAAGAGTATGGGTGATTTTATGTTTACCCTTCATCATAAAAATCTTAGTAAACCTTTAACAATCATGTCAAAAAGTACTAATGATAATGAATGGCGGTAACAGAAAAAGGACCCCAAATGTTGGCATGAATCAAACTGAAAGCATGGTAGACTGTGTAACACCAACACTAGGGAATCAAGCAACAACCGACGCCTTTTTAAAGAAAAAGGTCACTTGTCCCCTTTGGACACCATCCAGAATCTCTATTTAATCTATTTATTTATTATTATTTATCTATATGATATAAACCTTCATCATTTCCACTATTTATCACACACATGGAGGAAGGTTCTGGAATCTGGACATTTTCCTAATCTTACACTGTTTACTTTTTATCTCACTGTTCACTCACACATCCTCCAAATCGGGATTGACAATTTGGCATAATATTAATTTATCAGTTACATCAATTAATTAATATACTAAAAAAAGGAACAAACCACTTAAAAAAACCACTTACAAATAGTATAATAACGAGGAACAAAATGATAAATTAAATATAAAAATATTACAATAAAAAACAAAATGAAAAAAATTATTGTTTGAAATAATAATTAAATAATAGGATATAAAACTTAAATGATAATTCACTATTTATATTAATAATAAAATAATAAAAGATAGAATTGTATAGAAAAGGTCATTATTTGAAATAATTAAAAAACAATTAAATATAAAATTTAGGGAAAAATCATTGTCAAATATGATAACAAAATAATCATTTTTTTGGGTAACTGATACCAAAATAATAAGATAAAACTGAATTAAATTTGACTTTTTGAAATAAAAAAATATCAGAAGTGAAACTAGGCATGAATAAATAATAATTACTATTTTTTTATCTTTGACCGGATATCATCATTGATAAAGCCATGAGACTAAAGCTCGGGTCGGGATGGTGGTTTGATAAAGCCCTTCACAAAATAACGACTGCATGATTCAAACTTATGATCTTACAAGTAAATTTACCTGGATATATAATTCATTGCGATCAATCACTTTTGGATAAATAACTATTAATACTTAAAATAATAATAAGTTATGTCACAATATAATCACAGAATTGTAGAATATGAAATGAATAGAAAAATTCATTTCTTTAAATGATGATGAAATAAAAAATAAAAAATTTATTATTCAAAACAAAAAGAAATAACAAAATGTTATAATTAATGAGAAACTATATCAAATAATAATAAACTAATTTTCATAAATAATAATATAATAAAAAGACAACCCTTAACTGGAAAATTCAGTGTTTATAAAATGAAAAAAAAAAAAAACCAAATTGAATAGGAAAGTCGGTATTTAAAATGGTAATGATATTGTAAAAAATGAATCTCAATAGAAGAATAATAAAACAAAGGTAGATAAATCTGAGGAATAAAATTTAGTTGTTGAAATAATAGCAATAATAATAATTGGAAAAAAAAAACCAAATTGAATAGGAAAGTCGGTATTTAAAATGATAATGATATTGTAAAAAATGAAACTCAATAGAAGAATAATAAAATAAAGGTAGATAAATCTGAGGAATAAAATTTAGTTGTTGAAATGATAACAATAATGATAATAGTTATTATTGTTATTATTGTTATTTTACGGATGAGTTCAGTGTTTCATAGTGATTTATCTGGGATTTACATACCTCTCGTAGCTTTCCATTAGTTTTTCTTTTGTTTGGGCCTCGGCCCCAACTAAGACAAAAAAAAAGGAATAATAATAATAAAATAATAAAATATGAAAGAAAAAATTTACTAATTTAGGGGAAAATAATAAATTTTTCGTTAATAATAAATCAATGAGAAAGTTCATTATTAAAGAAAAAGATGAGAAAAAATTTCATTAATTGGATCATTAAGAATAATTATTATAATATTATTGTTGTCTATTTTATTTTTTTAACGAATCTGTACTGGCCGAAGAGTAAATCCGGCCACCGAGCTCGAATACTCGGCCCAGTCCGGAAGTTAAAGATAATAAAATAAAGATCACTTAATTAGGGGATAAGATATTAAATATTAAATCATGATATTATCTGAAATAACCTTATTTGGTTAAAAAAGATAATATCCCTTAAATTAAGGAATCACATCTCAAAAGAGATTTAAGAGATAAATCAGATCTCTAAAAGATATTTAAGAGATAAATCGGATCTCTAAAAGATATTTAAGAGATAAATCGAGATCACCACGGCCAAGGGTTGAACCGACAACTACGTCTGGCTTTGATTCCCATCGGGATACGTAGGACCGGAATATTGAATTATATCAAGCCATAGCCTAAAACAACCCCAATTATTCATCCCTGGTTTGACGTTCACGGCGAGGCTCCGGTAAACCGGATCTCGGCAGGAACATTTGGCGCCCACCGTGAGGCCGAGGTGAAACTTTCCCCGGTTCCACAAGAAAAGTTTAATGGTGACCACACGGAATGGTCTGCGAGGAGGGGCAAGCAGCATGAATCATGAGGACCATGAGGCTTCGAACGCCCAGAACCACGACAATCATCTTTCCTCCCCCCTCCATGAAGACAACACTCGGTTGGAAGAAATTATGGAACAACTCAAGCAGCTTCGGAAGGAGAACGAGGAGATACGCGCACAAAATCAGAAGCTTTTGAAAGCATGGAAAAGAGAAAGGTCCCTGAAACCTTCAGACGGAGAGCAATCCTCACCCGAGCCTGGCCAGAAGGATCCTCCGGCGCACTCTCCTCGGGGCACTAACCGAGCATCCAAAACTAAACCTCTCTTGGGGGATTCAGAAGTCAAATCTCACACAGAAAGGACTAGCCAGAAAGGAAGGACATCGGACCGGCGTCCGAGGTTGCCCTTCACTGATGACATTAATGAGGTAATCGTGCCAACCCATTTTAAGCCCCCTAACATCGACAAATTCAATGGCACCACTGACCCAACCGAGCATGTGGAGTCCTTTATTTCCTCTATTTACTTGGTGACTGATTCAGAGGCCGTCATGTGCAAAGTTTTTCCAACTACTTTGCAAGGCCCAGCTCTGACCTGGCTAACAAATCTACCACCTCGGTCGATTGATTCCTTTGATGTGCTCATAACCAAGTTCACTGCACAATTTGCGGTAAGCCGAAGGCACAGAAGGCACTCAGTCTCGCTGGTAAATTTCAAGCAGGAAAGGAATGAATCACTCAGAGATTACATGGCCCGCTTCAATGCTAAGCAGATCCTGATTCCCAACATGAGCTCGGAACTCTGCCTCCACATCGTCATGGCCGGTCTTAAGCCAGGACCATTCTTCGAGTACCTATCTCGGAAGCCACCAAGAGATTTTGAAGAGCTGCAGGAAAAGGCTACAGGTTTCATGAACTCGGAAGAGATGCTGGAATTTAAAAGGAGAGAAAGAGGTTTCGAGGACAAGAGCTCAGCCTCGAACAAAGACAGAAACAGGGGGTCTGACTCACAAAGGACCCAAAAAACCAATGAAAGAGAATTCCCGCAGAGGCATCCCAGGTATCCATCTTATACTCCGTTGAACCGATCTCGGGCAGCCATCCTTCAGGAGGTGTGCAGCGCCGAGTTGCTTACCTTACCTGGACCATCCAAAACACCGGACAATGCTGACAGAAGCAAAGAATGCATGTGGCATCAAAACTATGGACACTCCACTGAAGAGTGCAGAACACTCCAGAGAAAGATTGAGGAGTTAGTACAAGCAGGTCGTCTTGATCGTTTCATCCGCCGAGATGACAACGGAGGCAGACGACCCGGTCGAAGACAACGGAGACACGGTCATGATAACCGAGACCGAGATGCAAACTTGCGAAGAAACCATCAGGGCGAAGATCGACTGAATAACCAAAGGACCCCTATCGAAGAATCAGAGGGAGGAATCAGGGGAGTCATCAATACAATCTCGGGGGGGTTTGTAGGCGGAGGAACAACGAGCTCGGCTCGGAGGCGTCATGTGAAAGCCCTCCGATCTGTTAACACGGTGTCTAGAAGGCCTCCAAGAGCAAGACCCCCCATAACATTCTCATATGATGGTTTCCAAGGGGTAGATCCAAATCAAGATGACCCAATGGTGATAACAGTCGAGCTGGCCAACTTCTCAGTCAGACGAACACTTATTGACCAGGGGAGCTCGATCGATATTCTCTACTTGGCAACCTTCAAGAAGCTCGGAATAAAAGAAAAGCTGATAAAAGAGCAGGAGGACAAGCTAGTAGGGTTTGCCGGGGAACAAGTCAAGACCCGAGGTTATATAGACCTCTTAACAACGTTCGGAGAAGGCAGACTCTCCAAGTCCGTATCAGTCAGGTATATTATTGTGGATGCCAGCACTTCGTACAATATCCTTATCGGAAGACCGACGTTGAATGTGCTCGGGGCAATTGTCTCTACCCCACACCTCACAATGAAATTCCCAGCTGACTCTAGGGAAATAATTGCAGTCCGGGCTGACCAAAAGCTAGCCAGGCAGTGCTATGTGGACAACCTGAAGGTTAGCCGTCACCAGGACGGCCCAAAGAATACCGAGGATGGTAAAACAGAGGTGGTAAGCTCGGTCAGCTCAGTAACTTCAGCCAGTTCGGTCAGCATGTTTGAGCTGGACCCAAGGACGGAGATGTACGAGTCCAGGGCCGAACCAACAAAGTTTTTAAAAAAGTTCCGGTTGGGAGCCCACCCTGAATAGTGCACCCACGTCGGTAGTCAACTGGATCCCTCACTCAGAGAGAGACTTCACACGGTCCTAAGAAAGAATGCAGACCTGTTTGCCTGGAAGACATCGGATATGCCGGGCATAGACCCCAACTTTATGTGCCATAAGCTGTCTATATGTCCCGAAGCTAAACCTGTAACTCAGAAAAAGGAAACTTGGCGAAGAAAGACGTCGAGCAATGGCCGAGGAGACTTCTAAACTGCTCAAAGCAAATTTCATCCGAGAGGTGAAATACACCACTTGGTTAGCCAATGTGGTATTAGTCAGAAAGGCCAATGGTAAACGGCGGATGTGCACCGACTATACCGACTTCAACAAGGCATGCCCAAAGTATTCCTATCCCTTGCCCAACATCGACAGACTGGCGGATGGGGCCTCGGGTTACAAGGTTTTGTCCTTTTTGGACGCATATTCAGGTTACAATCAGATCAGGATGTATCCACCCGACGAGGAAAAAACAACATTTATGACTGATGGGGCAAACTACTGCTACCGAGTAATGCCCTTCGGCCTAAAAAATGCCGGGGCAACATATCAAAGGCTTATGGACAAGGTTTTCGCCAGTCAAATCGGAAAAAACTTAGAAGTATATGTTGATGACATGGTAGTAAAATCCGGGGATCCGAGCCAGCACCCTGCCGACCTCGAAGAAATCTTCGGCCAGCTCAGAAAGTACAACATGAGGCTAAATCCAGAGAAGTGCTCTTTTGGTGTACAAGGAGGAAAATTCTTGGGATATATGCTGACACACCGAGGAATCGAAGCTAATCCAGATAAATGCAAAGCCGTCATGGAAATGCGAAGTCCTCGGAATGTGAAGGAAATTCAGAGGCTAGCCGGCCGATTAGCCTCCCTATCCCGCTTTCTCCCGAAGTCTGCAGAGAAGGCAAGACCTTTTTTCCAGCTCTTGAAAAAGCCAAAGGATTTCATTTGGACTGAAGAATGTGAGAAGGCCTTCGAAGATCTGAAACTCTTCTTAGCATCTCCCCCAATCCTCACTCGGCCTCAGCTCGGCAAAGATCTGTACCTGTACCTCTCCGTCAATGATTATGCAATCAGTGCAGTGATCATCCAGGAAGAGGAGGAGCAACAGATGCCGGTGTACTATGTCAGTAGGATCCTGAAAGACGCGGAAACTCGATACCAAGTAATTGAAAAACTGGCTCTCGCCTTAGTTATGGCAGCTCGGAGGTTACGACCCTATTTCCAATCTCACCAGGTCATCGTCAAAACTGATCATCCGATAAAGCAAGTACTCAGGAAACCTGATCTAGCCGGGTGAATGATAGCATGGTCAGTGGAATTGTCAGAGTTCGGTCTACGGTATGAACCGAGGGGGCCAATGAAAGTCCAATGCCTCTCTGATTTTATTGCCGAGATTTCTTCCAAACCGAGGTCAGAATCCTTCATCTGGCTCCTATATGTTGATGGATCATCTAACTTGAAAGGAAGTGGGGCTGGAATAATTCTTGAGGGACCTGATGATCTAGTCCTCGAGCAATCTTTGAAGTTTGGGTTCACTGCTTCAAACAACCAAGCAGAATATGAAGCCCTTATCGCTGGGCTATTGTTAGCTAAAGAAATCGGGGTCCGGGAGCTAAAATGAAGAAGTGACTCACAACTCGTAACGGGACAAGTCTCGGGCAATTATCAGAGAAAAGACCCCCAACTAACCAGATATCTCTGCAAGGTTAATAGCCTCATTTCTGAATTTGAGCATTTCTCCATTGAGCACATGCCTCGAGAAGAAAATTCCAGAGCAGATCTGCTGTCCAAATTGGCAAGCACCAAGAGGGCTGGCCAACTAAGAACTTTCATTCAAGAAAACCTCCTCAAGCCGAGCATAAAGAGTGCCGAAGTGATAATGAACGAGCACTATGACCGGGGCTGGATGACTCCAATCTGGGAGTATCTAACCTCGGACAAACTACCTGATGACCAAAAGGAGGCGAGGCGAATCCGTCTGAAATCTTGTCACTACACCATCTTAGACGGTGAGCTGTACAAGAGGGGATTCTTCAGGCCGTACTGAAGTGCCTCACAAAGGAGCAGTCCGAGTATGTAATGGATGAGATGCACCGAGGAATCTGCGGAATGCATTCAGGTGCCCGATCTCTGGCAGCTCGGATCCTACGAGCAGGGTTTTACTGGCCAACCATGAGACTCGATTGTTCTACCTGGACCAATAGGTGTGACCCTTGTCAGAAGTTCGACAACATAGCTCGTGCCCCAGGAGAAGAGCTCCACTCCATGTTCTCACCATGGCCCTTTACTATGTGGGGGATGGACGTAGTCGGTCCTTTCCCAGTGGCCAAGGGTCAAGTCAAGTTTCTCCTGGTAGGGATAGACTACTTCACCAAGTGGATTGAAGCAGAGCCATTGGCTATGATAACTGCCAAAAAGGTCCAGAATTTTGTATGGAAAAACATTATATGCAGGCATGGCCTTCCTTATGCAGTTGTTACAGACAACGGAAAGCAATTCATCGATAAGGAGCTCGGAGAGTTTTACTCCAACCTCGGAATTAAACACAAAGTGACCTCGATTGAGCATCCACAAACAAATGGCCAAGCAGAGGCAGCCAATAAAGTTATTCTAAACGAGCTCAAAAGAAGGTTGGGACAATCAAAAGGGGCTTGGGTTGAGCAGTTACCGAGCATTCTGTGGGCTTACCATTTCTCACCACAATCCTCGACGGGAGAAACACCGTTCAAACAAACCTATGGAACCGATGCTATGATTCTAGTTGAGCTCGGTGAGCTCTCCTTTCGAAGGCAGCATCACGATCAAAGTAAAAATGAATAAGAACTTCGAGTTGAGCTTGATATGGTCGAGGAAGTCCGAGATACAGCAAAAATCAGGGACGAGCTGTGCAAGCAAAAAGCAACTCAGAAGTACAACTCAAGGCTGCACCCAAGGGAATTTGTGCAGGGTGACTTAGTGCTGAGACTGCAAAGCCGCGAGAAAAGACTCCAGAGAGGGTAAGCTCGCGGCAAACTGGTCAGGCCCATTCAGGATAGCAGAAAATCTAGGAAATGGTGCCTACAGGCTAGAAGAATTGTCGGGAAAGTCGGTTCCAAGAACGTGGAACACTTCCCACCTTAAGTTTTATTTTAGCTAAGGTTAGAAGTGATTCACTTTTTTTCCTATCTTGGTCTTTTTCCCATGAGGTTTTGGCCGAGAAGGTTTTAACGAGGCACACTAGGAAAAATAAATAAATAAAATTTTCTTCAGTTGAGCTATTATGCAAAAAAAAAAATACGGCGTTAAAATTGCTAAATCCTAAAAAAGGCCGTCCGAGCCTATAAAGGTGCTTAAATCCTAAAGAGGCCGTCCGAGCCTATAAAGGTGCTTAAATCCTAAAAAGGCCATCCCGAGCCTATAAAGGTGCTTAAATCCTAAAGAGGCTGACCGAGCCAAAATCGACCGATCAGGGTCGAAGTGTCGAGCCTATAAAGGTGTATGAAACATAAAGAGGCTGACCAAGTTAAAATTGACCAATCAGGGTCAACGTACCGAGCCTATAAAAACATCAGAAAATTCTCCAAGTGCAAATAGATTCACAAGTAAATAAGAAATTTCATAAAAATAAAGGGGCAAGGCCCCGAATACATGAAGGTTCAAAAAAGAGGACTGCACAAAAACAACGTGTTTCCTAATACAATTTCAGGGATCAAGATCCTCCTCGGCATTAGGAGGGATGATAGCAGACTGACCCGGTTGGCCCACTTCACCTTCAGGTCCCTCCTCGGCCCCTTGGCCCTCGTCTTCCTCCCCGTGAGTTACGGCATCCTCATCCTCGTCCTCCATATCGGCCAATGGAACAAGGATTCCATCTCGGTGGAAATCCTTGTCCACATCGGCACTGGAGAAGTCAGCAGTCGGGTTGAAGTGCTAAAGTTACTTCACGGCTCGGGAGAAACCGTTAACATGCTCCTTCATGATTGAAGCCTCAGCTTCAGCTAGATCAGCACGGAGCCTCAAGTTCTCCTCCTTCTCGGTCTCCAGCAACTTCTGCAGCTCCTGACTGGCTTCCTTCTCGGCTTGCAGGCCTTTCACAACGTTCTGAAGGTTGAGTCGGTCGGCTCTTTCCGTTTCTAGCTCGGCCGTGAGGGTGGCATGGCCTTCTTCCAGCTGCGTCTTCTGAGCCTTCAGCTGGCCGATGACCCGGTCTTGCTCCTCACACTTGGCCAGGGCATGAGAAAGCTCGTCTCTCACCCTCAGGGCCCGAGCCGCATCCGCCCTCATCACCTCCATCTTCTTCACGTTGTCAATTAGATGCTGGCTCCAGAAGCGGGTGATTGAGGCAATGCGGAGAGCATAGGCAGCGGCCGCCTCCATACTTTCCTCAGGGCCCTGCTCCAACAACAGCCGGGCATCGGACGGTTTCAGCACTTAGCCATCGATCAGGCCTGCAGGGTCGAATTCATTTACCCAAAGCGAGCTAATCCTTGGATTACAGTTACCATTATACCATTTGGTGTCCAAAGTGAGATCGGTCACCATGGGAGCGTTGCTCGATCGGCTAGCAGAAGGAGGAGTCTCTCCAATCATCAGCAAGGGAGGAGAGCTTCCAATCGGCACCTCTGGCCCCAGATCTGCCCAAGACCTCTTCGGAGGACGAACATTCAAGTCAGAAGCTTCAGCAAACTTCTTCTTCTTCCCCTTAACATTTGAAGCGATAGCTGATCCGCCAGCAGCCGACTTTTTCATCAAGGCCTTGTAGTTGAATTTTCCCATTATCACTGCAAAAGGAGGAAAATCAGTTAGATACAAGTACATGGCTGGGTAGGCAAAACACCCATTAGAAAACTACTTACAATCAAAATCGGCTTGCCGAGTTGATGACTCGGGGAGCAATAAAAGTCTACCACAGGGCAATGACCGAGGATAGAGTTTTAAGAGCTCGACGTCGGTTTTCTCTTGGGTTTTCATGCAGTCGACGTCATAGCTGTGGAACTTAGTGGGGTGGGGTTGCCAGTAGAGGGGAAATCTGGAGACTCCATCCGAGTCATAAAATAAAGACTCGTTTCCTGCAGTGGGTCGGACTTTGAAAAAGTCCGACTTGAAGAATTTATATGAGCTCTTGTAGAGCCCAATAATGCCCCCGGACTCAGCCCCACTAAGGGAAATCCAACCAACCCGGTCCCCAAACCTGACCTTATAAAAATGAAGGAAGATAGGAGCAGTGGCCACCACGCCTATCTGTTCACACAGGATCTGGAAGGCCTTTAAAAAAGCCCAGCTGTTCGGATGGAGCTGGGTTGGGGAAACATTCATGATTTTATATGTTCAAATCAACACTCAAACTGGGTAAAAGGCAGACTGACTCCAATATGTTCAAATAGAGTTTTATATACATATGTGAAGGAGGGTTGACCTGGAGCTGAATGCAGAAAGACATGTTCATCCCCAGAACACGGCAGACACTCCACACTGCCCCCAAAGGAAGAAACTTTGTTTTTTATGGAGGAAAGGGATTCAACATTCCTAAAGTTGGAATGAAAAGCTCCCACATCTGGCCTCACCCAGAAATACCCAGGTATAGTAATGTCAGGGTAAGGAACTCTGGGCATCCTAGTGGTATGCTTACGACGCCTGGAAATGGGTACGGCATCGGGAATAGCTGAGCTATTCCCATCAGTGGAGGAAGAAGCACCATTGCCACCACCACCGCCGCGAGAAGAAAAGGGAGAAGAATGGGGGGAGCCCCCAATCAGGTTAAGTTCAGGCTCCACAATCTGAACCCCGGAAGAAGCATTCTGAGATACTTCAAATGAAGTCTCCATGGATTCACAATCAGAAAGCAAACCTAAGGGACTTTGAAAGAGCAGGACGTACCTTGAAGGACGTATGAATGCTTGGACCATAAAGGAACTTGAGGATAAGAAGAGTCTAGTGCTTAAAGAAGGATGAAGTCCCGTGCCAGAGGCTCGCCCAAATTTATAGGAAAAAGTATAAACGTCCTCTCCTCGCATTAATGACGGTTGTTGGGCGAGAGCAGGGTAACATCCCCTCGAGTCTGACCAAATTCACCAGCTAATGGAGAGGCCACACGTGGCAAAGATGTCAGAATATAAACCGCCACCACGAGAAACTAGGAGCACGCCACAATCCGCGAATCTCGAGAACAATGCCACGAGGGCCACGCGTCACACAGGGTGACGTTTCTTTTCCATCTCAAGGCCCGAGAAAGTATGGCGTCAGCACAGAATAAGTAACTACCTCCACCTCGACTAGCCTCGGCTCCCACGAAAAAGCTTCCACGCCATTGGCTCAAAGCTTGGGGGGACTTGTGTATGAGCCGAGATACAGAGTCTGGCATCCAAAAAGCATCAACCTCGGTCACCCAGTATCAAGCTCGGTCACCCGAGCTACTCACCGAGTTGGAGGATGCATGTATATGCATAGAGTATGAAGCTCGGTCAATCACCTCGGCTAGCCTAAAGACAGAAAGATGAAACCTAGTTCCTGAGCTCGGCTGACATCATGAAAGCTTTTACGCCTAATCAGCTCAAAGCTTGGGGGCTTGTGTACTGGCCGAAGAGTAAACCCGGTCACCGAGCTCGAATACCCGGCCCAGTCCGAAAGTTAAAGATAATAAATTAAAGATCACTTAATTAGGAGATAAGATATTAAATATTAAATCCTGATATTATCTGAAATAACCTTATCTGGTTAAAAGAGATAATATCCCTTAAATTAAGGAATCACATCTCAAAAGAGATTTAAGAGATAAATCAGATCGCTAAAAGATATTTAAGAGATAAAACAGGTCTCTAAGAGATAGGGGAATCCTATTATAAAAGGAGGAGTACCCATGATAGAAACTCATTTTTTTCACTGAACTCCGGTGACTCTCTCTTAAGCGTATTAGAGAAACTAGCGTCGACCAAGAGACCATCAGAGAGTCCTTGCTCCCTAGTATTCATCTGATACAAAATTAAGAGATCGAGATCACCACGGCCAAGGGTTGAACCGAGAACTACGTCTGGCTTTGATTCCCATCGGGATACGTAGGACCGGAATATTGAATTCTGTCAAGTCATAGCCTAAAACAACCCCAATTATTCATCCCTGATTTGACGTTCACGGCGAGGCTCCAATAAACCGGATCTCGACATGAACAGAACCAAACATTGGTGTTCATATTTTAATTATTCACCCAGTCAAACAAATTTATTCACTTCGTACATGTTAATCATCAAAATATTTTTAAGAAGTAGTAGTTTGTAAATACTTAAATATTTGTTCTGTTATTTCTCTGCCTTTTTACTTTCTTTTATGTGTTGTATTTTAAATAATGTTTTTCTTTCTTTTCTATTTTTTTGGTAAAATAAAAAATGTTTTTCTAATCCGTTAACTTTTGGAAATTAATATAATTAACATTGAAAATTTCATAGTCTAAATTAATTATAAATTAAATTATTTTGAAGGTGCTTATTTTTAATAAGTTTTTTAATATATCCAAATCTTAATAATTTTAAAGAGGTTAATTACTTCTATAAACTTTGAATAATATCCAACTAACTAATTTCGTTCAGCTCTATTAATATATAATAATAATTTTTATGTTTGTCATAATAGTGATATTAATAACTACTATCATATTAAGAAATAAAATTAAAGTACGGTCTTGCTAATCAGTGTCCTATGTGCGTTGGTTAAGAAATCTGAATATAAAAAATTTATGTTGGAATATGTAACTTTTGAATTTTTAAAGTGTTGAATACATTACTTTCCAATACAAATTTTTTATTTATGGTTTCTTAACCAATATCCTAAGGATACTGATTAGCATTTGTCATTAAAATAAGGAAAAAAAACTCAGCTACGATTCTGCACTAGAAGTATGTGATAACCGCCAAATGACTTTTAAGGGACAAACCGTTACAATATATTTTTTAGTTTGTTTCTTTGATGAACCGTGTACACAGTATACATAGGGTACTGTACGTAAGTCTGATCCATAAAATAATCACTTTTTTTTTATATTTTTGTTTAAATTAATGTAATATCACAAAACTACTTTTTTATGACTTCAAATTATAATTATTTTATATATATCTCATTTATTTTTATACAGTACACAAAATAAATTATTGAATCCGTGCAATGTACGGATACAAGAATCTAGTATTTAGAAATAACAGAATACCCAAACTCTAGCGAAAACCACAATCTATATAGTACCACCTAATTAGTAAAGGATAATAAATTTTGTTCATTTATCTTAATTTTTAGATTTGATTTGTTCATTTATTTTTAAGAAGGTCGGTTATACTTTCTTAAGTTTCAACAATTAACCAAAGTTATTCTTTTTATTACCTATGTTAGTAATGTCATTAATTTTAGCTTGCGTGACAGTTAAGTGGTCTGGACAATTGAGTTAGGATATCTCCAAGTGGCAATGTGTTCTTAGCCACGTGGGAGGATCAAATAGAATTTTTAGCCATTCTTTACTAATGTGTCTTCTTCCTCATACGGTCTTCTTCATTAAGGGTTGTGGCGGTCATGGATGGTCATTCTCCAACCCATACAAAGTTGAAGAATCACTTCAAACCCACCCGAAACTCATTTTCTCCACCAACCAGTGATTGAAACTCACTCGAAAGATTACCACCGAGCCCCTTTTTTTTGTTGAATTTCTAGGTATAAAATAAGGGGAAAACTTTGTTTAGCAGAAATCATCATTTCATTCGATTTCTATTTAAAAATAAAAGACCAAAATGAATCTAAAAATTAAGATAAAAGATTAAAAGCCTAATTTATCCTAAATAATAATATATCATATCTCTCTCACACACACACATGTCATGTTCATGTTCTCTCTCTGGGTATTCCATCATTCTCATCTAATCCATGTATCGATTAGTAACAAAAAAAAAATTCAACAATTGATTATTAATTGATTATAATTGAATTTATTTTTGTTTATGTTTACTAAAAAATGATTTTAAGATTATGTATTTCATTTGAATTATATATGTACTGGCCGAAGAGTGAAACCCGGCCACCGAGCTTGAATACCCGGCCCAGTCCGGAAGTTAAAGATCATTTAATTAAGGGATAAGATATTAATATTAAATCCTGATATTATCTGAAATAACCTTATCTGGTTAAAAGAGATAATATCCCTTAAATTAAGGAATCATATCTCAAAAGAGATTTAAGAGATAAAACAGATCTCTAAAATATATTTAAGAGATAAATCAGATCTCTAAAAGATAGGGGAATCCTATTATAAAAGGAGGAGTACCCAATGATAGAAAGTCACTTTTCACTGAATCCCGGTAACTCTCCCTTAAGCGTATTAGAGGAACTAGCGTCGACCAAGAGACTCTCAGACAGTCCTTGCTCCATAGTAGTCGTCCGATACAAAATTAGGGGATCGAGATCACCGCCCCACCAAGGGTTGAACTTAGAACTACGTCTGGCTTTGATTCCCACCTTGGGATACGTGGGGACCGAATATCGATTCTCACAAGCCAAAGTCTAAAACAACCCCATTGTTCACTCTTGGTATGACGTTCTACGGCGAGATTCCTAAAGCCGGATCTCGGCAGGAACATTTGGCGCCCACCGTGGGGCAGGTAAAATTTTACCTCGACCACCTTTCAATCACCGCAAATTTTCATATCGTTGACGGGGCAGACTCCCAAGTCTCTGGTACGATGTTCTAATTGCCCGTCAGGGCTATCACAAAACATGGGGCAACCTGGTACGCGCCTCTCCCCCTGTTTGGGTTGCTGCTGATTTTGGCAACTCTCACCCAGGCAGGAGCAGAAGCAGCTCCTACATACAATTGACTCTCACTCTCACTTCCCAAATCCTACCTGGCACCACACTGCACTCTTCAACATGTCCAGCGTCGATCCCGAGCACCGTGACGAGTAAGAGACCCCGCCGCCGCTGCCGACGAGGACATCGGAGCTCAAGTTGCTCCTATCGTCAAGCTCGAGGAGTTCGCTATTACCACCGGCGAAGAGGATGAAGATCCTATCCTCGATCTGAAAGCGAAGCTTTATCGGTTCGACAAGGATGAGAACCGGTGGAAGGAGAAAGGCGCTGGCATCGTCAAGTTTCTGAAGCATAAGGTTATCGGCAAGGTTAGGCTTCTCATGAGGCAATCCAAGAATCTCAAGATCTGCGCTAATCATCTCATTTTACCTACGATGAATGTGCAAGAGCATGCTGGGAACGAGAAATCTTGCGTTTGGCATGCTAGGGACTTTGCTAATGGCGAACTCAAGGATGAGCTTTTCTGCATTCGTTTCCCTGCTATTGAAAAGTGAATTGAACAGTTTGAACTTTGAAGATTGTGTTCACTATCCTGTGTGCTAGAAAATTTAATTATAATTTTTGGAACCACTGATGCCGTCAACGGCCCCTTTCTCTGCCGTGGCAACATCAACACCACCGTGTGCCAACAGTGTGTCGCCGCCGCTGCCAAAGAGATAACAAACCGCTGCCCCAACCAAACCGAGGCCATCATATGGTAAAAGCATGGAGAGCTTTAAGAAATCCTTTGTCATTATTCTTTTCCTTTTATTTTTTGGTCTCTGCACTGCATCCCTTGATAAAACAGAGAACCAGAAGAGCACTTACATAGTCCATGTGGACAAATCCAAAATGCCAACAAGCTTCGAGCACCACTCTGTCTGGTACGACTCGTCTTTAAACTCGATATCTGACTCAGCAGAAATTATCTACACCTATGACAACGCAATCCATGGATTCTCCACAAGATCAACAGCTGAAGAAGCACGTTCATTGGAGAGCCAAGCCGGGATTCTAGCCGTGTTGCCAAGTGAAATATACAAGCTGCAAACAACTCGAACTCCACAATTCCTTGGCATTGATAAAATCGCAAACCAATTCCTGGCGATGTCTTAGAGAGCTCGATCTCGGCCACCACAGCTTGGCCTCAGAAGGAAGATGTCTTAGAAAGCTCGGCCTCGGAGAGCTGAAGAAGATGTCTTAGAGAGCTCGGTCAGCACAGCTCTGTCTAGGAGAGCTCGACCATAGTAGCTTGAGGGAATGCCTAAATCAGAGGTCAAAATGCCCAGGTGATATTGTTCCTTAAATCTAGTTTAAAACTAATATGATTTGGTATGTTTTACTCCACGCCTTTAATGTTGTGTTATGTAGCATCATATCATGTTATTTATTTGAGCAAAGTGATGCTCGGCTGATACCACTCCCAGAGTCACAAAATTTGCGATTACAAAGTGGTTGAAGCTCCGGCTCCCTTGGAAAACTCACATTCAGCCCCGGCTCCCGAAAGGTCGAGGCAAAACTCCCTCTCAAAGTTCCACCAAAAAGGAAGACGAGTCAAAGCTCCTCAAATTAAAACCATGGAGGCCGAGTTATACTCCCTCTATAAAAATCATAGAGATCGAGCTCTCCCTTGGAAAATAAAATTCCATCGGCTCCAGCACTCAGACACCATACTAAATCCTAAAGAGGTCGTCCGAGCCTATAAAGGTGCTTAAATCCTAAAGAGGCCATCCGAGCCTATAAAGGTGCTTAAATCCTAAAGAGGCCGGCTCCGTCCCGAGCCTATAAAGGTGCTTAAATCCTAAAGAGACCGGCTCCGTCCCAAGCCTATAAAGGTGCTTAAATCCTAAAGAGGCCGGCTCTGTCCCGAGCCTATAAAGGTGCTTAAATCCTAAAGAGGCTGACTGAGCCAAAATCGATCGAGCAGGGTCGAAGTGTCGAGTCTATAAAAGGTGCATAAATCCTAAAGAGGTGACCGAGCTAACATCGACCGAGCTGCCGTCGAGACGCCGGACCTAAAGAGGCAAGTGCCTAAAGAGGTGACCGAGCTAAAATCGATCGAGCTGCCGTCGAAACGCCGGACCTAAAGAGGCAAGTGCCTAAAGAGGGTGACCGAGCTAAAGTCGACCGAGCTGCCGTCGAAACGCCGGACCTAAAGAGGCAAGTGCCTAAAGAGGTGACCGAGCTAAAATCGACCGAGCTGTCGTCGAGACGCCGGACCTAAAGAGGCAAGTGCCTAAAGAGGGTGACCGAGCTAAAGTCGACCGAGCTGCCGTCGAAATGCCGAGCCTATAAAGGTAAAAAAAAAAACAACTTACTACCTAAAGAGACTGGCCAAGTTGAAGTCGACCGATTTGAGATCGAAATGCCAAGCCTACAACGGTAATAACACCTTAACGCTTGAAAAGGTATTTAAAGGCCTAAGAAGGTGGGTAAGAACCTACAGGTATATCAAATTCTGACTATTTCGACTAAATCGCGTAACACGCTGAAACTAAACAAGTACTAACTTAGAAAAATAATTGCAAAAAGTAAGGAGCATGTCGGTCCATCAATAACCATGGGCCAAGCCCAGAATACATAAGATTTCAAAATCAAAAGGGCATCGCCCAAAGACAACGTGTCTCCTAACTTACTAATACAAATTCATGAGTCAAGGTCACCCTCGGCACTTGGATGGAGGGTAGCAGACTGGCCAGGTAGGCCCACTTAACCTTCTCCTTCGGGTCCCTCCTCGGCCGCTTTCCCCTCGCCCTCTTCCCCTTGAGATACGGCATCCTCATCCTCCAGCTCGGACAATGGAACTAGGATTCCATCTCGGTTAAAATCCTTGTCCACGTCAGCACAGGAGAAGTCAGCATTCGGATTGAAATGCTGAAGCTGCTTCACGGCTCGGGAAAAGCCATTAACATGCTCCCTCATGATAGAAGCCTCGACTTCAGCCAGATCAGAACGGAGCCTCGGATTCTCCTCCTTCTCGGATTCCAGCAACGTCCGCAACTCAAGACTGGTTTCCTTCTCGGCTTGAATCCCTTCCACGACCTTCGGAAGGTTGAGCCGGTCAGTTCTTTCCATTTCCAGCTCGGCCATAAGGGTGGATTTGCCTTTTTTCAGCTCTACCTTTTGGGCTTTCAATTGCCCAATTAGCCGAGCTTGCTCTTCACACTTTGCCATGGCTTTTTCAAGCTCATCCCTAGTGCGCAAAATTCGGGCAGCTTCCGCCTTCATACATCTCATTATTAGAAAGCTCATGACTCGAAAAACAGGTAATGAAGGAGACTTAGAAGAGCATAAGCGACCACAGCTTTCCTGCTCGCATCATGACCCAATTCTAGTAAAAGCCGAGCATATGCTGGCTTAATAACTTGGGAACCCACTAAAGGGCCAGAGTTAAAATTGTCTAGCTAAGAACAAAGGGCAGAATCCCAGAGAGCCGAGGTCGAGCATTGCTCCCTCGCACCAAAAAGCCGAGGTCGAGCGATGCTCCCTCGCACTATGCACAGAAAAAAAGTCGGGGTCGAGCGACGTTTCCTTCCTCGCAATAAAAATCCTAGGCCAAGCACAACATCTTCGCACCAAGATAAAGTCCACAGCAGATCATGCATGTTAGAGACCCAGGATTCGATGGAAATCCTGCTAGTGTTCAACCAAATAAGCTGGAATCCCAAGCACGACTGGGCTCCTCACAAAAGTCTGAGCAGTGCTCGGTCAAGCAAGACGATAACCCAAGAAAGGCTTGGTTCTACAAAAAACAGATTTCCGAGCATTGCTCCCGCGAATCATAGTCCAAAGTCCTCAGCACCAAAAAGTGTGTTAAGACATGCGGGTTGACATTTAAGCTCTTTCGCTTATTTCAAGCTCGGAGCTTGGGGGGCTAGTAGGGATAAAGGAAGGACATTCTCGGAAATTAAAGAGAAAGGATATTCCTTAGCCTACAACTCGAAGAACTTGTATGAAAACTGTTTTCTCATACAAATTGGAGAAGATATTAGGAAATTTTATTCTGAGACACACCTTCAAGATCGGGAAAAATAATTCGAGGTCAAGTTTCAAGGTTAGTGGGTATTTCAAAATCCACCAAATGAAAGGATTATGAGCTACTTGAAGAAAATGTTAAGAGCTCTCAAGAACTTTAAAGACCGAGCTACATTCGGCAAAAGGCAGGTCAAATTCAAACTCTCAAGATAAGCATCTTGAAAGCATCAAAAGTTAAAGGATGAAATACAAGCACCGAGATAAATTCCTAATGACCGAGTTTGAACTTGACTCTTCAAAAGATCGGTTCAAGCCTGAATCACTGATAAGTCGAATATCAGCTACCAGCTTCTAAACTTGTCTTAAACAAAGGTAAGATTGAAGTATATTATGTTAAGAGCATGTTACTGGCCGAGATATGAACCTCAACCACTAAACTCGAGTACTGCCCGAGAGGTATTGGCCAAAGCAAGAGGATCTACGCAAATCCAGTACTTTACCAACCCTAACCTCAATTTCTTTCATAAAGCTTTTTCGCGGGATTCTGAGCTCAAAGCTTGGGGAGCTTATATACTGATCGAGATGTTAAACTCGGTCACTGAGCCTACCAAACTAAAATATTGGACGAGAAGTAAAGCTAGATCTCCAAACAATCAAAGGGAAATGATTACTAGACTCGCCCACCGAGCCTGCTGAACTTAAGAGTTGGCCGAAATGTGAAGCTCGACAACTTGAAACGAGAAGCTCGGGCTCCCTACTCGGTTGAGCTCCAGCTCCCGACTACTGGTTCGAGCTCAAGCTCCTTACTGGGTTGAGCTCCGGCTTCCAACTACTCGGTTGAGCTCCAGCTCCCGACTACTGGTTCGAGCTCAGGCTCCCTACTCGGTTGAGCTTCGGCTCCCGACCACTCGGTTGAGCTCCAGCTCTCGACTTATCGTTTGAGCACGCAACTACAGCGCAAGCCTCGGAAATGATGCCGTGAAGGCCACGCGTCACATAGAGTAACGTTTCCTTTCCATCTCGAGAACCGAGAAAGTATGACCTCAACAGGAAACGAGAAACCATCCCCACCTCGGCTCGGTACCTTGAAAGCGTCAAGCTCGGTCACCCGAGCTGCTCACCGAGCTGGAGGATGTGTACACGTATATAAGGTATGAAGCTCGGCCACTCACCTCGCCGAGCCGAAAGACCAAAAGGTGAAACCAAGTTCCTAGCCTCGACCCCTTCGAAAAGGCTTCCACGTGATCAGCTCAAAGCTTGGGGGGCTTGTGTATGAGCCAAGATACAGAGCTCGGCTAAACATCATGAAAGCTTCTACGCCTAATCAACTCAAAGCTTGGGGGGCTTGTGTACTGGCCGAAGAGTGAAACCCGGCCACCGAGCTCGAATACCCGGCCCAGTCCGGAAGTTAAAGATCATTTAATTAAGGGATAAGATATTAATATTAAATCCTGATATTATCTGAAATAACCTTATCTGGTTAAAAGAGATAATATCCCTTAAATTAAGGAATCATATCTCAAAAGAGATTTAAGAGATAAAACAGATCTCTAAAAGATATTTAAGAGATAAATCAGATCTCTAAAAGATAGGGGAATCCTATTATAAAAGGAGGAGTACCCAATGATAGAAAGTCACTTTTCACTGAATCCCGGTAACTCTCCCTCAAGCGTATTAGAGGGACTAGCGTCGACCAAGAGACTCTCAGACAGTCCTTGCTCCCTAGTACTCATCCGATACAAAATTAGGGGATCGAGATCACCGCCCCACCAAGGGTTGAACCTAGAACTACGTCTGGCTTTGATTCCCACTGGGATACGTAGGACCAGAATATCAGATTCTGTCAAGCCAAAGTCTAAAACAACCCCATTGTTCACTCATGGTATGACGTTCTACGGCGAGATTCCGGCAAGTCGGATCTCGGCAGGAACAATATAAAAAATCATTTTTACGTTATAAATTACGAAAAAAGATATGAATCGACACATAACACCAATAATGGTATATTAATATTAATGGGATAAATATGAGAAAAATATATTCGAGAGAAACATAATCACAATCTTCTATCATAACACTGGAGGCATGAGATGGTGGAGAAACTTTTTTTTTTTTAACTTAAAAAGGATTTTTCAATTTTTTGTATAATTTGTCAAATACACAGGCTAGCTTAACTATAAATGATGGAGGGAATTAATCATTTTTTTCATTACAAGTATATAAAAAAAATTACTAAAAATATCAAAAGTACTTTTTTTTTTTTGGAAAAAAAAAAGGAGGCTAAGTCAAGCTATAGATCCCAATACTACCGGACAAAGAAACCTCAGCTAACTCATTCAAAAAAATATCCTCACAACTAGGTCAGTCGAGGACATGAAGACCAAAAGTGCATCTATGAGAGTAATTTGCCAGTGGAAAACAATATTGCATTCACAGTAAATATGAGTAATCTTGATAGGTATGATAATCATCTTGATTTTTATATTTTATTCTATTTTTTATCATTTGCATTGAAAAAAAAATTAAAATAACATTTTATATAGCAGGTATATTCTGATGATTGACATATATTCCTATTCTTTATCATTTGTGTTGAAAAAAATATTTAAATAACATTTTATGTAGCCTGTATATTTTTGATAATTATGGCATATATTCCTAGGAATATACTTCTCACTTTTTAACAAAACAATTTTAACTTCTACACGATCTAAACCTTTATATGCGGTTGCGAATATACCTTCCCTACCATCACTTAAGGACAGCAACACAAGCAATTCCATATCATTCCTTCCAAGGATCCAATTAGAAACATCTTTCTACCCTTCTTTCCTTGGCCCTCCTTTCGGTTTTTGCAATCCCAAGCTTTAACATTGTCATTCCAAGGGTTCTACCCTTTTCCATTGTTTCCTTCCAATATTTTGAATAATTTTGCTAACAAAGAAGCCAAAAAAAAAAATGCAAAAGTGGAACTATTATAGTTTTCAATGCATTAAATGTTTTGTTTTCATTTTAAAATTATTTTTACTTCTGCAACAAGTGCCCTAACCCTTTTTGTCAAAAAAAAAAAAGTGCCCTAACCCTATTTTCAAAATATCAGGCTTCAACAAGGTGGACAAGCATATCTCATAATGCACCATCATCTGGGAACTGAGTTTTAAAATTCATCCTTGAAAAGGATTATGAATTGCATCCTAATGGATGTCTTTATTCCCACTTTTGATAACTCTACAAAGAATAAAAAGTGAACACACTAAAAAAAATGACAAGATACCAATGACAAGTAAAGGGAACGACAAAAGATGCCTGAAGCTGTAAATTGTCCTATAGAGAATCTGCAAAAGGACAGATTTACATAAGAAACTTCAGACAGAAGCAATCCCTACATTGAAAAAGTTGTCTTTGAGAAAGAGGGGTTGGGAGGGGAGGGGGCAACAAAGGTACAAATTTAAATGCCTTCAAACTATTTCAACCAAAAAAACTTTACAAAGAAACATTTAAGATCCAAACTAGCCACTTGGATGACATAACCATACTAATAGGTCAACAGAACTGGTTCCACCCTGTAGCTATTTCTTATATGATGCAACAAGCAAAAACCAGATATGGACTTGCAATGGTTTTTCACTTCTTTTGCAGGTAATGCAGGAGAATATTCAAACAAGAATATTCAGTAGATAGACCAATGGGCAGGACTAGTCTGCATGCATGTCCATGGCGGAATCATTGGAACTGAATGCAGTAGAATCCCTGCTTTGCTGGTGAAGAAAGCTGACTTCATTGTTCCGGTTTCCGTTCCCCATAGAGAGACCACTAGGGTAGTTCCCTCCCTCACCGATTTGATAATGCTGAAGACTACGACGAACTGGGCTTGACAAAGCATTTGAAAACACAGAATTCTTTGATTGATTATCACATTGCTCAGACCGAAGTCCCCCAACAATTGTTTGGCCAGAAGATCCTGAACTTACTGGAAAGCCTGAGTTTGCTACGTGCATTACTGGTTGCGACTGTTGGTTTTGATGCGGTGCTCTGGGCGACATGGATGGTTCCTCTCCGCAATAATCCAGCTCATTCTGCAAGCAGAGGAATGAACTTCAATGCATGCAGTTTGCAAAATAACATATAAACCAATAATCTTAAAGCATAAAGGCATCCCAATGCATCCAGCATCTACTACTACTATATTTTCGCCCACTTTTTTTCTTTAAACTTGAAGAAATCTAAATAGCCACAAGCAAACTCAAGCCACAAAACCATAATCACTATTTAAATTCTGACAAAATTGTCAATCCTACAAATCTTTAAAATGGCACAAAAATTTACTTATCTTCTTTTCAATCATATCTAGATACCCTCTTAACAACTTTGTAATATAACTCCAAGATAAATATCTAAATGGCCACATGAGCGCACCCTAGTTACAAAACCATATCCACCATTTTAATTTCTGGGAAATTGTCGATCTTACAAATCTTTATTCTTTAATAAAGGCATAAAAAAGGGCAAGTAATTATCTTTTCTACCTCTCCTTATCAATCACCAGTCCCCAGGGAAATTTGTAACATCTTGAAGCCCACAAGTGGAATATAAAATTTCAAATACTCGATTTCACAATAAATTAAAGGCAAATGCTAACCAGTGTCCTAATGGCATTGGCTAAGGTATCAAAGATAAAAAATTTGTGTTGGAAGTTGTGTATTCAATACATTGAAAGTTTAAAAGTTGTTCTTTCCAATACAAAGTTTCTATTTCTTGCTTCCTTAACCAATGCCCTAAGGCATTGGTTAAGGTATCAAAGATAAAAATTGTGTTGGAAGTTGTGTATTCAATACATTGAAAGTTTAAAAGTTGTTCTTTCCAATACAAAGTTTATATTTCTTGCTTCCTTAACCAATGTCCCAAGGCATTAGTTATCGAAGATAAAAATTTTGTGTTGAAAGTTGTGTATTCAATACATTGAAAATTTAAAAGTTGTTCTTTCCAATACAAAGTTTCTATTTCTTACTTCCTTAACCAATGCCCTCAGGGCACTGGTTAGCAAGACCCTAAATTAAATAGCATTTATACTAACAGATGCCAGCTCTTCCACAATTCTAGAATATGAAAAATGAAAGAAAGACAAGACCATAGAAAAGCAGTATCCATAGGAGAAATCAAGATAGCTTTCTCCCATTTAAATTTCTACCCAGTTCACTGCCCAGACTTTTCTACTTTCAAGATGAAAGTTCTTTTTTATTGAAAAAATCATACCATAATATGCAATAACCAACCTATAATTTTAAACAAGGCAAGAATATGACCATGTCATGCAGTAGATTACTTAAATACTCCCTCTGGTCCTTAATAGAGTAAGGCTATGTAATAAACAACTGTATGACAGTTAGTATAATTATCCTCTGCTGTTAGCAATTAGGTAGGTTAGTTACTCTCTACAGTTAGGACAGTTACTATTCTAACTGTATAACTGCTCTGCTGGCTAGTATATATATAGCCAAAGGTGTACACAGATTTATTCATTCAATGAGAATCAGTTTACACAAATTCTCTGTTTTTCATTTTTCCTCCTCATGAATTTCTCTCATTATGGTATCATGAGCTAATTTTTCTGGGCTCGTTCTTCTTCTTCCTTCTCATCGAGTTCATCGCGTTCTTCCATGGCTGCCTCAGTTCCCAATCCATTCGACATTCCTACTTGGAGCTTCGACAACCGCTTCAACACCATCACCATCAACCTTACAATCTTCCATGTCCATCAAACTTGATGATCACAACTTTTTGTTGTGGAAGCGACAAGTTGAAGCCGTCATAATCTCGCACAAGCTTCATCGATTTGTAGTAAATCCATCGATTCCACCACAATTCACTTCCGAGACGACTCGCGCTAGGGATTGAGTCCGATGAGTATCAACTCGGATCGCTTCGGACCAAATGCTGTTCACATGGCTCCCGAACTCGATTTCTCCATCCATTCTTCCTCGATTCATTGGTTGCAAACAGTCCTGGCAAGTTTGGGACAAAATTCACAAGCATTTCCATGCACACTTGAAGGTCAAGGTGCGTCAATTTCGCTTCGAATTGAAAAACACCAAGAAAGGCACACGTACGATCTCTGAATACCTAATGCGTATTCGTGCCCTAATCGAGTCTCTCCAAGCAATTGGCGATCCCGTCACGGAGCGGATCACATTGATACTGGTCCTCGAAGGGCTTCCTGAGGAATATAGTTCCTTCGTGATGATGATCAAAACAAGGGCAGAGTCGCCTTCAATTGATGAGGTCGAATCTCTGCTTCTAATGCAAGATGCTCAACTTGCGAGGTTCAGACAAGAAATATCGTCTCCTTCGATTCATCGCTAATGTGGCTCAAGCACCGAACTGGGAAATCTGTCGCATCAGTTGATTATCGGCAGAATCGGAGTGGTTTTCGTGGTAGTAGTCGGGGTCGTGGTGCTCGAGGACGTGGTAGAGGTGATCGAGGTCGTGGGCGCAGTGGTCCTAAACCTACATGTCAACTTTGCCATAAGTATGGCCATGAAGCCTTCAATTGTTGGTATCGATTTGATGATACCTTTGTTCCGATTCAAAGACCTCCTCCTCCACCTCGGTCAAGCTATACCCGCACCTACAACTCTCATGATTACAATCAAGGTGTTCAAAGCACTTGCTCCAAGATTTCCACCCTCTCAAGCAACAACCTAGTGCCAATTTGGTGATGCAAAGAACCACGCTTTGTTCCAAATACTCAAGAACCTTTGCAAAGACAATTTGATCCTCGAGGCATGGTTCCCGGATTCGGTGCATCTCATCATATTACTGCTGATTCCAATAACTTCACTCAAAGCAGTCCCTTTGGAGGACAGGACCAAGTGTTAATGGGTAATGGCCAAGGTCTCTCAATTGACTCTATAGGTTCTTCCAAAATTTTCTCTCCTACTTGTCCTCAAACGATTTTTAAACTTAATAATCTCCTCCTTGTTACTAATATAACAAAGAATCTGGTTTCGTTTCCAAGTTTGCCCGTGACAACAATGTTTATTTCGAGTTTCACCCATTCTCTTGCTATGTGAAATCACAGGGCTCTAGTAAGATTCTTCTTCATGGTTCCCTAGGAGGAGATGGACTCTACAGTTTTGAAAACATCAATATTCTAAAGGAACCTTCCACCTCTTGCTTTCAACATACTGTTTCAGCTGCAGCTTCTATCAAATCTTCACTCCATCCTCCTGGTGTCACCAATCCAACTAGTCCATCTCTTGTATCTAGTAGTTCCTTTGCCACTTGGCATTATAGACTTGGCCATGCAAACAATAATGCTGTAAAAACCATTCTTCAACTTTGTAATATTCCATCATTGAATAAAACATCCTATGAATTTTGTAATGCCTGTTGCATTGGTAAATCCCATAGACTACATGCTCCCCCTTCTCCCACCATTCATCCTACTCCCTTTGAACTAATCCACAAGTGATTTGTGGGGACTGCACCATTCACTTCTTATAGTGGCTATTCCTACTATATTACATTTGTTGATGCTCATACACGATTCACATGGATCTATTTTTTAAAGCGAAATCGGATGCCTTGATCGCATTTAAACAATTTTTAACTCTCATTGAAACTCGGTTTTTCGCTAAAATTAAAGCTTTGCGATCAGATTGGGGAGGGGAATTTCGACCCTTCTCCAAGTACTTAACTGAGCTTGGCATCTTGCATAGACTAACCTGTCCTCACACCTCCCATCAAAATGGGACTGTTGAGAGAAAGCATCGTCATATAGTTGAAATGGGACTAACTCTTCTCTCCCATGCTTCTCTACCTTTAAAATTTTGGGACCACAGCTTTACACATGCTGTTCATACAATCAACAGACTTCCCACTGCAGCATTAACTTCACACTCCTCTCCCTTTCATGCCCTGTTTGGTACCATACCTGATTACTCTACCTTTCGGGTCTTTGGTTGTGCTTGTTTTCCTTTTCTTAGACCATATAATCAACACAAGTTTGATTTCAGATCCTCTGAGTGTGTCTACTTAGGCCTCTCTCCTCAACATAGAGGCCACAAGTGCCTTGACTCTAATGGCCGTATATATATTTCAAAGGATGTTTTGTTCAATGAATCTATGTTTCCCTACCCTAAACTCTTCCAATCACATTCTGTCTCACCTGTTTCTAACTCGAATCTTACCCTTCTACTATACCTATTCCTACATATCCTCTCGCATGCTACTCCTATAACTCAAAGCATCCCCTTCTCCCTTGCATCTTTCACCTAGTGTCCCCGCACTTTGCCAGTGACTTTGTTGGAACCAGTCCTGCTCAATCTGACTCAGTGTCTCATGAGTCCTCCAGTGCTGCACCTTCTCCTTTGCCTCCTTCACCTAGTATTTCTGTCACTGCAGGTAATACTGTGACAAGCAGTCCTGCATCTTCTCCTATTCTTCCACAAACTGCACCTATGTCTCCTGCAACCTCTAATCCTACAACCTCTAGTACTACTTCCTCTTCTTCTTCTGACACTTCATCTCCATCTGCACCTATCAATCTTCATCCTATGATGACAAGATCCAAAACTGGACACTTGCCTCCTAGCATATTCTTGAGTTATGTTGAGCCTCATTCTGTCAAGGAGGCCTTGGCTAGTCCACAATGGCTTCAAGCCATGAAAGATGAGCATAATGCTCTCATTAAAAATAACACTTGGTCCCTAGTAACACTACCTCCAGACAGAACTGCTATTGGCTGCAAGTGGGTTTATCGAGTGAAGGAAAATCCTGATGGTACAGTCAACAAATTTAAGGCTAGGCTGGTTGCCAAAGGCTTTCATCAAACGTATGGTTTTGATTTCTTTGAAACCTTCTCTCCGGTGGTCAAACCTGTCACTATTCGGATCATTCTTACCCTGGCTCTCACAAACAGATGGGCAATTAAGCAAATTGATGTAAACAATGCTTTCTTGAATGGTGTTCTCAGTGAGGATGTCTATATGATGCAGCCACCCGGGTTTGAGCACAGTGACAAATCTCTTGTTTGTAAGCTTCACAAAGCTCTCTATGGCCTCAAGCAAGCCCCTCGAGCTTGGTATGAAAAGCTTGCCTCCACTCTTCTGCAATTTGGGTTCCTGGCCAGCAAGTGTGATTCTTCCTTGTTCATATATTCAAAAGGATCTATCTGTATATATGTCTTGGTTTATGTTGATGACATCCTTGTCACTGGATCTTCTCCTGCTCTTGTTCAGACTCTGATTCACAAGCTTGATGCACGCTTTGCTCTCGGGAACTTGGAGATCCGGATTATTTTCTTGGCCTTAAAGCTAAGCATCTAAGCAATGGTGCACTTCGCTCACTCAAACCAAGTACATCAGAGACTTATTGGCTAAAGCCCACATGTCGAGGCTAAAGGAATCTCCTCACCTATGATTAGTAATTGTAAACTATCCAAGTTTGGTACTAATACAAGTGGCAGATCCTCATTACTATAGATCCATTGTGGGTGCACTTCAATATGTCACTCTCACTCGCCCGACATTGCCTATAGTGTGAATAAAGTGTGCCAATTCATGTCCAACCCTCTTGACTCTCACTTTGGCAAGGCAATTAAGAGGATTTTAAGATATCTCAAAGGCTCCCTAGATTATGGTCTTCTCTTCGGACTGCAGCAATGCTTCTTCCGCACCTTACTCTCTGCATACCTACTGTGATGCGGTTGGGGCGATGATCCCGATGATAGACGTTCAACCTCTTGCCTCCCGCATCTTCCTTGGGCCAAATCTGATTTCCTGGAGCTCAAAGAAGCAGCCCCTTGTTGCTAGATCCAGCCACAGGCCGAGTATCGCGGCATGGCCAATGCTACAACTGAAACTTTGTGGATTCAGTCACTTCTAACTCGAATTGCATATTCCCTTTGCCATGCCCCAACTCTTTTGTGACAACTTAAGTGCGATCAACTTAGCCTACAATCCTATTCTTCATGCAAGGACCAAACATATAGAGCTTGATATCCACTTTGTTAGAGAAAAGGTCCTCTCCAAAGCTCTCAATGTTGTGCACATTCCAAGTACTGAGACCAGCTAGGCGATTCCTTAACAAAGCCTGTTTCCTCCTCTAGATTTATAGAGTTAAGATCCAAGCTCAATGTTGTTTTATGTCCAAAACCCCCATGAGCTTGAGGGGGAATAATAGAGTAAGGCTATGTAATAAACAAGCGTATGACAGATTAGTATAATTATCCTCTTTGTTAGCAATTAGGTAGGTTAGTTACTCTCTACGGTTAGGACAAGTTACTATTCTAATCGTATAATCGCTCTCTGCAGCTAGTATATATATAGCCAAAGGTGTACACAGATTTATTCATTCAATGAGAATCAGTTTACACAAATTCTCTGTTTTTCATTTTTCCTCCTCATGAATTTCTCTCATTAGTCCTATATATAAGAGGCAAAACCCTAAAACACACAGACCAAGGAAATGCATTGAAATAAACAATTTGTAATTAATATTCATATAAATTTACAAAATTACCCCCTTCTAATAATTAATGAACAATCCTACTTGTATTGAAAGTTGCACTGTCTCGTAAATATAAACCCTACTATAAACAAGGGTAAAATTGGAAATGAGCATTTAATATTTGTCAAAATACATACATGTCTCTTATATCTTGGACCCAAAAAATGTAATCATTTGCCTCTTATAATAAGGACCGGAGGGAGTATTTAATGATTTGATCAATATACATCATGCAGGATAACAGGTCACATGGGTTCACCATTCTACGCTGCAGACAATTAAGAAAAATTTCCTACATTCTGTTACAACTTACATATAGATATAGACAAAACACTCACTTCTTACTGTCAGCTCATGGTTTACAAAATCACCAAAAAATGGAAAAAATGCACTGCAACTAGACATGCCAAAAAGAAAGACCAGGGCTAAAAAAAGATAAAAAGGAAAACCTGCAACGTTAACAAGACAGAAAACAGAGCAAATGAGAAAAGGAAAAGGCATGCAGGCCAAGTTAGTTGCTGGCAAAAGGTTCTTTCATTGAGGCCTATCTATGGAAACAAAACACAACTGATTAATTAAGCATCATTACCTGTGGAGACTTTTACATAAAACTGTCCAAATTCCAAATGAAAGTTGATGAATGAAGACAGCAAGACTAGTATAATATTTTAAAGAGACTATTTTCTTGTACTTTTTCCCACAGGCATTAAAAAACTCACTCCTCATGATGGCTGAGATTTGGGCCAATTCTATGAATCATTTCGAAAGGCTTGGCACAGTGTCCTTAAAAAATGACAATCTCAAGGGATGTTACAAAACATGTTTGCTACAAACATGGCTCACCAACTCAGCCACTCCCAATCAGAAGAAGCATGTGTATATATTATAAATGATACTATAATATACACTAAACAAAGAACAGTCAAACCAACCTGAATGTAGTTAAGTATATCAACTGTTGCAACTCTTGAGCCTCCCTCTTGTTGTCTCCAGATCCACTGATGAAGTTTTTCCTGAAATCAGAAGAACATCCACATTAGTGAAATGTCAAGACATGTCATTTCTGCCTATGTTGTGATTTGTTGCAAATCTATACATAGTGGGTCCTAAGCCCGGATAAAAGATGAGGGTTGTGTTAGGCAATTGACAACCAACATAAAACTTTGTCGAATCTCAATGCCATGGATAAGGACAAAGCCAAGATTAGACAGATGACTTATATTATAACAGTCCATGACCTATATTGCTAAAAAAGAAGGAAGTTGCAAGTCATGCTAAAATTTTGAATTTGCTTTTTAGAAAAAAAAGTTGTTAACCAAAGGATTTTGACATTCATCAAGAAAAATAGGAGATTTGAAAGATGGTCTTGGCCACTTGCTGCTAAATGCAGCCAATTAAACAACATAAAAGGAGAGAAAAAAAAGAACATGGCCTACTTATGAACTGAAAATGATATCGATAAGGAAGTCAAAACAAATAGGTAACCAAAAATATGACCAAAAAAAACAGAAACTAACACTCAACAAAAGAAAAGTGAAAAAAGCTTTAAGGAAGACAGAAAATTTCACAAAGACAAGCATGCTAGAAACAGCTATTAATTTCGCAAGTTCTCACCATTCAAACTATGAATTGAATATTAGTTTATGAAGATAAACCGTGATTCAAGTATGTCAGAACTCAGAATAACTTCCAAATTTCAAATTCCCCACATCAGAACCCAAGCAGTAAAAGATTGAAAGAAAGGAAAAGGGCGCACAAGAACAAGGAGCATATTTGTCCCAGCAGAAAATTGAGTAAGGACACACTTCCATAAGAGTAACCAGCCTCCTCTAAAAAGCAAGCATCAATACGAAATAAATATTTGGGAGAACATAAAGTATTGAAAACATGCTGAAAGTCAGAAACTGTTCTCTAGGAGCAGTTTCTTTAATGGATATTGTAAAGCAGGACCAATTTTTCCAATATCATTTTTTCCCCTAAACATTGTAAATAAACCTTGCAACAAATCCTTTCAGCTTAAGATAAAAAGGCAACAAATCAATCTATGGTCGGTTAAGTGCATGTTTGGAACTGCCTTCTGAAAGTGCAAAAGCACATCACAGGATCATAAGCTATATATTTTAGCTTCTGAATGGATGCGGATCCAAAAACGTCCTAAATTGATATCTGACAGTAGATTGTAAATAAACCTTGCAACAAATCCTTTCAGCTCAAGATAAAAAGGCAACAAATCAATCTATGGTCGGTTAAGTGCATGTTTGGAACTGCCTTCTTAAAGTGCAAAAGCACGTCACAGGATCATAAGCTATATATTTTAGCTTCTGAATGGATGCGGATCCAAAAAGTCCTAAATTGATATCTGACAATAGGGTCAGCAACATATGATCAAGATACCAATCTAACATTCTAAAGTTACAAAGTTAAATCAACTATGTAAAAACAACAAACAAGCCAACATACAAAAACTGTCAACAATGAACTGTGATAAAAGTTAAAACAAACAACAGACAATAAATTAAATCCACATTGACTAAATTGAAACTTTCAAAGGCTGTAAGCTAGGTTCCAGTAATAACCATTATGTTGTCTGAGCTTAATTCCACCCTAGAACAGCAAGGGAGGAAAAGCTTTCTTAATGGGTTTAATTTTCAAAATCATCATCAGCCATTCAATATCAGTGTCTACTAGTTAGATTTTATAGAGTGAAGAGACAATTAATTGATAGCTTTGAGCATGTAGACGGAAAATCCCTGACTTCAGCATTTTAATTCCCACATGTTATGCAGAAAAATGAAAAGCAAATTTCCTAGATGTTCCACTAGTGGTCTATTAGTCATGTCATTCCATCATGACAAGATTGTTCTAAAAAAATATCAATAAAATGCCACAACGCCATCCTTCACCACAGCATATCAATCCATCTTAAAGGTTTTATTTTTCAAGGTACTATTAAAAAACAAAACCAAAACAGAAAAAAACAATCACAATCAGCAATCAGAAACAGGAAAAGGCCACTTTTTTATTTTTTTAAAAAAATGCAAACTTTTATCAGCTAAACGAATCGAATCAGAACATAATCAAAAACCCAAAAATCAAAATACAAAAAGTTTCATTTTTTGTTGTGCTGGGTGATTGAATTGGATTGGATTGAAGGAAAAAGAGAGAATTACAAGGCCGTGGCGTTCACCGGCTTGGAAAGAGAGCTTCTGATGGTTCATGGCGTGAGTGTAGAGCTGAGAGAGAGAATTGGCAGCACTGTAAAACGACGCGTACATGGTTCGATCCACCTCATCCAAGTTTGTGGCAATCGACTTTCTCTTCTTCGCCATCGATGATGACCCTTTTTGTAATGGAGTTCAGGTTTTCTAATGGAAGAGAAATGAGAAGAAGAAAAACATGGGTAAGGGGAAAGGTTGTTCCTTTGTGGTTTATATATGGAGCAGAGAAAGCTTCAGAGAGAGAAGGAGCAGAAGGGAAGGGACACATGGTAAGTATCAAAGGGCATGCGAGGCACGTGATCATTGCTCGAATTGGGAAAGAGAGAAAAGGAAAAGAGAGAAACTGTTGTTATGTTACTACGTTGCGTTGTGTTGTGTCCTTGTACATGTCGGAGAGGTAGGTTTAGGAGGAGGTCACCTTCGGCTTTTTCCACAAATTCATGTTTTTATGTTGGGAATGGGATGTTGTGGTCTCTGTTTTGGGCTTAAAATCCAACTAACAAGTTGGGCTGCAACTTTAGGTTAACATGCTAAATCTCATTGGCTACAACCGGGAGCGGGAATAGGTCAGGCCGTTCGACAGGAGCCTATGACCTGGCCTATTTATGGTCTGACCTGACCTGTTTAATAAAAAGGTCAGATCTAGACTTTTTTAAAAGCCTCTTTAGTTAAATAGGTCAGACATGGACTTATAAAAAAGCCTCTGAAGCCTGATAGGGCGGCCTGATTAGTATTAATTTTAAATAAATATTAAATATATATATAATATATAATAAAATATTTATTAAAAAATTAAATACTATTAAATTCCTAATTAGTAAATTAGTCAATATATTGACAAAGTCGGTACTACAAGGAAATAAACCTAATCTAAAGACTAAAACCCTAACTCCCTTCCTCTCATCCTTTTCTTCCTGACGGCGCTCATCCTCTTCATCCCGACGGTGCCGTTCTCTTCGTCAGCACTCGCTGGTGGCTGCACTCCGCGTGAGTCCTCCAGCTTCGTCCTTCGTTCCTCCATCGGCATCCGCGTCTCGTTCCTCCGACGGAAATTCGTTCGATTTTCCGACGATTCTTCTATTCTTTAACAGGTATTTCATGCTCCATCTTTACCTTTGATTTACCTTTTCATGTTTGCTGGGGTTTATGTGTGTGGATCGATTTTTCAGCTACAAAGAGGGGGGAGGGATCTGTTTGCTAGTTGCTACACTGTGTCTATGTGGGTCGTTTTTCTGCTACAAAGAGGGGGAGGGTCGATTTCAATCTCTTGCTATAGTGTGGGTCGATTTTTCTGCTACAAAGAGGGGGTTTTGAGTTGTGTTTGCTACACTGTGTCTGTTTGGGTCCATTTTTCTGCTACATAGCTTGATGAATATCATGCAGGCTTTATGAACAATTTCTCTTTACATGATGACAATATTTATGAACAAATATTAAGGTTCTAAAGGAGAGCAATAGAAAATGACTTTGATTCAGATTAATATGCATGCTCCCCTTGAATTTGTGTTTTATTTTTTTCTGTTTATTACCCATAATGTCCAAAGCACTTTATTCATAAATGTGCAAAAATTTAAGACAGATATGAAGTTTGATGTTTGACTCAACTCAACCCTCTCCATTTTCATACATTCTTAGCATAGAGATTACAATTATGCTTATGATGATAACTTTTGTTAACATATTATTTTTAAAGTATTTTTCTGTCTAATGACATTAATTGTTTTCTTATTTTGAAGGTGAATGAAGGACGTGAAGAGATTACCTTGAAGATTTGGTGGATAATATGCTTTAGTATGGAGCTGTTGTATTTTCTGGTTTGTCTGTTGTAGAGATGCAGGTGGAAAGCAGGGGAGGATATTTGTTTTCTATCAAAATATGGATGTCCTGATTTTGCGTCTAAGGAGCTATCAATTACTGGGCATTGTACAATTTTATGGGGCCAGCCTATTTAATTTTATGGCTACTGACAGCTCAATTAGTCTTGGGAGCTTTGGATGCTTTCATGTGATGTATTCAAGAGTATAAGTGGAGTAGTTTTGGATAGTGCTATGCTGTGATATGGTGTTCTAGCTATGCAGGTTTTGTTTCTTGCGGTGGTTCTTGGGATCTAAAGGAGCTGCAATGTGAAAAAAGGTCAATAGAGAATGCATTACAAAGGGAACTGTTAAGAGTTTATTATTTTGATTGGGAATAGTTTATTTGTTCTTGAGGCCTATTTGTTTTTGTATTTTATGGATTTTATTACTTTATTGTTTGTTGCAATTTATATGTGTTGAGAAGTAGTTTTATGCAAGTTGGTATTAGGTGTTGGACTATTTAGCCATTGGCCTATTTGGTTCGGCCTATTTAGCAGTAGGCCTGTGGCCTTATTAAAGGCTTTCATAGGAAATAGGCCTTTAAAAAGGCTTTCAGGCCTGGCTTTTAAAAAGGTCTGGCTAGGCCTTAAAAAAAGCCTATGTCAGGTAACAGGCCAGTCTTGGGCTTGATATTTTTGAAACAGGCCAGGCCTATTTACCTAAAGCCTAGTCTGACCTATTTCCACCCCTAGCTGCAACTTTAACAGTAACACTACGACTGAGGAAATTATAAATTATAAATCTATTATTTATTATCTATTATATATACAAAGTTAAATGTCCTCGGGGGGAATTTTCTTCTATGGACTATGGCACATCATCAAGCCTTATGTATCAACACGAGAGCGATTCAATGAATAAATATTAATGCACGTTAAATTCCTAATCTGACTTTGATTGGTACCTTCGATTTCTAAAAATATTCAAATTCAAATATGGGTGAATCTCTAAAATTTCGTCAGTACCAGTGAAGCACACTATTGCGAAATTGATACCAAACTTGAAATTAATTATTGCGAAATCTCTAAAGGTGAAATCATGCAAAAATCAATTAATAATCATGCAAAATCATACTAAATTGATACCAGGTTTGAAATTAATTATTAGAACTTATGTTGATCATGCGAAATCATGCGAGATTGATACCAAATCATAATTGAACAATCATACAGAATCAATTAATAATCATGCAAGATCATGCGAAATTGATACCAAATTTGAAATTTTCAATTAAACACCAACTTGCAGTTATAATATATCGGATACTTAATGTCATTTAATTATATAGTAACTCAAAATATGTGCAATAATCTAACCAAATAATGACCTCAATAAATCACGAATTGCAAGAGCAGGTAAATATCATAAATTGTGGAAGTATAATCCGTAGAATCAGCAAATATTAGTAAAAAATTTGAAATCTGATATATTATTTTTAATGCAGTACAAACTGAAATTTTAAATGCACACTCGATTATAAATAGGCATGCTAATACCCAGCTCAATTGCACCAACCCAACATTCCCTCCTCTATTACCTTCTTTAATTTATCGCCTTCTTTGCTTTATCTACTTTATTTTTTGCATATTCAATGGTTGCCGAACGTGTTTTTGCAGGAATGTCAGAAATGCTTCAATTCCGATTCTAATGATAATTGCTTATAGATGATAGTAGTCATAAAATGTGTATCACTTTTGTATTGCTCATTTTTGTATGATTTTGACAGTTTTGATATGATTGAATGGTTAAAATTTCTTTTCTTTTTTTTCACTTCTCTCATTTTTTTTTTGTTTCAGATGTTCCTTGTTACATCCGTGATTTTATGTATGGTTTACGTATGAGGATTAGGGTTGGGACTTGGATTATATAGTTGAGATATGGTTTGAGGCATAGAGACCTTTGCATGTTAAGTACGTAGCTTTTTCGGGTGAGTTTGAACGTAGAGACCAATTAGGGTTTCCCGGTTAGCGTCTTTGAGACGTCTGAGTGTGAAATGGGAATTTTGAAGTTAGAGTCGCGATTAGGCATTTTTGATGGTTTTAGGTTGTTTATTAGGTCTTAATGAGCCTATATCTCAAATTTGAGCGCAATCGAACGTCGAACGGACTCTGAATGCAAAGAATTGACTTTTTGTCAGAAGTCAACGCTTGAGCGTGGATACACCAGCGCTCAAGCATCCAAGTCAACATACAAGGGCCATGCTTTGACCTGCCACGTGTCACCAGGGCTGATGTGGCACTCCAGGAGTGGTTGCATGGCGTGATGGTCCACCCACTCCCAATGCTCGAGCGTGGAAAAACCAACGCTCAAGCGTTGGAACGCTCGGACGTTGTTTTTCCAGCGCTCGAGCGCTAGCGTGTGTTTCAGCAAAATGAAAAGGCTTCAATGACTTGTGTCACTTAAGCCAAAATATAAAGAGCTGAAGGCAGAAACGTGAGAGGAACACAGAGCAAAAAAGATAGGTTCTAGAGTGAGAAGGGGATAAAATCTAAAGAGAGAGCTCGGCACATCGTACGACTTGTTCGGGCATCCCGTTGCAAATCGGAGAACACCATTGTGTTCGTGGCAACGTTCTCTACCTTGTTCTCTTATCATTTTCTTCAAGAACTGAAGGTAAATCAACCTCGTTTATGTCAAACCTAGTTTCGTTATGTTTCTCGTAATATCTTTCGTTTCGTTTGTCGGAATTCGATTCCATTTTTGAATATGAACTCGTAGTAACGTGTGCTTCGCAATGTGATGCTTAGGTAAAATTTTGGAAGTTCGGAGGCCCTAGAACCACACTGGGCAGATTCGAGGAGGTTAGGGAACATCTCGTTTTGCTTTGTTTCGGGCATCGTACGACTCTCCAGGTGGGGGAAAGAAACTCTTTAACGTTGGAAACAACAAGGTTACATTTAATTCGATAATGGTGTAAGGCGACCCAAACCCTATACGAGAGCGAGTAACGGACAATGTCTATACCATATTGGGGACTACTTGGTGGTACCGATGATGATATAAAAATTGTGCGTTTATCATCGTTACGTTATATATATGATTATTTTATTATTTGGTGATTGTCTGCTTGACTGTTTGATATGGTATTGGTAATTGATATTATGAGTGTTGGAAGTATTGAGACTATGTTTATATTTAATAGTATTATATTGTTGTAATGATTATTATATTTGGAAATGATATTATGACATAATGATATATGATGATGATTTTGGATAACATGATGATGATTGTGACGATATGATGAGTGTTATGATTGCGCTTAGCGGTTGAGTAAGATATTAAGTTATGTTGAGACATGATGATGTATTGGGAAATGCATACGATATGTGATAGCAGTGCCTAACCGAGATGATTATCGTGATATGAGGATGAGATTGATGAGATGAGATTATTTTTGAGGTGATTTATGAGATTATGATGAGCGGTTATGGCACTAGGGGGTGACCTGAAACAAGGTCTGTGATATGATGGACCTGAAAGATGGTCGTAGGGGTCTATTCCTCTGAGGGAGAATTCTCGGGGTTTAGGCTAACGACGGACCGTCCCAGACATGATTTCATTTTAGTCGCAACTATAGTTCATGCGTTGCATGAGCACCCTGGATGGTGATCCAGAGGTGTGCACCGTATTGTGTAGCTATAGTGCCATTGCTTTGCGTGGGCACCCTCCATCCGCGGACGAGGGTGTTCCCCTTTTCTTTTGTTGTGTATCGTGTATATATATATGCTATGTTTCACAGATTCAGATATAGCTGATGGCGCACTGTGATCACCCGCGGATGATTCAGGACTCGGGGTTTCCCACCTCAGGAACCTTTGAGGTCGAGTGCATCGATCCCAACGGGTGGCTTGTGGACCCAATCACCCGCTTCGTGATATATACGGGTATGATGTCCATTACCTCTGGGCCAGGACAGGGACCACCTATAGGTTTTACCGGCACATTCCGCTTTGGTACTACACTCTCGTTCCCGATTGGACAGCCGGATGGACATGTACTGCCCATGCCACCGATGTCAGGCATGGCCCCGGTTCCCTTCATGGTACCCTTCGAGGTACTTGTACCCGGGCTTGCACCAGCACCCGCACCAGTGCCGGAGCCTGAGTTGGCACCTATTCCGGAGGAGGACTCAGTTGCCCCTGCCCAGGACCTAGCACCCCTTCCTGAGGTACCCGCACCTCCAGAGGTTCGTGCTATGGTTGAGTCTTCACGGGTATCTTCTAGACGGTTACATCCTCGGGATAGCAGACTCTACAGGCAGAGGTTTCAGGGGCAGTCGGCCAGGAGCTCTTCCAGTGATAGAGGAGGAGTGTCCGGACTTGTCGAACCCCAGGATGCAGATGAAGGAGGTAGTGTGTGATGGCTCAGGCCAGTGCCGTCCGTGTATGTGTGAGCGAGGTTTTACTGTATTTTGAGAGGGGACAGGGTGCGGAGTGCATCGGTGAGGCTTTTTCTTTTGGCCTTTTGATGTATTTTGTTGACGTCACCAGTTTGTATATATCGGGATCCTACCGATGGGAATCCCTTGACAGCTCTGTACTGGCATGTATGTATATGTTTATAATTATGTGTTGTATGTATGTTTACATATGTTGTATATATTTTAAGTTTTAAATTTTTCGTTGTTTTCAATATATCCGCTTAACGCTAATAACACGATTAGGTCCTAAATCATATGGGTTTCTTTAATGGGACGTCGGGATGGGACGTCGGGGCTTCTCATTTGGTGGTATCGGAGCAGTTCGGTTATGAAACAGACTGTGATGAATGTGATTAAGGTAAACTGGCCATTTAGTTGAATCCACATCGGATAACATATATGCTTTGGATTTGGGTAGTGAGTCCGACGCGACATTTCTATGGCATATAGTATTTATATTCCAGTTTATGTAGTATTATATGTCATATTGATGTGGGCTAATGATTTCTTTTAACAGTATCATGACTCGAGGTCGAGGACGAGGACGTGGCAGACGTGGTGGTGGTAGAGCGATAGAGAATGTTGAGGAGTAGTCTTATCAGCCATAGGCAGGGACTGAAGGTGGAGGAGAGTCATATGAGACTCTTCAGACTATCCGTGAGTTAGCATTTGTTCTGTTGCAGCAGGTGCAGCAGAATGCTTAGAGGATACAAAGAGAGGCAGAGTTACAGGAGTGGCAGGATAGGAGGAGAGACGCTGAGGCTGAGGATGCAGGGTTGGCTAGCTTTCGCAAAGGTAAGTCACCACATTTTAGTGGAGAGTATGATCCAGATCGAGTCGAGTGGTGGATCCAGGAGCTCGAGAAGATCTTGGATACTATGAGATACAGAGATGACAGGAATGTGACTTATGCTGCCTTCATGATGACCGAAGGGGCTGAGTCATGGTGGAGAGGCAAGCAGAGATTGTTAGAGGCTGAGGGAAGATTGATTAGTTGGGAGCTGGTCAGAGAGTATTTCTTTGAGAAGTACTTTCCACGGTTAGTCAGACGCGAGAAGGAGAGAGAGTTCACGAGTCTCCATCAGGGAGATAGATCTGTTGGTGATTAGGCGGCCAGGTTTGAGGCCCTGATTCAGTTTTGAGTTCTATCAGAGGTTTCCAGATGAGGACTGGATGTGTCGGAGGTTCGAGGAGGGTTTATGGCATGAGTGAAGGAGGGCTATAATGCCCTTGGATATCCTGAGTTTTCCAGAGCTTGTAGAGAGGTGTAGTGCCATTAAGAGTATGGACCAGAGGCAGGCTGTAGAGTAGAGACAACAACATAGTGGGGGTCCTACCAGAGCAAGTCATCAAAGGAGAGGTGATAGAGGTTCTCAGTGGAGGAGAGGTCCATATACTAGACCTGGGTAGAGTGCTCAGACATCTGCACCACCAGCACCAGTTACTAGAGAGGGCCGGTAGCAGAGGGGCCCGATATGTTTCAGATGCGGAGGTCCGTATTATATCATAGATTGCACAGATATATTTGGTTGCTATGTCTGTGGCAAACCAGGTCATTTTGCTAGGGATTGCCGACAAAGAGCAGTACAGCAGTAGCTAGCTATCTGTAGAGGAGCTAGTGGTTCTAGAGGAGGAGCTAGGAGAGGAGTTCCAGCAGCAGGATGACCAGACCTCAAGCCACGGGGAGGGTGTTTATAGTGAGAGGATCCGAGTCCTCTCAATCTGAAGTTCTTATTCAAGGTATTTGTTTAATATCTAGCGGACTCGTCCCTGTGTTGTTTGACTCAGGCGCTACACATTTGTTTGTTTCACACGAGTGTGTGGATCATTTACATTTACCCGTTTCCCAGCTACCATATACTTTGACGGTATCTACCCCTACCAGTGATCCTTTGATCACCATGTCTATTTGCTTACAGTGTTCTATAGTTGTTGAAAATATGTCACTTCTTGTAGATCTCATCTGTTTGCCTATGCAGCAGATAGACGTTATCCTTGGCATGAATTGGCTTTCGGCTAAACATGTAGTGTTAGACTGTGCGAAAAGACCTTATCTTTTCTTGAGCATTCTAGCATAGTATCTGCTAATGAAGGAACAACTATAAGGAGTGACGAGTCTCAGCAGTATGTGATGCTTTTCTCTTTGGAAGCTAAGGAGACTCCGAGTATAGATTCTTTGCCTATTGTGAGAGAGTTTTCTGAGGTTTTCCTTCCTGATGTTCTAGGTTTGCCACCAGAGTGGGAGGTGGAGTTCGCTATAGATCTCATACCAGGGACCGGATCAATATCAGTAGCTCCTTATCGGATGTCACATATGGAGATGGTAAAGTTGAAGAAACAGCTGGATGATATGATGAAGGAGGAATTCATCAGACCGAGTGTTTCGCCTTGGGGAGCACTTGTGATATTTGTCAAGAAAAAGGACGGAAGTTCTAGGTCGTGTACGGATTATAGGAAGTTGAATAAGGTTACAATCAAGAACAAATATATGTTGCCTAGGATAGATGATCTGATGGATCAGTTGAAGGGAGCTTCGGTGTTTTCCCAGATAGATTTAAGATCAGGATACCATCAGATTAGGGTGAAGAAGGAGGATATACCTAAGACTGCTTTCAGGATGAGGTATGGACACTATGAGTACCTAGTTATGCCTTTTGGTGTAACTAATGCTCCAGCGGTATTCATGTATTACACGAACAAGATCTTTAGACCGTTCCTCGACAAGTTTGTGGTGGTGTTTATAGATGATATTCTTATCTATTCCCGTAGTCGGGAAGAGCACGAGGAGCATCTGAGAGTTGTGTTACAGGTGTTGAGGGATAGGCAGTTGTATGCTAAGTTATCCAAGTGTGAATTTTGGTTAGAGGAAGTGCAGTTTCTAGGGCATATAATCAACAAGGAAGGGATTGTTGTTAATCTAGTTAAGGTAGAGGCAGTGATCAAGTGGGAGAGACCTAAGTCAGCGAGTGGGGTGAGGAGTTTTCTAGGATTAGTCGGGTATTAAAGGAGGTTTATCGAGGGTTTTCTCGAAGATTGAGTTGCTTATAACGTAGTTAACGATAAAGGGTACAACGTTTGTCTGGACGGATAAGTGTGAACAGAGCTTTCAGAAGCTAGAGGAGAAGTTGACTACATCTTCAGTGCTGACATTACCAGATCCTCTAGGACAGTTTGACGTGTACTGTGATGCATCATATCAAGGATTGGGTTGTGTTCTGATGCAAGAGGGAAGAGTTGTAGATTATGCTTCCCGACAATTGTGGGTTCATGAAAGAAATTACCAAACCCATGATCTGGAATTAGCAGCCATAGTGTTTGCATTGAAGATATGGCGACACTATCTTTATGGAGATAAGTTCAATGTGTTCAGCGATCACATGAGTTTAAAGTATTTGTTTGATCAGAAGGAACTGAAAATGAGACAACGTAGATGGATGGAATTTATTAAGGCTTATGAGTTTGATCTTCAATACCATCCAGGAAAAGTAAATGTTGTGGCGGATGCACTAAGTCGGAAATATTTGCACGTATCCACGATGATGGTGAAAGAGATGGAGTTGGTTGAACAGTTTAGAGATGTGAACCTAGGTATGAATTTGTCTGAGGATAGAATATACTTAGGTATGATCACCATCAGTAGTGAGTTTTTGAAAGATCTTAAGGTTAAGCAGGGTCAGGATGGATATTTGATAGATGTGAGTCGAGGTATAGATGAAGAAAAGGTGTCCGAGTTTAGGAGAGGATCGGATAGGGTGTTAAGGTTTAGAGATCGGATATGTGTGCCAGAGGACTTAGAGATTAGGAAGATGATCTCAGAGACGGCACATGAAAGTAAGCTGAGTTTCCACCCAGGAGCCACCAAGATGTATCACAACTTGAAGAAGATGTTTTGGTGGCCAAAGATGAAGAAAGAAGTGGCAGAGTATGTTCTATCATGTTTGGTATGTCAGAAAGCTAAGATAGAGCATCAAATGCCCGCAGGATTGTTGCAGTCCTTGGATATCCCAGAGTGGAAGTGGGATAGTATAGCGATGGACTTTGTGGTTGGATTAATACCACGAACTCCGAAGAAGTTTGATGCGATTTGGGTTATCATGGATAGGTTAACGAAGTGTGCTCACTTTTTACCTATTGGTGAGAGTTCTAGTCTTGAGAAATTGACCCAGATCTACATCAAAGAAGTTGTGAGGTTGCACGATGTGCCGTCAAGTATTCTCTCCGACCGAGATCCTAGGTTTGCATCGAGATTTTGGAGACAGTTACACAATGCTTTGGGAACAAAGTTGAGGGTGAGTTCTGCTTATCATCCTCAGACAGATGGACAGTCAAAGAACAATTCAATCATTGGAGGATCTTCTAAGAGCTTGTGTGTTGGAACATGTTGGTAGTTGGCATGAGTTCCTACCATTGATTGAGTTCACATACAATAACAGTTTCCACAGCAATATCGGGATGGCACCGTATGAGGCTTTGTATGGAAGAAAGTGTAGGACTCCATTGTGTTGGTATGAGACGGGCGAGAGCCAAGTGTTGGGTCCTAATGTGGTACAGCAAACAACGGAGCAAGTCAGGAAAATCAAAAAAAAAATGAAGGAAGCACAGGATACGCAGAGAAGCTACAATAACAAGAGGAGGAGATTCTTAGAGTTCCAGGAAGGTGATCACGTGTTTTTGAGAGACACTCCGAAGACCGGAATTGGCAGAGCAATAAAGTCTAGAAAGCTCATTCCCCGATTCATTGGACCATTTCAGATTCTTCGACGAATTGGTCCAAGAGAGCTTACCGTGATAGCCTTACCCCCTTACCTTTACAACCTTCACGATGTCTTCCATGTTTCCCAGTTGGTAAAATATTACCCAAATCCTTCTCATGTCATTGAGCCTGAGTCCATACAACTCCGAGAGAATCTAGAATATGAGGCTTTACCGTCTAAGATTGCAAATAGAAAGATTAAAGAACTTGGCGGTAAGCAAATTCCCCTGGTCAAGGTCATATGGGATAGTGTTACGGAGATGCTACTTGAGAGTGTGAGGCGGATATTCAGCAGCAGTACCCCCTTCTGTTTTCAGGTATGTAAATTCCGAGGACGGAATTTCTTTTAAGGGGGTAGAAATGTTACATCCATGATTTTATATATGGTTTACGTATGAGGATTAGGGTTAGGACTTGGATTATATAGTTGAGATATGGCTTGAGGCATAGAGACCTTTGCATGTTAAGTACGCAACTTTTTTGGGTGAGTTTGAACGTAGAGACCAATTAGGGTTTTCCGATTAGCGTCTTTGAGACGTCTGAGTGTGAAATGATAATTTTGGAGTTAGAGTTGAGATTAGGCCTTTTGATGGTTTTAGGTTGTTTATTAGGTCCTAGTGAGCCTATATCTCAAATTTGAGTGCAATCGGAAGTCGAACGGACCCTGAACGCAAATAGTTGACTTTTTGTCAGAAGTCAACGCTTGAGTGTGGATACACCAGCACTCAAGCACCCAAGTCAACAGACAAGGGCCATGCTTTGACCTGCCACGTGTCACCAAGACTGGCGTGGCACTCCAGGAGTGGTTGCATGGCACGGTGGTCCACCCACTCCCAACACTCGAGCGTGGAAAAACCAACGCTCAAGCATTGGAACGCTCAGACGCTATTTTTCCATCGCTCAAGCGCTAGCGTGTGTTTCAGCAAAATAAAAAGGCTTAAGTGACTTATGTCACTTAAGCCAGAATATAAAGAGATGGAGGCAGAAACGTGAGAGGAACACAGAGCAGAAAAGAGAGGTTCTAGAGTGAGAAGGAGAGAAAATCTAGAGAGAAAAGGTCTCGGCACATCGTACGACTTGTTCGGGCATCCCGTTGCAAATTGGAGAACACCGTTACATTCGTGGCAACGTTCTCTACCTAGTTCTCTTCTCATTTTCTTCAAGAACTGAAGGTAAATCATCCTCGTCTATGTCGAACCTCGTTTCGTTATGTTTCTCGTAATATCTTTCGTTTCGTTTGTCGAAATTCGATTCCGTTTTCGAATATGAACTCGTAGTAACGTGTGCTTCGCAATGTGATGCTTAGGTTAAATTTTGGAAGTTCCGAGGCGCTAGAACCGCACAGGGCAGATTCGATGAGGTTAAGGAACGTCTCATTTTGCTTCGTTTCGGGCATCATACGACTCTCCAGGTGGGGGAAATAAACTATTTAATGTCGGAAACAATGCGGTTACATTGAATTCGATAATGGCGTAGGGCGACCCAAACCCTACACGAGAGCGAGTAACGGACAATGTCTATACCACATTGGGGACTACTTAGTGGTACCGATGATAATATAGAAATTGTACGTTTATCATCGTTACGTTATATATATATATATATATATATATATATATATATATATATATTTATATATATATATATATATATATATATATATATATATGATTATTTGGTGATTGTCTGCTTAACTGTTTGATATGGTATTGGTAATTGATATTATGAGTGTTGGAAGTATTGAGACTATGTTTATATTTAATATTATTATATTATTGTAATGATTATTATATTTGGAAATGATATCATGACATAATGATATATGATGATGATTTTGGATAACATGATGATGATTGTGACGATATGATGAGTGTTATGATTGCGCTTAGCAGTTGAGTAAGATAATAAGTTATGTTGAGACATGATGATGTATTTTGGAATGCATATGATAGGTGATAACAGTGCCTAATCGAGATGAGTATCGTGATATGAGGATGAGATTGATGAGATGAGATTATTTTTGAGGTGATTTATCAGATTATGATGAACGATTATGGCACTAGGGGGTGACATGAAACATGGTCTGTGATATGGTGGACCTGAAACATGGTCGTAGGGGTCTATTCCTCGGAGGAAGAATTCCCGGGGTTTAGGCTAACGGCGGACTGTTGCGCGCCGCGCTCTCTGCGATTCCGGCAAGTGTACCGGATTGCCGTCAAGTAATAAAAGATATCGAACCCACAGAGACTGTGTTCCCGAATCGCAATTAATTTCGAATTGAGTGAATCTGGACTTTGTAAAAAAAAGATTTTTATATTTTGAGTGAAAAGGATTTTGAATTTGAAATTAAAAGATAGATGAGCAGAAAACAATTATAATAGAAAACAAATCTTTTTGGGGTTTTGATCTAAATGGATTCCTAGGGATTTGGGTTACCTTTGAGGTTGTTTATGTTACTAATCTGATTTACCTTTGTTGATTAACGAAATTGCCTTGAAGGCGAGTTTATCCTCTGATAGCTTAAGCTCCCTCTCGGGTTACAAAAGCCGTGCCCAATTGACCCGACCCCTACTCTCGTGGTAGTCGAACCCAGATTGGACCCTTTGTGCTTCGTGACAACTCGTTGCTCCTCGAGGGACGGCTTCTAACTCTCGTGATTTCAGTCCCAAGTCTGACTTCTATAGGTCCGACACCTAAGTTCACCGCTAGGTTCCTCCTTAGAATGTCTAAGTCATGCAAATATACTAAGTTCACCGCTAGGTTCCTCCTTAGGATATCCGCATCTCGCAGATAAGCGGCCGCCGGACTTTACGAGTGAAACACACTAGAAATCCTAAGTTCACCGCTAGGTTACTCCTTAGAACGTCTACGTCACGCAAATAGGCGGTCACCGAATTTACGAGAGATTAACACACTAGAAATCAGATCTAAAACAATAACGAAATCAACAACGATTTTACATCAAATCAACAACATCTACAAAACTCGGGCATAGCCCCAATCCCTAGAAACAAACTACTACTCCAGTCTTGCCATGGAGATGACAAGCTGGGTTGACAACATAATGAAAAATACAAAAATCAGAGAAGAGAGGAGGAGAGGATCTATGCCTAGAGTCCTTCTATGTGTGTACAAGTCTAAGATGATGGATGATGTATCCTATCGATGATGCCCTTCTACCTCTGCCTGGTCCTTATTTATAGATGTGGGAAGTTAGAGTCCCAATCTAACTCAAATTCTGATCCAATTCGGTTTCTTCAGGTCCAAGTAATGCGCGTCACGGTCGTGACGGTCTCTGTTTCTGGCAGTTCTGGAAATTTTCAGTCTCTCGCGTGGCGAGCTACCCTTCGCGTCGCGAGCCTCCATTTCATGGCCGTGATCTGAATCACGGCTAGGCCGTGATGTGTTCTGACTTGTGGTGGTTTTGGATCAAGGCCGTGATGGCTATCACGGCCAGGCCGTGACAGACTCTGACTTCAGCCTTTGTTCCTTTTCAGTTTTGCTCGATCATGGCCGTGATGGGCATCACGGCTAGGCCGTGATGGGCTCTGTTTGGCTCATTTTCTTCACTTTTAAAGCTCCATCTTCATCCAAACTCCATCATGGTTGATCTTGAGCATTTTACCCTTGATTTTTGCAAAACAACACACGAAAACCGCCTTACCCATTCCAAAGGAAAATTAACCTAAAATCTAATAAAAATATGCCTAAACTACATGAAAATGCATGCGAAATGATAGACAAAGATGATGTGAAATCACACTCATGAAATCACCCCAAGCTTAAAACTTTGCTTGTCCTCAAGCAATTACTCAGGCCATAAGATAAATCAATCAAAGCATGGATAGTGAACCAAGAACCCTAGAAGCTAATCCAAGTGATAGGCATATTCAATAAGCACTTAAGAGATAATCAAGTTCAAGTCCAATTAGAAGCTTAGGTTCTTCAGGTTCATATCCTCACTGATTTGGGCACTCATCTCACCTCACTCAAGTGTTTTAGGGTATATGACAATTCACTCCATTTCCTCAAGGAAAGTATTTTACCATAGGCTTGACTATTAACCAAATCTCTACTTTATTTATGAAAACACATAAGAATCAAGAGGTCTTTTACTTTGGTTGTAATGGGGCCATGGGATTTATTGTTAGGTGGGAAAATCAAGAAAAGGGAAATTCAAAAAGGCTAAACAAATTATCAAACATTGCAAAGCATGACACCTTCTAAAATACCCCTTTTTGGGGCTTTGATTTACTTTTCCACCTTTCTTCCTTCTATTTTTTTCTTTTTCTCTTTCTTTTCTTTTCATTTCTCACTTTCTTTGTCATCCCCTTCTCCATTTTTTTTTCTTTTGTTTATTCATTTTATTTGTTTGGAGAAGGGGAGATTTATAGCTCAAGAGAAATTACTTTCTAGCTCTTTTTTTTTTTCATCCCATACTTTTTCCAACTACCATTTTGCCCTTTTTGTAATACTTTAAAAGGTGCCATAGCAAGCATTATTTATCAAAGTAATTCATGGTACCAAGAAAAGTATTTTTTTCTTTTAGGCTCAAAATTGGGCAACTAAGGGGTAGCATTTAAACATTCAAAGCTCGGGAGGCCGGAAAAATACCTAGTGCCTCCATCATATTCAAAAATGTTTTCAAAAATTTTTAAGTTTCGAAATGGTTTCAAGTCAAGTTCTAGAAAATACAGTCCAAGAGGAATTACAACACTCTATCACAAGAAATGGGGTAGATTTAGTGAGTACCCCTATTTGGCTCAAAATCTTACATTTAGTAGTTCAAAAATCACTGAGAAACACAAATCTAAGGAACCACATGCTAATTATCAACCATCAAAAGATTATCTCAAGAATTTTTATTTTTAGCCATATCACAAGAATAATGAAAAATTGGGTTCAAAATTCACTATCTCAATTCATTTGGCACCAAGTTCTCACAATTGGATGCATGTTCTAAGTGAGGGGCAATCTAGAGAATGTGATCATACCAATCTATGCCTATGTGAATGCAATATGAATGCAACAATGCAAATGCAAAAATAAATACCCCTACCCCAAGCTTGATTACTTACATTGTCTCCAATGTAAATAATCAAGTCAGAGAGAGGAGAAAAATGGAACAACTTACCGAGTCGGTAGCGGGTGTTGGCTCACATTCTAGTCAAAACTTGGGTGGAAATTTCATCACGGCCGTGAGGCTCATCACGGGCAGGCCGTGATCGTTTCTGGTCCTCAGGAGTTGCCCTGTCACGGCCGTGATCTACATCACGGCTAGGCCGTGATGCTCTCTGGCCTTGGCATCCTACTCATCACGCCCGTGATGGATATCACGGCTAGGTCGTGATCCTTTCTGGTGCTCTTGTTTAGTTCATCACGGCCGTGACCACTCTCACGGCCAGGGCGTGATGGCTTCTGACTTTATTTTTCTCTGCTCTTCTTCCCTTCTCAACCTGAAAACACTAGACAAACCTATTAATGATATTTTTGCCTCTTGATCTTCTCAAATTATTCAAGAGGTTAAATCAAAACAAAAGGAAAAAGGGAAAGAAAACTTGGGTTGCCTTCCAAGAAGCGCTTATTTATGGTCTTAAGCTTGACCATACTTCCTTCAGTTAACCGGGGTCGGCTGGGCGTAGATGTGCCGGAACACTTCTCTTCCACGGAACTCCTTCAAAAAGTCGTTTCTGCTCATTCGGCCAATAACGCTTCCGCTTTGCTCTTTTCTCTCGGAGCTTCCTGACTTTCCTTCCTTCCGGCGGAAGTTTTGTTTCCGCATGGACAGCAATTCCAACTTCACCACTGCTGGGTGCATCATCAACCATGCATATCTTTGGGGTTGCTTCCATGCTAAGTTCTTTCTCTACCGCTGGAGACGTTACATCAATTCTGCACACATGGCTCTCAAAAGGAGGGTTGTTATAAGAGTTAGTCAATTGAAAATTTACCCTACCTTCCTATACATTTAGAGAGAGTTTATCATTCCTTACATCTATTACCGCTCCAGTGGTTGCCAAGAATGGCCTTCCTAAAATGATGGGGAATTCAGAATCCCCTTTCATGTCTAATACTAGGAAGTCGGTAGGGATGAAGAATTTCCCTACCTTCACAGGAACGTTCTCTAGTATGCCTAGAGGAGTCCTAGTTGAGCTGTCCGCAAATTGTAAGGAGAATTTGAACGGTCTCAACTCTTTGCTTTCCAACCTTTCCATGATAGTGAGGGGCATCAAGCTCGCACTAGCCCCTAAGTCACATAAGGCTTGGTCAATTTGCACTTGTTCAATCGAGCAAGAGATGGAGAAACTACCTGGGTCTTTCAGTTTAGTAGGCATTTTAGTCTCTACATCTACTTGCTTTTTCCTGACCAACCTTTGTGGGAAAGGTATCGGGGGTTGGTACGGTGGTGGAGGGACATACTTCGGTTCTGGCTCTTCCTTTTCGCTCGTGTCCTCCTCCGGTTCCACATCCATTTTAGCTACCCCCACCCCAAGCTTATTATCCCTCAAGTGTATGGCATTACAATGCTCAATGGGATTAGCTTCGGGTTAACCCGGGAATGTACCCTTAGGTCTAGTGTATGTCTTTGGCTTGTTGGGCACTTTGTGTTTCTAGCATCTTGCTATGAGTGGCTAAGTTGTCTACCTTGGATGCTAGCTCTTTTATTGCCTCGTTCACTGCCCTGCCTTGTTGTCTAAACTCCTCATTTTGTTTTGTCTGAGATTCGACAAAACTTTCCAATAAAGACTCCAGTTTAGACTGCTGCACTTGAGGATGCCCCTGAGCGGGTTTCCTATTACCTTGGCCCTCTTGGAACTCATGGTTGAGCGTGTTGCTGTAGTTGCCGTAGGAGAGGTAAGGGTTGTTCTTCCTTTGGTTGTAGGGATTTGGGGGAGCATAGTTGGGCAGCTTCGGGTTCGTATCGTAGAAGTTTTTACAAGAGTTCAATTGTTCACCCGAAGCGCCGGATCCATGTGGGCATTCCATCATGTCATGTCCCTGCATTCCACAAATCTCACAAACAGAGTTAGTAGCACCTAATGCACTCACATTAGCTCTTTCAAGCCGATCAAAACGTTTATTAAGTGCGTCTATTTTTGACATGATAAGATCAGTGCTATTTACTTCAAACTTACCCCCCGAAATCTTGTTCGGGTTATTACCTCTTTCGGATCCCCATTGGTGGTAGTTGGTGGCGACATTCTCGATGATGTTGAATGCCTCAGTCAGAGGCCTATTCATAAATGCTCCATCGGCTGCAGAATCAAGTGACACCTTCGAAGAGTAATCCAATCCGTTATAGAAGGTGTGCACTATTAACCACCTCTCGAGTCCATGGTGCGGGCAAGACTCCAGCAGTCCCTTGTAACGATCCCAAGTTTCCGACAATGGTTCTCCGTCTTTCTGGAAGAAGCCGGTGATCTGGGTTCTTATGTAGGCCGTCTTGGATGGAGGGAAGAATTTCTCCAAGAACGCCTGCTCCAGTTGGTCCCAAGTGGACAAAGTGTTAGCGGGAATTTGCTTAAGCCAGGCCTTCGCCTTTCCAGTGAGAGATGAGGGGAAAAGTCTCAAACGTACAACATCGATCGAGGCTCCATTAATCCTGATTGCATCGGTGAACTCTAAGAATGTCTCTATGTGATCGGTTGGGTCCTCCGAAGGCAATCCTCCAAATTGGTGCTGCCTAATCATGTTGATTAGCATAGGCGGTATAGTGTAGTTCTCCGCCTCAATCTCTGGCCTTGCAATCCCAGTTCGCAAGCCTCTCGCATTTGGGGCTGCGTAGTCCTTCAAAGGTTTTGTATCCGGTTGATTCGCCATGAGTGGAATGGGAATCGACCTTTCTCCCTCTCTTTGTAGTCTTCTACGTCTGTGGAAGGTCCTCTCGATCTCCGGATCAACTTCACCAAGGCTCCCAAGACTTAGGGATCTTTGCATATAACACACAGAGAGATGGATACAATAGAAGGAAATATATATATATATATATATATATATATATTATATTTCAGAAATAAAAATCAAATAAAAAGAAAAGGGTCCAGAAAAATCAATTAAAAAAATTAAATTGAAATTCGAAAAGGCACAGTCCCCGGCAACGGCGCCAAAAACTTAATGTGTCGTGCGTCGCGCGTGTGTTGCGCGCCGCGCTCTCTGCGATTCCGGCAAGTGTACCGGATTGCCGTCAAGTAATAAAAGATATCGAACCCACAGAGACTGTGTTCCCGAATCGCAATTAATTTCGAATTGAGTGAATATGGACTTTGTAAAAAAGATTTTTATATTTTGAGTGAAAAGGATTTTGAATTTGAAATTAAAAGATAGATGAGCAGAAGTCAATTAAAACAGGAAACAAATCTTTTTGGGGTTTTGATCTAAATGGATTCCTAGGGATTTGGGTTACCTTTGAGGTTGTTTATGTTACTAATCTGATTTACCTTTGTTGATTAACGAAATTGCCTTGAAGGCGAGTTTATCCTCTGATAGCTTAAGCTCCCTCTCGGGTTACAAAAGCCGTGCCCAATTGACCCGACCCCTACTCTCGTGGTAGTCGAACCCAGATTGGACCCTTTGTGCTTCGTGACAACTCGTTGCTCCTCGAGGGACGGCTTCTAACTCTCGTGATTTCAGTCCCAAGTCTGACTTCTATAGGTCCGACACCTAAGTTCACCGCTAGGTTCCTCCTTAGAATGTCTAAGTCATGCAAATATACTAAGTTCACCGCTAGGTTCCTCCTTAGGATATCCGCATCTCGCAGATAAGCGGCCGCCGGACTTTACGAGTGAAACACACTAGAAATCCTAAGTTCATCGCTAGGTTCCTCCTTAGAACGTCTACGTCACGCAAATAAGCGGTCGCCGAATTTACGAGAGATTAACACACTAGAAATCAGATTTAAAACAATAACGAAATCAACAACGATTTTACATCAAATCAACAACATCTACAAAACTCGGGCAGAGCCCTAATCCCTAGAAACAAACTACTACTCCAGTCTTGCCATGGAGATGACAAGCTGGGTTGACAACATAATGAAAAATACAAAAATCAGAGAAGAGAGGAGGAGAGGATCTATGCCTAGAGTCCTTCTATGTGTGTACAAGTCTAAGATGATGGATGATGTATCCTATCGATGATGCCCTTCTGCCTCTGCCTGGTCCTTATTTATAGATGTGGGAAGTTAGAGTCCCAATCTAACTCAAATTCTGATCCAATTCGGTTTCTTCAGGTCCAAGTAATGCGCGTCACGGCCGTGATGGTCTCTGTTTCTGGCAGTTCTGGAAATTTTCAGTCTCTCGCGTGGCGAGCTACCCTTCGCGTCGCGAGCCTCCATTTCATGGTCGTGATCTGAATCACGGCTAGGCCATGATGTGTTCTGACTTGTGGTGGTTTTGGATCACGGCCGTGATGGCTATCACGGCCAGGCCGTGACAGACTCTGACTTCAGCCTTTGTTCCTTTTCAGTTTTGCTCGATCATGGCCGTGATGGGCTCTGTTTGGCTCATTTTCTTCACTTTTAAAGCTCCATCTTCATCCAAACTCCATCATGGTTGATCTTGAGCATTTTACCCTTGATTTCTGCAAAACAACACACGAAAACCGCCTTACCCATTCCAAAGGAAAATTAACCTAAAATCTAATAAAAATATGCCTAAACTACATGAAAATGCATGCGAAATGATAGACAAAGATGATGTGAAATCACACTCATCACGGACCGTCCCACACATGATTTCATTTTAGTCGCAGCTATAGTTCATGCGTTGCATGAGCACCCTGGATGGTGGTCCAGAGGTGTGCATCGGAATGTGTAGCTATAATGCCATTGCTTTGCGTGGGCACCCTCCATCCGCGGAAGAGGGTGTGTGCCGGGGACTCTGGGAGGTGTCAATTCTATTGATGTGAAATCCGGATATGGCCGATACCTGATGAGATTATTCATACAGCATTTGCATTGCATCATGATGGAGGATAGAGGAAAGATCCTAGATGTGGATTGAGGATGATTGTGTTGTGTGTGTGTGTGTGTGTATATATATATATATATAGTCATACTTTGGAGACAGATGTTTAGTGTGCCATTATTTAATTAAATGTTGTTAAACCCTTTCCACGTTTGATGTTATATGGCTTCTTATCCCCTTTTCTTTTGTTGTGTGTCGTGTATATATATGCTATGTTTCACAGATTTAGATATAGCTGATGGCGCACTGGGATCACCCGTGGATGATTCAGGACCCGGGGTTTCCCACCTCGGGAACCTTTGAGGTCGAGTGCATCGATCCCAACGGGTGGCTTGTGGACCCGGTCACCCGCTTCGTGGTATATACGGGTCTGATGTCCATTACCTCTAGGTTAGGACAGGGACCGCCCATAGGTTTTACCGCCACGTTCTGCTTTGGTACTACACTCCCGTTCCCGATTGGACAGTCGGATGGACATGTACAGCCCATGCCACCGATGTCAGGCATGACCCCGGTTCCTTTCATAGTACCCTTCGAGGTACTTGTACCCGGGCTTGCACCAGCACCCGCACTAGCGCCGGAGCCCGAGTTGGCACCTATTCCGGAATAGGACCCAGTTGCCCCTGCCCAGGACCTATCACCCCTTCCTGAGGTACCCGCACCTCCAGAGGTTCGTGCTACGTTTTGAGTCTTCGCGGATATCTTCTAGACGGCTACATCCTCAGGATACCATACTCTACAGGCAGAGGTTTCAGGGGCAGCCGGCCAGGAGCTCTTCCAGTGATAGCGGAGGAGTGCCCGGACCTGCCGGACCCCAGGATGTAGATGAGGGAGGTAGTGTGTGATGGCTCAGGCCAGTGCCGTCCGTGTAGGTGTGAGTGAGGTTTTACTGTATTTTGAGAGGGGACGGGGTGTGGAGTGCATCGGTGAGGCATTTTCTTTTAGCCTTTTGATGTATTTTGTTGATGTCACCAGTTTGTATATATCGGGATCCTACCGATGGGAAAACCTTGACAGCTCTATACTGGCATGTATGTATATGTTTATAATTATGTGCTGTATGTATGTTTACTTATGTTGTATATATTTTAAGTTTTAAATTTTCCGTTGTTTTCAATATATCCGCTTAACGCTAATAACACGATTAGGTCCTAAATCATATGGGTTTCTTTAATGGGACGTCGGGGCGTGTCATTCCTTCTTCATATTTTAGAGACTTATCCTCTCATGCACAACTCCACATCTCCTCCTAACTATACATTTTATTTTTCCATTCTTTTTCTTTGCCCAACTCAATTGAATCACTCCCAATTGAATGTAATTTTGATTGTGATATTAATATAGTGTTTGTTTTTAACAGGTCCTTCAAGTTTTCAAGAGCATGAACATTGTGTTGACAAGCTCCGTCTGCAACTACCATGACATTAGTAGTGACAACACATTGAGGAATTTGTGCGTCATCCCCACTTCTAACACTTTATGGTACAATTTCTTTCTCATCGTTTTTATTTATATTATCATTCCCACTGGGTCCGTTAATTTTAGCTCCATTTCTTGGGTTCGCTTCTCCTCAAGTGCATTTACTATATATTAGTGGCATAAACCATGAATTTAATTGCAACAATGTCCAAGACAGTGCTCAAGATCTTCAAGGACTGAAAATGAAACGGGGTGAAGAATATTGTTCTGATGTTTGATTTTCCCTCATTTTCTTTCAATCTTTTTTTTTCTATAATTGTTTATGGCATTTGATTTTTGTTTTTTACCCACCCTAATGTAATTTTTTAGTGGAATGCATTATATAATTTGTTTGTAATATTTTATTCATCTAATAAATGTCAATATATATATATATATATATATATATATATATATATATATATATATATATATAATTTTAGTCCCCGAAAAGATATATTTGTCTTCTCTATACATGTATTTGTTTAAATTAGTTTGTTGATATTCTATCTCAATCTATACAACCACTTGAGGAATTTCTTTAATAATGTCACTCGCGAACCCTTTCTACTTTATTTGATGCTCATTTCAAGAGAGATTTAATACTATACCATCATAATTTAATTTTCGTGGGCTATGCTTATGTTCTTCTTATAGAAGAGTGATTGATTCCATAGGGTCTCCTAGATATTATTTCGCATTGCCAAAAGGAAATCCTGTCAAGTTTGGATATTTAGTAGTCCCTTATGAAAAATGTGTTAAGGTTCCCCACATCTTGATCCAAGGTCACTCATAATCAACAATGATATTTAATGAATAATCGAAACATACAGAATTAATCATTTTACATTAAAATATATTAACATCTACATGAAAATTTACTAATATTTAAATTACGCAATAGAAGTATTATGGAAATATGTATACATGAGTTACTATGGAAAATTACACTTTAGTATAATTTAAGTACTATTTTTGTAATTTATTGTTTCGGTAATTTTAACATTAATATAATACTTTCTTAATTTTTTATATTATCATGTAATTATTTTATTGAATCAATTGAAGATTTTCTTATATCTACGTAAATCTAAATTTTATTTTACTTAATTCGTCTAGATTTAATTATATGATAAAAAATCAAATTCATATGATTGTTTGTTTTTTATCTCCTCCTTACAAATTTAAAATTTAAAATCTTAATAATTTTGGAAAATTAATATTATTTTCTTATTTATTATATTCTCACCTAATTAATTTACAGAAGATATTTTATTTAAACAAATGTGAATATTTTTTTTACATATTGATATCTATATGTAAATTAAGTTATTAAACAACATAAAAATTATAGATAGGGAAAACTCGCAGGGATGAATAAATTATTTTTTTTGTTGAGCCACAGGATGAATTACTATGATTGCTATGATAAAATTATACTTTATTATTTTAGTACTTTTTTTTAAAAGGAATTTAGTTTCTTTTTATGAGTTGAGATGAGTTTTTTTTTTTAATGAACTGCATTGAGATGGGTTGTTCTTATTTTATATGCTTTTGAGTTTATAAAATTATTGTTGTTATTAAAGGTATTTTTTTATATATATTATTTTGGAAAATTAGAAGATAATAATTTTGTATAAATATATTTCTTTCTCAGTTATTATCTTCTCACCAAATGGTTTTTTTTGAAGGTTTTCTTTTAATTACGTGATAGAAAACCAAATTAAATTCATTTTTTTATCCTTTCCTTGAAATTTTGAAATTTAAAATCCCTTTAAAAATTTAAATATAAAATCTAAATAATTTTTAGACAGATTAGTATTCCTTTCTTTCTCATTATCTCCTCACCCGACTAATTTTTCAAGTTCCATTTGTTCTAAACATATTTATTTTATAACTAATTAGTTTAGATTTAATTACATGAAAAAAATAATGTAATAATTTTTATGATTGTTTTTCACCTTCTCCATATAAATATAAATTCAAAGTCTTAATAATTCTAGACAAATTAATATATATTTTTGAGTGAGAAAAATTAGTATTTATTATCCTCTCACCTAACTAAATTATTAAAGATTATTTATATGAGTAAATTTGAATTTTCTTTTATTAGTTAATTTCTACCTATAAATAGGTTAATATAGAAATAACAAAAAATGAATTGAATAAACAAAGATAAATATTACACGTAAAGGCATGCAAGAGAAAAACACAAAATATTGGAATGAATAATTACATAAAAACATGCTTACGTTAAATTTTCTTTTTGACAAGTATACTTTTAAATGTTTGGAAGGATCCTTGGGTTCTGGTGAAATGAAATAATTTCATTCCTCCTATATATATATATATATATATAATCACCAAAGAATACAAAGAAAAAGAAATATAATTTATTAATAATTTCAACATTAAGATAGATCTTTCTTATTTATTATCTTCATAATTAATTTATTATAATTTTTTTATTATGTAAGTAAATTTGAATTTTATTATACCAAATTAATTTAGATTTAATTGCATTATAGAAAATCAAATTTAAATGTTCATTTTTTCAACCCCTCCTTACAAATTCAGGGTTTTAAATCTTAATAATTTTAGGCAAATCATTATTCCTTATCAATTATCTTTTCACCTAATTAATTTATTGAAGATTTTTTAATTTGAGTAAATTTTGATTATCTTTTACCAATTAATATCTATATAAATTGATCAATATAAAAATTATAGATAAAACATAACACACGGGAATGAATATTTATATGAAAATAATAAGAAAAATTTATGCCACACATAATACATGATGATGAATATTTTACATGTAATCACATATGTGAATGAATTGTTAGAAGAAATTTATACTTTACTATAATTTTAGTACTTTTTAATTTATTGTCATAAATAAAAATATAATAAACTAAAAGCAAAAATATGTATACCACAAACAATTTAACCAATCATATTTATATGTAATGAAATAATCTTAGAATTTAAATTTATAAATATCCATATAGTTATTAAACCATAATTCATATTTATATTTCCCAAATAACGAGGTATTCAACTAACTATTTACAATAGATAATAGTAATTAGTAACTTAAAAGTTATTATACTTTGTGATTCATGATTGAAATAAAACAGTTATAATTTTTTGAACATAATTTCCCATATAAATTTTTTTACAAATAATCTAAAAAATATTCAAAAGTCAACTTATATCTCGTGCATGGCACTGGTTACTATACTAGTAAAAATATAAACTTTATTGCTATAAGGGGCAAAAAGAGTAACTAAGTGACTATTTTTTAACTAGTGGTGGGGCTTATTAGGTGTGGAATAGGATTGTTTATGGGTTCTGTGCGAGATTATATCAATTAGTTAACCTTGTCACGCAGAGCATTCCATGTATTAAAAAAAAATTAGAAGTTAATCTTGTTAATTATGTTCATAGTTTGTAAGATGTCTTTACATACTTGATTAAAATTTAGATAAGAGAAGGTGGAAGTACTTTTTATATTTCTTTTCTCTTTACCAGAATTTTCTCTTATCTAATATCTATCATATGAAAGATTAATCTTCTAGCCTACTAGGATCCAATCAGATGTGCTAAAGAAAATTCATATCAATGAGATATATTTTTTTTCATATATATGAATCTAGAAAATATAAACCCACGTGCCATAAACTTGCTTAATGGATCCATATCCCTGCCACTTAGAGGGTGTATGGTTAGATTGAGCAAAAATATGATTCAAATACATCTTCTTGATAAGAATATATTTATTTATTAATGGGATGTTGATCTAGTGGAAGCAACTAGCATCTATAAGGAGGAGAATCCGGGGAACTAAGGCTCGAATTCTTGTGAAGTCACTCTCATCAGGAGGTTGATAACCAATGGATAAAACCTTGCTTAATCAGTCAAACTAGAGATTAGTCTCATAGCAAGCCTAAAGGACCTAAGCCATAAAGATACTCTGATGGATTCACTCGGTCCAAAGGACTAATTAAGATGGGTTCCGAACCAAAATAAATAAATAAATTATTTTGTCTTAATCAAGACAATGCTCTGAATTTGTTGGGAAAAAAAAGACAATGCTCATAAGGATATTCAATATATTTTACACTATCAATTAATCATAAATTGACATACTATCCAAAATGATTATTTTCTATCATAGGATTCATAACTATCTTAAAAGTTATAAATAGATTGAATTAGGATTTGATGACATTTAAAAAACTTTGCATTAAATATTATTTGAGTTTAATTTTTATGTACTGTCGATGTAAAAGATTTTTATACTGATATTCAATAATATCTTAATATATCAACATCATTATTATTTTTCTCTTTTAGTTATTAAAATAAAAATACATATATCAGGATATTAATGAATATCAATATAAAATTTTTACACTGACATTACATGCTATTTTAGTCTATGGGATTTCTCCCGTTGGAGGGGTGGACTTTTTTCAGATTGGTATTTTCAGTTTGGATGGGTTTATGTTTGGTTGGTTAGCGATTTGCTATGGAAATAGATCCTGCATTTTATGGCCGCTTGGTTTTGGGGTGTATGCTTAAGCAATGGTGCTTTAGCTTTTATTTTTGGTGATTTGGGGTTTAATGATGTATCCAGGGGTTAGGCATGATGGGAAAGTTATTCGTAGGCACGAAGATAAGTTATAGTTTCGATCGTATAATAATTTTTTAGCTCTTCGTGGAATATTTATATGATTTTTTATTTAAATTTCTTTTTTATATTTGGATTGAGTATCTCTAATATTCTATTTAATATATTTTTGCTTATAAAAAAATTTATAATATTAGTGTGTAGATTTTCTTTTACACGTTTAACTAATCATAGTTTGACACTTTATTAAAAATAAATTATTTTTATTATAATTATCTTAAAAATTCATACAATTAGTGTGAAAGTTGGTACCAATCAAACTCGCTCTAAATCATTATTATAATTTTATTGACACATATATTAAAATAATGAACAGGGCATCTGACAATTCTCCGATTAATATTCCCATGGATTTCAAGGGCTCCATGAAATAGTTTAGTATATCAGTGATTTAATGGGCTGAATGCTATAATTTAATGAAGATCTGGGTTAAAATGCAGAGCAAAATTTGTCCGTGTCCCCCGAATTGTAAGTGAAGGTGATACAGAACGTGCATGTCGGGGCAAACCAATGAATCATTCATTAATCACAGAACATACATAGTTAGTTACTCCCTCTAACATATATATCAACCAACCTTAACATTCTTGTGTTGTTGTTGGGTGCCTAGCGCGTTTCACTACCACTGCATTTTGCAAACTCCGTCCAATTCAAAACTCCCCTTTCTTCCATTCTCCCACCACTCCAAGTTGCCTCCATTCACGGTTAGCTTCTTATCCTTCTTCTCTCACAACCCATTTTCCACCATATTCTAAATCCATCAAAAGGTTCAAAATTTATTATTTTTTTAAAAAATCTTGGTGAATATAGCATACCATGTTTGATCTCCTTTTTTCTTCCCCCTTATTAATTTTCAATGTTACCATCTGGATCTTAGACCCCTTTTGGATCTGTTTGTGATGAATTTGTAAACAAGGGTGGGATTGTTGTTGTTTTTTTTATTTTATAATTATTTTGTTTTTTCATATAGTTGAGAATTGCTTTGCGTTGTGTGATCTTATGGATTTCTTTGATGGGTAGTGTTCAGTTTATGTGTTTCAGCTGATATGGCATTCTTGTGAATTTAAAGTTTTGGTTTTTGACGAGCATCACCCTCACCCAGTAAATCCAAATTATAATTGGAATTGGCATTTCATTCAAACGGGTTATACTACTGTCTTCAAATTTGCGTTTGTTTTGGTCTCCACCCAGAAAACGAGTGAATCGCTTTAGTGACTGTTTCTGTGTATGATTAGAATAGAAATGTACTTCTATTTCACTTTTGATGCAAGATCTATTTTCGTTCACAGTGGCAATACATTTTTAGCATTATTGAATTGGGTCTATTTTACCGTTAGTAAACTAATAGAAATGAGTTTTGCTGTTGATGATTCCATGTTTTATGTTAAATCTATTGATTTCTTGCAGATATGATACAAAATTAGTTCCTTATAACTTATGAATGATAAAATAATTCAGAATTATCATGATGAGAATGTGTGCCTGTTTATAAAGAAATTATGGTGTGATTTTGGAGAAGACCTATCCTTATTCCCTTATGTTATTTCTTTTACAATCTTAAGTTGGCCAATACATAAGTGTAGTTGTTTCTTGGTGATCATTCTATAATTCTATACTCCATGGGGATTTCAGTAAATAGTCCCTTAAGCAACATTTTTTAGAATAGCAGTGATTGCTAGGTGAGAGATTGGAGGTTTGATAGTAGTTAAATGTCCTGAAAGGGGATGGTGTGGATTATTTAGTTTGAACCTTAAATTAAGGACATGCAAGGTCTTCTGAGTCGTGACTGTATGTAATACATATCACTTTTTAATTTGATAGGTGTGATTCGATTTTCTGAGCCTGTGACTTTGTGATTCTCATTTAATCAACGTGGCAAGTGACAACTTTCTACCAAAAGTATATTTTTATCAGAACTAGGAGAAAGGGAATGAGGTAGTTGATGTATGCTAATTTCATCAATAAATAAATAAGATTACCTGTAGGTTATAGTTAAAGATGATGGGATGCATGCCAGTTCTTTCATTTGTCAGTTTCTGACCCTTTTGATGGCCATAGATGATAGGTTGTAATTCTTTTATAGAAATATTGTTTGTTAAATCATAGTAATTTTATGGTCACATTTTCCATATATATTATTTTTATTTCAAATATAAAAATTTAATGCCTTCCCACTTTACTAGACTTTTTTTGTTTGTTTAAATGGATTGACTCCTGCTCATCATTTAATGTGGATAGAATGCCATGGAGGCTAGTTAGAAAAGACCAGTGTTAAGCTGTGAAGAAACATAAAAGAACATGGCTCCGGCTAGCAAGGCTGAAAGAAAGGCAGCTGTGGATGCAGCTGCATGGATGTTCAATGTTGTCACTTCTGTTGGAGTTATCATTGCAAACAAAGCTTTGATGGCCACTTATGGCTTCAGTTTTGGTAAATCCTCATTCCAATTACTTAATGATATTTTTGTTATTGATCTTCATCTTGTCTTGTCTCAGTTAATATACCATCATGCTTTAATACTCATTTCTTAGTTTCTTTTAACATGATTTGCCTATACTGCCTGCAGCTACAACATTAACAGGTCTCCATTTCGTTACTACATCTTGGATGACAGCCATACTAAGGATGCTAGGATACATCCAGCCTTCTCATTTACCCTTGCCAGAACTTCTAAAATTTGTTTTCTTTGCTAACTTCTCTATCGTTGGAATGAATGTCAGTCTAATGTGGAACTCAGTTGGATTCTATCAAGTGAGTTGGGCTGAGTTTTAGCTATTGGTCCGTTAATGCCTTGCAAAGTTAAATTTACCTTTTAACCATTGGCAGATTGCTAAGTTGAGTATGATCCCTGTATCCTGCCTATTGGAAGTTGTTTTGGACAAGATTCGGTATTCGAGAGACACAAAACTGAGCATAGGTGTCGTTCTTTTGGGTGTTGGTGTTTGCACTGTTACTGATGTGAGTGTTAACACACAAGGATTCATTGCTGCCTTTATAGCAGTATGGAGCACTTCTCTGCAACAATATGTAAGTGTGACGTTCCTCTTTATATATCATACTGCATCTGTTCAAACTTAAATGGCTAATTAAATCATAAATAGATTCATGCAAGCACAGTAACCACAACCTGCATACACAACATTACGAATCGGGGTATAGAATCTGACAAACATGTGCATTATCATTTCTGCCTAAATATAGGCTTACATATTATGCATATATGTCCACATGAATGATTCTTTTATAAAAGTTATTAATGTTTCAGCCTGCTATTAGAACTCCTGTTCTGTTAATTGGTATAAGTTGTCTTATTCTGATTTGTTTTTCCCTGATTTATGTGTACCATTCGATACTAATAGGTTTTCAAATCTTTCATGTGCAGTATGTTCATTTTCTTCAACGGAAGTATTCACTAAGTTCTTTCAACCTTTTGGGACATACTGCACCTGCACAGGCTGCATCACTACTGTTAATAGGCCCTTTTCTAGATTATTGGTTGACAAACAACAGAGTTGACAGATACGCTTATAGCACAGGCTCTTTGGTAAGTGGTAAAGCACAGAAAGATATCAATGCTATTAAATTCAATGTGTAGATCCTAGATTATTATTTTTTTCTCTGAGGAAATGAGTGCATGCATATGTAGATTTACATGGATGTTCATGTTATAGTGAATGGCTTGAAGTATTAAATTGATATTGATTTAACTTCCAAATATATCCAGATAATTGTGTATATGTGGTCTTGTTTGTATGCCTATGTGTTTATACATGACTCTGTTATTTAGACATGCCTCATTGTTTTAGATACATAAACTGCTTTTGGTTTGTCTCACATACTTTTTTACATTTATTTTATATCGCTAGTTGCTACAAATTTGTTTAGCTACTTTTATTACTAATCTTAAATCTTTATTTATGTACCACAAGTAGAATTTTTTTCTATCACCTGTAGCAATTCCTTAAATTTATTTTAAGGGGCCTCCTTAGTCAGTTTCCATGTTCAGTAGCCATCGTCTTTTTAGTTGAACATGAAGATCTCCAGCATTTGCTCTGTGCATGCTCTACATGATTAATTTAATTTCAATGGCATACGTACAAGGAGTTGAAATTTGCCTTTGTGATCTAACTAAAAGTCATCTTTGTTATCAAAAAGTCTCTTTGCTCAAATTTGTCTTTTAGATAAACGTGATAGATCGATCGTAAGGGTTCTTGTATGACCTATGTTTGTTGATATTTAGACATTCACTAAGCATCTAATCTTTTATGTTGGGTTTGGCAGATTTTCATTATACTATCATGCACTATTGCAGTTGGGACCAACCTTAGCCAATTTATCTGCATTGGCCGATTTACTGCTGTTTCTTTTCAAGTACTAGGCCACATGAAGACAATACTTGTTTTAGTGATGGGGTTCATTTTCTTTGGGAGGGAGGGTCTTAATCTGCATGTGGTTTTAGGGATGGTAATAGCTGTGGTTGGAATGATATGGTATGGCAATGCCTCATCAAAGCCTGGTGGAAAGGAGCGCTGGAGTCACTCTCTCCCCACCAACAAAATAGAAACCCGATAGTTTTACACATTTTCATGGTTTTATTTGCAAAAGGTTGAGCATAGGTGATTCTAGGAAAGTATTGAATTATTTGAAAGTAAACCTCATTGGTTCTAATTATTTTAGCCTCATCTTGTACTCCAATTACATTTCTTGTTTTGGATCCTAGTGAATATTGCCTTGATCAAAATATATTTATTCTCATTTCTTGTACTCAAATCATTGTAGCATGTGCTTCGATAGTGTATGTTATGACCCAAATATATTATGCCCCAAATACTAAATAAGTACCATGATCTATCTTGAGTGAGGAAGAGTCTAGAATAATGATGAGTCATATCATTTAGGAAGAGTCTAAAATAACGGTGAGTTACTATGATGAGTCATTATTAAGTTTGTTAGGTTTGTTATTAAGAATGCTATATATGTAATGAATAATGTAATGAGAAACAAGAAGAAAATTATGAAGGAAAGCATTTTGCTTTAAGAAGGTTGCTCTCTCGAATGAGTGTTTTTATTTTCTTTATTGTTTTGATTATTCCCTGTTAGGTATAATTATTTATACCTTACATTGATGCTTTCATTGACTTCTCATGCCTCCATTTAATTAAGGAAAGCATTTGTTTTAGGAGGTGACTCCCCTCACAGTTATATCTTAATTAGCATAATATAATTATGATGTTAATATTTTGTGTAATTTTGTTTCAATCAACAAAATAAAATAAAATAGATGTAATATATATATATATATATATATATATATAAAAAATATAATTATATTTCAAAATCAAAATAGTAATTACAATTAGCAATTGAATTAAATACTGTAACAATTTATTTTTAATTAAAATTTATCTATTAAATATTGTGTAATTGGAGTCATTGATCTGGATTGGCAGAATTAATTATTTATCCTTTTTGTAATGATACTTTCATTTTCTGGTTTTATGAATAATTTTTAATTGGTAATCAGCCATGTCATGTTATATTGAGCAGGCATTTTTTTTTAAACAAAAATTTAAGGTGAGGGGATGACGTTCCAATCCAAGGCAGGGAAAACCTTCGAGTTCTATGAGTACTTATAAAGGGATTTATATTTACTTCACCCCAAGAAGACTAATGGGGCTCGAACCTGCAACCTATCAGATACGAGACCATATCATGTTCCAATAGACCAACCCCTTGGATTTATATTGAGCGGGCATTGCTAACCGTTATTCTAACATAATAATATAATGTATGATATATGTATTGTTTCAGCACAGTTTCATGTTTCAAATTTTATGATTTGGATTTAACTTCGATTTAGCTTTGATATTAAAGTTCAAATAATGATTTATGCAATAAAAAATTTTAAGTGGATTTTTTTTATAAAGTTAATGAACACTTTCTATTATTAATGATGTATATTTTTTATATTTATCAATTAATATTTTTAGTATTCAAAGTAAACAAACTACATTATCGTACGACGTTATAGGCGGCATAGACTAGAAATTTTCTCTGTGGAAATACCTGAAAGTACGTAATGCATGTGATATGTGGGAATTTTCTATCGCGGCATCAATATTTTTAAGTTGTGGTCTAATCAAATTTTTAATCAATCATTGTGATATAAATTGATAACATTATATAGAATGTGTGCAATTGTATAATGCATTTTTTTTTACAAGTATAATGCATGTTTTCTGTTGTTCCAAAATATTGAGAAATATTCCTCCCTATACATGATGTTAACTAATTTATAGCAATTTGAAATTGTTTTGCTTATTTCATTTTAAAAATATTTAACTTTTTACTGTCTTTTATTACTTTGAGTTCGTTTAGTTTTTTTTTTTAACCATAGTTCATTTAGTTATTGTATTGCAAATATGTGTTTTATACGAAGGCCTTCGCAACTTTAAGATGGCCAGAATATAGAGAGCTTAATTAATATCAACTAACATGTCATACCAATTTAAAAAGTTATTTCTTTTGTAGCCAGAACAACTTATGCCATATCAATTTACATACTTGGTAAAATGATTTCCGTACTAAACACGTCATTTTTGTGTATAAGTAAATAGAGCTAAATTTAATACAATATTTATTTATAATGAAATAGCAGTAAGCTTATTCATTTTTTTATTTATCTATTTGTCTTTTATCTACTACACCAATACTTATATGTTACTATTTCAATTTATTATTTTCTATATTTAAGTATCAACATTCTTTAAGAATAAACTGAAATATATCTCTATAGACATAATTTTTCCGTGTATCGCATCGGTAAAATATCTAGTTATTATATTATAATAATAGTTTATAGCAAAACTGAAGGAGTGCAAAGAAAATCTGACTATGATAATAGTTAGATGATACTTCCATCTTTAGGTTGAACACACCAATATCATGACCATCAATAATTTGTGTGTGGTGATGCTCCAACATGTTATTTATATGAGAAGTGTTATTTAAATTATCATTTTCTATAAATTCCGGAGAATTTTATTTTTTTTGTAATCCATAATAAATTTTCAAAAATTGGTGTACAAATAAATTTTCTCGTATTTTTTTGAAATTTAACATTTCAAAAAAAAAAAATCATGTTTCAAAAAACTTATTCTTGTGTATGTACATGTAGCCTTGTAATAACTTATTCTTGAAATATACTTTCACAATAGTCATCCTCATTCATTGCATTTGTTGCTCATTCTGGTAGTTCATTTACGTGTGTGTCCCGATCTTCTTTGGGACCATGGGTTCTTGATTATGGGTGCTTCTAATCGCATCATTGGTAATCCCCTCTTATTACCTCACATTACTTATTCCAACTCTATATTCCTTTGGACTCTTATATATATATATATATATATATATATATATATATATATATATATATTATTTGGATTGTTCAAATACGTTTTAACACATTCAAACATGGCATTAATATGCTATATATATGAACAAATCAGGGAAGAAATGCATATTCATACTATAAAAAATCAGTGAGGTTTGTGTTACTATACTCACGTTTTGATTTACCATATGCGTCTCATTTAATGTCTTCATTTACACCAATAAACCAGCAAATCAATAAGGATTCATCCATATTTCAGCAATAACATTTCATTTCATTTAAAGAGGCTGAGCAATTTCAAAACCGAAGGTTCTCACTTCTCACTCCTCACTCCTCACTCTCTCTCCTTTGCTCGGTGCTAATTGCTTCCCAAAACGGTTGTCCAAGGGGAGACGTACACTTTCCATAGGGTAGGGAAGAAGGGAATAGAAAAGAGGCGGAACGTATCGTGGAGGTTTAAACTCACACACGTATAATTCATATCCCGCGGTTTAATCAATTGAACTAAATCAAGGAGATTAATTTAATAATATTTATTTAGTAGTTGGTTTTATGGTGAAATGAGAAAAGTGTTATTGGTTTCAAAATAATTTAACAATTTTTTAAGCAAGTTTCAAACTTTTAACTTTGATAAAAAATGTTAGGGCCGTTTGTTTTACATTATTACGTGAAAAAAAAATTCATATTTTTTTAAATGTTATCACTTTTAAAGATTTTCTATTTGTTTTTTTCATCTTTTGAAAAAAAATCAAAAAAATCAAAAAATAAATAGAAATCAGATTATAATGAGAAGCTATGTGAGTAGCATGTCATAAAAAGTTGATGTAATAGATAAGAGCGTTCAAATAAGTAACTTTATGATGATAAACATACATAAATTAACTTCTTCTTCTTTACTTAAAGATCTCTAAAAAAAATTAATCCAAACTGTTTGAGGTAAAAAAAAAAACGATCTCTAAAAAAATCACTAGATATTTTATATAAAAATTTATCTTTTTTTAATTTTAAGCAAGTGGACATAACCGAGTTCTATATATGGTTCTTTAATGTGTCGATCCAGGGAACTTGCCATTGCGTCATAAGTTGATGTGATAGCTTGGTCATCAAGAAACAAAATGTTTTTTAACATCAAATCCTAGGAAGTAGGAGTTGTACTTCAACTCTCTTGTTTATAGAGCAATTGTTATATTTCTACCTTACAAATTTAAGAACAATCGACAATTCGTTACTAACATTCAAACCCATGATTAATGGCATGTTAAATTTGATTTTTTTTATTTTATTTTTTTAATAAGTAAATATTAGATTGTTATTATTTGTTATGATAATGGAGTTGAACTCATAACCTTCTTATCATTTTAAAGTCCAAACCATATAACCTCCCCCACCTTATCACTCTGTTAAATTTGGTTGGTGGATACACATGTGATAGATTAATAAATCATTAACAAATAATTGGGTTAGTGATGAACAAAATCTTGATTAATAAAATTCAGTAAATGATTAACAAGTTACTCAATCTTGATGTACATGTTAACCTAACATAATAATACACCACAATTTTACAAGTTATTAACTAGATGTCGATTGCTGTCAAATTTATGATACCTAAACAACATAACTCTTTTTAGAGATTGGGAAGGCATAAGTATAGACATTACAAGAGATTGCATACGCAAAAAGAAGTGTTCATGACCACTGATTGACAAAGGCAAGAGAGAGGTTTCAATTGCCTCACACTCGAATCACGATTTTAAACATCATTAATGAAATGTTAATTTGTGATATTCAAATGATAAAAACTCTTTTTAAAAATTGGGAAGGCATACGTATAGGGTATACAAGAGGTTATGCTAAAAGAAGTGTTCGTAACCATTGGTTCACAAAGGTAAGATCTTTTGCATACCATTGCCAGAGCTTCTATTTAGTAAAAAAAGCTAATAAACTAGTTTATAATTGAAGTTTATAGTTGATAGCTAAAAAGTTAGCTGTTTAGAACAATGCTGAGGAAGGAGATGCAAACCAACCCACAACACTGAGATGAAAAGGAAAACCCGCCTGAACATAGATCAGTCTAACACTTCGAACTGAATTTCATACAAGCCAAATCATCATAAGCAAAAACACAAAATGAGACAAGGATAAAAAAAGTGGTGGTTACATTCTCGTCTTTTGCTACTGTACAGTACAAGTCTGTTCTATTGACAGCAAAGCAGTCATCAGCAGAAGTGCAGGGTGAAACTATGATCAGGGTTTAAGGTACAGCACATTATCATAATACAAAATGAGCTTTCCTATAAACAAACTAGAATCATAACTGCAGCTTTTTAACGGGGCTAGCAGGATGAGGTTACTAATATGCAAACCCGTTAGTTCCAAAGCATAAATAGTTATTTTGGATGAGATACTTCATTTGATTTAAGTTTAACTGACTCGTTAATTTCATGATCTAAATTGACTAACGAGACACTAAATTTTCAGTCCAAAAAAATAAAATAAAAAATTTTACTTGAAAAAATATATATTTCAAAATTCCATTCTTATCCTTCTTCACCACCACTCAGTAGCCACCACCTTCTTCTTCTTCCCTTCCAACCACACTAGCCTTCTGGACTCTTCTCGAAAGAACAATACCAACTCCAAAGTACACCATTTAGCTATATCCTCTGTTTTCCATTGTCTTGTGTAGGGGTGAGCATGGGACAGGTGAGCGTGGGACAGGTTATCTTTGTTCCTTACCCGACCCTAAATATTGATAGAACCAAATCTTCAAACCTAAACCAGTCCCCAGACACGAAGAAACCCGATCATATACAGGTGGGTTTAAGACTGGGTCTAAATGGGACGAGATCAGGTTGACTCGAATTTAAATATATTCTTTGGAAAGAAAATTTTTGAGTGGAAAAATGTTAATTTTTTTATAAAGCAATATCAACAAAAGATGTCACTGAAAAGTCACTAATTGATCCAAAATTAGATGTTACAAAATATCAACAAATAAATCATTTTGTTAAATGCTTCCTTGATGCTCATGTTACCAAAGTCACATTGTTAAAAACAAAATACTCTCATCAAACAAGATTCTTTCAATATCATAAAAACTACAAAATGCTTCTTAAAAGCCACCAATTGGGCTAGTGTGAGACGTGAGATGTGAGAGTTAAAAGTTTAGTGATATATTTCATACAATACTTCTTTCTTAGTGACCGCACGTAAAACGTATTCTAAGTTGGAATAAAAATAGATTTTTATTATATAGGACATCTTAGGTAACCCGAAGGTCAACCCGGACCTGTCCCTAACCAGTCGTCCCTTCTCTTTTGCGAGTTACGATCAAACCTGGCCCAAACACCACAGGTTGTGACGGGTTCTAGGGTCAAGCCAGGTTTTGCACACCCATAGTCTTATGTCTCACCTTATTGTTCAATTGTTAATAACATGTTTGTTATTAGTGATGATGTAACTAGGGGTGGACATCGGTCGGCTATGGTCGGATTCGGGTGAAAATTTTCAAAACCGAACATAACCGACCATCAAAATATGTCACCTGTTTCCGTCCAGATGTACCTTCGGTTAGAGCGGGTTCGGTTTAGGCAGGTCGACGGGTCGGATTGAATCGAATGAAGGCCAAACAAAAAAAAATTCCAGAAGCAAGAAGATGAACATAGAAACAAGAAGATAAACACAAACCAGAAATAAAAAAATATACCCAGAGCAAGAGAAGAATAGATCAAACTTACATACCCAAAACCACAAAGGCACAAACCAGAAAGTTTCAAATTTTCAACCAAAAAGCAACTAAATTTCAACAAAATATATCAAAACTTTCAACATATATCAATATCTTCTTCTTCGTTGCAAGGTCCCTCATTCGCAGATCTAGCACTTAACATGCAGCAGCAAGGATGACTGGGTTCGAAGAGCTGCGATGCATCTCGAGGCAGAGGATGTAAATGAAGAGAAGGCAGAGCGACTCGAAGACGAGGTGAAATAGGGTGCATCTTGCGACGGAGTGGAAGATGGAGTGACATGGCAGAGCGGAACATGCTTCTCTAAATCTCTGTGCACACCGCCTCTGAGAGAGAGAAAGAGAAGAGTAAGTGGTATTGTATTAGGGTTATTTAGTTTTAGGGTTATCTTTTTTAGGCTTCCATCTTTTTTTACTTTCTCACGGGCTTATGGCCCATATGAAAGGTAGGTGACTTAAGGGCCATTTAAGCATTGATAAGTTTTTGGGTCATTTGTTTTTAGGCCTTTTAAGATTTTTGTTTTAACCCATTAAGAAAACCCTAAAACCTAACCTTGCCTTCTCATTGTGTGCAGCGCCGTTACCCTCCCTCCCACAGCCACATCAGCTTCGCTCGCAAATCACCTATGTGTTGCGCCACTACTCTTCCTTCCCACATCAGTTCCCCAGCACCGTAGCCTCCCTTCAACCAAGCTTCTCCTCCACTTCCACAAGCTCTGTCACACGCGAACATCACCTTACACAACATCATCGTCCACCGCTCCTCCTTCATACTATACGTCGGTCGGTTTCGGTCACCAACGGAATTTATTTTCCCGACCCGCACACGCCCGAACCAAGCCGTGCGTAACTGAAGCGAAGCAATGATGGTTCATCTCTTTCTTCCTCCTCCCACACAGAGGACATGCTTGAATTTCCAGAAATCGCCCTATCTATACTCTGTACCCGAGTTTCAATCTCGGGATGGTGAATTACAATGGTAATGTTCTTCATGTCCCTTCCATGTCACAATTCGACTTGATCGGGAACCCAATGGAAGGGGTCCAAAGCGACCTCAAGAATCAACATAATCCAAATGTGTTCGTTCACCCAACAATATTTGTTGGTGAGGAAGAGGACACTTGGAGGTAAAGGGCAAAAATGTCATTTTTGCCAACCCGGAGATCAGGTTACCCTAAAATCATCACAGTCACTCACTTATTTAACTATTAAATCTAATGGTCACAAATGCTTCCTCATGGGTGAGGGAAGCCACAATATATATAGACAAAGATGTTTAAAAAAAGCATGACTGAAAATCGAATAAGAAAAAACACAACCCCTAAAATTATAATAACAATTAGTTAATAAAAATGTGCATAACAATTCGGTTTAACACAAATCTCACCTAACGTTGGTGTTGGCGCAATCCTTGGCTGTTTCAAGAGTTCAGAAAGATATTTTCAACACCTTTTGTGAAGCAACACCATTAAAATTTCTCTAAATCTGAACTAAAACACAAGCAAATTCATTAACTCGCTAGTCGCTAGGTTGTAATATTTTTGAAGCAGCAGCATTTTCCTTCCAGAAACAGAATAAGTAATTTCATCAATACTATTTCAGGTCTCTACAACTTTAAATACCAACACCAATTCAACCAAACGAAAACTAAAAGCAAATAACAAAATTGAAATTGTCACAGCATTGAGAAACCAATACAATGTTGGTATGCAAAACATGTCCGATGTACTTTAAATTTGCCTCCTCAACAATATCTAATCTCCAATTCAAAGCATAACAGCTTCAACGCTTCTTAGAGACACCAACAGTCTTTCCTCTGCGACCAGTAGTCTTAGTATGCTGACCACGAACACGTAGGCCCCAGTAGTGCCTCAAACCACGGTGGTTTCTGCATATTAGTATGAATGTGAATCTTAGTGCTATTTCAGCAGCAAGTAATCAGTCAATGGATAAGCACCAGTTCCCCACAGAAATCTTTGAAATATCGATATTTACAAAATCGGGCAAGTAAAAATATATAGCTTGCGTTAGATCATCAAGACGCATCTGTCCCATGTCAAGATGAATATACAACAACAACAACAACCAAGCCTCATCCCACTAGGTGGGGTCGCATGTCAAGATGAATATATCCTATAAAAAACATGCTATCATTCTATCAAGATGACTTCTTGCAACTATATGGCTAACAGAAAACCAAATATCTATAAATGACCTCTTTCGAACAGATAAACTTCTGTAAAGATTGAGATAGTAGGGAAACAATTCAAAATCAACAACAGATCTACATCCGGATGAAACGTCATAAATTTAGCATGATTTAGACATATCTATATGTTGCGCACATCAACAACCAGACACTGCAACCATGTTTATCTTAATATTGGAATAGATCTCTAGCTATCATTTGACTTAGTCAGCTAATGCTTATTTTAAACAAATAACTATCAACACACATAGGTACCACCCTGCGGCGATAATGCGCATACAGGGCAAGCACACAATTCTCAATGAAAGCAAATTTTCCCTCCCAATACAAATAGACTGATAAGCAAGTCACTCCTAAAAAATCAATTTTGACAACTTTTAAATTACAATTGTATTAAAAAAAACCAATTTTTAGTCATTAGAACTGGTATGCAAAAATGACTGACCTGATTTTCTTGAGCCTCTCCAAATCATCCCTCAACTTCATATCCAGTGCATTTGAGACCACCTGGGAGTACTTCCCATCCTTATAGTCCTTCTTCCTATTCAAAAACCAGTCTGGGATCTTGAATTGCCTAGGGTTGGCAACCACAGTCATCAGATTATCCAACTCAGCAGCACTCAATTCACCAGCTCTGCCAAAAACAAAAAAAACAACCAAAAACTATTTTCAATAAAATACATGAAAAATAAAATCCATAGCTATAAGATACAAATCCCAAAAGTCAGTGAATCATATCACTCTTATCTAACAGTAAAGTAAAGACAACTGGTGTTTAGAAGAAAAAAATTGGGAATGAAAGTAAACCTTTTGTTCATGTCAACATCAGCTTTCTTGCAGCAAATGTTAGCAAATCGCCTGCCAATACCTTTGATTGAGGTAAGGGCAAACATGATCTTCTGCTTCCCATCTACGTTGGTGTTCAGAACACGGAGAATGTGCTGAAATTCTTCGTTTGCCACAAGAGCCTGCAACCACGAACAAACACAAAATCAAAAACAAAAAAGGGGAATTTAAATATCGTGCAAAAATTGCTGTTTACAATCGCTGAAAATTGCACTTTCTGAAAGTGTGCCCAAATAATAACAAGTACCATTTTCGTCGATGAAGAGTTGTTAGAGTTTGAGGATTGCCGCTAACTCTGTTAGTCCTGTGGCCGATTGAGGATCTGAAATTCTAGGGTTTGTTTGTGAGAAAATCCAAGTTTATATAATGTGCTGCGTTTAAGGTAGGGTTTTGTAATTTGTTGCTGCCGTGCGAGTAACGTGTTAAGTGGAAGGCCCGGCCCAAGGATGAGGTCACTAACCTAAGACTAAAACATTATATATTATTGTATGCTATTCATGGCAACCAGGGCCTGTACGTGTGGTCATGAACCTGGTTTAAAAATCTCTGAATCCGTGTTCGATCCCAGGGTCCGAGTTATTTAGCATTTTCAAGCTGGTATGCCTATGTTTCCGTGGTTGGCCTGCCACCCGCATTTTTTTCTTCTTTTTTTATCATGTTTTTTTTTTTGTTTTTGATTTATTCTTGAGGATTTCTTTTTTGATGAGTATTCTTGGGGTATTTCTTTATATCTTTTATTTTATTACTTAAATAATATCAAACTATTAAACAAAAAAAAGTTACATCTGTTTGTTTAATATTTAAGGTGACATTTACATTTTTTAAAAATATTGTTTTTAAAAAAATTATTTAAATCTTTGTCAAAAAAATTTATTTAAATCAAGTTAATTTGTGATTATTTATAATTTATAAAACACACTTTTTAATTTTTATAAAAAGTTACTTTTATATAAATTATTATTATTTTTAATTTTAAAGAGATCTCATCTGAAAATCCACTTTAGGCCTCAATTAGTGTTGGGTCGGTCCTGTGTGAAATGACGATTTTACTATCTCTGAAGGAGAAGGGGTGAAGGATGACAATACGTCGTCGTTTGATTTCTTGGGTCTCATTGCTATTTCCATTTGTAACCTGCATTTGTAGTCTTCTTTCGACCGTTGGGCCTTGTTTTTGTTTGGTAGTGTGTGTGTTTTGATTAGTGACAAAATAATTGATTTTTTTTTTTTGTACAAGAAGAGGCTAATGTCTAAAGAGAAAGAAAGGCTATCTAGGAATAATTAATTATATACATAATCGATTATGATAGAATCACTTGAATGTATTTGTTGAAGAACCATTTTATGACATTGTTTGGGTTGCATAAAAAAACTTTTTATATATAAAATTACAAAAACGGTACGAAGCTATTTGTATGATTTAGTAATATATTATTTTTTTTTGCCCAAGGAAGAGGGGGAGAGAAGAGAAGATGATGAGAAATGGACGAACTACACTATGATGATTTAAACCCGTACGCTCACAATTCATGTTCTGCAGCTTAATTAATTGAGCTAATTCAGGGAGACTAATTTAGTAATATTTATTTGATAGTTTTGTGGTGAAAAGAGATTGGTGTTATTGATTTCGGAATAATTTAACAACTTAAGTTTCAAACTTTTAACTTTTTTAAAAAATGGTTAAGACCCGTTTGTTTTAGATTATTGTGTGAAAAATCAATTTTAAAAAAAAGATGAGTGAATCACCATTTCTGTCCATGAAATTGTAGGGTGATGGCAAGTTAGTCCCTCATATTAAGAAATAGACAAATTCATCCTACAAATTTAAAAAAATCAATTATATTAGTCCAATTTGATAATATTTTGCAATTTGAGGACCATAATATAATGAATTTTTTCAATTTTAGGGACGTTTTTGCTTATTTCATAATTTGAGGTACTAATTTGCCACTACCCTATAATTTCAGAGACCAAAATGGTGTTTCACTCAAAATATATTCACTTTTAAGGATTTCCTATTTATTTGTTTCATCTTTTAAAATAATTAGAAAATGAAAAAAAAAATCTGAAATATTATAATTAGAAGCTATGTTGAGTAGCTCGTCGTGAAAAATTGATGTAATAGATGTAAGTGTTTAGATAAGTAACTTTTATAATGACAAACAAACATAAATTAACTTCTTTACTTAAAATTCTTTAAAAAAATCACTACATATTTTATATAAAAATTACTCTTTTTTAATTTTAAATAAAGAGGTATAACCGGGTTCAATATATGCTTCTTCAATGTTCCAATCCAATGCCCATACCATTGCATAATAAGTGGATGTGATAACTTGGTCATCAAGAAACAAATCGATTTTTTAACATCAAATTCTGGGAAGTGGGGTTGTAGTTGACTCCCTTGTTTTTAGAACAATAATGATATTTGTATATCACAAATTTGATAACAATCCACACTTCATACATGACATTTAAAATCATGATTAATGTTCAATTAGATTAATGGATATACCTGATAAACGGATAATTCGTTAAAGAACAACTTGTTTAATGATTTTGATTGATAAAGCTAAGTGAATAGTTAATTGATTACCCAATCTTGATACACTCGTTAACCAAATCCAATAAAAATCATGATTTTAAACATCATTAATGAAATGTTGATTGTTATCAAATTTGTGATATTCAAATGACAAAAACTCTTTATAAAGATTGGGAAGGCACAAGTATAGAGTATACAAGAGGTTATGCTAAAATAAGTGGTCGTGACCATTGGTTCACAAAGGCAAGATGGAGGTTTTGAATACCTGATTGCTAGAGCTTCTATTTGGTAAAAATAACCAACTAATAAACTAGTTTATGATTAAAGTTTATAGCTGATAGCTAAAAAGTTAGTTGCTTAGAACAACATATGAAGGAGGTGCCAACCAACCCACAACACGGAGATGAAAAGAAAAACCCGCCTGAGCATAAGATTAGTCTAACACTTGGAACTGAATTTCATACAAGCCAAATCATCTTAAGCAAAAACACAAAATGAGACAAGGATAAAAAAAGTGGTGGTTACAGCCTCGTCTTTTGCTACTGTACAGTACAAGTCTGTCCTAATGGGAGCAAAGCAGTCATCAGCAGAAGTGCAGGGTGAAACTATGATCAGGGTTTAAGGTACAACACATTATCATAATACAAAATGAGCTTTCCTATAAACAAACTAGAATCATAACTGCAGCTTTTTAACGGGGCTAGCAGGATGAGGTTACTAATATGCAAACCCGTTAGTTCCAAAGCATAAATAATGTTTGTTTGTACAAGTCTAGTAAAAAATTGTCATACACTAAGATGGTTTCATTTCATATGGAAATGGTACAGCCTAATTCTTTAGCAGCAGTATCAAGAAACTTAATAGACAATCCAGTTGAGAGTCGGCTGTGAGCTTCCCATGTCAAGCATTTTTCAATGTCAGCTTGCCAGTCAATGATATCCAAATTGAAGTATTGGTAAGAGGGATTGTGGTTGCCATTTATTTGCCGTGGTTTAGCACTAGATCTGATTGAACCGGTATGCAATATGTCACGAAGAACTGATATGCTCAGCGTGCGGACATGTGCACTTGGATGAGAAAGGCATCTACTAGTAGCTGGTATGCGACACTGCATGTGGTGTATATTCACAAGCATATTAGTCAACAATCTTAGTAGAACTAAAAAACAAGCACATAATTACTTCAATTGCCCTATAACGAATAAGCAGGTGTCTCCTAATCTAATACCCTATTTGCTATGTTTAACTAACATATCTCATTCACTATAGCCTAGCAAATTGCAAGTTCCAATCAGGGAAGTTTGTTTACCTTTAACAGGTTTGAAAGGCCATCTGCTACTGCCAATCCAGATTCTCCAAACTCAAGCACTGGCTGAACTGCTCTAGCTGTTGCTTCCAATAGCTGGTCAATGTTATCAAAAGTTGAAATATAAATATCAATGAAGTTTAAGGATAAAACTGAAAACATATGAAATATCAAATCCTCCCTTTACAGTGACACAAATTGTTGCTCAAATATGTTTTTGTTATCCAATGTGTATTAGAGAGCTGGTTCATCAGCTTAACAATGAAGAGAACATAGAGAAGCTAATGTTGTAACATGCTACCTCTAGCTGTGGTAATGTACAAGCTTCTCCATCAACTAGCATACCATCTGTGGCTCGAAGTAGTAAATCTGACGCACTGGCCAGAATTACCAATGATTCTGCACTATCATGATTCCTCATTAGTTCCACTATCAATTTCACGATCCGCTGATTGATTCTCCACATCTTCTGACCTAGATCATCATCCTTGGCAATCCAGGGCTGCAATTCCCTATCCGCCTGACAAGTAACAAGCCCAAGAAAGTGACTAATCAAGTGAAATGATTGGAGTAATAATAATCTCAAAAAAGAAAACAATAAACACGTTATATGAAATCTTAGGCATCAGATATTTGAACTGTGTATACATTAAAAGTCAATTCTCACAGAAATTAGAAATGGTTATTCTTAAATTTTGGCAGTCTGTTTAAGAAATGATAAGACTAATTTTTTTTCTTTTTTTGAAGGGGGGTGGGATAAAAAATGTTAATAGTTCTTGCTAAACAGAATAGATGTCCATGTCTGTGGGCAGAGTTATTTATGCAACCATTTCATAGTAAGACGAAATTTTGGACCTGAAGAATGACTGCTGTAGCTGCTTTCGTTGGTGAGGCTGATACAACATTGCACAATGCATCAACAACCTACATAACATTAAATCACAAAATGGTCAGTAATGCACCTTTTCAGTGGAAACAGGGATATACATGAGATATCTGGATCCACACAATTTCATGGCACACATACAAATTTATAACTACAACTAACATTTGATGCCTCAATTGGGTATCTCTTTATTTCATTTAGCTAACCCTTCGATACTTTTTTAGTTTTAAATGATCTATCTCCCCATGTGTGAAGTCGAGTTAGAAGCAATATGTAGCATTTACCTCCTTAATTCTCTTAATTTTTTTTGTATGTGATTCCTCCTTAATCTTTACCAATATGTAGCATTTAAACAAAAATACTAAAATGTAGATTTTTCGATACCTCTCACCTTTCAGTGTGTACCGTTACCGTTTCATTTTTTATTTGACGTTAATAAGTTACACACGATATATCTTGTCTATGTAGTAGATTGTCTTGGCATGCTGTTTCTTTCTGTCTAATGTGGATTTTCTTTTCTGGCATCGGCATAATAACTTACCCTTGATGACAAGAACACCTATTTAGTTATTTTGAAAATATATATGTTTCAATACTCATTTTGAGGGATGTTGCTTCAGTTGCTTGCACTATTCTCTGCTTTTAAAAATTTCAGATCACAATTTTATTCATGTATTGCTGTTTCAGAATTTTGGTAGCATATTTTGTCTTTCATGTGTACAAAGGATACACCTTAATCTCATCCGCAGCTTTCAGAACTTAAATTCTATGATTAACAAGAACTTAGAATTTCCATCCAGGAAATTTTGCTCATAACTTGTGTTGTGGATTAAAAACATCTATGATTCTAGCAAAGAAAGAAAAAGGGATAATAATTCACCCCAGAAAAGAAAGAAAAGAGGGTAATAGTTGCTCCAGTAACGCATGTACTCATACCTGCCTCCATCCCTGTTGGGCAGAAGTGCTTTCTGCACAAGGTTGAGTTTCAGGAGATGCAATCAACTTGTGCCATAGTAGTGAAACTACAGAGAAACATAGCTCTTGTTTCTCTGCCAGCATGGATCTCAGAAAAATTTGTCCACTGCAATTCAATCCTATATGCCTGTCCCTTGTGAGGAAGTTGGCTAGATCAAAAGCATCCAGTGTGAAACTAGTGACACCTTTACCCGAGGTACACCCTGACGCTTCATTTGAACATGGAGTTTTCTCAGATTTATGGTTAAGTTTTGAGGGGGCTGAATCTTCCAAAGGTGCAATAGATGACTGCCCAGGGTCAAAGCAGCTACTACTTTTCTGTCTTTTACCGTCAAAACAAACACGGGAGTCCTTCCAAATAGATCCATGAATTAAGGTTGCTTCTAATGGCTCTGCCTTATTAACTATAGATGCAACAGCTTTGCTATGAAATTCTATGAGATTATACAAAGATGACGCTCTGGAGTGAATTTCATTGTCCCATTTGCAACGAATCAGAACAGACAGAGCATGCATGCAAGCTTTTGACCGTCTAAATAATTCAGAAACATGTGCAGCAACCATAGCTGCTGCAACTATCTCATTTGAGCTGTAACTCCATGGAGTACCAACAGAAGATGGCTTCAATGAAAATAATGCCTCTAAAATTGCTAAAATTCTGTGAGTATGGCGTATTGCTGAATCCATGCCATTCCGCAACTCATGGGAAGAACCATTTATTCTAACAGGCTTGGCTATTTCTCGAACATTATTGGAATCTGAATGATTATTCCCTCGTGAAAGCAAAGGGAACAACTGAAGTTCACAGGCAAGAGCACAAACAGCACCAAGAACATAAGAATCAAATGCTGCTACAGGACCTTGCTTCTTCATTTTCCTATTTTTTGTTTGTTTCTGGGTTTCAGAAATTGCTTGCAAGTCCTCAATGATTTCCTCAGCTGAATTATCTTCACCTCTTGGCCTCTTGCTTCCACTAAATTGGGCTTCATGACTGACACAGACAGTTAAGACGACAAAAAGTAGGCGTGAAGCAAGCTCTACAGATGCACATGATTCTAGGAAAAGTGAATGAACCATAGTACGAAGTTCTGCCACAGCAAGGTTTTTAGAGGCAGACCCCATGCCAAAGAGGTATTTTGTTTTACTGTTTTGTTCTCTAGTGGACTCAGGTGGAAATGTCCTCTGAAGGATAGTTTCCACTGTAGCAGCAAATATTTTCATGAGACATGCTTCTGACGGGCTTCCACGAGGAAGATATTCCAGGACCTTGAGTAGGGGTATGTACAAATTCCATGAAAGTAAGGGAGGTTGTAGTGGGGTTGCAACTATAATTTCTGGAAGATCAACAGCTGAGGAACTTGTAGGAATCAAGCCATAAGCAGCTTCCCAAATGGTGCAAATTCTCCATTCAACCTCTGGACCATGGGCACAAAGCATTGACGCAATGCCTTGAGCAGTAGCCTCAATAGAGGCTTCAGCTGCAGGAACTTCTATCTGATGATAAACAAAACATATTACCTATTTTCAGTATACACAAAGAATCTATCTGCATTACTTTACCAAATAAGTAAAAAAATAAAATAAAAATGTAAATGATAAAGATCCACTCAACCTGCTTTTTGTAGGAAGAAATGTAACCACCCAAAGGTTCGTGCTGAACTTCAACTCCATCGACTTGCCTAAGAGGAGGAAAAAGTAATGCAGGCTGTGAAAGTATACGGAAAAGCAAAGCGGCTGCGGCATCAGCGGCTATACCAGCTCTCATGGACATTGCAGTCCCTATTGCACGCAAGAAATGCAAATGCAACCAATTTCTAGGAAGCTGCATTAACATTAAAGAACAGAAAAATGATCAGCTAATTGATTTTAAATCTTTCACAAAGTTTCTTCAGATGAAAACATCAAAATGCATAAATTATATGTTGACCCAAAAACAGAGTTGACCCATCTTTGCTTGGTGGATAGGGAAGACCAACCCACCTTGTTATATGTTGAGTTGACAAACCTAAATTTTTAAAAGTTTATGGGTTAGGCTGGTCAACACATCTAAATTTTTGGAGAGTGGGGGATGAACAAAAAAATATTTTAAAAAAATTAACCAGAACCTACATATTATATACAAGTTAAGAAAAAGGGTCGCAACAAGCAAACTAAGCCGGCATTTTTTGCCAATTAACCAAGTCGGCCCGACATCTCTACCAAAACAATATTTTAGGGATAGGAGTTAATTTTTTCTTTTCAAACTAAAAAACCTACCAACTAATCCACACTTTCCGAAATATTTAATAAAGCACCACTTCTCTATGATATCCACTTCTAGATATAGCAAGAAAGTAAAGAAATGAAATGATATCTTTCGCATTAACTCTTAAATGCATATTTGGGATTTATATTAACTTGCACAATATCTTCCACACAGTAATATTGTCTGATTTTATTTCATAATTTTATTCTATCTTTCATGATTATACAGCTTACCCTAATCCCAGTAGCATAATCTTCAGCAGCTCGAAGAAGTTCCACAAGCTGCACAGCAGCATCAAGTGCATCTGGAGCCCATGACGGGGGTGCTTCTAAAAGTCCAAGAAGAAGTCTTTGTGTAGCGCTTGGAGTAGCAATGGCATAATATCTGCAAAAGTTAGGTATACACATTTACTCAAGACAGATAATCTCCATGAACAACTAAATAACAAGAAAGGTATTTATTTGATAATGACCTATGAAATAAACGTGCATATGGCTCTAGAGCTGGTAATCCAGCAACCAGATGCTCATCCAGAGCTGTTGTTGGAGGAGGAAGCAAAAGTGCAGGCACAGCAGCTGCTGTTAAAGTAGCAGTCTCATTGCGAGCAACTTCATCATCACAAACGCTTAATATGACACCAGCACCATTGGCAACAGCCCATCTTGGAGTTGAAGGCACAAGCTGAGGATGCTTCCCAGAACCACGGGAAGAAGCTAAGAATAAACACAAATTAAGAACATAAAAATAGGCATCTGAATGTTGGTAGCAAATGAAAATTTTGTTTTTACCAAATAAAATTCATCAAGGATTTTTCATAAAGCTGATCAATGGAAATGGAGAAAATTAAATTCCTACCAGTGCATTTTCTCAACTATTTATTAATTTTTATGATTCTGAAAACAAAAAAATATAGTTGACACACATGTTTGAATTGTTAATATATTATTCATATAATAATTTATTCACAATTTTATTGAAGATTGAAAATATTTAAAGTAATATAGAATTATATTGAAAAACTGAAAATATTAAATGTGCAAATAACCAAAGTTATCAAATAAGAATATTTCATATATATTCATGATAAAATAGAGAGTAAAAGGTGAGTTGCCAGACAATGGTTGGCTTGAGAACGTGAACATTCGTGGGTTTGGAGAGAAAATCAAATGTACATGGTCTAAATAGTTTTGTTTCTAGGTTGGATTGAAACTGAGACCCATGAACCGAGCAGATCAAGTTGAGTTCCATCCAAATATAGTTGGTTTGGGTTAATTAGGTTCACATATTTTTTTTGGTCCAATAGGAGGCTTATAGTACGCCTTACATGGGAGAGGGTAAGAGGGGAGAAGGGAATGAGAAAGGTGTGGCATGCATTGTGGGGTTTTGAACCCGCGCACCCACAATTCATGTCCTGCAGCTTAACCAACTGAGCTGACTCGAGACAATTAACTCAAGCCCCTAGACACTCCTCAAATTAAAAATTAAAAATTAAATATGCCATGCCAAATCAATAGCTCCTCAATGGGAAAGTCTACCAATATATTTTGCTATGGTGTGTTTCTTTAAAAAACACGTGGCATGGCAATATTTTCAAAATCTGTTCGATAGAGGGCTGTGAATAAAAATACGTAATCACTAATAAAATTGCAACATAATATCAATCTTTAATTCTTAAAATGATAAAAGATCCCCATGGTAAGACTTTCATATTCATATCAGTTTTAAGAAAACTAATTACAGAATAATTATCTAAACTTAATTGGCCAGTAAGTTATTGGTATCAAATTTGGATTAACTTGTAAATGGCAGATTGAGGTAGGGACGGAAGAGAGGCGTGTGAGGATAGAAAGAGTAAGAACATGAAGGCATACGGCGATGCCTAGTTCTATGTACAATTGTACACTATTAAGTAATATAAGTGTAAACATCAACTCAAGCTCAAGTGAGCAAAAACCTTTGAGTATAAAAACCCGCTGAACTATTTGTGTTACAACATAGACATACAGCTGATATAATTGTTCACACAATACTGTGCATAAACATCATAAAAAAAGAACAGCAATCTATAATGTAATGAGTAATCAAAATTAAACATACCAGTTGTTGGGGGCTTGAGTTCCCCTGCAGCGTATTTACCCATAACACCACTGCACCTGTTGATGCAAGGCAAGATCCAATGACTAAAGAGCCCAAAGTGTAATACAAAAATTCAACACATATACCAAAGCTATTTTATACGATGGTAAACGGAAGAAAATAAAAGAAAATTAAGGAAGCTGTTTATTTTATCAAGATAAAAGGTAGAGACTAAAACCATACTAGGTAAGTTGCTCTAATTTATGCTGCTGACAGAAAAATATGAAATTGCAGACCCTTGAACTTGGTTATCCTATATTTCAATAGAGGTAAACCTCAATGAGCATGAGTCCAAATGCTTCCTTTTTCACTACTTCGAATGATTACTATTTAGCTCAATCCATAAACAATATTAAACATACTAGAAAAGCTGTCAGCGAGCATATAGCTCAATTGGCACCAGCTTGAGTCTTTATGGTTGGTCAGTGATGATGATGTCTAAGGTTTGATCCTTCACCAAGCCACCTATTCCTCTATCCTACCCAGGTGATTGCACTTTCAATATATACAATAACAACAACCAAAGCCTTTTCTCACTAGGGGCAGTTGGCTACATGGATCAAACAACATAGTAATGTTCTTTCGTAAATCATGTCCATAGACAAACCATTGACATCTAAATCCTTCTCCATGGTTTCACCTATAGTTTTTCTTAGTCAGCTTTGCCTCTAAAACCCTCCATCTGATCTATTCTCCTTACCGGAGCTTCTATAGGTCTTCTTCACACAGGCCCAAACCACATGAGGTGAGATTCTACAATCTTTTTACAATAAGTGATACCCCAACTTCCTCTCAAATGCATTCATTCCTAACTTTATCTTGTCTAATATGTCCACTCATCCAATGCAACATTCATATCACTGCTACATTGAGTTTATTCAGTTGTTGGCTTTTTACTGCCCAACATTCAATCTCATACAACATTGCAGTCTTATAATTGTGCTGTAACATTTTCCCTTGAGCTTGAATGGTACCGTTCTATCACAGATAATACTTGAAGCAATCCTCCATTTCATCCACCCCGCTTGAATCCTATAGTTTACCAATGTATAAAAAAGAAAAAAGGAAAGTAAACCAAACCATGAGTGGTGTTTTAGTTTGGTTTTTGATTTCTGAACTACGAAATATGGTTGAGTTTGAGGTTAAACCTCGAACTGAACCAAATTGAACCACGTCAAACCTAGAACTTGCAAGCAGAGCTGAAGTATACATGCATGATTTATATCATGTATCCAAATTAATAGAACAAAACTCTATATATTGCTAACTCACTAGTATAAATTGCTAAATATACTCACCACCGGAAGTAGTCACTTCTAATGCCTACAGGTGCAGCCAGCAATATATCCGTAATCCAGGGGGACAGGGGCCTTATAGGTTTCTTCTCTTGCTGTGTCAAAGGATTATGGGCAGATTTCCCATCAGCAGAGTCACTAGTAGATGCATGGCTGCCACTACTACTTCTTTCTGTTTCACCATGTCGTCTTTCGATTTTGTATATTGGACGATTGTAATGAGTTAAAATACGCAAAATTTCACCAACTGCCAGTGCCCATTGTTCTGAGTATTCATTCTGTAGAATTATATAAAGAAGAAATGAAAACGAATAGATAACTACTTTGCAGATACTGAAGTTGAATAAATTATTCTTAATCAGTTTACAAACTGAAAAACAGAACAAGATTCCAAAACCAAAGAAAAAAAATAAAGCCACAATGCATTTGACAAACAAGAAACTTATTTGCAATGAAATTGAAATATTAAAAAATAAATAAAAATCAGAATGTCGAGGTAGGGATCATACCTCACTTTTTGGGCAGACTAAAGATATGAAAGAAGCAAACGGAGGGCTGCTCTTATCATAGAGTAGTGTACCATCAATAATACATGAAATAATTGGAAGTACAACTGCATGCCCATGCTCTGGATGATGAAGAACAAATGTCGCTGGATGTACATGTGAATACATAAAGAAGTTATTATGCATAAAGTAGAAATAAATTCATTGTAACAATGTTCTTGTTGAGTCAATCATAATTTAAACTAACATGGGTTAGAGCAAAAATACCCAAAACGTCATCAAAGAGGAGAATTTTCTGCGACGGATAATGGTTACGGATCAACTGTCAAAAAAGTACAGAACAGTCAGTGACATTTGATATAGAATCCTAGATTTATCATGTAAAAAACACTTCAAAAAACTTAGAATTGAATCTAGGAAAATAGGTTATGTTTCTATTTCCAGTTTACAAGGTTTATCAGTAAATATAGGCGCCATACCTCCGCAATATCATCAGCAAATTGTTCTGATGTAAATTGAATGAAGTACTCAACATATGCAGCAATTTGATCCTAGGGAAGAGAAGAAATGTTGTCATAAAAACCAAGGAAATGGTATTGCAATGAGCTTCTAATATAGCAAGTGTAAAACGGTTTTTCTATCCTGCACCAATGGGCACATATTAAGAAATAAAAAAAAAACAAGTTTTTATTGGGAAATGATGTATTTATTATCTTGAAATGTGATAAATATAGTTTTCCCATGATTTTTTTTTTTTTTGTGTATTTCTATTTTCAGAGTAACAATTGACCACAACACAACACCACAGCTTTCGAACTAATATGATATACCCCCTCCGGACTCAATTATAAGCAAAAAAATACCTATATTTTGTGAACTCAAATATAAGCAAAATCCAACTTAGTGATGGATTAATAGATGGAGCTGTAAATTATAAGAATCATGCTATAAAATGAGGAACATTTCGGATGTTATTTGTGATTGTAATTTGTAAGGTGCCTATCAAGATACAAGGAAGATTTTAGCCACACGGCCATAAGAATAGTGATGCTTTATGGTACTAAATGTTGAGCAAAAAAATGCTTCAACAAGAACACAAGTACGGTAGATATGAAAATGTTGTGTTGAATGAGTAGACATATGAAAAATATAAGATCAAGAAGGAAAGTATTACATGGAAAGTAGGAGTGGCACCTATTTAAGAAAAGATGATAGAATTGCACCTATGATGATTTGGACACGTGAGAACGGATTTAGAGCTAAGTGGTCTCTCAGAAGATTTGGTTTTTTACAGAAAATAGTAGCATTGTTTGATCCATGTAGCCAGCCCCACCTAGTGGGGAAAAGCTTTGATCGTTGTTGTTGTTATTTTTCCCGTTGAACTTATCAGGTTTCAAAATTCAGAAGTTTCTGCCAAAATTATTGCAGCTATCTCATCCTACTATATGTGATATTACTTATTACTCCACCCCTGCTTCTGTATTCAAACATAATTTAAAATTTATGCATTGATGTGCTGTTCACAATTTAACTTTCTGTCATATTATTTTAGAAAATGGATATCACAATTTCTTTATTAACATCTAATGGGAAACAAAACTTCTCTCAATTAAATAATACATTGTACGTTCCAACAAGGAGATTGCAACAGTGCAACATAAAACTACTCTGTACATTTCGACTAATGAAAGTTAGTCATCAGTGCACTCCACTCACTTGTCACAGACTCACGGTAAACCAAAATGATTATGTATGAGGGAAAATTCTTAGCAACCAAATTTGCTTGACAAAAAATTTATCCAATGACATCTCTTCAGACACAAAAAGGTCCCCCATGTTTTTCTGCTAAAAATGCTACTATTTTGTTTCACTTGAAGGTTACCATGCCCGACTGGATAGGAAAACACTAAGTCAAAGGCTTCATTGCATATAATACAAACTACTCATATGAGAGAAAGAAAAAGAATAAAGATTAAATAAGATGGTACCTTTCTTTGTTGACCATCTAGTGGGGGAGGCCAGAACAATGAGGAGAACTGAAGCCGGTCAATCCACCGTTCACTGGTAGCAGCCATGGAAGAAGATCAAGGTATAGGTGTTCCCTTCTTCTGATTCTGATTATGAAAAGTAATTACCCACAATCCAGCCAAAACATGCTACCAATCAAGAATTAAAATATTGTAATTCAGCATTTCCCTATTTAGCATGCCCACATAATTTTTACCTTAGTATCCAATCCATCACTAAAAATTTGTCATCCACCATAACAAGTTTCACAAAAAGTTTTGCTTTTGACACAAAGCAGATACAAAAGAAGACAACCAAATGCTTCTATTTACTACAGAAACTAGGTTACTCAATGTTGCTTCAATCTATACACTTTTCAATTTCGTAAGTGATTTCTAAGTTTCTTTCCAATATAGGACCCAGAATCAAAATCGAATTTATATTTTAAAAAAAAGAAAAGAAATCAGAGCAAAAATAAATATGAAACAGAGCCCATTAAACAGTGTTAAATCAACTTTAAAAAAAAGCTTAATAAGTAAAACAAAAATAACACTGAGAACGAGACTTTCTAGGAGAAATCCTCATGACCAATTTGGTCAGCCAACATTCAAAAGCTAGTACAAATAGTTTTTTTTAGAAAAAAAAAATTAAAGCAAATAGCCCCTCAAATATCTAGCAACAACTCAGATTTACGACAGTTTTTTTTTTTTTTTTTAAAAAAGGTGATCAAACCCAGTTCAAAAATTAGCAGAAACACCAAGAACATAACACATGATTTTATTAATATCCAAAAAAAAAATCAGCAGAAAATTTCAATAAATAAATAAAAAAATGTACCTGCCAAGTTGTATATAGAGAGGCGATTTTTTATGAAACTGAGTTCGTTGATTTGGAAGGTGAGAAGGTGGAAATGAAATAATGAGAATTTTTTTCCAAATTTATGATGTTTTATCGAAAAATATGTATTTTGAATTTTGATGATGAGAGAAATATTTAAGAGGTGGTGGTAATTTATGCTCAGAGAGAGAGAGAGTAAGAGACACAACAAGGAGAGAGAAATAAGGAGAAGATCTTTAGGAGCTCTGAGAAGCCTTGTTTGATGCGTACGTGGCGATGATATTTTCCTCTCGCTTCACAGCCTCCGTGTCACCTCAAGTTGCTCTACAGTATCACCATTCATACACATGCATCATCATATTCATACCCATCCATCCATTCTCACGCACATACATAATACATGCATGCCTGATGCCCCTTTTTCCACTCCAAAATATTTTAATTTTTAAGGGCAGGCATGCTCATATATTATATGCACTAGTCACTATTCACCTCAGTCGAATTCTGGTAGAATTATTGGTTCTCTAGCGCCCAACTCAGCTGAAAGAGGGAATGGGTTAAATGTTTTACCACTTTTTTTTTTTTTTTTTACTGAAAATGTTATGAACTCATCTCGTGAATTTAATGTCTAGTTATTATTTATTTATAAAGTAAAACTTAAATTTTATTTTTGAGAAATATACGCGCCTAAATTAAATTATTAAGAAATTTAAAAAAAATCTCAACTTCATTTTTAATAACATCAAGTATCAATCAAATTAGATGTGATTAATACCAATATGACCTTAAAATTCATTTTAAAAAATTAATTTGACCAAGACCAACGTTTGATGTTGAGGGGGGTGCACAACTGCACATTTCACAGACTACTCGTCCCTGACATTTTGTGAAGGGATTTTTGTGGAAAGAAATTTTATCACGTGAGTTGTGCATCAGCATTAAGGTTTGTTATGTGTCATGGTGGTTTGTCAGAGGAATGGTAGGAGTAGGTCCCATATTATACTTGAATCTCATAGATGCATACCAGCCAGTAAACTGAAACTGAGATTGGAAGTGGTGTTTAATTTGGAGGGTGGCATGAGTGATAAGGTGGCAGAGAGATTTGGGAGGAGGAACATAAAATTTAAAGTGATTAAAAGATTATGCGTTAAACACTCCCATTAACTTAAGAAAAACAATAACTACGGGTGGAAAGAGTCAGTTTTGAAAAGACTGCGGATGGTGAGTGATTCCTTTATTACTGTAGACTTGGTTCACAATGGATGTGATTAGGATTCTCATCCTTACACTTCTGTTGTGAAGTCATTGGCTTAGTGTGTGTTTGGATGAACGTTTGATAAACGTGATTTTGGATGGAATAGATTTTGTAGAATTGATTTCAATACAATTGAGTTTGAAGTAAAGTAATTTTTGTTTGGATGTTTTTTGTTTTTGGCAAGTTTGATGTAAACCAGTTTAATTTTTCAATTAAAAGTGGTATGTTATTCCATCTTATAGAATCACATCTGATGCAAAATTGATTCCACAAACGTGTTGCTAAACACCTCTTTTATTACCAGAATCACGTTTGACAGATGTAGAAGCACTTCTGGTGCCTCTAGAAGTGGAACCAAACAGACACTTAGTGTTGAAGGGTTACACATGGGTTTCCTGAAGGCGCGCAGTTCGGTTGCCACACAATGGCGGAGTTCAAAAAAAAATATGGGGGCCAAAATAAATGTTTAATGTATAAATTTTTTGTTTTTGGCCTACTAGTCTTCCTTAATTTCCTTTTATTAAATTAGTGTGGTATGTTATTCCATCTTATTGCATGGACATCTATCTTATTCCGTATTCTCTTTGTGACGAGCTCCAGCTTATTATGAATCCCTTTTAGTGAGAATCTAATGACAGAAACTAAAAAGGGATTTACTGGCTCTCTTAGGAGAATCTTACGGTGCCTAAATTTAATGGCAATAAATAAATAAATAAATATATATATATATATATATATATATAAAAGTAAACTAGCTAGATAATTAAAAAAGGGAAATTTTCGCAAACTTTCGCTCCCCCCGCCCCTAAGAGGCTTCGCATAAGAAACAAATTTAATTAAAACTAGTAGTACAAGAATTCACGAATTTCCATTAACTTGCATTATTGCTTAATAAATAAGTTTGCTCTCAATTTAATTTGTTCTCCATTAACTTGTTCTCTTGCTCCAAAAAAAAAATTTGTTCTCAATTTAATTATTGATAGTTAAGTTTCTGTAAATCTATTAATTGAAAAACTTCAGGGAATTCACATTGTGTAGGATTGTGTATATAATCTAGAGTGCAAAGCCAATATTTCTTTAAAAACAAGCACTAAATTCACAACAATTGATTTTAATATTAAGTTCAGTGTATTAGAATGGTCTAAGTTAGTCAAATGCGAAAAAGGAAGGGTATAATAAAAATGAGATGCGCATATACCAAAACAATAAATAGATAAATAAAACGAGACCCACCCCCCGAGGCTATATTAAACTACCATGCTACCCTCGGCGTGATGCAGAAGGTAAATTTAATACGAGTAATAATTCAACATAAAAATGGTATTCAATATTTTAAAAAATTATTTCTTATCACTAATTTTTTATTATTTTTTTATTATTATGTATTTTGTCACACACGAAATATTCATAAACTCTATAATATTTATAAAAGATATCCAAATCATGTATCCAAACATCTTTAATCATTTTGGTATATTTTTTTCGGTTCAAAAGTTGGAATAATTGGAGGTAGACGGCGGTCAATAAAATAATGTTTCTTTGGCGATGGTGGGTGGCTTGGTGGATTGCGCTGTCCACTGTCACTGTGCTAGATATTTGTGTTCACTGTTCAGGACTAACTAATCACTAATGTTAGGCCCCAAGATGTCCACACCTTCCACTTGCCACGCTTTTAACTTTTAAGCCCTTTGATTCAGTGGTGATTATCAATTATCACAGGGGAGAGAACATCAACGATAATCACCCAAGTATTCCCTTCACAAATTGATGCAAACTTTGGTTTACATTACTTCAATTCAATTATTTATTCTTTTATTTGTATACAGGAGGTTCATAATAATAAAATAAAAAATGAGTCTCGTGTGAGTTAATTAAGTATAAGTATTGAAGTAAATTAAGAGTTTTCACCATAAATATTATTTATTGTTCAAAACATAAGTAAAAAATTATTTATTATTAGTGTCATGAAAATATTTAAAGATTAACCTTACTGACAAATAATCAGAATTTAATTATTCCGTATGTTACATTTTAACAATCTTATAATTTATTATACATGTTATGTTCTTTATCATTGTCTTAAACTTTATATATATATATATATATATATATATATATATATATATATATATATTAGTTTATCACATTTTTTTAATCAATTTATCACATTTTCTTAAAAATTGATTTCTCACTTTAAATTAATCAAATATTTATATTTAATACAAAAAAAAAAACATAAAGTGATAACTCTACTTTAATTTGTGTTTATATTTTTATATTACTTTTGTATATATAACACACGCACTTTTTTTTTTCAATAATACAAAAATAGCAATCAATTACGATAGCAACCACGTTAAATTATATTTGTAAAAAAAACACACATTAAATTATATGGATGCTATCACCAAAAAATAACTTAGCTGGTAGTCGATTGCGGTAATTAGTTTATTTGATTATTTAGTTGAAACCAACGGCTGAACCAAGATCAGTTGAATTAGGATCAGCCGAAAGCAGTTGCTAAGCTGAGATTTGTAGCTGATAACCAGTAGCTGGATCAGGTTTAGCTGAAGAAATTTAGCCAATGCAGAATTAGTTGATGCAGAATTAGTCAATGGATAATCAGTTGAGCGTAGCTGCTAAGTTTAGATGGGCTTGGAGGCTGTTAGCCTGTTAGCTGATGCAGAATCGGCTGATGCAGAATATCAACTGATGCAGAATATCAGCTGAGCAGAATTAGCCGATGCATAATCAGCTGAATGTGACTCCTAAGTCTAGACGGACTTGGAGGCTGTTGTTGGGTCTTAATAGGCTCGTGTGAATATTGATTAATGACCCAAAAGACTATTATTATATTTAGAAAAAAGAAATAACAAGAAAATGACCAAGTCAAGAGTGCAGTAACAATTTTCCTTATTTTTAGCGATGATGGATCGATAGAAGCTGGTTGGAGGTTGTTACATGTGCAAAATATCAGATAAGGAATGCTAGTTTATGACTAGCGGAGCTGTTGCCAACGGATAAATGGAACATGCCTAAGTTTTAGGGATTTGGGTAGACATGGTTAGTTGGTGGTCATCTGAGCAAAGTTAGTGGTTTTAGTGGGCATTACTCTTGGCCATTTTTGTCAGCCATGATGTGCTTGTAATTGCTTAAATTTAGGAGTTAGTGGCTAATGAGAATAGCTTTAGAGTAGCTGAGTTTTTTGCCTATAAATACCAGTTATATAGATTGTAAAAAGAGGACACCCATCAATCAAACAATTTATTCATATTGCTCTTTACTTTACTTTTCTTTCCTCTACCATTTTCATTTCCTTTATCAGCTTTCCTTTACCGCTTTCATGCAAACTTAGATAAACTTCCCACCTCACCTTCTACAACCAACGCTTCCTTTAGTTAGTCTGGGAACCCATGCAGAGGGTTGGATTTTGCACTCGATACTCACAAATCGCTTGATCGCTTCAAAATCCACACTCACGTGATTTCCTCTCTCGATTGAGTCCTTACTCGGCTGGATCGGGGAGAAAATTTTCACACGCGAGACAAAAATTGGCATGCCCGGTGGGTAAGTTTGATGCTAAAATAGATAGTGGAATACTATTAGGATATTCTGAAACATCTAAAGGCTTTAGAGTTTATAATTCTAGGACTCTGATAGTAGAGGAAAGTATTCGTGTCAAGTTTGATGACAAACAGCCTGATAAGAAATTATCATAGCTAGATAAAGCTTTTGCAGATCTTAATCTAAGCATTCCAAGAGACTCCCCTGAGATAAAAGTTGATGATCAAGAAGAAGACCCCACTCAATAACCAGAAACTTCCACTTCTCAACATGGTACATTTCAAAAATCTTGTTACTTCAAGAATTATCATCGACAAGATCAGATCTTTGGAGACCCCAATGACAGGCTAAAAACCAGATCAACCTTCAGAGAATAAGACAATTCTGCACTAGTCTTTGAGTTGGAACCAAAAACAGTAGACGAGGCTCTTCTAGATGATGCTTGGATTCTAGCTTTGCAAGAAGTACTCAATCAGTTTGAAAAAGTGATGTTTGGACTCTGCTTCCACTGCCCAAAGACAAATCAGTGATTGGAACAAAGTGGGTTTACAGAAACAAACTTGATGAAAATGGTAAGGTAATCAAAAACAAAGCAAGACTTGTTGATTAAGGCTTCTCTCAAGAAGAAGGTATAGATTATACTGAAACTTTTGCACCTGTTTCTAGATTAGAAGCTATTAGAATTCTACTTTCATTCGCTGCACATCATAGTATTATGCTTTTTCAGATGAATGTTAAAAGTGTTTTTCTAAATGGCTTTATTAATGAAGAAGTTTATGTTATGCAACCTCCGAGTTTTGAGTGTGAAACTCATCCTGAACATGTATATAAGCTTAAGAAAGCTTTGTACGGTCTTAAGCAAGCTCTTAGAGCTTGGTATGACAGACTAAGTTCATTTCTTATGGAAAATGGATTCAACAGAGGAAAGGTTGACACAACCTTATTTAGGAAATCCATTAAGACTAATTTCATAGTCGTACAGATATAATGTGATGATATTATTTTTGGTGGTACTAAGGAGTCTATATGCAAAGAATTCTCTAAGTTAATGCAGAAAAAATTTGAAATGAGCATGATAGGAGAACTCAAATTCTTCCTTGGACTTCAAGTAAAACAAACCATGGACGAGGTGCTCATCCACCAAACTAAGTATACAAAAGAGCTTTAGAAGAAGTTTAAGATGGATGATTGTAAACCAATGAATACTCCTATGCACCTCACTTCCATACTGAACAAAGATGATAAAGAGAAAAAGGTAGACCAAAAAGTATACAGAGGTATGATAGGATCTCTCATATATCTTACTACGTCTAGGCCTGATATTATGTTCGGTGTATGTCTATATGCTCGATTTGAATCTGATCCTAGAGAATCTCACTTATCAGCAGTTAAGAGAATTTTTAGATATTTAAAAGGTACTACTAATCTTGGTTTGAGCTTTAAGAAAAATGAAGATTATAGATTAGTTGGTTTCTGTGATGCTGACTATGCTGGCGATAGAATTGAAAAAAAAAGCACTAGTGGAGGATGTCACTTCATTGGAGCTAATCTTATCCCATGGTCAAGCAAAAGACAAAGTACAATTGCTTTATCAACTGCCGAAGCAGAGTATATATCAGCTACAAGTTTCTGCTCACAACTTCTCTAGATCAAACATCAATTGGAGGACTACAATGTATTTGTAAGTAGTATTCTGCTTATGTGTGATAATACTGCTGCAATAAATCTATCTAAGAACCCAATTTTGCATTATAGAGCTTAGCACATAGAGATTAAACATCATTTTATTAGGGATTATGTGCAAAATGGTGTGATCGATATTCAATTTGTAGATACTGACCATCAATGGGTAGATATCTTTACTAAACCTCTTGCAGAGGACATATTTATCTTTATTAGGAAGCATCTTAATATGATATGTGTGGATTAATTTAGGCATCTAGCCTTGAGAAAAATTTGTTTTGTTAATCCTGCGTCTATTACCTATGCTCGTCTAATACCTATTTGAAGTTGTGCGTCTATTTCATATTGTATTGCACGTCCATATGACGCGTCCACTGATACTGGTTATCGCGTCCATTGTATAGTTTCAGACGAGTTCACATATGCCTGAGTTTAAGCATTTTTTTTGTGTGTTAATAAATGCATTTATTTTGTCTCAAGACAAATTTATCCTTTATTCTCTTTGCTGAGTCAATACTTCCATCAATCCCATCAAGACCTTCTTATAGTTCCAAGTTACCAACGCCGTTTTATCATAATGACACGTCATGTCAAAAGTTTTTTTTTAAACCTTTAAGATTCAAAATTCCTTTAAAATTAATTTTTTCCCTCTGAGAAAAACTTTACACTTCCATAACCTCTCGAGCTATCTCTCTCTCTACCTCTCTTTGCTTTCAAACCCTAAGCTCTCTGATCACCTAAAATGGCTTCTTCTTCAACCTTTAACGTGGACAAGATCAACTTGGCAATAGAGCATCATCTCAACCTTGAAGTGCTGCAAGACTACAATCTAGAACATAAGCAAATATGTTAATGCAGCCGGGTGGGGGGACTCTTCACAGAGAAACGTCCAAGTGACTGATACTGACTTTTTCTCAACAGTGTTAAGAAAGAAGATTGTGGTCTCGGAGAAGACTATTGCTGATGCAATTTCCTGTGCTCATGAGGGTTTAGTTTTTACTGAGTCATGGGAAGAGGATTTGGGTGGCTCTGAGACTATTAAAGTCTGTCTCATGAAGGAAGACACGGTCAGAACTCACACTTGGAAGGTTGTTGAAATGAAGGACATTGTTCGGATTCTTCATCAACTTCTCAACAAGGTGGTTATTCATAAGGTTGGATCCAAAGGCAACCTCTCCTCTCTGCACAAATTCTACCTCTGCCATCTTCTCACCGAAACTAAGATCAATCTTCCAAGTATTATGTACGAAAGATTCAGAGACGTTGTGATGAATAAGAAAAGACTCCCAGCACTTCCTTTTTGCCATCTTTTTTCCAAGATTTTCAAGGCTCAAGGAATTCATGGGATTCTTGTTGCAAAGACTCCCGAGGAGCATGCTAGGATATTAACTGAAAAACCAATGTCGGCTGTAGACTTTGGTAAATGAATATAGCCAATATGAACCTCAGTACCTATGTTGTTGCTGCAATGGCCAAGTTTAAGGAGTTAATGAAAGATAAAGAAGAGATGGTGGAACAAAACAATGTTGAAGTCCTAGGAGTAAAAAGAATAACTAGGTAAAAGACCACCGCAACAAGGAAGCCGGCCCCCAAGAGACCAACTGGTGGCATTATTATCAGGGAACCTTCTCATGCTCGTGCTGTAAAGAAGAGTTATCTTCTCTCGCAATGAATATGAGGAAGCTGATGAGGACAACATTCCTATCAGTTCAATTCTGAAGAAGCAGAAGACCTTTGTTGCTGCTGCTGAGGCCGTTGTGCCTGTTCCAATGAAACCTAGAAGGCAGCCATCAAGAAAATCCAGATCAACTAAGACTTCTAAGGTAACCATCTCTGCTAGTGATCCTATTCAAATAGCAGTAGATGCCCTAACTAGTGTCTAGTTTAGAAACTAGGATTGATGATGTGCCTGTCTCCACTCCAGATCATGTGTATATTCCCACACCCCTTTCACCCCAACCAACACAAATAGCCACTCCACAATTTCAACCTATTATCCATGCCAATGATCCCTGGTTCGATCAACCAGATGATGGAGTTTCCCCTGGTGCTCCTTTCCCAAAACCCTTGAGAACCTTATTTCCCTTCACCCCAACTTCATTCTTTATAATGACAAATCTGAGGATTGGGCCAAGGTAAAAAGGGAATGGAAAGTTCTGTTTCATTCTCACCAACCTGAACCCGAACACATTCCAAACAAATGGTATCCTCTATCTGAGTATGAGGAAGAAGTCAGACCACCTGTTGAACCCCTTTACCTACCTCATCCTGATTATAAATTAATCAAAAACGTGCCTTCTTAAATGCACAACAACTTAGGGCCATTAGTCACTCACCTACCCCCAAACAATTTCCCCCCCAGAAAAATTCACCCTAACCTTGTCAAAACTCCTCCTTTCTTACCCATCACTGATGGAGTTGAGAGACATATCATACCTGTCTGGGAGACTGACCCCAATAAGAAAAATCTTCATACCATCCCTAAGCGAAGAGCAAGATATTCAAAGCATGTTCCCATGATCATGCCAATGGACACAAAATGGGTGTCTTTTGAGCATCCCAGAGTCTATGGGAGGGCATCTGACTTCTTTCTGGATCAGCTCATCTATGAAATGCTGAAGTTGGAATTCAGTCATTTAAGAGTTGATAGAGCCGTGTATTTTGTCCCTTCATCTTGGCTGAGACATAATGAAGCAACCAGAATTGGAATCAAGCCTTACAGGATCTGTCCAAGATTGCCAATGTTAGATCTAAATAAGGACAAGGACATGAAAAATAGAAGATTCAAGGGAGTGATGCCTGAAGCTGAATCAGCAATGCTTGATCTACATCAAGAAACCTTTGGCTACTCAATGCTGGATTTCCTTTTGCATACTGAATCCATTGAGTTGATCAATGAACATAGAGCTGCTGAATTCCGGAAATCTCATATTATCCACTGCACCAGAGAGGTATCTTCCTCTGGTCTGTCTGAAGAATAGAAGAAGGATATTCCCAAGGTCAGAGGGAAGTGTGGTCTTTCAAACTTTAGATATATGATCTATAAAGACCTCTGAGGACTTCTTATAAACAGTAAGAATGTGGAATTCATCTACCCCATTAGATGGGCAAAGGAAGTCTTATTGATCCCTCCAACTACTTCAGAGCCTATTGCAGATGAACCTGTTGTTAAAGAACCTGATCAAATTGCCACTGTTGTTGGTTTAGAAGATACATTTGAATCCATTCACCATCAGAGCTCATCGGAAAGACAATCTTCTCAACCTTTAGCTCTAGTTGTCGTGCACCCTTCAGATCATTCAAGAACACTAAGCACATTTCAAGAGTCTGCTGAAAGCTCAAGGCAACAGGCTCTGCCATCTAATCTTGAATAGGTCCTTGGAAAAATAGTTGATGAAAGGGTTGGCAAAATAGTTGATGAGAAAGTTGAGAAGATGACTGAGAAGATAAAGGAGGATGTCCAACAGCAAGTTCAAACTTCAATGACTCCAACCTTACAGGTTGTGAATAAAATGCTGGAATTCCTCATGGACTTTAAGAAAAGTCAGGCTCATAACCCTCCTCCTAAACCACCACCTCTTGCTCAACCTTTGCCTTTATTTTTTATCTCTCTTATACTGATAATGATGGTCCTCTCCTTTTACCTTTTTGGCTGATGACAAAAAGGGGGAGAAAGGAAAGAAAAGACATTTGTTTATCTTCATATATAAAAAGTCAGTTTTGAAAAGTTCATATTAGTCTGCATTTACACATTCTCTTCTACTTGCTAACTGCTCTGATACTTATGTTTGCTTATTTGCTTTGATATCTGCTGCTCTGGTACTTATGTTTATTTATTCCCTTATATATACTCCAAGTATGATAAGCTGTTGCACCTATCTGTTAGCTTATATGCAGTTGTTTTTCATATGCTTACTCTGCTTAATTATTTCAATGATTTGTCTTAGGGGGAGCCCTGCAAGCTCTCTTAGACTTTGCTTTTCAAATTTAATTAGTTTTGTCATCATCAAAAAGGAGGAGATTGTTGGAACCAAAGTGGTTTTGGATTTAATAATCTCTAAGTTTTGATGCTAACAAAAGGATTAAATTTGCTTGGCAAAGTGTTAGTTGAGATCTAACATGTGTTTTCAGTTATGCAGGAATACTTTAATATAAGTTAACATAGGATAAGTTTTCATTGAAAAATACACGTCCACCCTTGTAGACGGATTGCTTATCTTGGTAAAGTTACTTGTTTATTTAATTTAGTAGACTAGTTTTCTTAAGTGAACGAGGCTCTAAATGATTGCTAGACGAATACCAAAATTACTTGTTAGATACAGCAAGTCCAAAGACTTGATAAGTGCGTCCATCTTGTCACGTAAGCATACAGAAGTAATTAGTAGAAGTAAATGAACTGAAAAATAAAGTAATCTAGTAGACGAGCTCTAACCGCCATGTCTCCAGACGGAGATCTTTATAACTCATTGAGGAATATCAAGTCCGAAGACTTGATAGACAAGAGGATATGGCACGTTATCAGATGAGCAAAATAAAATATTGAACAGACTTAGTCTCTCATATAACTAAGTAGACGAAGTTTCTTTTTAGACGAGCCCATCTTTGAAATGAATTAAATGCAATTCGAATCTCTTGAATTTATTTCAAATGATTGATATTTATTTCAATAGAATATTTGTTCATGACATTTGTTTTATCTGCTTTAATGTTTTAGCTTGTTGTAAAAGAAACATAGTACCATCAAGAAGTGCAAAAAGCAGAATCGTACAATAAGATACTGCAAAATGATCTGTACGATGACAGCTCTATGACTGAAAAAGCTTAATTATACACAAAGGAGGAACAACAAGTTTTTAAGCTACAATACTCAGAGCAGTAAGCCTCATGTTTCATACTACCTCGATAACCAAGAGTACTATTCAGCATTGCCACAATCAAGCTCTCGGTCACAACGAATATCATGCATTAAATGCTATCTCTAACCAGGATTATTCAAAATAACCGTTGAAGAAATACAAGAGAAGAAGAAGGTCACTATAAATAGGAGACCCGAGATACTGAAACAAGAACTCTTGACTACACAACCTTACGAGCTCAACTTTTACTCATACTCATATTTATTTAGAGAGCAAGAGTAAGTATTTCTTAGTTTGAATATTGTGAAAATATTGATCTGATCTTAACTGTCATATTCTCAAACATAGTGAGTTAAGAAGATCAAACATTAAATCTCTTTGTCAGAGTTAGAGCCTAAAGAGGCTTGGTAAGAAATAAATACTTGTAGCCTAGAGAGGTGTTGAATACCTGGCTGTAATCTATTTTGATAATAGTGGAGAAAATCCTTCAAATAGAAGGGACTGGACGTAGCTCTTGGTTGGAAGAGAGTGGACCAGGATAAAATATCTTGCGTGATTCTTCTATCTCTTATTTCCCACAGCTTTATCTATTTCTTACTAACCAAGAGGTTTTTGTTATTGCTTTTGTTAAAGTCTTTTTAAAAAAAAGGAACTTTCTCTTTTGTTAAAGTCTTTTAAAAAAAAAGGATCTTTCAGACATTCGAAAATTATTAACAAACACAATTCAAACCCCCTTCTTGTGTTTGCCTGTGTCAACTTCACCTTCAATTGCCTTAGGCATGCCATCTTCTCAACCATCAATGTCTACTGCATCGGTGACAACTGCTGGTGGACATTCAACAATAGTAGCTTATACGACTGATCAAAATCATCCAAGTGTGATGACCACTTCGTCTATCCTCCAGCAAATAGATATGAGAGTACATGACATTATGTACAATGTGTCTAAGCAGCTGGCAGACATTGTTAAACCACTGGTGCATAACGAAGTACTTCACGTGAGGGAACAAGAACTACAAGAATTGAATTTTGGAGAAAACTTGACGAATTCTACTATTATTGGGCAACCAAGACGGCTGAATCCTATGCAACAAATATCAGCTGGTGATGCACAACAAAAGCAGCCAAGTCCAAATCAATATGTTCAGGCAGGATCATTTCAGTTGGGCCAGCCGAACATGCTTCAGCAGACCCGTCAACCAAGTTCTGTCACACAAGCGATTACTGGTCTTATTGCTGCTAGCCTTAGGGGGCAAGTGGTTGTAAATGATATTGTATCTCAACCAGTATTATAGTATGGACATGTTCACTCGGCTAGAAAGCCATCAAATACGTCAGGCCAGTCTGGTATGCCGTGTTTTGTACCAAATGCTACGACTATTGGTACAGGCTCACGGGTGACTATGCTTGGGGATATGATGTATCCTGCCACGGGCTATGTGGTAATTCAAACAAAGTTACTTGTAAATTATGCTGGGGAGCAGCCATGGACTATGATTCCACCTACCTCGGCTAATATGCCAGACTATCATGGGGCAATTCAAACAAAGTTACATGGAAATTATGCTGGGGAGCAACCATGGAACATGATTCCACCTACCTCGGCTAATATGTCAGACTATCAGCTAGCCCCGAAACAGTCGCTTTATGTTCAAGTGGGTTCAATTCCTCCTCGAGGGATTTTGTATAAGGCACCTGGAAATTATGCTAGGGAGCAGCCATGGAACAGGATTCCACCTACCTCAACTAATATGCCAGACTGTCAGCAAGCCCCGGAACAGCCGCTTTATGATCAAGTGGGTTCAATTCATCCTCGAGGGATTTTGTATAAAGCACTTGATGATTATGTTGGAGAGCAGCAATGGAATCCAATTCCACCTACCTTGGCTAATCAATCAGTTGTCAACAGGGCTCGATGTACGAATCTTGATGATTATGTAGCAGAGCAACCATGGATATCAATTCCACTTACTGCGGCTAATCAAACAGTGATTCCAAACATGTCAGAGTCAATGTACCAAATGCATGTCAAACAGTTAGGTATTGCTCCAACCCAAGTACCTATCTTTGGTCAGCCGAAAACGACTGAGAGTGGACAGACTGTCCCTCAGCTTATCGATCCCAACATGATAGCTGACACTATAAAAAGATACTTTGACATGCAACTAAGGCCATTAAATAGACTTGAGTATCGAAAGCCATATCCTGAATGGGTGGGCAGAGTGATGCCATTGCCGAAAGAGTTGGAGACCCCAAAATTCTCAACTTTCTCAGGAGAAGATGGCAAGTTTACCATTAAGCATATGAGCAGATTTACTGCCCAATGTGGAGAGGCAAACCAGAATGAGTACTACAAGTTGCAGATATTCCCTTTATCATTGACAGGGATAACATTCACTTGGTATTCCTCTCTCTCCTAATTCCGTGCAAAATTGGTCAAACATGGAATGGTTCTTCCATGATAGGTTCCATAAACCTCCACCTGAAGTTACAACAACTGACTTGATGAATTTGAAACAACAAGAGAATAAGACGGCTACTGACTTCATAGAAAGATTCAGAAAGCTGAATAGAAAGTGTACAACACAGCTTCCAGAAGCAGAATATGCTGCAATAGTTGTAGGTAACATGCACCCTCAGCTGAGGGAAAAGTTTCTAGCACAAGAATTTTCAAACTTGAGTCTGCTGGCAACCGAAGCTTCCACAACTGAACGATTCATTCTAGATATGCAGCACATAATCTCCATTGAGGATTATGTTGAGTCTGAAGAAGCAACCGGTTATTACAGTGATTAGGCAGCTAATGTCATGGCAGCCAAGATCTCGAGGGAATGCTGTCCAAAAGACTTTGAAGGGAAGAAAGTCTAAATTAGCTTACAAAGGTGTAGCTAAGATGACAGCTGATAATAATTTATTCTTAGTTGCATTCACTAACATGGTTTCAGCATACGACTTGCCATTTCCTACATCAAAGGGCGTGTGGAAATAGCTGATGCATAGTATACGGCTTACCATTTCCCACATCAAATGGTGAGTGGAAATAGTCGATGCATAGTGTACGACTTACCATTTCCTACATCAAAGGGTAAATGGAAATAGTTGAGGCATAACAAGCAATGGGAACATAAGTGCATACCAACTGAATAAGACAAAGTGCAAGGACATTTAGCTATGTGTCAAATCGACAACATAAGTCTACTAACTGCTAACATAATGTCTTCAGGAGGTTGGACTGGCCAAGATCAACTGAATAAGATTGAATGGGGAGACATTTAGCCGTGTCAACTAGGCAAGATGAGGCTACTATCTGTAAACCCAGTCTCTTTGCAAGGTTGGAGCTTCTTGGAACAACTGAACCATTTAAAGCTGTGGGGCATTTAGACATCGTGTCTACTATCTGCAAACCTAGTAGTTTCAGGAAATTCAAGTTTCTACATGCAGCATAGTGGGGGAACACTTAGCCGTGTCAACTAGGCAAGATGAGGCTACTATCTGTAAACCCAGTCTCTTTGGAATGTTGGAGTTTCTTGGATCAGTTGAATCAATTAAAGTTGGGGGGCATTTAGACATCATGTCTACTATCTGCAAACCTACTAGTTCCAGGAAATTTAAGTTTCTACATGCAGCAGAGTCATGTTAGTCGAGAGCAAGGACAGTAGAAAGTAGATCCTTCATGTCAATGATTCATGTCAGTTGTGAACTAGAGTAGTCGATAGGATGAAGGTTCAATATCAAAATCGACAATTGAATTCGGCTAACTTAATGCATCTTTCACCTTCCTCTTATCGTCGTCAGCTAAAAGATGCAGGGGGCATTTGTTATCACCAAAAAATAATTTAGCTGATAGCCGACTGCGGTAATTAGCTTATTTGATTATTTAGTTGAAACCAATGGCTGAACCAAGATCAGCTGGATTAGGATGAGCTGAAAGCAGTTGTTGAGCTGAGATTTGTAGCTGATAACCAGTAGCTGGGTCAGGTTTAACTGAGGAAATTTAGTTGATGCAGAATTAGCCGATGCAGAATCAGTTGAACATAGCTGCTAAGTTTAGATGGGCTTGGAGACTGTTAGCTGATGCAGAATTAGCTGAGCAGAATTAGCTGATGCAGAATCAGCTGAACGTGGCTGCTAAGTCTAGACGGACTTGGAGATTGTTGTTGGGTCTTAATAGGCTCGTGTGAATATTGATTAAGGGCCCAAAAGACTATTATTATATTTAGAAAAAGGAAATAACAAGAAAATGACCAAGTCAAGAGTGCAGTAACAATTTTCCTAATTTTTAGGGATGATGGATAGAAGCTGGTTGGAGGTTGTTACATGTGCAAAATATCAGATAAGGAAGGCTAGTTTATGACTAGTGGAGCTTTTGCCAATGGATAAATGGAACGTGCCTAAGTTTTAGGGATTTGGGTAGACATGGCTAGTTGGTGGTCAACTGAGAAAAGTTAGTGGTTTTAGTGGGCATTACCCTTGACCATTTTTGTCAGCCATGATGTGCTTGTAATTACTTAAATTTAGGAGTTAAATAGCTTTAGAGTAGCTGAGTTTTTTGCCTATAAATACCCGTTGTATAGATTATAAAAAGAGAACACCCATCTATCAAGCAATTTATTCATATTGCTCTTTACTTTATTTTTCTTTCCTTTACTGCTTTCCTTTCCTTTATCAGATTTCCTTTATAGCTTTCCTTTATCAGCTTTCCTTTACTGCTTTCATGCAAACTTAGATAAACTCACTGGTGCAGAAAAGTGATTCTACATCGGAGTTTACACATCGGTTTCTATGAAACCGATGTGTAAAAGGAGGCGGTGGCATTTTTGAAATTAAAATCAAAGTATTACACATCGGTTTAAGGAATAACCGATGTGTAAAACCTTTCCACATCGGTTATTTCTAACCGATGTTTAAAATTAAAAAAAAAATTAAACTTAAAAATTGTTAACATTTAACATCGGTTGTATTAGAACCGATGTGCAAAACAGTCATTAACCACATCGGTTTCTAATAACCGATGTATAAAACTATAAAAAAAAAATTAGAAATTAAAATTTTATTTTTAAACATCGGTTTTATTATTAACCGATGTGTGAAACTTTACCACATCGGTTCTAAGTTAACCGATGTGTATTATTATTTACATATTAATTCCCTCTTCCTCCCTTTTCATTTTGGCGCTGAGAACTTTTCATCTGAGCTCTCTCCCTCCTTTTCCTTTTCATCTGAGTTCTTCAACCCTAAACAAGGAAAACAACGCATCTGAGTTCTTCAACCCTAAACAAGGAACTTTTCATCTGAGCTCTCTCACGCAGACGCAGTCTTCGCTGGTTGTTCATACCGATCCACGGCTTCTCATCTCCCATCTCCCTCACTTTTTACCGTGCGACGACGGAAGCTCCGGTGTATCTCGTCGTGTCGCCTTCGCTCCCCACCACCGTCAACTCCTCTCATCTCTTCTCGGCTTCTCTTTCTCGGTTCCCACTCTCATCTCCTCAACTTCTCAAAGGTAAAACACAGAACATCCTTACATGTTACAACCCCTGTCATATGAATTTTTGTTTTTATTTATGGGTTATTGGTAGTTCTTTGTTACGATATAATAAGCCGGTTCTATGCTTTAGCTTTTTTCACATTTGCTTTTGCTGATTTTCAAGTGAGCTTCAAGTATCGAGATCAATGTGGGGGATTTTTAGTTGATTCTCGTTTTCTAGCTTCGGATTCCCGATTGTTCACTTTCTTCTTTGTGTAATTTTTGAATGCTTTTTCTTTACTTGCGTTCTTTGGAATGGAGACTAGTAGATGCTAAGTTTTTAGTTGGATGCTTGTGAAATCTGGTTTTGGTTTTGTATTTTTCCGGTGTTGTTTGGGTGTTTCCATGGTGGTAACAGATATATCACTTTGTCATTAATCCTAGAACTATTGGGTGGTTTTTGTGAATATTACTGTTATTTCAATCCCGGGTGTTCGGTAGAAGGGGTTTTGATGGATTGTTGGGGGCATGAATTTAGCTATATTTCAACCTCCTAGCAGTTTGTGTGTTTACGGTTGACAATGTACCTAATGTCCTGCTTCTTTTGTAATCTTTTCTTTATTATGATGTATACGGGTTTGAGTACCCCTTGTACTCGATTCAATACATTTTTGCTTATAAGAAAAAAACCAAAAACCTTGATATCTCTGATTGTTTCTCCGTTTTGGTCGATGCATTTACTTTTACATCAACTTTCATCATCTTTATGACATCATCGAGAGAATACGAATCCTTATTTGCTCCATCTATTTTGTAAGAACATGTGATCTCAACCCTTTTTACAGTAAAATCTAAATACAAACAAAATAATATTTAAAGTAAAATATCTTACCATGATGTACGTTCATCACATAAATGTTTTCTTTCTCATAGTCGATGACAACCTCATGTCCAAGAGGACTGAATGCAACATGACTAATTGCATAATCTTTCTGAAATTGAAACAAGAAACAAGAGAATCAAACGAGTAGTAGTACACTCACACCTTTAGACAGAATAGAATTCCCAATATAAACAATCAAAGAACTAACCTTAGATCTTGTTTTTACCCTTTTTCCTCTCTCGTGTTTTGGTAAGTGACTTTACAAAGACCTTATAGTGTCTGTCAATTTTATGGTTTTCATTAGAATTCTTAGATGTTCATTTTGCTGCAGGGTGATCTACACTTCATTGCATAGTGCTACTGCCTCTGCTTTGTTCACTTCTCTGCTGTCTTTGCATAATAACAACTAGGCGTGTCTCTCGGGAAGGTACGTTTTGGTGAAAAGCTTTCATTGGAGTTTTAATGTATTTTCTTGAAAATTTATTTGATTCGATAATATGCCCACAATAATTAGTAAAGCCTTAGTTTCCCGTTTGAGATGCAATACTAATGAGCGTACGTGTACGTGTACGTGCTTAATGTACCGCTCATTGTGTTGGATCTTGAATTGTCCAAAGTTGGACAGTTTGGGAAAAAACTTTTTCTTAATTCAGTTAAAATAGTTATTCATTGATTCTAATGTTATATACTTGATGAAAGTTCGGATTGACACATTTCCTTTCGTTCTCCGGGTGCATACTTTATCGTGGTGGATGTCATCGCGTTCAAGTAGTGTACCGGAGACCGCGGGGAAATGCTGTCGAAATTTTGTCGAGTATGAGCATGAGAGTTAAGGACTAACTGTTAACCGAATGTTGAAAAAGTTTCTTCTCGAATGGGATAGGGCCATACCCTGTCATAAGAAGTGGTTGATGAATATGTTGGACTAAGTACGAAGGTATTGGTTTAGTCATGGATCACGGTTGGATGAATGCTAGATGGACAAGTGATGAGTATGAGAATGGAGTGGAAGATTTTCTACAGTTTGCAAAAACAAATGCTCCTGATAGTGGTAACGGAAGGTTTTATTGTCCTTGTGTTAACTGTTTGAATGAGAGACGACTAGAAGCTGAGGAGATACGTGATCATCTTATTTATGAGGGGATTTGTAAGAGTTATACAACATGGATATGTCATGGTGAATCGTTAGACAGGCCGAGGGTGTCGGATAGAGAGGAAGTTGATGACGTGGATGGGGAGTCATTGGTGTTGGATGGGGAGTCGGCATTCGCCAATACCATGGTTCATCTTCACACCAATGCCACAGGGATTCGGTTGCAGATAGAGCACGACTAAAACAGGAGATTGCAGCTGAGCTTCGACGGGAGATGGCCGAGCAGTTTGCCCAGCAGATGGCAATATTGACTTCTATGTCCCAGCAGATGACAGCCGGTGTCCAACCCTCTGTCCATGTGAGCACTAAGGGCTCATGTGATCCTCCTCATCATCCTGAAAATGATGATGATGGTGATGCTGCTGCTGCTGCTGATGATGATGATGATGATGATGATGACGACCCTGATAGGTGTGAGATGTATGTTGATGATCATCATCATCGCCGCTTAGTGGCATTGGGTAGGGCATATAATAAGTTAGGTAATATCATACACCATCGGTTATTACCGGATGATCAGCTGAGGGTGTCTGTTGAGATTATTCGAGATGCTGATGCTCGAGTCCCTGTGCCCACTAAGGAGGTTCAAACAGTGGGTCGCCCCCGGTAACTTCATCCTCTGGCCAAGAAGACTGGTCAACTTTCTTGTTGCATCTGAGGTATTCGGTTAGTTGTGTTTTTCTATATTCATAGTTGAAATATATTTATTATTGTTTAAAGATAATGCTTTATTTTTATTCGTTATAGGATGTTGGAAATGATATTGTGCCTAAAAGGTCGGATCTAGGAAGACCAGAGATGTCTGCTCCTGCCAAGGTATTCATTTGACCATTTAGTTAATAACGAATTAAATAACTTAATTATCCGTTATTACTAATATATATCTATGTTGTTTAGGGGATCGACAAAAGGGCACCTGGCCATGGTGATGTTTTTAAAGTTCTGGCTATACAGGTTGTCACCATGGAGGATGATGCAGCCTTGGTAACGTTGGAACATGATGCCAGCCCTGGTGAACTGTATATACCAAAGAAGGAACTTATGGAGATGGCACTCAATAAAGAAATGGCCAGTTCTGCACACATATCGTTTTGGTGCACGTAAGTACATTTTATTTATAAGTTAAGTACGTAATTAATTTTTAAATACTATGATAATTAACATGTTTTTCCAATATATTAGGTATCTGCATCGTATGTTAGTCGATCAGGGTAACCTCGCCCTTTATGGGTTCATTGACCCCATGTTCATTCAGGGTGATGTTCTCGTAGCATCGGAAGACCCGGTCGCTACCATACGTGATATACTTGCCCGAGACGATCATCAATTCTATCTTGAGCCTTATCTCAATAAGTAAGTACCGGTTATTTAAGTATAACTATATATGACTTCGTCACTAATTGTTCCGCAAATACAGCTGGCATTGGCAACTGTTGCTCTTGTACCCAAGAATGAACGTCGTGGTCTTCTTCTGCTCATTGGGAAATAAGCCGACGAATCAACTGAAGACGATCATCGAAACGTAAGCATTAAAATACTTTATAATCAGTAATGCAGTTGTTTTAATTATCTGAAATCTATTAGATATACTTTAATTAATGTTTTTGTCATGATAGGTCTATTAATGCATCCCACATGTTGCGTGGTGAAAGGCGTACTCAGGCTATCAGATGGATTATTCCCAGCGTAAGATATTTATTAGTTCAAATGCATCAAATGCAGTGGGTACAATAATTGATTTCTATTTTATTTAATTCCTCATATTCTAATTGGGTTTCATTTGTACGTAGTCACGTATACAACGTGGGTCATGGGAATGTGGCTACTATGTGATGCAGTGGATGTTGGAAATTATCTCTTCCGGGATCACTGAAAGATGGAGCGAGGTAAATGTTAATTGACACAATTAGAAGTAATAGTATAGATTCGTTATATGTTTTATGTTAGTTTATTACTTAAAAGATATAATCTTTTGTCCAATTAAACTTGCAGATATTCAACAATCCAACTCCATTATCTCGATTCGACATCAACATCATAAAGAGGCGTTGGGCAACTTTCTTTCTTGAAGTGTACCACCCATAGTTTGTATATATGTAGTTAGTTTAAAAACTTATCATGTACTAGCTATAGTGTACCTTTGACTGATGATATGTATTAGTGCTCAGGTCTGGTTCAATTCTTCTTCTCTCGTGTTTTGATGTAGCCTTGATAAAGTGTTGTTTTCATTCATTCGAAATTAATTAGGCCTGATGCCCTCTGTTTTCAGATTCTGTGCTCACTAGTCATTTGATGAAATGTCAGTATTTTTAACCATATGTGTAAAAGCTGATTGTTTGTGCCAAGAAAATTGAATGAAGTATGTTTTGCTTTTGATATGGTTAAAACTTTGTTGCAACTGTGTCAAAACTGGTTTGGTGTTCTGTTGTTGTTTCTTGTTTGATCAGGGTACTGCTGGTTTGTTTATTGATCTGCATTACTGAAACAGGGGAAAGGAATGATTGAAATGTAAATAACAGATTAAAAAAAAAATGAGATTTTACACATCGGTTCATCAAAAACCGATGTGTAAATTTAACTTTCTACATCGGTTTTCCTTAGAACCGATGTGTAAATTTCACTTTACACATCGGTTCTATTTAAAACCGATGTAGAAAGTTAAATTTACACATCGATTTTAGGCAAAACCGATGTAGAAAGTTAAATTTCCAACTACTTATCAATTGATAAATTAATTTTCCACATCGGTTAATAGAACGTATTCACTTATTCACTTAACTACAAATAATACCTGTATTTTTTGAGAATAAAGATTGTTTTTCAAAGTATCCGGTACTTTTTTCCAATTCTCAAACATTATGGGAATGTTATTAAAGTTTCTTGAAAGTTCACCCAAATATCCTACCAACAAACCAGCTGACTCTCCCACTGGTTGTGCATGTCGATTCCACCTAGTTATAACCCTTGTTGTACCACTTGATGCACACACATCTGTCACCCTTAAACGTGTTTGCATCACCTGACCGCTTGCATCTAACACATAAAGTAAACAAATTAAAACAATTCCTAACCCAACATATAATAAAATTAAAAAAAATTAAAGAGAAATATAAAATAGATTAGACATACTTATAACATCTACTGTCCAAAATGTTGGAGCTTTTTTTGGAACAGGCAAGGGACCTTCAACCACATCAGGTGCAGATTCAGAAGTTGGTGCAGTGTGTACCTCATCATGAAATGATGATTCAACATTGGGTAAAGGATCACTTTGTTGTAGATGTCCATCTACATATCCTTCAGAAGATGCATTTGGTTGAATTGGTGTGGATTGACACCTCCGACGAACACTTCTTTGACTGGCCATACCTGAGAAGTATAATGTATCAACCAGATATATGACAAGCAAGAATACCACACATTCACAAATTACCTAAGAATCAAGAATCAAACTGATATAATTAACCAACTAAAATGGAACATAACGAGACATTCAAATTGATATAATAACTATGAGCCATTTTTCAGTAACAAACAAAAAAAAATTACAAAATAAGTTCACTAAGTTAAAATCACCAAAGGTTCCAAGTTGTACACAACATAACACAAAAAACTAACATGTCTATCACCAATGGATCATAAAACCATATCTTGATTATCATCATTAAAATTATCATTAATGGTTGAACTTTCAGGATCATCATCTGCAGCCATTCTTGCCAATTGTATATGTGGGGTATCATCAGAGAAAATTTGTTCCAAGTTTTGTGATGGGTATGCATCAATGGATGTCATAATTTCATCATCTTCACCCATGTCGTACAAGTCTCTTGGCTTCAAATGAACTGGTATGCTCCAACCTTTTTCCTTCTCATCCTCCACATAATAAACCATTGAGCTTCTGAAGCTTTAATGTATGGTTCATCATCTTCATGTTCTCCAGTATGTATTAGTCTTGCAAAGTTAATAGAGATAAAACCCAACTTATCTGTCTTCATACCTCTTGGGTTAGTGGTATTAGCCCATTCACATTTAAACATGGGTACTGTGAAGCCATTATAGAAAACCTCAATGATGTCTATCAATCTTCCATAGTAAGGTACCCCTCCAAACCTCATTTGGGCATCACTATTGCTTGAGTAACTCCTGGTTCCAAACATTCCAAAAACCCCACTTTTTTTGAGTTTTTAATAACATATCTCGTGCCACGGTTCGAAATTTGTATCCATTGACATTATATGCAGTGAACCTTCTAGCTTTGTCATGAGGACCTTGTGCAAGACTAACGAGAACATCTTTATCTGGTCCACTAAGACTGTCGAGATTGTTACAAATCTAGATGCCATAATAATATATATTGTTAGTCACATTCTTGTTCAAAAAATACATAAATGACACTAACACACTATTAATCATTGTTAAGAACACTAACACGATTGGTGAACCAACGAACAAACTCTCTATGAACCTTCTTGTCTACCTCAGAAGCATTCCTTGCACCACCCCTTAGTTGCCTTCGCACGCTAGTTCTATACTGCCTATTTAGTTGAATCATATTAGATGTTATGGAAAAAAACTTAAGATTAATTAAACCAAGTAGAATAATTACTTACTGAAGATAGTAATCAACTATAGAGCAATTCGTTAACACGTGTCTATGAGCCTGAAACTTTTCCGTGGGTGTCAGGGTGACATATGAAGAGCCACCAACCGATTTTCCAACTTTAGGGAATAAGTCAGCTACTCGTGAGCCATATTGTATATCATTAATAGGCTCATCATCTACACGACTAGGTCGGTTCCATCTAGTCTCAATGCTATCCAGATACCTTGAACAAAACGTAAGAATCTCTTGCACAAGGTAGCCTTCCGCAATAGATCATTCCGGTCGTGCTTTATTACGTACATAGGATTTTAGCTGTCCCAAGTACCTATTGTTAAACCACAACAAGTATTATTTAGAACAACCTGTACATTACCAAATTAGAAAAAATAAAATGACTAATATCGCACATCTTTTACCTTTCTATAGGATACATCCATCGATAATGAACGGGACCTCCGAGTTTAGCTTCTTCAACAAGATGAACAACCAAGTGAACCATAACAAAGAAAGAATGAAGGAGGAAATAACATTTCCATGTGACATAAAGTGAGGATGATTTGATTTTGCAATCTGTCTAGATCTTCAACTTTCAATACTTTGCCACATAGTTGTCTAAAGAATGAGCACAACTCAATTAATATTGCCGAAACCTCATCAGGCAATGTTGCCCGCATGGCTAATGGTAGCAATTGCTCTATCAATATATGACAATCATGACTCTTCAACATTCCATTCAACTTAAGATTGTCCAAATCAATGCACCTAGAAATGTTGCTTGAATAACCATCCGGCATAGTGATATTCTTTAAAGTAGTTAAAAATGCCTTCCTACCTTTATTAGTCAATGTAAAGACAGCTGGAGAATATTTTCCATTTTCATTGGGCCAAAGATCAGGCCTTAAGCCCATAGCTTGAAGATCTCTTCGAGCATTAACATGATCTTTGCTCTTTGTGCTGTCATTTAGCAAAGTAAATATGACATTATCACACACGTTCTTCTCAATATGCATCATGTCAAGACTGTGACGCAAACAATTATCCTTCCAATATGGAAGTTCAAAGAATATGCTTTTCTTTTTCCATTGTTGAGTGTTACCCCGTGTAAGTTGATTGCCACGTGTTCTTTTTCCCGAACCTTCTTTCTCTAATTTTCTACCAAATATGACATTGATATTTTGAACCTGTTCAAGAATTTCATAACCAAATAATGTTTTTGGTGGACTACGCATTTCTTGTTCACCATTAAAGCGGACCCTATTCAGTCTAAATCTGTGTCTCTGGTCAAGAAAACGACGATGACCCATAAAACACCATTTTTTGCTATGAGGAAGACGACATGGAATGGAGTCGAAGTTACAAGATGGGCAAGCAAGTCCGGTGTAGGTGTTCCACCCAGAAAGTGTTCCTAGCCCAGGAAAATCACTAATTGTCCACATTAAAGCTGCATGTAATTTGAACATCTCTCGCTTGAAAGAATCATAGGCATCCACACCCGTTGTCCATAACTCTTTCAACTCTTTGATCAAAGGTTGTAAGTAGACATCTATATCATTCCCTGGCATTTTTTACCAGGAATTATCATTGAAATTATAAAAGATGTCGACTTCATGCACACCCATGGAGGGGTATTGTATGGAATGAGAATAACTGGCCAAATACTATAGTTTGAACTCATGACACCAAAAGGATTAAAACCATCAGTGGCTAACGCGAGGCGCACATTTCGCGGATCTGATGCAAACCAAGCATGCAACGAGTCAAACTGCTTCCAAGCTTCAGAATCTCTAGGATGCCTCAACATTCCATCATTGTTATTATCGTCAGCATGCCATCTCATATCCTCAGCTGTCTTTGATGAAAAAAACAATCTCTGTAATCGAGGCTTCAGTGGAAAATAACGAAGAACTTTTGCAGGCACTTTCTTCATACCAGTGCCATCACCGGACACCCTAGTCTTACTAGCTTTTGCCCTTGATTTCCATTTGGAAGTGTTACAAATTTTACATGTCTCCCTCTCTTCATCTTCGGATTACCCCAATAGAGCATACAATTATTCGGACATACAGGTATCTTTTCATAGTTCAAACCAAGCTTGATGATCGTTTTCTTGGCCTCGTAGAATGAACTTGGAATATTTGCATGTTCAAATGCATCTTTCAATAGTTCTAAAATCATTGTCATGGCCTTGTCGCTCATTCCACACAGGCATTTGATATGATACAACTTTACCAAAAAAGACAATCTTGAATACTTCGTACACCCTTCGTACAGGGGTTGTTCTACATCTCTAACTAATTCATAGAATTCTTCATCTACATGTTGCTCTTGAGCTGTATTTGGCATCACATCTGCATCCCGGTCAATCTCCGCATTTGATGCAACGGGTACTTCATTTGCAAGGTGCCTATCAACTCCAAATGCATCATCGATCATGTTCCGAATAGGATCCTCAACAATAGTGGGGTCTTGAACTACATTTGGAATATTGCTAGGTGAGATATTACTAGTTCCTATTGTTCGGACTCCCAGTGATAGGACCAAAAAGTGTATCCTGTTGGAAATGGTGTACAGATTAAGTGATCATACACCACATGCCTACTTTGCCATTTTTTGAAACCACATCGTTTACAAGGGCATATTGTTTTGCCATTTACTGATTGATGTACAAAGGCAAAATCAATAAATCCCTTAACCCCTTGCTCATATTCAACTGAGTTTCGTGGCTTCATTATCCATGACTTATCCATTGCTTCAAAATATTAAATCTGGAAATAAAAATAACACACCACTTCATAAATTGAAAAATATATACTATTTTTAAACTATATATAAACTACCATCTAATAGAAACATATCAAAACTAGATAAATAATAAGGGGAAAACAGAATACATAAATAATAAATTTCATTGCAAAACACTTCTGATATGATATTTGCTCTAATTGTGTCATATCAACTATGTTATACAAAAGTGCTACTCATATTTGAGTCAGTTCAGATTCAACTGAAATTTATCACAAATTTTGGTGAGATGTTAAAGTCAACAAATCACATCATAAAGAAATATTCTGAGTATTAACATCGAATGCTTCATTGGCAGGGATTATTAGTTCTTCACTAACCTTCAAATATTGGGTGAAACTTTTGTTGTATATATTGGTAAAGAACTTGAGCATTACAGAATCAAACTTGTCACTTCTTTTCTCCTCAATGCTTGACATGCTTTAATATAACAGAGAAGAAAGATCAGCTATATAACAAGAACAAGAAAGTAATACTTAACCAATAATTCAAGAAAGCAACGTGAATATGACAATTAAAAATTAGAAAAATAAAACAAGTAGGCTTTCTCGGATCAAAACATGGAATGGTATTTCCTTCAATGTCATCTTCCAAAGAAACTGAATAGAGCACGTGCGGGGATCTTCCACTGATTAAATTTGGTATGAAGATATGAAGCTTGAAAAGAGAGGTCCCTGCTGGAATTCCAGGAAATGCTAGCCCGAAGTGCTTAAAGTTGATGTTAATTATTCTGTGTCATATAGTAAGAGATTCATAGTGATTGCTTTTGTTGTTCTTCATTTTTTATTATTCTGTTGAAGGTAGTCATATAAAGTGATTTTACAGAAGGTGGTGTGTGATGTATAGAAACTTGAGGCTTTTAGCAAGGGATTATATGTCCTGTTTCCCTCGTTTTTATTCTCCATTCCCTTGGCTCACAGGAAATATCCGATCAATTGTGCATTGAAATTTAATCTGAGTATTGAAGTGTGTATACAATGAATTTATCTAACACTTATTGTTCTGCTTTCTTATTTTGCATATCTCCTGAAACTTATCCACTCATCTGAATGTATCTGTGGGATTATCCACAATCCCAGAAAAACAGGCATATAGCATGCAATGTACATTTTCAGGGTGTGCTAGATTTGTACTGTCCTCAGATCCCAGTAACAACAGAGAGAAAAGCTCCTTAAAAGAATAATATTATTTCAAAATTATAGCATCCACCCCTAAGGAGAACAAGAAACCTAATGCAGAAAGTCTTTGATGATTATTATTCTTCATACGATATGTGTCACCTAATGCAACAAGCATTACAGTGTCAAACAAAACAAATCTCCCCAATAGATATGAGCATTAAAAACTATAGCAAACAGAAACTTCACCTCATCATTCCATCTAACATTATACTTGCGCTTCCTTTCATCTTTCTCCTCTCTCTTTCTTTCACGCTCCTGACCAAACAGAAACGTTTTCTTTATTTCTTGTCCAAAAAAACAAGAAATGGCTTATTTAACAAATTAAGATATGAAATCATTATTTAAAATGAAAAAACAAATTGACCTTTTTAAGGGCCTCAACAAGTTTTTTATATCGTCAGGTACATCAGCTCCCCAAGTGGCAAGCCTTTTCTCCTCTTGCTGGAGTAGGAGTATCTGCATTTATTTTTTGAAAACAAGCATGAGAATACAAACAGTATCTATCAATTAGATCATATGATATAGCAAACACTTAAAATAATCAACAAACAACATATATAAAGTATACCAAATTCAAGTAAAGTCTGGGAAAAAATGTTCAAAAAAATACATTTTATAATATGATAAAGTTGGGCAAAAGGGTTATGCATGATCCCTATCCTCATTCCATTAATAAAAAAGCAACCATTGATGGAATATGTAATCATTTGAAAAGTAATGTCCTTTATAATTAAAGTAGTCAAATGAAACAACTCTGTTTCTTTTTGCATCTTGCAATTTATTTTTAAATGCTTGAGCTTCTTTGGACCCTATCTTTTACTTGGAATCACGTCCTCAACTCAGAAGCTACTCTATGTAGCTTAGGGAAAAATGCACGTCCAAGACTTCTGACTCAGTTTTCAAACATGCACTAAATATATTATCCTTAAATCCTTTCCCACAATAGTGGTTGAGTATGATTCCAAGTCTGGCACTTTTCAGGTAAAACTCATGTTGGCATTAATTTGAGATTTAGATGGTCCAAAGTTCTGTTCTATGAGAAAGGACTCTGTGTCTTATTTGGACGATCCTCCAGAATTTTCCACCAAGCAGACATTATTAAGACCAATCTTCCCTACAAACATTTCCAGACAGGGCCAATATAATATTGCATTAAGTAATATAGATACCTCACTAATTTGTTTTTTGACATTATTGATAATTGGGGAAGGTATTATACAAACAATCACTCTTCAGAAGACCTTAGGTACTACCTTCATAGTAACATAGTAACCTATATGCTTAATAGTTAAGACCAACCTTTCCTTATTACTATGTCTCTTTGACATTACTGATGGCAAAAGCTATAGAACCAAGGACAAAGGGCACAATAAAAAGGCAAGGAATATGAGCTTTAGTAAAATCAGCAAATGGCATCACATTAGACAATGCAGTAAATAATAATGATATATCTCGATAATCTCTTCTTTCTAAATATAGACGGCAAAAGTTAGACATAATGTCCTAAAATGACTTAAACATACAAAATTGATTGGAAATGGCCCTTAACAGTAGACATTTAAGAGGAAAGGTTACTGAACCTCATAACCCACAAGAGTGTGGTTTTCAAAAATAATTCAAGTAGCACGTACACTATGGATAAGAAAACTAAGTTATATCATCCTAATCTTTTTAGTTGAAGTAGCATCACAATTCACAAACACAGACCAGAGCAAGTTGCAAATTATGCATTATAAGTCAGTGTTATCATTCTTTACCAAGCCTCACCAACAAAATTGAAAAGCATAAATTTCCACACACAGCAAAGACAAGAGCAATAGAGAAAATCTAAAATAGAGAAAGTGAAAACCAAAAGAAAATAAACATGCTTGCTGGGACAAAACTGCCATTACAGTTTATTAATTAGTTTAGGCTGTTTTGATAGATGGCTTCAAGCATGTGGTTTTAGTTTTGAATATTATTTTTTTGTTTGGGAAAGCCTATGATAGTAGCAAATATCAATGAGATTTTGCTTTGCATTTTCTTGATAATGGATTTTCGTTCTGAATGGCTTGACTAGAACATGTTTGATGAAATGGCAAACAAAAATTCTAGCAAAGAAGAACAAACCCAGCAAGCAGAACAAATAATGCAAAAACCCATATAGCAAATCAAAATAAATTAAAAAAAAAATCCAAAAACAACACTCTAACAAACAACGAACAATGTAAACAAAGAGAGGAGGAGGAACGATGGAGGCTTTCTCCATACCTTTATCACTGGCTGATGAACGATGAAGAAGCAGAGCAGTCTCGTAGCAGCGCAGCAAGCAGTCGTAGCAGCGCAGAGGGCACCGTAAAAAATGAGGAAGGGGAAAAAGTAATCAGAGGGAAGAGGGAAAGTGAAAAAAATAGAGGGAAAGTAAAAAAAAAAAAAAGTTTTTAAAAACCGCCGCTAACATAGAGTCAACCGTCACAATATTTTCTTAATTGTGGCGGTTCATTAAAACTGTCGCAGTAACCGCCACAAAGTATCACCGGCGGCGGTTTGGCTTGAACCGCCGCAAAGTGTGTGTCGCAATTTGCTAAATTTCATGTAGTGTTTTATTGGATCAACTTAAAGTAACATCTCTATTTTTCATGCCTTAAACTATTTTAGTTGCGTGTTATTAAGTGATTGAATGCTTGTTCGAGTCAAACTTTGGTAATCATATTCTGTATGATAGTTTATAAGGTCTAAAATTATATGGGCTAGAATCATTAAATATATGGTGTGCAATTTGCTTAAAATAGCCTCATAAAATCTTACATGGCGCCCCTACTTCAAACATTTTTAGTTGCCATCTTAACTCATGTTTTAGTTTGTTTAGTTTACTCTTTTATAACATAATAATAAGAGAATGCTAAAGAGTGCCATAAATTCTTGAATTAATTCCGTATTCCAAAACGTGTTTGACCCACAAATTAAAGTGAGTTATACCATTTCAATAAGTCAACCAACGTTCACCAATGTTTCACATAAATTCGCATGCTCGTCCTCTTGAAGTGGGCATTGGGCCAATTGGTCACATATGTGGTGGACATAACTTTCTTGTTGCCAAATTCGGCAATGACTAATAGGTTCTTGCTTTTTGTTGACTTAATTTTTATTGGCCTCTCTTGCCTTTATTTTTCATCAAGCATTTGATATTCATGAGTGATTAATCATCCAGTAAAGCTTCTCCATATCGTGCATAAATATTCATTTAGTAATGGCTAGTGCATAAATACGTTGGTACTAGTTGAAAGATACCCCCACTACTAATTAAGTGCTTAGTGGGGATGATTCTTGTTTGATTTCTAAAGCAGCTTTAATATATTAATTCTATATTAATGAAGTCAAACCCACGTAACAAAAACTAGCTAGCGGAAATGGTTTTCCAGTTATGGTTTTCTTCATGCACAATCGTAATAAGAGATACATGTCGATCAACAAGCATATACCAAAAACCTCGACATCAGGGCTATGCTTTTTAATCTTATTCGCCAATTTATCTTATACGTACATATCCGTTTCTTGTGTTATATAAATGCGTTTGCTTAGTCATTATTATAAACATGCAATTTTTACAATGACTAAAAGAAAAAAGTGATTCAAAAAGGAAAAAAAAGGAAAAAGAATAATTATCATTTATGAATCATTCATAAAAAAAATTGTTTGAACAAAATAATAAATACCATTAATGATAAGTTATACTAGTACTTAAAAATCAATGTGCTGTTTAAACTGAATATAAATAATAACCAGACAAAATTTATAATATATATAATGAACTGAGAGCTTCTCTTGCAAATTCTAAATAATACAAAGATTTGTCCCATCCACGTGATCGGTCATCTCGACAGAGCCACCACTCCCTATTCATGCCGAGGAGAACCTAACTTAGATGAGTTCAGATAGAACAATCCTCCAAACTTTATATATATACTTATATGATGGTGAGAATTATTGCTACCTTGGTGCAATCATACGATACTCTATATATAGTATATATCATGGTAGATTCTGTGAGACTAATTCTTTCTAATTTGTAGTTAGGTTTCATCCAAAGGTGGAATTGAACGAATTTCACAGTTGTGCTCTTATCATATATATAGATACTCACAGTTTCAGATTCGGCCTTCTTATCAATCATGGGGTTTTGCGAAAATATTTAGAGCTAAATACAAAAATCGAATTTAATAAATACAAAAATCGAATTTAATAAAATCTATTTTAAATTCAGTGTCTTAACCAACATTACATTGGTACGAGTGAAACTGGACTCAGATTACTTAAGCAAGATATCGAATTCGAGTTTTGTGGATTGAAAAAACATGATTGCAATGGGAGATCCCACTAAAGATGATCAGTCAGATTTCTCCATTGATATTAACCATCACAAAATCGATGGATACTTCATTCTTATTATGTCATGGTAAAAAAAAAATCAGTGTCTTACATGGTGATTTATGTCACGTTTTTATACTATTGTCATTGTTTCAAAATAGCTGTCGTTTTAGAGATTAAAAGTTAATTCATTTTATGTTGCTTTAAAAAATCAAGAAGGAATTAGTTTTATATTTTTGTATAAAAAAAAGTGAAAAGACTATCTTATTATATAAAAAAAAAGGTAAAATGAATCAATCTTCTTATACATACTGTCAATATTAAAAATATATGGTCAAATAGAAATGTCATGTGCATACATTTTCTTTTAGAAAAATAAAAACGGGATTGGTGGAATATATACTGGAATATGCTTGATTACATATTCAATTTTGCTGGAGTTGTTATTTTGAGTTATGTTTCTGTTAAGTGCTATTTGATTCGACAAATTATGATTTCTTACTTAACCTTTATCAAAGGTGGCTGATCAATGGATAAAATTATTCTAAAATAAACTAAAATAAATAAAAAATATCTATCATTAATTTATTAAAATGGGTTAAGAACTTAAGATCTTAATATATTTTAATTAGTAAAGCAAACACATTCTTACTTTCTTACTTTAAATTTACTTATTTTCAAAAAGTCAATAAAACATATACGTATCCTTACTTTCTTATTTTAAATTTACTTATTTTAGAATAGTCTAATTTTAAACCAAATGATAAGAAGTTTGTGACTTTCAAATACAAATAGTTTCAAACACTTGGTTAAAAAATATATATATAGTTTCAAACACTAGAGGTGTTATTATTATTTTAGAAATGGGTTGTCTTAGATGTTGTTCGACCTGGAGATTAAATTTCATTATGTAACGTTTCTAACTTTCTATCCAAAAAAAATGTAAACTATTAATTATACAAATAATTTTTTTATCTATTAATTTTAAACTATAATATTTACTTATTAATTAATTAATAATATAATTTATCAAACATCCAAATTAGGCGTTGTATGTTAACAATCTCCCAAGAGGAAAACCCTGCCCGTGCCCGAAAACGCATCGCGCCACCAGCTATCGACACGTGACACACTGGTGGCTGGGAGCGAGCGGGCAGCAATGACGGTCAGCTAAGAAATATCTGGTCTAAGACGCGCGCAATCCCCAAGATATTTATTTTTGACTCGGAAGCGAATCAGCTGTGTCGACTCGGCAGCCCGTGGCCCAATGAGAGCGCAGCTTCAGATATACACAGATCTCAAATCTAATTCTCACCGCGTGATCACTCATCACGATTCGTTGTTTCGGGGATACAAATTTTTTCCACTTGCACGTGGGTCCTACGTGGCTTCCATGATCATGCCATGCGCCATTATCATCATCCATGGTGATGGTATACAGATCATAATCATCATGTGGCCGGATGCATGTCATGCTTCAATATTTAATTCATTTGGTCAGGGTATCGTGTCGATTTTTATTGGCTCTGTAAAGCGATTTGTCGTAGCCTGCGTTGGATTCTGACTCTTCTGAAGTTGCCCCGGAGTTTTTGGATGAATTAACGAAAACACCCTTTTCACGGTAGCTTGTGAGGCAAGAATAAATTTAAATACTGATTTAGGATTATTTTTTTAATTGAAAAAATATGTCTGATTGCATGGGTAATAAAAGGTTTTGAAAACCGGACCGGTCGGTCCGACCGGGAACCGGGACCTTGGTCGGTCCGGTCAGCTGGTAAAACCGGCCCTATGATGAACCGATGCAAAAACTGGAAAACCAGTTCAAAACTGGTCATAATCGGTAGTGAACCGGTCTGAACCGATTTTTTTATAAAAAAAAAAATAGTATAAAAAGATTTGGATTATCCTAGCCAAAACCAATTCTTTTGTTTTCTAACATATGTGGGCTGGTTGTAGATTTTGGGTTGGTTTTTCCTATGAAGATGATTTTAACATATATCTTTATATTTATTTAGTTTAATTTCAAAATAAAAAAAAATTGTGCTTAATAATTTTAGTTGTTATGTTGTTTTTTTGTTTAATATTGTTACAAATATTATATTAAAAATTAAAATAATATTATTTAATTATAATCGGTTCAACCACGGTTCAACCTCGATTGAACCATTGAACCTTAAACCGCTGCCTTCATCGGTTCGATGGTCGATCCGATTTTATAAACTTTGGAAATAATCGAATCCCACGCCATATTTTAGTGTTTTTGACCACAGTTTGTGTTATTTTGTGGGAATTATAGACCATAAAGGCTTGAAACAAGCTTCGAGAAGAAAATGAAAGAGCTTAACTTCCTAGGATAATCACCGATGACAAAATTTTAGCAACTCATTTTATGTTTTTAAGTAGGTGCATATATGCAAACTCAAGTTTATGACACTCTCAGTTTTCACTCCAATGAATGATTCTATTATTAAAGCTCTGTTTCACAAAAATAGCTGATAAGCTAGCTGATAGCTTATAATTGATAGCTAAAAAATTGGTTGATTGGATTTGAAGTGTTTGATAAAATTAGTGATTGAACTAGCTTATAAATATAAAATGATATATTTATGATAGACATGATAAAGTGAGAATTTCATTAAATGAATGAGGGTGAAAACGAGATAAAAGACAATAAGTTATAAGCTACTAGTCATAAGCTAAATAAATTAGCTTATGAAAAAATGCTATAAGCTAACTTATTGGACATGTCAAACTGAGTCTAAGTTCATTAACTTCTCTCTCTTCAACATCTCATATTCTCTCTCACCTTTACACTATCAAATGCAATATATATATATATATATATATATATATATATATATATATATATATGTGTGTGTGTGTGTGTGTATGTATTATTAAATGTTGTAGAACTCTCTTTTAAGTTCCTTAGATAAGGAAATCATTTTAAATTTATGGAACCCAAAATCACATATGACATATTATAATAATATTTTATTCTTAAGGAACCCCTAAAAAACTCCCAATAAAGATACTATAACCCCCTCCCCAAAGAAAAAATATTGTTGTGATGAATTTTTATAATAATAAAAACAAAGTAAAAACACAAGCCTTGGATAAGGGTTGGTGAATGGAGACTCCAAGTGACCCCTAATAACATATCTAAGTTAGATAATTGAGTATCGGAAAAAAAATGTTATTAGTCTTTTTAAATCAACTCAGTTGATTAAGTCTCAAAACAAGAATTATAAGTTTAAGGATTTAAATTCTCACAAAATAATCTATCATTTTTTATTTCTCTTCTCCACTTTCCCTATTTCTCAAGTAAGACCTCCTATGAGTCTCTCATTAAACAAAAAATTAAATAAAAACAAAAATAACCTTTTATTCGTAGACTCAACCAGCTCCTTATGCAATCATTGATTGATGTAAGGAAATGGGTGGTTATGTTATGCTAGTATCTGGTAGTGGCACGAAAGAGTTTGACTAACGATGGGCCAAGACTCATTGGGTGCAGATTTGAATGAACGTGCCTAAAAGAAAATATAAAAAGAGAAAGAAAAAAAAGGAAAATTACATTATTATTATTTTGACAAAAAGGAAAATTACATTACATTAAAAAATAACTTATCATCGTTCACATTCTTATTGCCATCTCATTCGGTTCCTTCTAATTAAATTGGTCCTGTGATGTTACATCATCACAATTAAATAGAAAAATCACATTTATTCTTTGCCCTTTTTTAAGTTTCCATACTAATATTTTTCTCTGTCTCATAAAAGACAAGACATTCTTGTGATTCTTGGATCTGTTAAACTAATTTCACTGTTCACCAAAAAAACTAATCTAATCCTCCTTTGGAAAATTCAGAAAGGGTAATCGAGTAATTCTAAAATATCTAAAGACAAAGTATAGTTTTTAAGCCTTTTGACAAATGAGAATGAGAAGAACAATCTAGAACCATGACAAGTAAGCTTCTTCTTTTTTTTTTACAAATAAGCTAAATACTTTGTTTTTCATATATATAAAAAAAAAAGTAAGCTAAATACCATAACGATAACGGGTGGTCGGCTACGCAATCACATTAGCCAAACAGAATGGTTACGCCTGTCCATTCTAACAGCCTAACAAAACAGTTAACTAATTACCTTTTTTTATTTTAAATTTGCTTTATCAAATTAATTATTCGAGTTTACTATATAAAAATTAAAAATTATGGGAAAACATGAGTAATGGCATCGTGTCATAGTAAAGAACCGTACGCGTGTCCATAGTTAGGTTGTTTGGTCCTTTAGGTGGGGCCACGAACCATCATGCTTAATGTGTCGGCGAATGATATGCTATTATAAAGTGTTTTGGACGGCTCCTAAGACCTGCGTGATGTTACCCCTCAGTGATTTGGTTTCCATTAACAACGATAAACCAATGACTTTGTGCCTTTCGGTTTTTTTTTTTTTTGTTTACTTTAATTTTCATCAATTAGCTTCTTTATGAATACGTGTTATATTTAAGTTTTTTTAGCTCAAATGTGACCCATGTTTAATTGTCCTTAATTGTTAATAAACACAACAAAAAGGTTTTCTATGGGGAACACTGGCTATAATAAACATCATGTAAAACCCAAATTTATAGTTTGTTATAGGTTTGGCAGTTGGTACATGTTGCGACTTGCGAGTGTTTTTATTATTCACATTGTGAAGATGTAAATATATCTCGATAAAGTTAAATCATAAACCCTATGGTGGAATATTCATATCAAGTATTTTTTCTTTTTTTAGTTTTTACATTGATGATTCAGATTTTATTTTTTAGTTTTTAATGGGGTTCTTAATAGGATTGTTAAAGCTCAGAATCAGTTCATGCAAGAACCATATTCGAAGGAAGCTGGGTCGGAAGTTCTTAATAAGAACAGTTCTTACGGAAGAACCATGTTCTTAATTATGAAAGCTAAGTTAATTATGGAACCTACTAATAGTAAGTCAAGAACCCATGCTAAATTCTACAATTGGAGTGAAAACTAGTAAGAATTCTTAAATCCTATGAGACATAATAGAGACCACTAAAAGAGATTTAAGAACCTAAAATATGTTATATCATTGAAGTTGCTATAAGAATATTAGTTAAAGAATACATAAAAAGAGCATTTGAAGTTATTTAAAAGTTTCTTCTCTTGGACCCATAGTATCTCAGGGACGGACGTAGATTGTGACTTGGGAGGGCAATGGCCCTCCCTATTTTTTTTAAATAAAGAATATATATATATATATATATATATATATATATAATATGCCCCTCCGTGATTTTTTTAAATAAAGAATATATATATATATATATAATATATAGATTATAATATAAATTAAAAAGAAAATTGCTTAAAAGTTTAGTGTAGATTCAATTATAGATGATTTTTGTGACATGCTGGAAAAGTGTTTTGTGTTTTGATATATTAACAATATAATTAATATTTTGAAATGTATAATTATAAATATTTTAAATTACATTTAATGTACATATATTTGTTGGATAAATTTTAATATTTATAGTTGACCCTCCCAATCATCCAGGTCGACTCCGTCCGGTCGTATCTTATAATAACTATTGGGGCGTGGATAATTATTATTAGTAACTTTTTTTTTGACAGAATTATTAGTAACTTTTACACATCTTTATTCATACCAAAAATCAATATTAAATTGAGATGAAGAAATATGAAAATATATTTAATTTTTCAATAATTAATAATATTAAATAAATAATAAAAATAGCAACTAGTCCTTACGGTAGCACATGTACCCTACTAGTGCGACATAAAATCAACACTCCACCCTTAGCTCGATGCACAAAAGAAATAAATAGTGTCTAATAAAGAACATTTAAGAAATTTTCAGGTAAAAAGTCATAAAATTCAAAACACGATAGCAAAATACATACATACATATATATATATATATATATATATATATATATATATATATCATTTGAAGTAGGAAATAGTGTCATCCTCTACCTCCTCCAAATAAGAAATATATTTTTCACGATATTTTCTTATTTCAAGCTGGGAAAAAGACGAAAAAAATCATTTTCTTTTTTCTTCATATTCAGGTTTCATAAAGTCTTTTTGAATTTTTTGATTATCCACAATAAATTTTGTTAAAACAAAAATTTGATTAGGAGTTTCAAAAGCTTGATTTATGTCAGATAGAGTCGGAGACTCTCTCTGGATTTCCTGTTGCATCGGAACAGGGGTTTCTACCCTATATTCCAGTTTGGGGAATAACAGGATGATCTCTTACTCCTGCTAATCTCAAAGAATGGAAAGAATCCATTGATCTTCGAGAATTATTTGACTTAGATTGTTGCCTAGATCCCTCAGGACAAGTCCTAAAAGATCTTGATGAATTGCTTCTATTGAAAGGAGCAAAACTAATTGAAACATTCCCTGAAGAATATTCAATGGGTATACTCATTACAGAAGGTTCTAGCTCCTCCGGAGGCAGAATTTCCTGTAAATTCCATTCCAAATTTCTAGAGACTTCATTATGATTTAGTCTCCTTGGTGTGACAGCATTTGATTTATTTAAATTTACTTGCAAAAGCAATGTATCTTCTTTTGAAGATATGCTTAATGCTTTTGGCGAAATATTTGTTCTCATGGCTTTATAATATATTTTATGTATTACAGCCATAGGGTAGGAATTGGGATTCCAAATTCCTTCCTTTATTTTAATATCCAATTTTATATTATGTTTATTTTTTCCAAGGCTTTCCAAAGACATAGTGTAATTTGGAAAGTTATTAAAGAAAGTGGGACCATCATGTAGATTGGTCTCAATTATTGAAAGGATTTGATCCTCGAACTTTGCAGGTCGAGTATCTCTTAGGCATACACACACTGGGGTGTCTATACCTAGTCTATGTAAAGGTTTTATTGCAACTTGTATTAAACCTATGTGCAAAAACTTATATTTTTGTTTATGTTCTTTTATCATAGACAGATTTAAGAGATTTAAAGATTCTTGAGTCTTGTCTACCTTTATAGTATATTCTGCTGTTTTAATGATAAAGTCGGATTTGAATTTATCAAGTAATTTTGTTTTGTATATTTCAGAGACATTAATTGGAGGAATACTCCAATTATTGAGTTTTTGTTCTATATCTGGTAAAATTATTTGTTGTTCATTTATCAAAGAGGAATTTTGATTTTCATTTTGAAAAGGAGATGAACTAGGTTCACCTATTTCTTCAATTTTCTCTTTACCCTTTCGGGAAATCATCTTTAGAAGACTCGACATGATAACCTAGCCTTAAAGCTCTAATACTTAAGACAGATCATTGAACTTTGACCTTACCGACACAGGGAACACCAGGCTTACCAACGGATTTACCACCTACCTTAGGCTTTACTATCGGGAACACCCTTCAGGCTTACCAACGCTGCAAGAAAGGACAACTCAAAGACTGTATTAAGTACCAGAACCCTTAGGCTTTGATACCAGAGGGGCCACTGCGGATCATTTCACAAGAAGATGTTAGAGAATTCATTGAAGATATAGGGAAAGAAGCAAAATCCAAATCAAAATATGAATATGAAAATATCAGAGTATGAAAATATTCTTGAAATATTGAATTTCAAAGTTCACTATATGCCAAGATTTAGGCGAATATTACAAAGGATTTCAAAATATTACAAGTATTACAGAACTTACAAAGTATTGAAGCTTGTAAGAAAACTTGAGAATACTTAGAAAACTGCAAGATTAAAAACAAGAGAGATTAGTAAGCTCTGAGAAAATCAACCGGTGCCTTTCAACTGAGCCTTCAGACGCCTTATATAGAGGGGAGGAGTCTTCAGCTGAGGGGCGGATTTCAAACTTCTCAAATCCGGAAAAGCAGGTACTATTTACTTTTGACTTTTGGTACCAGCTTTCACTGTTGATCTTTATTTTTGTCTGCCACGAATCTGCTTTCGGCGAAACACGACAAACAACTTTTCTTTAATAAAGCAGAATGGCACATGGGCGGCCACATTTGTGTCCAAAGGACTTTGCTTTCTTCTGAGTGGGAATCCATTTTAACTTGTCGGACATCTTTTTATCCACTGAGGAGATGCTAACAAGAATGATTTTGATTATTTTATTCAAAGAATCCTGCATCTGGGTCATTATTTTCCAGATAAGGATTAAATTCTTCGAAGTCTTCTGCTTCAAAAGCCGGAGTTTCAATGTCTTCATCTGAACACCCTGTTGATGCAGCTTCTAACAATTTTTTCTTTAACTCTGCTGGCGAAGAGGCATCCGGAGTTAATGTATATGGAGAGAAAGGGCTAGCTGGCTGCGACACCACTGAAGAGGCAGACCCAACAATACTCTTATCTTTATTTCTGATTGGAGAATTTGCTGGAGTAGATATGGACTGAGGATGTCTCCTTTTCTGATGAAGTCCATGTTTCTTCCAGGTTTCAAATTTTGATAATACAAAACCCTCATTAAACTTGCGCCACCAAGAAACAATTATGGAAGCACAAATCCATTTTGGGAATGGCTCAGGGAGATGTGCATGAATATCATAGCTATATCGAAGTAACCATGAAATTCCAAACTGTGCACAAAAATGTAGCAATTTTTCATGAGCCTGCAATTTTGGGGTTAGAGTCTTGAACTCTAAGTATGTTGAATAAAGAGCATTGGGAAGTGTTTCAACTGACAACCCATACTGAACAAACCAATCCATAAACCAGGAAGGGTAAATAGATTGATTACTCACTATTATGAAATACCAGGAGTGCTTTTGATTGGGAATATTTAAGAAGTGTTCCCAAGCATTTTGGTAGTCCACATAATCATAAACTGCCGGGTCGAATACCCGAGAGAATCTTTTGGGTTTCAAAGGGTGCTGACCCCAGTCAGACATAGTCAACACCTTTCAAATTTTACATTGGGAATAAGCAATTATTCCCTTTGCTTTATCATTTTCATTTTCATTTATCTCAACAGACCCTGAGTCTATTAAAATAAATTGATAGAACCTCAAGTTTTTCTTGGATCTAAAAGCTTGAATCCATCCACATCCTTATTGAAAATATTTAGAGTAAATATTCCAAGGTTCAGAAACAGATTTTGATGGGTCACCCATTTCGGGCTCCAGAAGCAACAGTTGCTTGCATTTTGGTTTGTATTTTTGTTGGAGGGGTTCTCTCTCGAGAAGTTGGGTTTGGGTATTTTGTTGTGGGATTTTTTGTTGAGTATTTTGGGGTTTACCCAAAGGGATAAAACGGTTGGTTATTTCAAAAGAGGTATTTTTAGTGGGCTGTTGGGCCGATATTGGGGTTGAGGCTATTTTTGTTGCACTAGGTGCAAATGAGTCTATTGTGAGGGGTTTAGATTTTGAAGAGGAAGGGGATGCCCCACCTCTGGTATGTCCTCCTCGGGACCCGCTTGCCATTATTTTGAAGAAGCTTGCAAAAATTCCCTGGTTAGATAATCAGGGATAAAATTCTTTTCTCCTTTTAAATATTCTATTTCAAAATCAAAACAGCTTAAAAGACTTTGCCATCTGGCAAAAATATGTTTTGAAACAAGATTTTTAACATCCTTTTCTAAAACATCTTTGGCTGCTTTGCAATCTATACGTAATAAAAATCTTTTGTTAAAAAGATCATCTTGAAATTTTGTAATACATAGTACTATAGATAAAATCTCTTTTTTAATAGTACTATATTTTTCTTGAGAGGAGATCCAAAGACCAGAATGACAGCGCACTATTTGTTCAACTTTGGACTCTGGAAGAATCTGGAGCAGGATGCCACCATATCCTTTATCTGATGCATCAGTCTGAACTATAAGACTGGCATCGGGATGAGGAATACCAAGACACGGAAGAGACTTGACATCCCTTTTTATTTCAGCCACTAATTCTGACAACTCACTAGACCAAGGTTTAGGGTTCTTAGTTTTCCTAAGTCTAGAATAGAGAGGCTTGCATTTTATTCTAATATTTGGGATAAATTCTGACACATAATTCAGACAACCCAAAAATCTTTGAAATTGTGTTTTATCTTTTAATTCATTTGGGAATTTATCAGCAAATTCAATACTTCTACTAATTGGAGTAATTGTGCCTTGAAAAATTTCATGACCCAAAAACCTCATTTTAGTTAAGCAAAGTTTTGTCTTTTTGGCAGACAAAGCCATTCCATTTCTTTTTATTGTTTCTTTAAAAATATTCAAATGTTTAAAATGTTGTTCCAAAGAATTGGAAAATATTAAGATATCATCGATGTATATTAAAGCAAACTCAGAATGAGGCTTTAATATTTCATCCATTATATTTTGAAATTCTGAAGGTGCATTTTTTAGTCCTAAAGGCATTACATTCCATTCGTAATGGCCCAGAGGAACTGTGAAAGCAGTTTTATACTTATCTTTTTCTTTTAATGCTATTTGATAATATCCTGATTTTAAATCAAATTTTGAAAAGATAACTGCATTGTGCAGTCTCTTGATAAGATCTTTTTTATTTGGAACGGGATAACGAATCCATTGTAAAGCTTTGTTTAATGGTTTATAATTAATAACCATCCTTGGTTCGCCACGTTCTATTTCAGCATTGTTATTAACATAAAAGGCAGTGCAACTCCAAGGGGATTTGCTAGGCCTTATTAATTTTTTATTTAAAAGATCTTGTATATCTTTTTTACAAAATTCCAACGTCTCACTATTCATTTGAATAGGTCGAGCTTTAGTTGGAATGTTTCTTTCATCGAAGTTTTTTTCATACGGTAAAGATACTGTATGGATTTTCCTATTCCAAAAAGCATTTGGAATGATGGAACATACTTCTGTTTCAAATTCTTTCTGGAGAGTGATTACATTTTCCTTAATCAAAGGATCTTGTAATTGTTTTTCAATTTTTTGATAAAGTATTTCTTTTTGAAGAAAACTAATTTGATTTTGTTTTCTATTTATAATGGATAGAAAATTAGTTTCTTCTAAATTGCTGGAAATAACATTCAAATCTTTTGATTTAATGGATTTAAAAATTCGAAGAGAATTTATTGATTATTCCTTTTTGTTGTAAAACCATTTTTAGAAACTCCAAATGGATATAAATGAGTTATAAAAGGAGTTCCAAGAATTATTTGTTCAGACATATTTTTTACAAGTAAAAAAGAAATTTTAAAACATATCCCATTGTTACAAATACTTGCTTCATCAAGCTTGTATTTAACTTGAAGTTTTTCATTATTTGCAGTATATAATTTTTGAATGGTTTTCTGATAATATTGAGTTGGGATTAAACCTTCTTGAATACAATTTAAATCTGCACTTGAATCAATCAAGGCAATGAATGGTTTGTGAAAAGAGTTTTTAATTTTTAAATTGACTTTCACATGTCATTTTTGTTGTAAAGTTTTAATTCTCATTAAAAACTGATCTTCTTTAAACTCAGGAGTATCAGTTGGAAAATCATTTTTAAAACTTTGGGAAGAAGAAGAGGCCGAAAGAGTTGCCTGACCTTTCCCGGGAGATTTTGAAAAATTTTGCTCCAAAATTTTAGTTTTAAGTTTTAAATCGGCAATTTCAGATTTTAAAACTTTAATTTCTTTATATAAAAAAGAAAGACCTAAAGGTTCTTGATTAAAAGAGGATTCGGTAGATTGATTAAACAGAATTTCTTTTAAAGAATAACCTTTAAACTCTTGTTTTTCAACTTCCTGTGTTTCTAATTCTTTATATTTCTCTAGCATAGCTAATTTTACTTGTGGGTCCTCAACTTGATGTATCAAATCAATAAGGACTCTTGCTTCTTTTGAGATAACATTAATTGTAAACTTACAATTACAATTATCTACAAGGCCACCACAAACTTGAATGTAGGATCGAAATCGAAGATGTTTCTTGATTCCCGTATATTACATCTGAATCAAAGCATCGAAGAGGAATCTTCTGAAGAATTTGTATCATACAAAAGAATTTTTGAAATTTGATCTTTTATATCTTCATCCATTTTTAATTCTTTGATCTTTTGTTTCACACGACATTCTTTAGCCATGTGTCCCACACGACCACATTTATAACATGTTATATTTTTCTTAAAATCTTTATTAAAGGATTTTTTATAAGATTTTCTTTGTGGTTTTTTATAGGGTTTTATTTCCTTTTCTTTTTTATAATATTTTTTATTTTTCTCAAATCATTTTGGAAATTTTTGGGTAGTAACTCTTCTTTGTTTAGAAGGGGGAGTTATCTTTTCGTAACCAAACTGTTCACAAAAATTTCCTAATTCTTTACTATTAGTTTTACTTTCAAATTTTGCTTGCCTATGCATTTTAATATCGGTACAAAATTGTAAACCAGTTTTATTTATTATCGAGATTAACCTTCCGTAGGTTAAATCTTCCAAGGGAGTGCCAGGGTACTCCAATTTTATTTGTGTGCGAACTTTTGTAGCAAAGTTTTTAGGAAGTCCAAATATGAATCTGTCTTTCCAATAAGCTTCTCTACAGTCAGTTCTAGTATAAATCTTTGTTAAAAAGTTGTCTTTATACCATCTAAACTCACAAAGAGTAGGACAGTATAAATTATTTAATATCTCAAGGGACCTATCAACAAACGTTTGAGTGTCGCCAATAAAAGCTTGAGATATACCAAAAATCAAAGTTTCAACTTGTTGATCAACACGATGTTCAACAGACTGACCATTTTCTATTCTAGTTTCAGTTTTTACGGAAGAAAAAACTGCATTTCTTTCATTTTCTTTTAAATTATTATCCCACCATCCTTTAAGGCTTCCAGTGAAACCATTGACAAGGATTTTGACAGTACTTAGGGCATTGTTTCCCCGAGCCCTGTAAGCAGTAGCTGCCATGGACATTTCTTCTAATTTTCGTAGAATTTGATGTTCAGTAAATCCATCAATATTCCATTCAACAATACCTTCACCAGTATATTGGGAGGCATATTCTGTCGAAAAATAATCTTCATATTGAATATCAGGTAAAGTAGGCCTATGATAATAATTTCGTGAAGTAGGAAAAGATTTTGAAGTATTTTTTATTTTATTTACCACATCTTGATCTGAGTCTTGAAACTGTTTCTCAAGTTCTAATACATCATCATTTTTTATAACATTTAATTTTGAAGAGGATATTTTTAAAGAGGCTAATTGTTTATTAATTTCATCTAATAAAGTATTAGATGATTCATTTCCAATTTTAAGTTCTTTAATTTCATCATCAGATAATTTATATGGAGAAATCAAAGGTTTTTCTAATTTTGTATTAGGTTTTGAAGAAGATTCGACTTTAACAGATGTGTCAAAGTCTTCCGTTGTACTGGCAACTTGATACAACAGTTGATTTGTGTAATTTAGTTGATGTTGAATATTTTTTATGTCATATCTGGTCGGATTTTGAACAGATAAGGTTTTGTCATCTTCTTTCATGGATTTGAAAGGAGATGCTGTTATTTCAAAATTATCTACATTTGGAATTGTAATTTCTTCTAAGGGTGGAATAACCGAAATTACTTCTTTACCCTTTTTAGTTTTCCAAATTTTCTTGGCAGAGTTAAGAACCTTTAACTCCAAGTGTTCTAAACAGTGATTTTGAAACCATTCGAAGTAGGGAATAGTGTCATCCTCTACCTCCTCCAAATAAGAAATATATTTTTCACGATATTTTCTTATTTCAGTTTGGGAAAAAGACGAAAAAAACCATTTTCTTTTTCTTCATATTCAGGTTTCATAAAGTCTTTTTGAATTTTTGATTATCCACAATAAATTTTGTTAAAACAAAAATTTGATTAGGAGTTTCAAAAGCTTGATTTATGTCGGATAGAGTCGGAGACTCTCTCCTGGATTTCTGTTGCATCGGAACAGGGGTTTCTACCCTATATTCTGGTTGAGGAATAACAGGATGATCTCTTACTCCTGCTAATCTCAAAGAATGGAAAGAATCCATTGATCTTCGAGAATTATTTGAATTAGATTGTTGCCTAGATCCCTCAGGACAAGTCCTAAAAGATCTTGATGAATTGCTTCTATTGAAAGGAGCAAAACTAATTGAAACATTCCCTGAAGAATATTCAATGAGTATACTCATTCTGAAAGGTTCTGGCTCCTCCGGAGGCAGAATTTCCCGTAAATTCCATTCCAAATTTCTAGAGACTTCATTATGATTTTGTCTCCTTGGTGTGACAGCATTTGATTTATTTAAATTTACTTGCAAAAGCAATGTATCTTCTTTTGAAGATATGTTTAATGCTTTTGGCGAAATATTTGTTCTCATGGCTTTATAATATATTTTATATATTACAGCCATAGGGTAGGAATTGGGATTCCAAATTTTCCTTTATTTTAATATCCAAATTTATATTATGTTTATTTTTTCCAAGGCTTTCCAAAGACATAGTGTAATTTGGAAAGAAAGTGGGACCATCATGTAGATTGGTCTCAATTATTGAAAGGATTTGATCCTTGAACTTTGCAGGTCGAGTATCTCTTAGACATACACACACTGGGGTGTCTATACCTAGTCTATGTAAAGGTTTTATTGCAACTTGTATTAAACCTATGTGCAAAAACTTATATTTTTGTTTATGTTCTTTTATCATAGACAGATTTAAGAGATTTAAAGATTCTTGAGTCTTGTCTACCTTTATAGTATATTCTGCTGTTTTAATGATAAAGTCAGATTTGAATTTATCAAGTAATTTTGTTTTGTATATCTCAGAGACATTAATTGGAGGAATACTCCAATTATTGAGTTTTTGTTCTATATCTGGTAAAATTATTTGTTGTTCATTTATCAAAGAGGAATTTTGATTTTCATTTTGAAAAGGAGATGAACTAGGTTCACCTATTTCTTCAATTTTCTCTTTACCCTTTCGGGAAATCATCTTTAGAAGACTTGACATGATAACCTAGCCTTAAAGCTCTAATACTTAAGACAGATCATTGTACTTTGACCTTACCGACACCGGGAACACCAGGCTTACCAACGGATTTACCACCTACCTTAGGCTTTACTACCGGGAACACCCTTCAGGCTTACCAACGCTGCAAGAAAGGACAGCTCAAAGACTGTATTAAGTACCAGAACCCTTAGGGTCTGATACCAGAGGGACCACTGCGGATCATTTCACAAGAAGATGTTAGAGAATTCATTGAAGATATAGGGAAAGAAGCAAAATCCAAATCAAAATATGAATATGAAAATATCAGAGTATGAAAATATTCTTGAAATATTGAATTTCAAAGTTCACTATATGCCAAGATTTAGGCGAATATTACAAAGGATTTCAAAATATTACAAGTATTACATAACTTACGAAGTATTGAAGCTTGTAAGAAAACTTGAGAATACTTAGAAAACTGCAAGATTACAAACAAGAGAGATTAGTAAGCTCTGAGAAAATTAAGCGATGCCTTTCAACTGAGCCTTCAGACGCCTTGTATAGAGGGGAGGAGTCTACAGCTGAGGGGCGTATTTCAAACTTCTCAAATCCGGAAAAGCAGGTACTATTTACTTTTGACTTTTGGTACCAGCTTTCACTGTTGATCTTTATTTTTGTATGCCACGAATCTGCTTTCGGCGAAACACGACAAACAACTTTTCTTTAATAAAGCAGAATGGCACATGGGCGGCCACATTTGTGTCCAAAGGACTCTGCTTTCTTCTGAGTGGGAATCCATTTTAACTTGTCGGACATCTTTTTATCCACTGAGGAGATGCTGACAAGAATGATTTTGATTATTTTATTCAAAGAATCCTGCATCTGGGTCAGCATTTTCCAGATAAGGATTAAATTCTTCGAAGTCTTCTGCTTCAATAGCTGGAGTTTCAATGTCTTCATCTGAACCAACTGTTGATGCAGCTTCTAACAATTTTTTCTTTAACTCTGCTGGCGAAGAGGCATCCAGAGTTAATGTATATGGAGAGAAAGGGCTAGCTGGCTGCGACACCACTGAAGAGGCAGACCCAACAATACTCTTATCTTTATTTCTGATTGGAGAATTTGCTGGAGTAGATATGGACTGAGGAAGTCTCCTTTTCTGAAGTCCATGTTTCTTCCAGGTTTCAAATTTTGATAATACAAAATCCTCATTAAACTTGCGCCACCAAGAAACAATTATGGAAGCACAAATCCATTTTGAGAATGGCTGAGGGAGATGTGCATGAATATCATAGCTATATTGAATGGTTATCTTCTTTGGTTACGAAAAGATAACTCCCCCTTCTAAACAAAGAAGAGTTACTACCCAAAAATTTCCAAAACGATTTGCGAAAAATAAAAAATATTATAAAAAAGAAAAGGAAATAAAACCCTATAAAAAACCACAAAGAAAATCTTATAAAAAATCCTTTAATAAAGATTTTAAGAAAAATATAACATGTTATAAATGTGGTCGTGTGGGACACATGGCTAAAGAATGTCGTGTGAAACAAAAGGTCAAAGAATTAAAAATGGATGAAGATATAAAAGATCAAATTTCAAAAATTCTTTTGTATAATACAAATTCTTCAGAAGATTCCGGTTCTGATGCTGATTCAGATGTAATATACCAGAATCAAGAAACATCTTCTGATTCTGATGCCGGCTGCCTAAGCTGTGGTGGCCTTGGAGATAATTGTAATTGTAAGTTTACAATTAATGTTATCTCAAAAGAAGCAAGAGTCCTTCTTGATTTCATACATCAAGTTGAGGACCCACAAGTAAAATTAGCTATGCTAGAGAAATATAAAGAATTAGAAACACAGGAAGTTGAAAAACAAGAGTTTAAAGGTTATTCTTTAAAAGAAATTCTGTTTAATCAATCTACCGAATCCTCTTTTAATAAAGAACCTTTAAGTCTTTCTTTTTTATATAAAGAAATTAAAGTTTTAAAATATGAAATTGCCGATTTAAAACTTAAAACTAAAATTTTGGAGAAATTTTTTTCAAAATCTCCCGGGAAAGGTCAGGCAACTCTTTCGGCCTCTTCTTCTTCCCAAAGTTTTAAAAATGATTTTCCAACTGATACTCCTGAGTTTAAAGAAGATCAGTTTTTAATGAGAATTAAAACTTTACAACAAAAATGGCATGTGAAAGTCAATTTAAAAATTAAAAACTCTTTTCACAAACCATTCATTGCCTTGATTGATTCAGGTGCAGATTTAAATTGTATTCAAGAATGTTTAATCCCAACTCAATATTATCAGAAAACCATTCAAAAATTATATACTGCAAATAATGAAAAACTTCAAGTTAAATACAAGCTTGATGAAGCAAGTATTTGTAACAATGGGATATGTTTTAAAATTTCTTTTTTACTTGTAAAAAACATGTCTGAACAAATAATTCTTGGAACTCCTTTTATAACTCAGTTATATCCTTTTGGAGTTTCTGAAAATGGTTTAACAACAAAAAGGAATAATCAAGAAATTCTCTTCGAATTTTTAAATCCCATTAAATCAAAAGATTTGAATGTTATTTCCAGCAATTTAGAAGAAACTAATTTTCTATCCATTATAAATAGAAAACAAAATCAAATTAGTTTTCTTCAAAAAGAAATACTTTATCAAAAAATTGAAAAACAATTACAAGATCCTTTGATTAAGGAAAAGGTAATCACTCTCCAGAAAGAATTTGAAACAGAAGTCTGTTCCATCATTCCAAATGCTTTTTGGAATAGGAAAATCCATACAGTATCTTTACCGTATGAAAAAAACTTCGATGAAAGAAACATTCCAACTAAAGCTCGACCTATTCAAATGAATAGTGAGACGTTGGAATTTTGTAAAAAAGATATACAAGATCTTTTAAATAAAAAATTAATAAGGCCTAGCAAATCCCCTTGGAGTTGCACTGCCTTTTATGTTAATAACAATGCTGAAATAGAACGTGGCGAACCAAGGATTGTTATTAATTATAAACCATTAAACAAAGCTTTACAATGGATTCGCTATCCCGTTCCAAATAAAAAAGATCTTATCAAGAGACTGCACAATGCAGTTATCTTTTCAAATTTTGATTTAAAATCAGGATATTATCAAATAGCATTAAAAGAAAAAGATAAGTATAAAAATGCTTTCACAGTTCCTCTGGGCCATTATGAATGGAATGTAATGCCTTTAGGACTAAAAAATGCACCTTCAGAATTTCAAAATATAATGGATGAAATATTAAAGCCTCATTCTGAGTTTGCTTTAATATACATCGATGATATCTTAATATTTTCCAATTCTTTGGAACAACATTTTAAACATTTGAATATTTTTAAAGAAACAATAAAAAGAAATGGAATGGCTTTGTCTGCCAAAAAGACAAAACTTTGCTTAACTAAAATGAGGTTTTTGGGTCATGAAATTTTTCAAGGCACAATTACTCCAATTAGCAGAAGTATTGAATTTGCTGATAAATTCCCAAATGAATTAAAAGATAAAACACAACTTCAAAGATTTTTGGGTTGTCTGAATTATGTGTCAGAATTTATCCCAAATATTAGAATAAAATGCAAGCCTCTCTATTCTAGACTCAGGAAAACTAAGAACCCTAAACCTTGGTCTAGTGAGTTGTCAGAATTAGTGGCTGAAATCAAAAGGGATGTCAAGTCTCTTCCGTGTCTTGGTATTCCTCATCCCGATGCCAGTCTTATAGTTCAGACTGATGCATCAGATAAAGGATATGGTGGCATCCTGCTCCAGATTCTTCCAGAGTCCAAAGTTGAACAAATAGTGCGTTATCATTCTGGTCTTTGGATCTCCTCTCAAGAAAAATATAGTACTATTAAAAAAGAGATTTTATCTATAGTACTATGTATTACAAAATTTCAAGATGATCTTTTTAACAAAAGATTTTTATTACGTATAGATTACAAAGCAACCAAAGATGTTTTAGAAAAGGATGTTAAAATTCTTGTTTCAAAACATATTTTTGCCAGATGGCAAAGTCTTTTAAGCTGTTTTGATTTTGAAATAGAATATTTAAAAGGAGAAAAGAATTTTATCCTTGATTATCTAACCAGGGAATTTTTGCAGGCTTCTTCAAAATAATGGCAAGCGGGTCCCGAGGAGGACATACTAGAGGTGGGGCATCCCCTTCCTCTTCAAAATCTAAACCCCTCACAATAGACTCATTTGCACCTAGTGCAACAAAAATAGCCTCAACCCCAATATCGGCCCAATAGCCCACTAAAAATACCTCTCTTGAAATAACCAATCGTTTTACCCCTTTGGGTAAACCCCAAAATACTCAACAAAAAAGCCCACAACAAAATACCCAAACCCAACTTCTCGAGAGAGAACCCCTCCAACAAAAATACAAACCAAAATGCAAGCAACTGTTGCTTCTGGAGCCCGAAATGGGTGACCCATCAAAATCTGTTTCTGAACCTTGGAATATTTACTCTAAATATTTTTAAGAAGGATGTGGATGGATTCAAGCTTTTGGATCCAAGAAAAACTTGAGGTTCTGTCAATTTATTTTAATAGACTCAAGGTCTTTGAGATAAATGAAAATGAAAATGATAAAGCAAAGGGAATAAAAGAATTTATGAAACCTGATTTCTAAGTATTCTCAAGTTTTCTTACAAGCTTCAATACTTCGTAAGTTATGTAATACTTGTAATATTTTGAAATCCTTTGTAATATTCGCCTAAATCTTGGCATATAGTGAACTTTGAAATTCAATATTTCAAGAATATTTTCATACTCTGATATTTTCATATTCATATTTTGATTTGGATTTTGCTTCTTTCCCTATATCTTCAATGAATTCTCTAACATCTTCTTGTGAAATGATCCGCAGTGGCCCCTCTGGTATCAGAGCCTAAGGGTTCTGGTACTTAATACAGTCTTTGAGTTGTCCTTTCTTGCAACGTTGGTATGCCTGAAGGGTGTTCCCGGTAGTAAAGCCTAAGGTAGGTGGTAAATCCGTTGGTAAGCCTGGTGTTCCCGGTGTCGGTAAGGTCAAAGTACAATGATCTGTCTTAAGTATTAGAGCTTTAAGGCTAGGTTATCATGTCGAGTCTTCTAAAGATGATTTCCCGAAAGGGTAAAGAGAAAATTGAAGAAATAGGTGAACCTAGTTCATCTCCTTTTCAAAATGAAAATCAAAATTCCTCTTTGATAAATGAACAACAAATAATTTTACCAGATATAGAACAAAAACTCAATAATTGGAGTATTCCTCCAATTAATGTCTCTGAGATATACAAAACAAAATTACTTGATAAATTCAAATCTGACTTTATCATTAAAACAAAGAGAATATACTATAAAGGTAGACAAGACTCAAGAATCTTTAAATCTCTTAAATCTGTCTATGATAAAAGAACATAAACAAAAATATAAGTTTTTGCACATAGGTTTAATACAAGTTGCAATAAAACCTTTACATAGACTAGGTATAGACACCCCAGTGTGTGTATGCCTAAGAGATACTCGACCTGCAAAGTTCGAGGATCAAATCCTTTCAATAATTGAGACCAATCTACATGATGGTCCCACTTTCTTTAATAACTTTCCAAATTACACTATGTCTTTGGAAAGCCTTGGAAAAAATAAACATAATATAAAATTGGATATTAAAATAAAGGAAGGAATTTGGAATCCCAATTCCTACCCTATGGCTGTAATATATAAAATATATTATAAAGCCATGAGAACAAATATTTCACCAAAAGCATTAAACATATCTTCAAAAGAAGATACATTGTTTTTGCAAGTAAATTTAAATAAATCAAATGCTGTCACACCAAGGAGACTAAATCATAATGAAGTCTCTAGAAATTTGGAATGGAATTTACAGGAAATTCTGCCTCCGGAGGAGCCAGAACCTTTTGTAATGAGTATACCCATTGAATATTCTTCAGGGAATGTTTCAATTAGTTTTGCTCCTTTCAATAGAAGCAATTCATTAAGATCTTTTAGGACTTGTCCTGAGGGATCTAGGCAACAATCTAATTCAAATAATTCTCGAAGATCAATGGATTCTTTCCATTCTTTGAGATTAGCAGGAGTAAGAGATCATCCTGTTATTCCTCAACCAGAATATAGGGTAGAAACCCCTGTTCCGATGCAACAGGAAATCCTGAGAGAGTCTCCGACTCTATCTGACATAAATCAAGCTTTTGAAACTCCTAATCAAATTTTTGTTTTAACAAAATTTATTGTGGATAATCAAAAAATTCAAAAAGACTTTATGAAACCTGAATATGAAGAAAAAAGAAAATGGTTTTTTTCGTCTTTTTCCCAGCCTGAAATAAGAAAATATCGTGAAAAATATATTTCTTATTTGGAGGAGGTAGAGGATGACACTATTCCCTACTTCGAATGGTTTCAAAATCACTGTTTAGAACACTTGGAGTTAAAGGTTCTTAACTCTGCCAAGAAAATTTGGAAAACTAAAAAGGGTAAAGAAGTAATTTCGGTTATTCCACCCTTAGAAGAAATTACAATTCCAAATGTAGATAATTTTGAAATAACAGCCTCTCCTTTCAAATCCATGAAAGAAGATGACAAAACCTTATCTGTTCAAAATCCGACCAGATATGACATAAAAAATATTCAACATCAACTAAATTACACAAATCAACTGTTGTATCAAGTTGCCAGTACAACGGAAGACTTTGACACATCTGTTAAAGTCGAATCTTCTTCAAAACCTAATACAAAATTAGAAAAACCTTTGATTTCTCCATATAAATTATCTGATGATGAAATTAAAGAACTTAAAATTGGAAATGAATCATCTAATACTTTCTTAGATGAAATTAATAAACAATTAGCCTCTTTAAAAATATCCTCTTCAAAATTAAATGTTATAAAAAATGATGATGTATTAGAACTTGAGAAACAGTTTCAAGACTCAGATCAAGATGTGGTAAATAAAATAAAAAATACTTCAAAATCTTTTCCTACTTCACGAAATTATTATCATAGGCCTACTTTGCCTGATATTCAATATGAAGATTATTTTTCGACAGAATATGCCTCCCAATATACTGGTGAAGGTATTGTTGAATGGAATATTGATGGATTTACTGAACATCAAATTCTACGAAAATTAGAAGAAATGTCCATGGCAGCTACTGCTTACAGGGCTCAGGGAAACAATTCCCTAAGTACTGTCAAAATCCTTGTCAATGGTTTCACTGGAAGCCTTAAAGGATGGTGGGATAACAATTTAAAAGAAAATGAAAGAAATGCAGTTTTTTCTTCCGTAAAAACTGAAACTAGAATAGAAAATGGTCAGCCTGTTGAACATCGCGTTGATCAACAAGTTGAAACTTTGATTTTTGGTATATCTCAAGCTTTTATTGGCGACACTCAAACGCTTGCTGATAGGTCCCTTGAGATATTAAATAATTTATACTGTCCTACTCTTGGTGAGTTAAGATGGTATAAAGACAACTTTTTAACAAAGATTTATACTAGAACTGACTGTAGAGAAGCTTATTGGAAAGACAGATTCATATCTGGACTTCCTAAAAACTTTGCTACAAAAGTTCGCACACAAATAAAATTGGAGTACCCTGGCACTCCCTTGGAAGATTTAACCTATGGAAGGTTAATCTCGATAATAAATAAAACTGGTTTACAATTTTGTACCGATATTAAAATGCATAGGCAAGTAAAATTTGAAAGTAAAACTAATAGTAAAGAATTAGGAAATTTTTGTGAACAGTTTGGTTACGAAAAGATAACTCCCCCTTCTAAACAAAGAAGAGTTACTACCCAAAAATTTCCAAAACGATTTGCGAAAAATAAAAAATATTATAAAAAAGAAAAGGAAATAAAACCCTATAAAAAACCACAAAGAAAATCTTATAAAAAATCCTTTAATAAAGATTTTAAGAAAAATATAACATGTTATAAATGTGGTCGTGTGGGAGACATGGCTAAAGAATGTCGTGTGAAACAAAAGATCAAAGAATTAAAAATGGATGAAGATATAAAAGATCAAATTTCAAAAATTCTTTTGTATGATACAAATTCTTCAGAAGATTCCTCTTCTGATGCTGATTCAGATGTAATATACCAGAATCAAGAAACATCTTCTGATTCTGATGCCGGCTGCCTAAGCTGTGGTGGCCTTGGAGATAATTGTAATTGTAAGTTTACAATTAATGTTATCTCAAAAGAAGCAAGAGTCCTTATTGATTTGATACATCAAGTTGAGGACCCACAAGTAAAATTAGCTATGCTAGAGAAATATAAAGAATTAGAAACACAGGAAGTTGAAAAACAAGAGTTTAAAGGTTATTCTTTAAAAGAAATTCTGTTTAATCAATCTACCGAATCCTATTTTAATCAAGAACCTTTAAGTCTTTCTTTTTTATATAAAGAAATTAAAGTTTTAAAATCTGAAATTGCCGATTTAAAACTTAAAACTAAAATTTTGGAGAAATTTTTTTCAAAATCTCCCGGGAAAGGTCAGGCAACTCTTTCGGCCTCTTCTTCTTCCCAAAGTTTTAAAAATGATTTTCCAACTGATACTCCTGAGTTTAAAGAAGATCAGTTTTTAATGAGAATTAAAACTTTACAACAAAAATGGCATGTGAAAGTCAATTTAAAAATTAAAAATTCTTTTCACAAACCATTCATTGCCTTGATTGATTCAGGTGCAGATTTAAATTGTATACAAGAAGGTTTAATCCCAACTCAATATTATCAGAAAACCATTCAAAAATTATATACTGCAAATAATGAAAAACTTCAAGTTAAATACAAGCTTGATGAAGCAAGTATTTGTAACAATGGGATATGTTTTAAAATTTCTTTTTTACTTGTAAAAAATATGTCTGAACAAATAATTCTTGGAACTCCTTTTATAACTCAGTTATATCCTTTTGGAGTTTCTGAAAATGGTTTAACAACAAAAAGGAATAATCAAGAAATTCTCTTCGAATTTTTAAATCCCATTAAATCAAAAGATTTGAATGTTATTTCCAGCAATTTAGAAGAAACTAATTTTCTATCCATTATAAATAGAAAACAAAATCAAATTAGTTTTCTTCAAAAAGAAATACTTTGTCAAAAAATTGAAAAACAATTACAAGATCCTTTGATTAAGGAAAAGGTAATCACTCTCCAGAAAGAATTTGAAACAGAAGTCTGTTCCATCATTCCAAATGCTTTTTAGAATAGGAAAATCCATACAGTATCTTTACCGTATGAAAAAAACTTCGATGAAAGAAACATTCCAACTAAAGCTCGACCTATTCAAATGAATAGTGAAACGTTGGAATTTTGTAAAAAAGATATACAAGATCTTTTAAATAAAAAATTAATAAGGCCTAGCAAATCCCCTTGGAGTTGCACTGCCTTTTATGTTAATAACAATGCTGAAATAGAACGTGGCGAACCAAGGATGGTTATTAATTATAAACCATTAAACAAAGCTTTACAATGGATTCGCTATCCCGTTCCAACTAAAAAAGATCTTATCAAGAGACTGCACAATGCAGTTATCTTTTCAAAATTTGATTTAAAATCAGGATATTATCAAATAGCATTAAAAGAAAAAGATAAGTATAAAACTGCTTTCACAGTTCCTCTGGGCCATTACGAATGGAATGTAATGCCTTTAGGACTAAAAAATGCACATTCAGAATTTCAAAATATAATGGATGAAATATTAAAGCCTCATTCTGAGTTTGCTTTAATATACATCGATGATATCTTAATATTTTCCAATTCTTTGGAACAACATTTTAAACATTTGAATATTTTTAAAGAAACAATAAAAAGAAATGGAATGGCATTGTCTACAAAAAAGACAAAACTTTGCTTAACTAAAATGAGGTTTTTGGGTCATGAAATTTTTCAAGGCACAATTACTCCAATTAGCGAAAGTATTGAATTTGCTGATAAATTCCCAAATGAATTAAAAGATAAAACACAACTTCAAAGATTTTTGGGTTGTCTGAATTATGTGTCAGAATTTATCCCAAATATTAGAATAAAATGCAAGCCTCTCTATTCTAGACTTAGGAAAACTAAGAACCCTAAACCTTGGTCTAGTGAGTTGTCAGAATTAGTGGCTGAAATAAAAAGGGATGTCAAGTCTCTTCCGTGTCTTGGTATTCCTCATCCCGATGCCAGTCTTATAGTTCAGACTGATGCATCAGATAAAGGATATGGTGGCATCCTGCTCCAGATTCTTCCAGAGTCCAAAGTTGAACAAATAGTGTGTTATCATTCTGGTCTTTGGATCTCCTCTCAAGAAAAATATAGTACTATTAAAAAAGAGATTTTATCTATAGTACTATGTATTACAAAATTTCAAGATGATCTTTTTAACAAAAGATTTTTATTACGTATAGATTACAAAGCAGCCAAAGATGTTTTAGAAAATGATGTTAAAATTCTTGTTTCAAAACATATTTTTGCCAGATGGCAAAGTCTTTTAAGCTGTTTTGATTTTGAAATAGAATATTTAAAAGGAGAAAAGAATTTTATCCCTGATTATCTAACCAAGGAATTTTTGCAGGCTTCTTCAAAATAATGGCAAGCGGGTCCCGAGGAGGACATACCAGAGGTGGGGCATCCCCTTCCTCTTCAAAATCTAAACCCCTCACAATAGACTCATTTGCACCTAGTGCAACAAAAATAGCCTCAACCCCAATATCGGTCCAACAACCCACTAAAAATACCTCACTTGAAATAACCAACCGTTTTACCCCTTTGGGTAAACCCCAAAATACTCAACAAAAAAGCCCACAACGAAATACCCAAACCCAACTTCTCGAGAGAGAACCCTTCCAACAAAAATACAAACCAAAATGCAAGCAACTGTTGCTTCTGGAGCCCGAAATGGGTGACCCATCAAAATCTGTTTCTGAACCTTGGAATATTTACTCTAAATATTTTCAAGAAGGATGTGGATGGATTCAAGCTTTTGGATCCAAGAAAAACTTGAGGTTCTATCAATTTATTTTAATAGACTCAGGGTCTGTTGAGATAAATGAAAATGAAAATGATAAAGCAAAGGGAATAATTGCTTATTCCCAATGTAAAATTTTAAAGGTGTTGACTATGTCTGACTGGGGTCAGCACCCTTTGAAACCCAAAAGATTCTCTCGGGTATTCGACCCGGCAGTTTATGATTATGTGGACTACCAAAATGCTTGGGAACACTTCTTAAATATTCCCAATCAAAAGCACTCCTGGTATTTCATAATAGCGAGTAATCAATCTATATACCCTTCCTGGTTTATGGATTGGTTTGTTCATCATGGGTTGTCAGTTGAAATAATTCCCAATGCTCTTTATTCAACATACTTAGAGTTCAAGACTCTAACCCCAAAATTGCAGGCTCATGAAAAATTGCTACATTTTTGTGCACAGTTTGGAATTTCATGGTTACTTCGATATAGCTATGATATTCATGCACATCTCCCTGAGCCATTCCCAAAATGGATTTGTGCTTCCATAATTGTTTCTTGGTGGCGTAAGTTTAATGGGGATTTTGTATTATCAAAATTTGAAACCTGGAAGAAACATGGACTTCAGAAAAGGAGACTTCCTCAGTCCATATCTACTCCAGCAAATTCTCCAATCAGAAATAAAGATAAGAGTATTGTTGGGTCTGCCTCTTCAGTGGTGTCGCAGCCAGCTAGCCCTTTCTCTCCATATACATTAACTCTGGATGCCTCTTCGCCAGCAAAGTTAAAGAAAAAATTGTTAGAAGCTGCAACAACAGTTGGTTCAGATGAAGACATTGAAACTCCAGCTATTGAAGCAGAAGACTTCGAAGAATTTAATCCTTATCTGGAAAATAATGACCCAGATGCAGGATTCTTTGAATAAAATAATCAAAATCATTCTTGTCAGCATCTCCTCAGTGGATAAAAAGATGTCCGATAAGTTAAAATGGATTCCCACTCAGAAGAAAGCAGAGTCCTTTGGACACAAATGTGGCCGCCCATGTGCCATTCTGCTTTATTAAAGAAAAGTTGTTTGTCGTGTTTCTCCGAAAGCAGATTCGTGGCAGACAAAAATAAAGATCAACAGTGAAAGCTGGTACCAAAAGTCAAAAGTAAATAGTACCTGCTTTTCTGGATTTGAGAAGTTTGAAATCCGCCCCTCAGCTGAAGACTCCTCCACTCTATATAAGGCGTCTGAAGGCTCAGTTGAAAGGCATCGCTTAATTTTCTCAGAGCTTACTAATCTCTCTTGTTTGTAATCTTGCAGTTTTCTAAGTATTCTCAAGTTTTCTTACAAGATTCAATACTTTGTAAGTTCTGTAATACTTGTAATATTTTGAAATCCTTTGTAATATTCGCCTAAATCTTGGCATATAGTGAACTTTGAAATTCAATATTTCAAGAATATTTTCATACTCTGATATTTTCATATTCATATTTTGATTTGGATTTTTCTTCTTTCCCTATATCTTCAATGAATTCTCTAACATCTTCTTGTGAAATGATCCGCAGTGGCCCCCCTCTCTCTCTCTCTATATATATATATATATATATATATATATATATATATATATATATATATTTCTTTGGTGAAGGTATCTCCATATGCTATGAGACTAATGAATGAGTTGGGGATGGTAAACAATCATGGTAACAATACTTAATGGGGTAAATCTCTCAATTTATGTCTATTTTAAAAGTTGAAAATAAATGATTTTTTTATACGTCAGTAAATTAATTATCATCTTAGTTTTCTCTTTTATCAGGTTTGAATCTTAGACCTCTTGCTCCTTAATATCTTATATCTTTAGTTCAAATAAGTTGAACTCCAACCCCCCGAAAATAAATGACTATTATACACATATGTATAGTACACTAATTCTTTCGTGCACTTAATGTTCCTGGCGAGATCCGATTTACCGGAGCCTCGCCGTGAACGTCAAGCCAGGGATGAATAATTGGGGTTGTTTTAGGCAATGGCTTGACAGAATTCAATATTCCGGTCCTACGTATCCCGATGGGAATCAAAGCCGGACGTAGTTATCGGTTCAACCCTTGGCCGTGATGATCTCGATCTCTTAATTTTGTATCGGATGAATACTAGGGAACAAGGACTCTCTGATGGTCTCTTGGTCGACGCTAGTTTTTCTAATACGCTTAAGAGAGAGTCACCGGAGTTCAGTGAAAAGTGAGTTTCTATCATGGGTACTCCTCCTTTTATAATAGGATTCCCCTATCTCTTAGAGACCTGATTTATCTCTTAAATATCTTTTAGAGATTTGATTTATCTCTTAAATATCTTTTAGAGATCTGATTTATCTCTTAAATATCTTTTGAGATGTGACTCCTTAATTTAAGGGATATTATCTCTTTTAACCAGATAATGTTATTTCAGATAATATCAGGATTTAATATTTAATATCTTATCCCCTAATTAAGTGATCTTTAATTTATTATCTTTAACTTCCGGACTGGGGCGGGTATTCGAGCTCGGTGACCGGGTTTACTCTTTGGTCAGTACACAAGCCCCCCAAGCTTTGAGCTGATTAGTTGTAAAAGCTTTCATGATGTCAGCCGAGCTCAGGAACTCGATTTCATCTTTGTCTTTAGGCCAGCCGAGGTGATTGACCGAGCTTCATACTCTATACATATACATACATCCTCCAACTCGGTGAGCATCTCGGGTGACCGAGCTTGATGCTGGGTGACCGAGCTTGATGCTTTCTGGATCCCGGACTCCGTATCTCAGCTCATACACAAGCCCCCCAAGCTTTGAGCCAATGGCGTGGAAGCTTTTTCGTGGGAGCCGAGGCTATCCGAGGTGTAGGTAGTTACTTATTCTGTGTTGACGCCATACTTTCTCGGGCCTTGAGATGGAAAAAAACGTCACCCTGTGTGACGCGTGGCCCTCGTGGCATTGTTCCCGAGATTCGTGGATTGTGGCGTGCTCCTAGTTTCTCATGATGGCGGTTTATATTCTGACATCTTTGCCACGTGTGGCCTCTCCATTAGCTGGTGAATTCGGTCAGACTCGAGGGGACGTTTCCCTGCTCTCGCCCAACAACCGTCATTAATGCGAGGAGAGAACGTTATACTTTTTCCTATAAATTTGGGCCAGCCTATGGCGCAGGACTTCATCCTTATTTAAGCCCTTGACTCTTCTTATCCTCAAGTTCCTTTCTAGTCCAAGCATTCATACGTCCTTCAAGGTACGTCCTACTCTTTCAAACTCCCTTGCTTTCTGATTGTGAATCCATGGAGACTTCATTTGAAGTATCTCAGAATGCTTCTTCCGGGGTTCAGATTGTGGAGCCTGAACTTAACCTGATTGGGGGCTCCCCCCATTCTTCTCCCTCTTCTTCTCGCAGTGGTGATGGTGGCAATGGTGCCTCTTCCTCCACTGATGGGAATAGCTCAGCCATTCCCGATGCCGTACCCATTTCCAGGCGTCGTAAGCATACCACTAGGATGCCCAGAGTTCCTTACCCTGACATTACTATACCTGGGTATTTTTGGGTGAGGCCAGATGTGGGAGCTTTTCATTCCAACTTTAGGAATTTTGAATCCCTTTCCTCCATAAAAAACAAAGTTTCCTCCTTTGGGGGCAGTGTGGAGTGTCTGCCGTGTTCTGGGGACGAACATGTCTTTCTGCATTCGGCTCCAGGTCAACCCTCCTTCACATATGTATATAAAACCCTATTTGAACATATTGGAGTCAGTCTGCCTTTTACCCAATTTGAGTGTGTTGTGCTAAAAATTATGAATGTTGCCCCAACCCAGCTCCATCCGAACAGCTGGGCTTTTTTAAAGGCCTTCCAGATCCTGTGTGAACAGATAGGCGTGGTGGCCACTGCTCCTATCTTCCTTCATTTTTATAAGGTCAGGTTTGGGGACCAGGTTGGTTGGATTTCCCTTAGTGGGCCTGAGTCCGAGGGCATTATTTGGCTCTACAAGAGCTCATATAAATTCTTCAAGTCGGACTTTTTCAAAGTCCGACCCACTGCAGGGAACGAGTCTTTATTTTATGACTCGGATGGAGTCTCCAGATTTCCCCTCTACTGGCAACCCCACCCCACTAAGTTCCACAGCTATGACGTCGGCTGCATGACAACCCAAGAGAAAACCGACGTCGAGCTCTTAAAACTCTATCCTCGGCCATTGCCCTGTGGTAGACTTTTATTGCTCCCCAAGTCATCAACTCGGCAAGCCGATTTTGATTGTAAGTAGTTTTCTAATGGGTGTTTTGCCTACCCAGCCACGTACTTGTATCTAACTGATTTTCCTCCTTTTGCAGTGATAATGGGAAAATTCAACTACAAGGCCTTGATGAAGAAGTCGGCTGCTGGCGGATCAGCTGTCGCTTCAAATGTTAAGGGGAAGAAGAAGAAGTTTGCTGAAGCTTCTGACTTGAATGTTCGTCCTCCGAAGAGGACCCGGGCAGATCTGGAGCCAGAGGCGCCGATTGGAAGCTCTCCTCCCTTGCTGATGATTGGAGAGACTCCTCCTTCTGCTAGCCAACCGAGCAACGCTCCCATGGTGACCGATCTCACTTCGGACACCAAATGGTATAATGGTAACTGTAATCCAGGGATCAGTTCACTATGGGCAAATGAATTCGACCCTGCAGGCCTGATCGATGGCCAAGTGCTGAAACCGTCCGGTGCCCGGCTGTTGTTGGAGCAGGGCCCTGAGGAAAGTATGGAGGCGGCCGCTGCCTATGCTCTCCGCATTGCCTCAATCACCCGCTTCTAGAGCCAGCATCTAATTGATAACGTGAAGAAGATGGAGGTGATGAGGGCGGATGCGGCCCGAGCCTTGAGGGTGAGAGATGAGCTTTCTCAGGCCCTTGCCAAGTGTGAGGAGCAAGGCCGGGTTATCGGTCAGCTGAAGGCTCAGAAGACGTAGCTAGAAGAAGGCCATGCCACCCTTACAGCCGATCTAGAAACGGAAAGAGCCGACCGACTCAACCTTCAGAAAGTTGTGAAAGGTTTGCAAGCCAAGAAGGAAGTCGGTCAGGAGCTGCAGAAGTTACTGGAGACTGAGAAGGAAGAGAACCTGAGGCTCCATGCTGATCTAGCTGAAGCTGAGGCTTCAATCATGAGGGAGCATGTTAACGGTTTCTCCCGAGCCGTGAAGCAACTTCAGCACTTCAACCCGACTGCTGACTTCTCCAGTGCCGATGTGGACAAGGACTTCAACCGAGATGGAATCCTTGTTCCATTGACCGAGATGGAGGATGAGGATGAGGACGCGTAACCCATGAGGAGGAAGACGAGGGTCAAGGGGCAGAGGAGGGACCTGAAGGTGAAGTGGGCCAACCGGGTCAATCTGCTATCATCCCTCCCAATGTCGAGGAGGATCTTGATCCATGACATTGTATAAGTAGTTTAGGAAACACGTTGTTTTTGTGCAGTCCTCTTTTTTGAACCTTCATGTATTCGGGGCCTTGCCCCTTTATTTTAATGAAATTTCTTATTTACTTGTTAATCTATTTACACTTGGAAAAGTTTCTGATGTTTTTGTAGGCTCGGCACGTTGACCCTGATTGGTCAATTTTAACTTGGTCAGCCTCTTTATGTTTTATACACCTTTATAAGCTCGACACTTCGACCCTGATCGGACGATTTTGGCTCGGTCAGCCTCTTTAGGATTTAAGCACCTTTATAGGCTCGGGATGGCCTTTTTAGGCTCGGACGGCCTTTTTAGGATTTAGCAGTTTTAACGTCGTATTTATTTATTTATTTATTTTTGCATAATAGCTCAACTGAAGAAAATTTTATTTATTTATTTTTCCTAGTGTGCATCGTTAAAACCTTCTCGGCCAAAACCTCATGGGAAAAAGACCGAGATAGGAAAAAGAGTGCATCACTTCTAACCTTAGCTAAAATAAAACTTAAGGTGGGAAGTGTTCCATGTTCTTGGAACTGACTTTCCTGACAATTCTTCTAGCCTGTAGGCACCATTTCCTAGATTTTCTGCTATCCTGAATGGGCCTGACTAGTTTGCCGCGAGCTTACCCTCTCTGGAGTCTTTTCTCGCGTCGCTTTGCAGTCTCAGCACTAAGTCACCCTGCACAAATTCCCTTGGGTGCAGCCTTGTGTTGTACTTCCGAGTTGCTTTTTGCTTGCACAGCTCATCCTTGATTTTTGCTGTATCTCGGACTTCCTCGACCATGTCAAGCTCAACTCGGAGTTTTTCTTCATTTTTACTTTGATTGTGATGCTGCCTACGAAAGGAGAGCTCACCGAGCTCAACTGTAATCATCCCATCGGTTCCATAGGTTAGTTTGAACGGTGTTTCTCCCGTCGAGGATTGTGGTGAGCAATGGTAAGCCCACAGAATGCTCGGTAACTGCTCAACCCAAGCCCCTTTTGATTGTCCCAACCTTCTTTTGAGCTCGTTTAGAATAACTTTATTGGCTGCCTCTGCTTGGCCATTTGTTTGTGGATGCTCAACCGAGGTCACTTTGTGTTTAATTCCGAGGTTGGAGTAAAACTCTCCGAGCTCCTTATCGGTGAACTAATTTCCGTTGTCTATAACAACTGCATAAGGAAGGCCATGCCTGCATATAATGTTTTTCCATACAAAATTTTGGACCTTTTTGGCAGTTATCGTAGCCAATGGCTCTGCTTCAATCCACTTGGTGAAGTAGTCTACTCCTACCAGGAGGAGCTTGACTTGACCCTTGGCCACTGGGAAAGGACCGACTATGTCCATCCCCCACATAGTAAAGGGCCATGGTGAGAACATGGAGTGGAGCTCTTCTCCTGGGGCACGAGCTATGTTGGCGAACTTCTGACAAGGGTCACACCTATTGGTCCAGGTAGAACAATCGAGTCTCATGGTTGGCCAGTAAAACCCTGCTCGTAGGATCCGAGTTGCCAGAGATCGGTCACCTGAATGCATTCCGTAGATTCCTCGGTGCATCTCATCCATTACATACTCGGACTGCTCCTTTGTGAGGCACTTCAGTAATGGCCTGGAGAATCCCCTTTTGTACATCTCACCATCTAAGATGGTGTAGTGACAAGATTTCAGACGGATTCTCCTTGCCTCCTTTTGGTCATCAGGTAGTTTGTCCGAGGTTAGATACTCCCAGATTGGAGTCATCCAACCCCGGTCATAGTGTTCGATCACTATCACTTCGGCACTCTTTATGCTCGGCTCGAGGAGGTTTTCTTGAATGAAAGTTCTTAGTTGGCCAGCCCTCTTGGTGCTTGCCAATTTGGACAACAGATCTGCTATGGAATTTTCTTCTCGAGGTATGTGCTCAATGGAGAAATGCTCAAATTCGGAAATGAGGCTATTAACCTTGCAGAGATATCTGGTTAGTTGGGGGTCTTTTGTCTGATAATTGCCCGAGACTTGTCCCGTTACGAGCTGTGAGTCACTTCTGCATTTTAGCTCCCGGACCCCGATTTCTTTAACTAACAATAGCCCAGCAATAAGGGCTTCATATTCTGCTTGGTTGTTTGAAGCAGTGAACCCAAACTTCAAAGATTGCTCGAGGATTAGATCGTCAGGTCCCTCAAGAATTATTCCAGTCCCGCTTCCTTTCAAGTTAGATGATCCATCAACATACAGGAGCCAGATGAAGGATTCTAAGCTCGGTTTGGAAGAGATCTCGGCAATAAAATCAGAGAGGCATTGGGCTTTCATTGGCCCCCTCGGTTCATACCGTAGACCGAACTCTGACAACTCCACTGACCAAGCTATCATTCATCCGGCTAGATCAGGTTTCCTGAGTACTTGCTTTATAGGATGATCAGTCTTGACGATGATCTGGTGAGATTGGAAATAGGGCCGTAACCTCCGAGCTTCCATATCTAAGGCGAGAGCCAGTTTTTCAATTACTTGGTATCGCGTTTCAGCGTCTTTCAGGATCCTACTGACATAGTATACCGGCATCTGTTGCTCCTCCTCTTCCTGGATGATCACTGCACTGATTGCATAATCATTGACGGAGAGGTACAGGTACAGATCTTTGCCGAGCTGAGGCCGAGTGAGGATTGGGGGAGATGCTAAGAAGAGTTTCAGATCTTCGAAGGCCTTCTCACATTCTTCAATCCAAATGAAATCCTTTGACTTTTTCAAGAGCTGGAAGAAAGGTCTTGCCCTCTCTGCAGACTTCGGGAGAAAGCGGGATAGGGAGGCTAATCGGCCGGCTAGCCTCTGAATTTCTTTCACATTACGAGGACTTCGTATTTCCATGACGGCTTTGCATTTATCTGGATTAGCTTCGATTCCTCGGTGTGTCAGCATATATCCCAAGAATTTTCCTCCTTGTACACCAAAAGAGCACTTCTCTGGATTTAGCCTCATGTTGTACTTTCGGAGCTGGCCGAAGATTTCTTCGAGGTCGGGAGTCTTGGCTCGGATCCTCGGATTTTACTACCATGTCATCAACTTATACTTCTAAGTTTTTTCCGATTTGACTGGCGAAAACCTTGTCCATAAGCCTTTGATATGTTGCCCCGACATTTTTTAGGCCGAAGGGCATTACTCAGTAGCAGTAGTTTGCCCCATCAGTCATAAATGTTGTTTTTTCCTCGTCGGGTGGATACATCCTAATCTGGTTGTAACCTGAATATGCGTCCAAAAAGGACAAAACCTTGTAACCCGAGGCCCCATCCACCAGTCTGTCGATGCTGGGCAAGGGATAGGAATCCTTTGGGCATGCCTTGTTGAAGTCGGTATAGTCGGTGCACATCCGCCATTTACCATTGGCCTTTCTGACTAATACCATGTTGGCTAGCCAAGTGGTGTATTTCACCTCTTGGATGAAATTTTCTTTGAGCAGTTTAGAAGTCTCCTCGGCCATTGCTCGGTGCCTTTCTTCGCCAAGTTTCCTTTTTATCTGAGTTACAGATTTAGCTTCGGGACATATAGACAGCTTATGGCACATAAAGTTGGGGTCTATGCCCGGCATATCCGATGTCTTCCAGTCAAACAGGTCTGCATTCTTTCTTAGGACCGTGTGAAGCCTCTCACTGAGTGAGGGATCCAATTGATTACCGACGTGGGTGCACTGTTCAGGGTGGGCTCCCAACCGGAACATTTCTAAAGACTATGTTGGTTCGGCCCTGGACTCGTACATCTCCGTCCTTGGGTCCAGCTCAAACATGCTGACCGAACTGGCTGAAGTTATTGAGCTGACCGAGCTTACCACCTCTGCTTTACCATCCTCGGTATTCTTTGGGCCGTCCTGGTGACGGGTAACCTTCAGGTTGTCCACATAGCACTGCCTGGCTAGCTTTTGGTCAGCCCGGACTGCAATTATCTCCCCAGAGTCAGCTGGGAATTTCATTGTGAGGTGTGGGGTAGAGACAATTGCCCCGAGCTCATTCAACGTCGGTCTTCCGATAAGGATATTGTAGGAAGTGCTGGCATCCACAATAACGTACCTGACTGATACGGACTTGGAGAGTCTGCCTTCTCCGGACGTTGTTAAGAGGTATATATAACCTCGGGTCTTGACTTTTTCCCCGACAAACCCTACTAGCTTGTCCTCCTGCTCTTTTATCAGCTTTTCTGGGATTCCGAGCTTCTTGAAGGTTGCCAGGTAGAGAATATCGACCGAGCTCCCCTGGTCAATAAGTGTTCGTCTGACCGAGAAGTTGGTCAGCTCGACCGTTATTACCATTGGGTCATCTTGATTTGGATCTACCCCTTGGAAATCATCATCTGTGAATGTTATGGGGGGTCTTGCTCTTAGAGGTATTCCAGACACCGTGTTAACAGATCAGAGGCCTTTCACATGCTGCCTCTGAGCCGAGCTCGTTGTTCCTCCGCCTGCAAATCCCCCCGAGATTGTATTGATGACTCCCCTGATTCCTCCCTCTGATTCTTCGATAGGGGTCCTTTGGTTACTCAACCGATCTTCGCACTGATGGTTTCTTCGCAAGTTTGCATCTCGGTTTCGGTTATCATGATCGTGTCTCCATTGTCTTCGACCGGGTCGTCTACCTCCGTTGTCATCTCGGCGGATGAAACGATCAAGACGACCTGCCTGTATTAACTCCTCAATATTTCTCTGGAGTGTTCTGTACTCTTCAGTGGAGTGTCCATAGTTTTGATGTCACGTGCATTCTTTGCTTCTGTCAGCATTGTCCGACATTTTGGATGGTTCAGGTAAGGTAAGCAACTCGGCGCTGCACACCTCCTGAAGGATGGCTGTCCGAGATCGGTTCAACAGAGTATAAGATGGATACCTGGGATGCCTCTGCGGGAATTCTTTTTCATTGGTTTTTCGGGTCCTTTGTGAGTCAGACCCTCTGTTTTTGTCTTTGTTCGAGGCTGAGCTCTTGTCCTCGAAACCTCTTTCTCTCTTTTTAAATTCCAGCATCTCTTCCGAGTTCATGAAACCTGTAGCCTTTTCCTGCAGCTCTTCAAAATCTCTTGGTGGCTTCCGAAATAGGTACTCGAAGAATGGTCCTGGCTTGTGACCGGCCATGACGGTGTGGAGTCAGAGTTCCGAACTCATGTTGGGAATCAGGATTTGCTTAGCATTGAAGCGGGCCATGTAATCTCTGAGTGATTCATTCCTTTCCTGCTTGAAATTTACCAGTGAGACTGAGTGCCTTCTGTGCCTTCGACTTGCCGCAAATTGTGCAGTGAACTTGGTTATGAGCACATCAAAAGAATCAATCGATCGAGGTGGTAGATTTGTTAACCAGGTCAGAGCTGGGCCTTGCAAAGTAGTTGGAAAAACTTTGCACATGACGGCCTCCGAATCAGTCACCAAGTAAATAGAGGAAATAAAGGACTCCACATGCTCGGTTGGGTCAGTGGTGCCATTGAATTTGTCGATGTTAAGGGGCTTAAAATGGGTTGGCACGATTACCTCATTAATATCATCAGTGAAGGGCAACCTCGGACGCCGGTCCGATGTCTTTCCTTTCTGGCTAGTCCTTTCTGCGTGAGATTTGACTTCTGAATCCCCCAAGAGAGGTTTAGTTTTGGATGCTCGGTTAGTGCCCCGAGGAGAGTGCGCCGGAGGATCCTTATGTCCAGGCTCGGGTGAGGATTGCTCTCCGTCTGAAGGTGTCAGGGACCTTTCTCTTTTCCGGGCTTTTAAAAGCTTCTGATTTTGTGCGCGTATCTCCTCGTTCTCCTTCCGAAGCTGCTTGAGCTGTTCCATAATTTCTTCCAATCGAGTGTTGTCTTCATGGAGGGGGGAGGAAAGATGATTGTCGTGGTTCTGGGCGCTCGAAGCCTCATGGTCCTCATGATTCATGCTGCTCGCCCCTCCCTGCAGACCATTCCGTGTGGTCACCATTAAACTTTTCTTGTGGAACCGGGGAAAGTTTCACCTCGACCCCACGGTGGGCGCCAAATGTTCCTGCCGAGATCCGGTTTACTGGAGCCTCGCCGTGAACGTCAAGCCAGGGATGTATAATTGGGGTTGTTTTAGGCAATGGCTTGACAGAATTCAATATTCCGGTCCTACGTATCCCGATGGGAATCAAAGCCAGACGTAGTTCTCGGTTTAACCCTTGGTCGTGGTGATCTCGATCTCTTAATTTTGTATCGGATGAATACTTGGGAACAAGGACTCTCTGATGGTCTCTTGGTCGACGCTAGTTTCTCTAATACGCTTAAGAGAGAGTCACCGGAGTTCAGTGAAAAGTGAGTTTCTATCATGGGTACTCCTCCTTTTATAATAGGATTCCCCTATCTCTTAGAGACCTGATTTATCTCTTAAATATCTTTTAGAGATCTGATTTATCTCTGAAATATCTTTTAGAGATCTGATTTATCTCTTAAATCTCTTTTGAGATGTGGCTCCTTAATTTAAGGGATATTATCTCTTTTAACCAGATAAGGTTATTTCAGATAATATCAGGATTTAATATTTAATATCTTATCCCCTAATTAAGTGATCTTTAATTTATTATCTTTAACTTCCGGACTGGGCCGGGTATTCGAGCTCGGTGACCGGGTTTACTCTTCGGCCAGTACACTTAATATCCCAAAAGTTTAGAAATGAACATATCGGGTAGGGATCTTCTTCAGATCCTGTTTTCACGGAGAAGATCCCTACCCATACTTAATATACCAAAAAAGTAATAACTAGTATCCTTTTTGAATGATATTTTTTTCCGGGAAAAAACCAGTTAACTACAAAAAAAAAGTCGCGTTTAGCGACCGAAAATAGCGACCGCACTGGCTCGATTGCTATTTGCGACCGATATTGCGACCGTTTAGGTGGGATCCAGGGAAATAAAAAAATAGCTTCTTAGCGACCGCATTAACGACCGACTTGGTGGTCACAAATTACACCGGTCGCTAAACATAAAATAATAAAAGTCAATCCAATTGACTATTTAGCAACCGATTTAGCGACTACTTTTTAGATGAATTTTGTTTATTTGGAACCTTTTAGTGACCGATGTCATTTCGGTCGCTAAAAGGTGAAGATGAAAAAAGTTCAGTTAATAAATAGCGACCGGTCTTGCAACCAATATATTTTTTTATTAACAGCGACTAATTATTTCGGTTGCTAATTATTAAAATCACTAAAACCTAAAATTTTCCCCTTTCTTCCTTATTTCGTCCAGAAACGCCCACACCCTTTCCCTAACCCGAACTCTTTCTCTCTCGGAACTCCGGCCACCACCGCAGCTCACTCCCTCAGCCAACGACCACCGTGGTAAGCTTCCCTCTCCGCCTCTTCTCTTCCACTCTCTCACTCGCGTCTAGGTGTGTAATCGGATCGGTTCAGATCGGGTTTGAGGGGTTTTATCACCCAAACCGATCAAATTTGATCGGCTCGGATTTGTCCAATTTTCAACTACGGATCCGAACCGAACCGATCACAATCGGATCGGATCGATTCGGACCATCAGGTTACCTATTAATTTGTTATTTTTTATTTACACTTAAAAGATTAATAAAAAAGTATTAAAATAAAATAAAATATACATATTTAATTATTGATTATATTAAATATCTATATAATAATATATTAACATTATATAAAATAATTTAAAAATAAATTTTTATAGGGTTCGTATCGGTTTGGATCGGATTAGATTTCTCGGATTCGAGACCCGAACCGATCTTGTTCGGGTTGGCGTTTTGGAATTCGATCCGATCCGATGATCCAAACTAATCCACCAAAATCGGTTCGGATCTGTCGGGTTCGTGGATCGGATCAGATCCGCTTACACCCCTACTCACGTCCCTCTCTTTCTCTTTTTCTCTTTCTCACCTGCGTCTCTCTCTCTTACATCTCTGTCTCTCTGTTTCAGGTCGCGACCACAGCCGAGGGCAGCGGCGCACCGTGTTCTGCAAGAACGTCATCCACTTATTCGTAAGCTCCTTTCTTATATTGTTTTTTTTTTCTTCTGTTGCAGTTGTTGGATATTGTCACTACATTATGGTTTTTCTAAATGACACAAGAATGGTAGGGTCTTCAACATGTAAAAAAATGTCTCTTTCTCTACTGTGCGAGGCAATTTTCTGTTATGTTAATCGAGTGGCAATCCTGCATTAGTGAGTTTTGTACTACGGGGGTTTGAGTAGTAATGGTGTTTATGATGTTTGGAAGAGCTTACATGTTCTCCATCCTAAGCATAGGGCTTAGGAAGCTTAGTTCCAAACTGAGTTCATTGATGGCTATGACTTTCATGTGTCAAATGGAATTTTGTTTGATTATTTTGTGCCATGATGCTGAATCTTTGTGGACAATATCTTAGTATATAACAATTTTCTGAAAAAGATATATAATAGATTACATGATCTTAAGTGGATATTGCAGGTGTTTCTTCTTCTCAAAATGGTTTGTTTTATTTCTTCATTTTATAAAAAATTTCAGAATTTGCCTTCAGTTTATTAACCAACAGTCTTTGCATTTGTAACTAATCATCACTAGTGTAAAATATGCTTTTTACATCGGAGTTTCCACATCGGTTTCTGTAAAACCGATGTGTAAAAAGAGGCGGTGGCATTTTTGAAATTAAAATCAAAGTATTCCACATTGGTTTAGAATTTAACCGATGTTTAAAAGTAAAAAAAAAAAAGATTTAAAGTTAGAATTTTTATCTTTTAACATCGATTTTCCGAGAACCGATGTGTAAAGTAGTCATTAACCACATCGGTTTAAAATAACCGATGTAAAAAATTATAAAAAAAAACTAGAATTTAAAACTTTATCTTTCCACATCGATTCCATGATAACCGATGTGAAATATAACAATACCACATCGGTTTCTTAATAACCGATGTGTAATATAACCCTTATTTTAAGTTTCTATTTTCATTCCCTCCAATTCACGCGCCAGTTTGCATTTCTTCCCACATCTCAGACCTTCACACTCACTCACTCTTTGACTCACTCACTCACTCTCACTCACTCACTCACTTTCAGTTCTCTCGGTTCTCATTTCTACCTTCACACTTACTCACTCTCTCACAACTCCACAACAAACCTTCAAGATCAGATCTACATTCTTCCACAAAAAAGGTGCGTTTTCCTGTTCCAATTTGCAAGATTAGTCATGTATTCGTTTCTTGTTTAGAAAAGTTATGAACTTTGACTCCAAATGGTTGGCTAAGTAAATAGGGGATGCCTGAGAATGGCACATGAAACCACTCCTCATTTTCCCTGTTACTGGTTTTCAGGCTCATCACAGGTGCACAAAGAAACCTTCAAGATCTTCATTCTTCCAAAAAAAAAAGGTGCGCTTTCCCTGTTATAAACAGTCTCATTTGCAATATTAATCATTTATTCGTTTCTTGTTTAGAAAAGTTATGAACTTTGACTCCAAATGGTTGGATAATATACTTGCATGTGTTGTTCTGTTGCTCCAAGACTGGATTTTTCCAGTGGTGGTATCACGCGCCACGGCCGTGACGTATTCTGCCTTGAAGGTCGCTTCACTGGTTGTTCTGTCACGGCCGTGACCACCATCACGGCTAGGCCGTGATCAGTTCTGCCTGTGAGGGTCTGGTTCAGTTGGCATGTCACGGCCGTGATGGCCATTATGGGAGAACTTTACTAATTGACCACAAAGTAAGTTTAGTTTGAGTTATGTTTAAAGGCATATTATATGTTTACGTTGATATTTATAAGTTATGTTTACGTACGCTGATCGATATTTATAAGTTATGTTTGATATTTATCCTGACATACTAACAAGTTTTTTTTTTGTTTAAACAGGTATACATGGCTAATCGAGAGGATATCCCTCCTTCATGCAGCGGGTCGGAGACCCCGTCTACTGGTTGAAAGGGTAGACGTGCCACACGAATGAGGAATTTGACTGCCAACCGTGGTTCAAATCAAAGGATAAGAATAGACTTTGATAATAACCGCAATCCTATTGGGCCAATGGCAGAGCAGTTTAACAGTTTTGTGGCGAGCCTTGCTAGGAGCAGGCCTAGTATACTCATTGATATTTGGAAAGATGTACCGACGGACGTGAAGGATCAGATATGGGAGAGTATTCTGGTATCTATACTTTTATGTCCTGTGTTTGTCTGTATCTACTTTATTTTTATCTTAATAATATCATACAGTAATACGTTGATTCTTTTGGTCTTAATGTAGCTGACCTTTGACATACCAGATACGTATGTTATGAAGAAGCATTTGCTAAAGTATGCTGGTGAGCGTTGGAGGGGTTTTAAGGCCGATCTGGGCAGATACTATGTATTCAATCCAAAAAGTAAAAAGAACCCACTTGAGGTGTACCCGTTTCTTGACCAGGAGACGTGGGATCGCTTTGTTCAGAGCCGACATGATCCCAGCTTCCAGGTTAACTTATTTGATTTGTCTCTAAATTTATGTAATTTCATTAATTTTATTTACTTATGTAATTTAATTGTCTTCTATTTATAATAGGAGAAGAGGAAAAAGGGGCAGAAAAACCAAAGCAAGAATGTCTACCCCCATGTCATGTCTCGTGAGGGATATAAAAAGCTTGGTCAGATAATGGTTGAATAGGAAAAGAAAGCACGTCAGGAAGCAGCATCTCAGGCGGATCCTAATGCTGAAAATCGTCCAGAGGTTGTTGATCCACCTCCACCCCCACGCCATCGTAAATGGAAGAGGACCCGACAAAGAAAAACGAGACAATATACATCTGAGGAGGTCCGTCAAGTAGCTGAGAAGATTGTAAGTATAGTTTGAACTGTAATTGTCATTTTAAGATTGTTACCGAATTGTAATGTGACCTGATATTTTATGTGATAGGATGCCTTGGACGAGCAGGTAACCCAAGGAACCTTTGTTCCTAGAGGACGCGATGATATCTTAACTGCTTCCATCGGTAAACCAGACCACCCGGGCCGTGTCATTGGTGTTGGATGGGGCGTCGGCATTCGCCAGTACCATGGTTCATCTTCACACCAATGCCACAGGGATGTTGATGCAGATAGAGCACGGCTAAAACAGGAGATTGCAGCTGAGCTTCGATAGGAGATGGCCGAGCAGTTTGCCCAGCAGATGACAATATTGACTTCTATGTCCAAGCAGATGACAGCCGGTGTCCAACCCTCTGTCCAACCCTCTGTCCATGTGAGCACTAAGGGCTCATGTGATCCTCCTCATCAGCCTGAAAATGATGATGATGGTGATGATGATGATGATGATGACGACCCTGATAGGTGTGAGCTGTATGTTGATGATCATCATGATCGTCGCTTAGTGGCATTGGGGAGGGCACTGATAACTTAGGTAATACCATACACCATCGTTTATTACCGGATGATCAGCTGAGGGTCGTTGTTGAGATTATTCGAGATGCTGATGCTCGAGCCCCTGTGCCCACTGAGGGGGTTCAAACAGTGGGTCAGGCCCCTGGTAACTTCATCCTCTGACCAAGAAGACTGGTCAGCTTTCTTGTTGCATCTGAGGTATTCAGTTAGTTGTGTTTTTCTATATTCATAGTTGAAATAATTTATTATTGTTTAAAGATAATGCTTTATTTTTATTCGTTATAGGATGTTGGAAATGATATTGTGCCTAAAAGGTCGGATCCAGGAAGACTAGAGATGACTGCTCCTGCCAAGGTATTCATTTGACCATTTAGTTAATTACGAATTAAATAACTTAATTATCCATGATTACTAATATATATCTATGTTGTTTAGGGGATCGACAAAGGGGCACCTGGCCATGGTGATGTTTTTAAAGTTCTGGCTACACAGGTTGTCACCATGGAGAATGACGCAGCCTTGGTAAGGTTGGAACATGATGCCAGTCCAGGTGATGAACTGTATATCCCAAAGAAGGAACTTATGGAGATGGTACTCAATAAAGAAATGGCTAGTTCTGCACACATATCGTTATAGTGCACGTAAGTACATTTTATTTATAAGTTAAGTAATTAATTTTTAAATACTATGATAATTAACATGTTTTTCCAATATATTAGGTATCTGCATCGTATGTTAGTTGATCAGGGTAACCTCGCCCTTTATGGGTTCATTGACCCCATGTTCATTCAGGATGATGTTCTCCTAGCATCAAAAGACCCGGTCACCACCATACGTGATATACTTGCCCGAGACGATCATCAACTCTACCTTGCGCCTCATCTCAATAAGTAAGTACCGGTTATTTAAGTATAACTATATATGACTTAGTCACTAACTGTTCCGCAAATACAGCCAGCATTGGCAACTGTTGATCTTGTACCCTATGATGAACGTCGTGGTCTTCTTCTGCTTTTTGGGAAATAAGCCGGCGAATGCACTGAAGACGATCATCGAAACGTAAGCATTAAAATACTTTATAATCAGTAATGCAGTTATTTTAATTATCTGAAATTTATTAGATATACTTTAATTAATGTTTTTGTCATGATAGGTCTATTACTGCAAACCACATGTTGCGTGGTGAAAGGCGTACTCGGGCTATCAGATGGATTATTCCTAGCGTAAGATATTTATTAGTTCAAATGCATAAAATGCAGTGGGTATAATTATTGATTTCTATTTAATTCCTCATATTCTAATTGGGTTTCATTTGTACGTAGTCACATATACAACGTGGAACATGGGAATGTGGCTACTATGTGATGCAGTGGATGTTGGAAATTATCTCCTCTAGGATCACTGAAAGATGGCACGAGGTAAATGTTAATTGACACAATTAGAAGTAATAGTTATGGATTCGTTATATGTTTTATGTTAGTTTATTACTTAAAAGATATAATCTTTTGTCCAATTAAACTTGCAGATATTCAACAATCCAACTCCATTATCTGATTCCGACATCAACAACATAAAGAGGCATTAGGCAACTTTCTTTCTTGAAGTGTACCAACCATAGTTTGTATATATGTAGTTAGTTTAAAAACTTATCATGTACTAGCTATAGTGTACTTTTGACTGATATGAAATCTATAATATATCATGTAGCTTTTTGGTTTCTAATTATCTTTGTTGTCTGAATGTAATTGAACGTACACATGTATTGTTCGTAATAAATTCAGTATATATTAGTTGTGTTTTTGTCGTACAAAAGTGATTGTGTTGAGAATATTTACAATATGTTATTCTGGTATTGATCTGCATTACTGAAATAGGGGAAAGAAATGATAGAAATGTAAATAACAGAATAAAAAAAAATGAGACTTTACACATCGGTTTTACTTAGAATCGATGTGGAAAGTGAAATTTCCAATAGGTTACCAATTGACAAATTAATTTTCCACATCGGTTAAGGTAAAAAACGCTGTTAAAAATATACTATAAACATCGGTTTTAAAACCGATGTGAAAAGTGGCAATAAACCACATCAATCATTTCAACATCAGTTTGAAAACCGATGTGAAAAGCCAAAAATAACCGATGTGGAATCCCTTTTTCTGCACCAGTGCATACAACATCAAACCACAGTTCAGTTCTAGCTTTTAAACAACAAAAGTTGTATGCATTGCAATCATTTTGTCACACGGAAAATAAACTTTTTTAGATTAAGAATCTCTCAAAATGAATGCCGGAAAAATTTTGTGCTTGACAACTAGCATTACCTGTCTCTAGAGCAATGGCATAAAAACAGTGTTATGAAAATCAGACTGGTCCGGCCCATCGGATCGATTCAATCATGAATCGAACCATTTGGCCAATCCAGTCAGGACACTCAAACTGCTGATTTTAAAAATCAGACCACAAACCACTGAATTGCACCAACTTGATGCGGTTTAGTGGATAAAGTACTTCAGGTTACTATCCAAAAATGACCCGTGTTGGTTGGGAGTGAATCAAACTTAGTGTTTATTCAGAAGACTAGCGCCTCTCCTCTAAAGCCCACTTGGTTGCCCCCATTACTATGCTAATATATCCTAATGGTATAACTTGCCATAATTTATAAGATATCATTCTCACATTGTCAGACCATTATCTAGCATTCTCTCATTTGATGATACAAGTCAATATCATGAACCTGATAACACATAAATAACATCTTTAGTATTGTTCACCATAATTTAGAAGACAAATGAACAAAGTCAAAATATCCAAAAGCTTGCAAATCCACACTCTATGTATATTTCTCAAATTTTATCCTCAAAAGCTTGCAAGTCCACCAAATACAACTATTCACCAAACAAACTATATGTTTCAATTTTGTTATGTTACTTGCTCACTATAATTCATATACCATTCTTACTAGTCCCCCTTTTGTCTTGACTTTCACACTTTTCTTATGCGGATCTTATGGTTTTCATATGGCTATTGACTTATGGGACTGATACACTGATATTTTTTTGGGACTGATACATTGATCTTTTGCTTTTCTTCTAGCCTTCATTGTGTATTGATAACCATCATTGTCGTCTCCCTTTTTCACTATTTGCTTGGAGTTGAGGTAGGTCAAATAATCTCTTTTTTTCATTGTTGATAGCGGTGCTTAATTGAAGACTTTGAATTGATCTATTGTTTGTTAGTGGAGAGCTGAGCTCAATAGGATGATGGTTGTGTGCTGGTAGATTAGAAATTATATGCATGTAGTTGCAAACTTTATATGATGTTTGTTAGTGGAGAGCCGAGCTCAATAGGTTGCTGGTTGTGTGCTGGTATATTAAAATTTATGGATGTGCTTGCAAACTTTATATGTTGTTTGTTAGTGGAGAGCTTAACTCAATATGATGGATGTGTTAATTTCATGCTTGTTTGCAGATTTTATATGTCATTATTAACTCATTGTCGCTAAAATTGTGCAATGTACATAGGGTTAAATTTGTATTTTCTGTTATGGTTAATGAGTTAGAAAAGCTTTAGTTTCCCGTTTGAGATGCAATATTAATGAGCATGCGTACTTTGAAAAGGTACCGTTCATTATATTGGATCTTGAATTGTCCAAGTGGGATAGTTTGAGAAAAACCTTTTCGACACTCGTGTTTATAGTCATTTCCTCTTTTATATGCCTTGTATACCTGATGAAATTTTGGTCTGATGTACTTCATTTTGTTCTCTGGGTCCATACTTGATTGCGGTAGATCTCACCACGCTCAAGTCATGTACTTAGAGACCGAGGGGAAATGCTGCCGAAATTTTGTCAAGTATAAGGTATTTGAATATGGGAATAACTATTCACTGATCGAGTGTCGAAGAGGTTTTTCTCAAATGGGATAGGTTCATACCATGTAACAAGAAGGAGCTGATTGTTGTGGGACGACTATTCTTTCTCTCTCAGATAACAGTAATGGATATTCCTGAGAATCGGTTGTGGATGTATATAAGGTTGGGTCGCAACAAACATCTAACGATGGAATTTAGAGCTGGAGTTAATGTGTTCCTAGAGTATGCGACTAGTCAAGAGAAGTTCAAAAGGAATAGTGAAGACAAGATGGGGTGTCCTTGCTTAAAGTGCAAGTGTAGAGTTTTCAAGTTTGTACATGAGGTAATGACAGATCTTTACAACAAGGGGTTCATGGCAAATTATTATTGGTGAGCCAACCACGGCGAGGAATTGCCCTCGTTTCCCAAGCCGATTGTCGAAGAGTCATATTATGGAACTGGTGACCGCATGGAAGAACTGAATGCATATGAGCAGCTGATCATGGATCATGTTGGGCCCTCTATAGGTCAGGCATTGGAACATGATTATGTGATGGAGCAGCAACAAAGAGAGGAAAATCTAAATCCCGAAGCAGAAAAGTTCTTTAGTATGTCGGCTGCTTCTCAAGCTAAATTGTTTGAAAGATGTGATCAAAATTCTGAATTGTCGGCTGCCTTGTCACTTCTAAGCATGAAATCTGACTTCAACATGTCGGAAGGAAATTTTAATCGAATGGTGCAGTTTATAAGAGAGACACATCCGATTGATGGTCGTATGCCTCAGAATCTTTATCATGCTAAGAAGTCGTGAAGAACTTGGGCTTGGGTTGTTTGAAAATTGATTGTTGTCCAAATGAGTGCATGTTGTATTATAAAGATGAAGCCGACAAGAGCATAACATGTTGCAAAATTTGTGGTGTGGATCAATACAAGACAACCACTAAAAGGGGGATTGAAAAGAAGACGACCTGAAAAAGATTGTGGTACTTTCCGCTCGTTCCAAGGCTGCAAAGATTGTACTCTTCGATGGCAACTACACCCCACATGAGGTGGCACAGTGAGAATCAGAGGAAGGAAGGGGTCTTGTCTCATCCTTCTGATGGAGAAGCTTGGAAACATTTTGATAGGGTGCATCCAACATTTTTCAGAGAACCCCGGAACATTAGGTTAGGGTTATGTACCGATGGATTCAATCCTTTTGGTCAATATAGAAAATCTTACTCTTGTTGGCTAGTTATAGTAACTCCGTTCAATCTTCCCCCTGGTATGTGCATGAAGAGGGAGTTTATGTTCCTGGCGGTTTTAATTCCGGGTCCTTCTAATCTGAAATCCAAGATCGACGTGTACTTGCAGCCGCTCATTGAAGAGTTGACATTTTTGTGGAATGATGGTGTTTTGACTTATGATGTTGATTTAAGGAATAATTTCATGATGAAGGTCACGTTGATATGGACGATAAATGACTTTCCGGCTTATGGGATGCTGCCGGGTTGGATGACTGCGGGGAAGCTTGCGTGCCCAATATGTATGGAGCGATCAAAGGCGTTTACACTTAAGCACAGTAGAAATACATGTTATTTTGACTGTCACCGTCAATTCCTTCCTGCCGATCATCATTATAGGAGGAATAAAAAAGGTTTCAAGAAGCGATGTGATGAGAACTCACTTGCTTTTCCATGTTTATCTGGTCCAACTATATGGCGAAGAGTGAGCCAATTACCGCCTATCCATAAATCGCAAGGAGGTCAAAATCCAGGCTATGGTGTTGAGCATAATTGGACTAAGCAAAGTATATTTTGGAGTTTGCCTTATTGGAAAACACACCTACTCCGTCATAACATCGATGTCATGCACACTGAGAGGAACGTGTTTATGAATGTGTTTGATACTGTTATGGACATCAAAGGGAGGACAAAGGATACTAATAAAGCTCGATTGGACTTAGTAGAAATATGTAGCCACAAGGAGCTTGAGATGGAAAATAGTGGTGGTGGCAGGTTTTTCAAGCCGAAGGCAAGTTATGCTCTGAGCAAACCACATAAAGTAGCTATTTGCAAATGGGTTAAAGAACTAAAGTTGCCTGATGGGTATACCTCAAATTTGGGCAGATGTGTCGACGTTAGGGAAGGAAAGTTACGTGGAATGAAAAGTCATGATTGTCGCGTATTCATGCAGCGTTTGCTTCCTATTGCGTGTGCCCGAACAGGTTTATTACACACCATACCTTGAGGGTCATCATGGTTGGTTGGGTGTCATCAAGACAAAGGCTCGCAGTACAATCCCAGATAATACAGTCAGTCAGGCTGAAACAAAGGCTCCATACCAAGATGATATTATTGCAGGGCTTCAAGTGTTACGAAATATAGATGCTGATATCATCGACGAATGTCTTGTCGATGTTGGGGGCGACGGGGAGGAAATTGATACGGTGTTATTGAATCAGTCTGACTTGGATGAACCATACAATGATACATATATATCAAGTGAGAAAGAGAGTGAGAGTGATTTCAGTGATACAGATTCATCTAATTAGGTAACTCATGTGTACAAATGTTTTTTATATTGATTGTTTATTTTGAATTGATCCACATTGCATGATATATATATATATATATATATATATATATATATATATATATGTATATATATATATATATATATATATATATATATATTGTTTTCTTTAAGTTACTTAAATAAGATATGTACCAAATTCATTGAAACATATGACAGACTCAACTAGGGGTTACCGTACTGGAGGGCGAGCAGGTCGTTCTTCTCATGGGAGAGGTCGTGCTGGGAGATCAGCTCCCAGCACCCACACACCTTCATCTGACCACCATGTGTCGGACAATGCGACGGGACAGACGATTCCGAGTGTTACATAGGTTGTCACAACCCCTGTCCATGATGTCGAGACGTCATCACCACCACCACCACCACCACCACCATCATCGTCGCAGTCAGAGGCCATAGATAGAGCTTTACCAAGGAGGTTGATCAGGCCAGGACCCGGTGACTTAGAGTAAGCTTTTTACTTATTTTTTTTTTTCATTTTATGACATTGTTTAAAAACTTAATTGCATGATGGTTTTTCCAATCTTAGGTTGAATCCTCAGAAGGAAACTACTGATGAGATATCGAAGATCATCAAGGAGAAGTTCGAGGTTTCATGGCCCACGTGGACTTCGGTAGATGGTGACGTGAGGGACATGTGGTACAGAGAGTTTAGGGTAAATTAAAATTTAGTTATTTGCGCACATTTAGTTTGTACTTTGCATTATAAAATTTTTGAATTATTATATATGTTATTATTGTCTTATATGTACGTAACCCATGCAGAAAGTGTTTACTTGGGACCCGCGTCATGAGAATGAGATCAGGAAGGGTTTTGACCATAGGGGTGCTTGCATTATGAAAAATACAATGTACAAGTTGAGGAAAGGGACATATAAAAGGAAGTGGTTGGAACCTGATGTTCTATAGGGACTACAACAACATTGGGCTAGTGAGGATTTTCAAAAGAGGAGTGCCATTGCCAAACAGAATAGGGCAAAGGATAGTGGAGCATCAGCCTACACTAGAGGGTCGGTCGGGGCAGGAGATCATTATGAGAGGATGGTATGTACTGTAGTTTATTTTAATTTATTTTATATTTAATTATTTTATTGTGACACATGTTGTGCTAATTTATTTTAATTTGCAGACTCAGCAGTTTGCCCGACCCCCTACTGCTTATGAGCTCCTGGAAAAAACAAAGAAGCTGTAGTTGGGAGAGTAGGTGAACGATAAGGAAAAAAACATTTCTATGAGTATAAAATGGAAAACTTAAAAAATTAATTAGTTTAATTACGTTCGACTTATTATTTGTTAATAATTGTTAATTGTTAATAATATTATAATCAATTTTATTTTGTAGGAAAAATATGATCATGCCTTGGTGGATGCCCAAGCACGTGCCTCACAGGAGGGTGGTTCTTCTAGCCAGGAACAACACTCTCCAGCCTCTGTTGATTCGAATGCCATATTTTTGGAGGTTGTTGGAGGTAAAAATAAGAAGGGGCACGTGTATGGACTTGGGCAGTTGGACAGTCATTATGTGGCCTGACCGCGCTGTCGCCACGCGCCAAAAAGAACGAGCGATTATTAAAATAATGCAGTATAGTGCGACAACTCGAGTCGTCTCTCAAGGACTCTTTAGGTGTTGTTATTATTAATAGAAAAAGTTAGAAAAAGTTAGAACTGGGGGTTTTGAGATTTGAAACTAAATTAAGAAAACAAAATAATGAAAACAAAGGAGTTAAGGAGAGTAACAAATAAACAAAAGACGATTAACCTACTGTTCTTGGTTTCCCACTATCATTGGTTCATGCAAAGCCTAAACAGATACTAATCCCCTCCCGGTTGTAGCAACAATTAACAACGCAATCACTACTACAGATGTATGTTCCTATTCCCGAAATAACAAACGGGGTTAAGCTCTCATGAACAAACGAACATGAATGAACACACGCGAAATAACAAACGCGATTATATATAGGAACATAGCATCACCAAATGAAACAATACCACACTATACATTACTGAAATAACAAACAGAAACATATAATATGGCATTGAAAAGAGAAGAGCAAATGAAACAGAATCACGTAACCTCAAGTGTTAACAAAACCAATTGCGAGATTAATCTAGGAGACTAATTCTCCATTACAAAAGAAAACAATAAAAGAAAAGAAATAAACTACTGAAAACTATTACTATCATGTCTACCAAAGATTAGCCAAAACTGGCTAACTCTGATTAACTCCTTCAGTTCTGCCTAAAACTACTTATATACATGTTTCTGGAATCCAGGTCCTCGCGAGGCGAAGCACTTCTCGCGAGGCGAATTATGCGAAAGGTCTGCAACTCTTTGTCTTCTCGCGAGGCGAGCATATCTTCGCGAGACGAACTCTTCAAATTCTCAATTGTAACGCCCGTGACCTTCAACGTGCCCAAACCGTGATGGCTTCTGATCTTCCAATACTCGCGAGGCGAAGGAATGCTCGCGAGGCGAACGCTTCAACTTCAGGATTGCCACGGCTGTGATCTTCAACACGGGTAAGCCGTGATCGTCTCTGACTTTTTCATGGTTGCAATACTCGCGGGGCGAGAAATCCTTCGCGGGGCGAGCGGCTCCAGATTTATTTTATTTTATTTTATTAACCTGAAAAACAGAAAATAAAAGTAAATACTTTATTCACTCTAAATCAACTAAATTAACTTAAAAACAATTTACAGACTCAAAATATTACTTAAGGACAATAAAGTCTAATTTGGGTGAAAATGATATAAAATAAGCACAAAGCCAAGGTCTTTACTAGTTATAAAACCAGTCAAACAGAGGCTCATCATGGCCATGTCCTGTTCGTCTGGAGACAATGGCATGGCGAGCGGTGTTCCTCCGGAGGTCATAGAGCAGATGCAGCATCATATTACACGACTGACTGAGGAGCTCGTCCAGAAGGATGCCAGGCAGAAGACCTTGGAGGCCGTGATTGATGAGCTTAGAGGCACCACTGGATACATCTTGTCTCACCTGTGTAACATCCCTGACTGCTCTATGGATTGACGACTATCCCCACAGACCAACACGGGTCTTCTCAGCGTGCTTTGTCCTCACTTACACGCTTCCTGGAAAACTTCCAAGGAGGTCACCCATCCCAGAATTGCTCCAAGTAAAGCATGCTTAACTGTGGAGTTCTTAAGTGATGGGCTCCCGAAAAGAAGATGCATCTTATTGGTATAGGTAGTACCAATCAATTCATATAAGTCATCCTCAACTGTATAGTCCCATACCTACACAGTCTCAGGATCCCTTTCATTCGGGTGTGTAATCGGTTCATTCATGTGTCCCTCTGCCTAGAAGCCTACTAGGAGCCGCTCCTTGTCCGTGCCTTCTTGCACCAGCGACCACTCCCCGCCCTCGTAGGCACCCGGGTGTTACATGCCCACCAGCTTCCGCTTGGTTCGTCCCTGAACCACACCGTACTGGGAGAGGTGCCTCTCTGATACCATTTGTAACATCCCTGGCTGCTCTATGGATTGACGACTGTCCCCACAGACCAGCACGGGTCTTCTCAGCGTGCTTTGTCCTCACTCACACGCTTCCTGGAAAACTTCCCAGGAGGTCACCCATCCCAAAATTGCTCCAAGTCAAGCACGCTTAACTGTGGAGTTCTTAAGTGATGGGCTCCCGAAAAGAAGATGCATCTTATTGGTATAGGTAGTACCAATCAATTCATATAAGTCATCCTCAACTGTATAGTCTCATACCTACACAGTCTCAGGATCCCTCTCATTCGGGTGTGTAATATGTTCATTCATGTGTCCCTCCGCCTAGAAGCCTGCCAGGAGCCGCTCCTTGTCCGTGCCTTCTTGCACCGACGACCACTCCCCGCCCTCGTCGGCACCCGGGTGTTACAACCTGCATCTTCAGCCGCCTGTACCACCACCGCCGCCGCCACCGCCTGCTGTAGAGGACGACGAGGATGACGACACTGATGCACAGCAGGATGACGACCCACCTCCATCATGATCTTGAATATTTTGATTGTACTGTTAAATTTTCATTGACTATTAGTACTTTTTATGGATGTTTCTTTATGTCATGACTTTTTACTTGCATGGATGGTATATTACTTTTATTTATTTGGGTACAATTTTATGGGTGCAAATACTTTTATTTATTTGCGTAACAATTTTATTAAATGCAATTTTAATTTGTGTTTAAATATTAATATTAGAGTTAATTATAATATTAAAACATTAATTAATTAATTTCCATAATTAATATAACATTATATTATATTAATAACAAAAAATTATAGTATATCATTTATTAAAAAAATATAAATTTATAATATTAGCAACCGAATTTGCCACTAACTTATTGGTCGCTATTTTGGGTAGGGTCATTGGAAACCAGCGACCGAATTAACCACTAATGTATCGGTCACAAATCTGGCTAGGGTAATTGGAAATCAGCGACCGAATTAGCCACTTCATTATCGATCGCTATTTTGGTTACCATGAACTCGTGACCACTGAGGATCGGTCGTTGCTTCGGTCGCTAACACTGATAGTGACCGAATTTCATGGAATAGCGACCGATTTGTTCGGTCGCTAAAAGGGTTTTTTTTTGTAGTGTTTTTAAAATATAAGTGCTTCTAAAAAATTATGGGGGGTTTGGATGGACTTTTTTTAAAAAAAAAGAAGAAGCAGTGAATAAAAGGTACATTTTAGTGATTTTTTTTATAAAGAAGTTACAATTTCAAGCTTCTAATAAAAGCACATGCAATAAGAGAGTGTGTGAGAATGAGTTATATTTTATAGAACAATAAAATCTCTATAACAAATATCATAAAAGCTCTTTTTTTTAAAGATTATCTAAATGCAAAATAATTTTTACTTCTAATATTAATTTCTACTTCTACTTCCACATCATATAAGCACTTTTGTTTAAAAGGACATCTAGACGAGCCCTTATTCATGAACTATCTGGCATGACTTTGTCCAATCAATTTTTTTTTTTTTGTATTAAAAAGTTTAGGTGAGTTGGGTTCTTGGGGTTCACTAGGGCCAGGGCAGGTCTCACGGCTCAAAGATCCTCATATCGGCAGTGGGATTTGAACTCACGACCTTATATGTTATGAGTCAAATCCTTACCAACCGGACCAACCTTCGTTGACGACTTTTTCCAATCATTTATCCTCAATGCCTAATAACACGGCTATTATAAAAATGAAAAAAAAAAATTGTTGTTCAAGAGCTAATGGTTATACCTGTGATTTAAGTTTAGGAAATTTTCGTAATAATTATTTTCTTCCAATGTATAGACTTTGGTCATTTGGTTAATTACGCTATTTACCTATCCAATGAGTAAGAGCTCATAATTTAAAATGATTTTATTTTTAAATTGATGATATATTAATTTTTAGATCATACAATGTGTTGAGATCTATATACAATTTATTATATCAAGGATGAAAATATTTTTATCTATTTACTTTAGAAATAAGTTCATTTTAAATTTTAAAAGTATCTTACTTGACGGTTCTTTGTAGACCGGTTTTATAATCTAAATATAACAGGGGGACAATTAATATTTTCTTTGATTGAAAAACCCTGATGGGACTTCAAAATTGACAATTGGGATCACAGTGACCACTGACCCAGCCCAAATTGTAGCACGCAGTTAGATCTTTATGTTGCACAAGTTACAACTAAAACGAGAAATCTGAATATTTCGGAGTATGTTTGTTTTGTTTCCAATTTCTTGATTTTATTTTTTATTTTTAGAAATAATTATAAAATTGTTATAATGTTTTTATTATGTTTCTTATTTTCAGAAATTTATACAGGAAATATTGAAAATAGCAGATATATTTGGTTTATTTCCAATTTCTTATTTTTATTTTCTAATTTTAAATATAATTACAACATAAATAATAACAAAGTTATTACTTTTTTTTCATTTTATTTCTCATTTCTAAAGATTTGTACAGGAATGAGTGAAAACAAACAAAAAGTTGTTTTCAACGTTTCCTGTATAAATCTTTGGAAACACAAAATAGAATGAAAATAATTTGACAATCTTATAATTATTTCTATTATAATTAATGCTAAAATTAGGAAATGTAAATAGGAAACGAGAAACAAACTAAACAAGTCATACTTTTTTGTTTTCACTGTTTCCTGTACAAATATTTAGAAATAAAAAAACACAATGAAAACAAGTAGCAATTTTATAATTATTTCTGAAAACAGGAAACTAAAAACAAAGCAAACAGATCCATGGATTTATCACACCACATGCGTGAGTGACATGATGAGTGGTACCAAAGCATTAACGCATAACACCATAGTCATCATCATCATCCTCCATGAACACGAAGAACCTTCTCTTATCTCACATACTAATACTTGTACCCATGCGATGCACGTGACACTTATGAGTTTATGAATAATATGATTTATGATTAAATTCAAAATATATGCATAATTAATTTAATAACGATTTTATGTATTAGTTGTATTTAGTGTAGAAAATATAGAAAAAAGTTGATTTACTTAATTAATTTTTTTTTATAAAGGGGCAACATTTAGCACATATATACCTTCAAGGATTTTGAATTTTTATTTTTAAATAATTTAAAATGTGTAAACCCTTGTTGAATTTTTGTAAAAGATAAAAAGAACTAATAAGAGCAATATAAACCAAAATAAGCAATATAAACCTTGTTAAATTTTGAATGTCTTTTTTATAAATAATATTGAAGTAGTGTTGAAAATGTGTCGGTCATTGTCGCATTATCTTCGATGCAGACGATGATTGGTAAAGCTTGACGTTATGACATACAACTATATCCACGTGAGAAAAGAGGTTGTAGTAGATTAGTTCGTACATGTTTAAGAGGTTGTCAATGTTTGATTTAAAATAAATATTATTGTTAATGAAAAGTATTCCAACATCAAAAAACACATTTAGCAAAAAGGAAAAATCATATAAATTGAAAGGTATGAATGACTTTTAACATAGGAAAAGGAAAACGATTCTATTAAAATTTGTAACATGTATAAAAGTAATTGATAGATAAAAAAATTTATTTGAAAATTTAAAGATTTATTATTAATACAATGTAATTGCACATTGAGAAATTTAAAGTTAATGGGCGTTTATTGCCATCTAATATTGAATATTGAATGGTATATATGTATGTTTGATAGTCTCGATCGTTAGGGAAATTCTTTCCAATTTGGAAAGTTGTGAGTACAATCAAAGCATATTATTTATGTGGAATGAAAGAGGTTATAGATAGGTGAAATTAATGTAAAGCGTATAATTAATACATCTTAGCATGTGCAAACATTGCACGGGATAGAAAAACCCAATTTTAAAACAAATTATTTTTATATTTTGAACTAATTTATTTTTTGTGTGAGAAACCTTTGCAAAGAAATCCTAATAACAGTTAAAATTATTAAAATTTGAATGTTTGATTTATTTTTTTAAAAAAAAAGGTTGTAATAAAGAGAACCACTTCTTTAGAGATAATAATTACTACAAGCACGATACAATGTGCCTTTTCTATCCTTCAGGTCCTCAATCCATGTCCCAATATAAACCCGCCTCCCTTATATGTGCAAACGTATAAACTACTAATCGATGCTTGCCTTATTAGACCATCTAACCAAAAACCATAAAAAATATCACCATTATCCCACTTCATAACCCCTCTGCCATATTTTTTCCCATTTTTCCTTAGGCCAATCAATAATATCGTGTAATATGAAGCACAACTAAAATCGTGGACAACTTAGAAGAAACTAAACCCTCTCAAAAAATGTTTGACACATGACATGTGCCGAAACTGTCTATTTATTCTCTAGCTGACCACAGCACCCACCACCCCAAAAATTATTAAATTGAAATAAGATACCTCTGCATTTGTAACTGAATTACTGAAGATGATTTAGTTTAATTTTTGAAGGCACAAATTACTCAAGATGCCTCTCCATTTGTAGCTGAATGCCGATTACTGCATTGAAGGTAGGCTAATTAAAATTAAATCTCTTCCAAATTCCAATCAGATGCTATAAGTGAGATAATCCTCCATTGCATTTAACAATAGCCAATTAATTCTGCCCGTTTGAAAGTAAATGGCAATTAGCACAATCTTAAAAGCCCAATCAAAACGAAATTTATACCATAAACACATACAAACCAGCACATTTACTCAACACTCAATCCATAAACATGATGGATGAAGTGCATAAAACATATCTGCATAGCAGAAACATACATCCAATGAGTTAAACAAAAGAGAATTTGGTATTTGTATTTGACTTGATGTCTAAAAACTGCTTCTCAGTTGAATTTTGAGTACTTTCAAAATCCTCATCAAAGAACAAATCTAGATGTCCATCACGCTTAATGAAAAACTGAGGATCCATATAATACTTAGCCCTGTTAGATGTAATGTTACAGTAATACTTGAAAATTTGAGAGTAACAGCTGTCTATGAACCGATATACCCGCAATAAAAAAATAGCGACAGAGATTGTTATATCAATTAATTAGACCTCTTTTTATGAATAATACCCATCCATCCAATTGAAAAAAGATTGATGCAAGAGGAGGACAGAGAGATAGGTTGCCTGTAATAGATCTCATTCATCCAATTTTTTTTATTATAAATCAATGCCCTAAGTAAGGGTTGGAAATGGTATCCAACACTGAATATATGTCATGTATAGGCATGATATAGGGTAGAGTACTGTCCCAGAACTCCCAGCCAAATAAAGTGTATGTTCTTCCTCTCTACTTCCTTCATCTATTGACCACCAACCTAGCAACATGTTGAGAGGGAAAGTATCCAATGACAAATTGTCCATGTTAGTTCAGTAACACTTTTTAGTAAAGAATTAAATTTATTTTTGTTGTCAATCAGATATAAACTGATACCTTGACCCATGATGAAAGCAAAAAAAGAAGTATTTGGAAACAATCAACCTGTCAGTTCAAACCTCCTCTCACCGTCTGCCAGCAGCTCAGCTCCTTCGCGCAATCCTCCTTTCAGACAACACCAGGTGACCTTCACTTCATCTAATACTTAATGCTTGTCACAAATCTTAAAAAGAAAGTAATTTAGTAAGAATGACAGGGCACTATATATGTACCTTCTCTTGGAAGATAGTGTCTTTATCTTGATCACAATGTTTGCTATGCCAAATGTGATATCCAAGAGAACAACTAAGCCCTCTATTATGCATATTGAAACCTACAATGAAAAGTATGCCAGATGTTACACACCTAACATATTGATATAATATTCAATCTCTGAAGATACGTTTTGGTTTTTGACTATTGAGGATACCTACCTTTCTGACTTCGTAGGAGTTGTTATGGAATACAACCATTGATAGTAGGAATTCCAAGAGTCGGGGGACAAAAAGGGTTTTTTTTAACAATTGTGAATTTACTGTTTTGCCTTCGATAGCTGCTGTAGACTTCCAAATGAGTTTACAGCACTACCCCAACTACCACCTTAGTCATTCAAGTGATTTTACAAAACTATCCTAGTCACCGTCTTCCTTTTAATAATAAAGATAAAGATGGGAATGAAAAGGATAAAATAATTTGAAAATAAAAAATCACATCAATTGCATACAAAAGTGATTTTTGTAACATCTAAACAAAATATTTTATCTTAAAATCATTTTTCAGTAAATATACCCAAATAAAAACGAATTTTCATTATAACCGATCATACATATAATCGTTTATTGAAATATTGTATTTTTCGCAACCGTCTCAAAAAAGATATATACAGATCCCTATACTTTTTGGTGAATTTTCTGGTGCCCTCAATAAGTTTAGTGTAACTTTTACACTCCTTATGTTGTCCAATCATAACAAAACAACTCATTTAATGAACCCACATCAACAACACTTACACATCTCTTGCCCTTTTTGCCCCCAAGGTTATTTTTGTAAAATTAAAACCAGATTAATTAAAAAAATCAAAAATAAAAACCACAGTGAAAAAGGTTTCTAATAGAAAATCAGATAGAATCCCCAAGTTCTCCTTCTACTCTTCGTTCATCACCACACCTTCGATCATTGTGCATCAAATTCGCCTCCTCCTCTTTGATACACCATCCAAGAAACCGGAGAAGGACGAAGTGCATACAAACGCCTAGCTCCAAGAAACAGTTCGAAAAATCTTCCAGTCGCTCATTTTTACGGCTGCTGAATGTTCTTAACTAGTGCTTGATGCCCTTTTTTTGCATTTGTTCGAACAATTAAGGAGAAATCACTCCTTTTTAATCTTTAATCATCTAAATAATCATCCTTAATCAGAAGCCATTAGAGAATGTTTAAAAAAAATGATCAAAACTGGTCGCGGGTCGGGGGGCGCGTTTTCAACCAATCTGGGTATGATGTAGCGGCTGGAGGTTGGGGACGATGGACTGTTCAATCGTCACTTCTATTTTAAAATTTAAATAATTAAAAAAAAGGTACAACTTAAAAGCAAATAACACATGATGGCCTGGTGGTTGTTACCGCTTAAAATGCAGTTCCACACTATGGGTTCGAACCCCAACCCTGGATTTTTCTTTCGGATTAAAAAATAGGACATCTGGTTTGTTAATTAAGTAACATGTGAAAAAGGGTACTGTGAATAAGCAGGACTCGAACCCATGACTTGAATGTTTAAAATACAACCGCGGCACCAAAGGTAGCATTTCATTTTTTAATAAACAATTTTTTTTTATTAAATAGTTAACAGCAAATGATTTTTTTTTGGATAAGCTATTTCTAATTTTGGGAGTCCACTAATATAAGAAGGTTTGATCTTATAATAATATTAATGTATAATCTAACAAACAAAAATTTCATCTATATTATTATTTTATCTATTAATTTAAAATAAATTTGTTAAATTTAAAATTTATTATATTTTAATATAAGACTCCGTTGGGCCATTAACTAGAAGTTACATGGCCCAATTAGGTCATCTTGGCCCAATTAAATCATATAGGCCCAAGATGACATAATCGGGCCAAGATGATCTAATTAAGCCAATCTAACCTAATCGGGGCAAGTTGAGTTAATGGGGCCAACATGACCTAATTGGACCAAGATGGGTTAATCAGGCAAATATGATCAAATCGAGGCAACATGACCTAATTGTGCCAATATCACTTAATTAGGCAACAATACCTAACCGAGGAGTGATGACTTAATGGAGCCAACATTATCTAATTGATCCAAGATGACCTAATTAGGTCAAGTTGATTGAATTGGGCCAACACGACCTAATTAGGTCAAGTAATTCAACTAGGCCCAATTAACTCATATAGGCCCAATTGGGTCATATCGGGCCAATATGAGTTAATCAAGCCAAGTTGAATTAACTGGGAAAACATGACTAAATTGGCTAAAGTCGGGCCAAGATGACCTAATCGACCCAACACAACCTAATTGTGAAATAGACAACTATAAACACGAGAAGGGGGGTTAAATTGTGTTTATCAGAATTTAAGCAAAGCTGAAATCTTTTCGCAAACAGAAAGTTAGCTTTGGACGAGTGGAAGAATACAGGATGGACGGGTGACTATTGCAAACACACCACTTGACAGACGCAAGAAAAACTAAAGCAATTAAAGAGTTTAAGGGAAGAGAGATTGACACGGTGATTTATCCTGTTTCATTCTTCAAATCAAAGAGCTACGTCCAGTCCTTGGCAGCACCAAGATTTATCCACTATAACTGATAAGGTAACAGACTCAAGTATTATTTGCACACCTAGCCTCTTCAGGCTCAAGACCAGTATTGTTTTCACACCTAGCCTCTTCAGGCTCAAGACAAGTATTGTTTTCACACCTAGCCTCTTCAGGCTCACTTAGGTTTGTTTGAGAGATTGGGTTTGTAAAAATACAACTTCTCACAAGCAGATCTTTCACTAACACTCAGAGAGTGGTTTAAATATGAAGTCTAGGAAAGTTTGCGTAATAACTTCAAATGTTTGAAGAATACATAATGAAAGAATAAAAGAATTAATGAGCAGAGTAATGACGTTTTAATGCAGTGTGTATTCTATTGTTCTTCATCTTCATTGACTTCTGTATTTATGGTCTTCAAACATTTAGGATCCGTTAGAGACATCTCCTCAGATGTTGGCTTCAAGCAGAACTTCATTAAATGCAATAGAGTCGTTCTGAGCACCCATTAATGCAATAGAGTTGTTTCGAGCAGCCATTAATGCAATAGGAATGTTGGTTGTACTCTAACATGTAGGATCATGGCTTTATGCATCAAGATACAACCATGTCAGAGTTGGGCAGAGAGCTTTTTGTACTTTGCTGAGTACACTCCCCTTTTTGTGGAATAAAGCATGTTGGAAGCATTCTTTTAGATTATCCAAGGTTGCTTGAGAGAGTAGTCTTCTGACATTTCTTGATAATCGTGAAACTGAGTAGGAGAGAAGGCTTCAAGTCTCTTTCTGATTCTTGAACTAAGATTCTGATAATCCTTAGAGAATTTACGTTCATAAGATAAGTGCTTCCATCTTGAAAATAATCACGTCTATCTAGTCATTTGAGTTTTCATTCGGGCTAGTAGATGAGCTCTATATTAAGGACTCAGCAAGTCCAAAGACTAGTGGACGAGCGCTTCTGTCACCTTTAGTGGACGAGCACTTCTGTTACTCTAGTGGACGAGAGCTTCTGTCACCTTTAGTGGACGAGAGCCTTTGTTACTTTAGTGGACGAGAGCCTCTGTTACTTTACTGGACGAGAGTCTCGGTTACTCTGGTGGACGAGAGTCTCAGTTACTCTGGTGGACGAGAGTCTTTTGCCACATTATTGGACGAGCCATTCTGATACCTTAGTGGACGCGCTATTCTGATACTTGAATGGACGAGCTCCAAGTGCCAGGTCATTGGACGGATAATTCTGATACCTCACTAGACGGGCTTTTCTGATACTTTAGTGGACGCAAGTTTCTTTCTCTTGCGTTTTGGATGTGCTCTTTAAACATTTGCGATGGACGTGAGCTTCAATCACTACAGTGTTGGACATGCGTTTCAATCACTTGCGTTGGACGTAAGCTTCAATCACTACAATGTTGGACGGATGATTCTATTTCTTAATCTGCACACTCGATAGATAGGTTAGCAACCAATATGAAGGTTAATTAAATCATTAACCAATGTTTAGTTCTCATCAAAACTTAGGGAAATGCACATCAGACATTTTAGAGACTTAACAATCTCCCCTTTTTTGATGATGACTAACATTGAGATGATTTAATGAACCTCAGAAAATATCAACAAAGAAAATAGCATATATAGACAGGTTGAAATTTTCTTAAGTGAACAGGTCATATCATATCCATTCTCCCATTCTATTTCTCCTATTCTCCCATTTTCATTTCTCCCATTCTCCCTATTCATTTCTCCCATTCTCCCTTTTTTGTCAACATCAAAAAGGGTTATCAAGTTTTATTTATGAGATATGTTAAAGGCAAGATAACATGTTAAGAAAATCATAGTAATGCAGCAAGCATATTAGACATATTCCACTTAAATTATTGTATCATTACACCCCCTGAACTAATGCTTAGTTGAAAGAACATGTATATAGGAGTAATGACAGATTTAGCATAGACTCGTTAACATTCATACATGTCATTCAATAATGCAATGCATGTTTAGATTATCTCTAATAAATAAAAACCTTTCTTCTGCGAGGGGTTTAGTGAAAATATCAGGCCATTGATTTTCATTTTTAACAAACTTAATATCAAAGATGCCTTTTTGAACATAATCCCTAATGAAATGATGTTTGATTTCAATATGCTTAGCCTTAGAATGCTAAATTGTATTTTTAGTTAAGCATATAGCACTGGAATTATCACACCATACAGATATGTTATGTTCATAAATAGAGTAATCCTCAAGTTGATGTTTTACCCATAAGAGTTGAGAGCAGCAACTAGCAGCAGAGATGTATTCTGCTTCAGCAGTAGACAAGGCAATGGTTGTCTGCCTCTTGCTTGACCATGAGACTAAACTTGATCCAATGAAGTGACATCCTCCACTGGTGCTTTTTCTTTCTATTCTGTCTCCAGCAAAATCAGCATCACAATATCCCACTAATCTGTATTCTTTTGATCTTAAATACAGCAAACTAAGATTAGTAGTTCCAAGCAAATATCTAAATATTCTTTTTACAGCCTTAAGATGAGATTCTCAAGGATCGGATTGGAATCTAGCACACATACAGACACTAAATTGAATGTCAGGTCTGCTTGAAGTTAAGTACAGGAGAGAGCCAATCATATCTCTGTAGACAGTTTGATCTACCTTTTTACCTTCATCATCTTTGCTTAGTTTTGCATTGGGTTGCATAGGGGTTTTCATGAGCTTTGCATTTTCCATTTTGTATTTCTTGAGTATCTCCTTGGTATATTTTTGTTGATGAATGTAAATTCCATCACTTGTTTGCTTGATTTGTAATCCAAGGAAGAACTTAAATTCTCCCATCATGCTCATCTCAAATTCAGTTTGCATTAGACTTGAAAATTCCTTGCACAACTTTTCATTAGTTGCTCCAAAAATAATATCATCAACATATATTTGAACTATAATAAAGTTCTCTTTAGAGCATTTTTCGAACAGAGTAGTGTCTACTTGTCCTCTAGTAAAACCATTATGCATGAGAAAAGAACTGAGTCTATCATACCATGCTCTAGGTGCTTGTTTCAAACCATATAATGCCTTTTTAAGTTTGAAAATGTGATCTGGTTTATCAGTATCCTCAAAACCAGGGGGTTGTTTAACATACACTTCTTCTTCAATTATACCATTTAGAAAAGCACTTTTTACATCCATTTGAAACAGGGTAATTTGGTGTTGTGCAGCATATGACATTAAAATGCGTATGGCTTATATTCTAGCTACAGGTGCAAAGGCTTCAGTATAATCAATACCTTCTTGTTGGTTATAGCCTTGAGCTACTAACCTTGCCTTATTTCTGACAACTTTACCATCTTCATCCAGTTTGTTTCTGAAGACCCATCTTGTTCCAATAACCGACTTGTTTTTAGGCTTAGAGACAAGAGTCCAGACATCATTTCTGGTGAACTGGTTAAGTTCTTCTTGCATAGCAAGAATCCAGCTTTCATCCTCAAGAGCTTCTTCAATGCGTTTAGGCTTCAAATCTGAAATAAAGGCCACATTGCTTGATTCTATTAATGTGGATCTGGTTCTTACTCCTTCAGAAGGATTTCCAATAATAAGATCCTTAGGATGATGAGTGTTGAACTTCCAATCCCTTTTGAGATCATCATGAAGATCTTGAATTGTCTGCTGACTCGTTTGTTCCACTTGTCTTTCAGCCTCAGGCACAGGTTCTGTTTTGGTTAGATCGGGTTGTTGACTTTCTAGTTTGTTTATATCAAGACCTGCAAGATCATCTTCTAGATCTGATAGTTCTTTATCAATCTTTAATCCATCATTGAATTTAACATGAACATATTCTTCAATAATACAAGTTCTTGAATTTTAAACTCTAAAAGCCTTGGACTTTTCAGAATAACCTACGAAAATACCTTTATCTACCTTAGAATCAAACTTTCCAAGATTATCTCTGGTATTCAGAATAAAACATTCACATCCAAAAGCATGAAAATAAGATATGTTGGGACATTTTCCTTTCCACAATTCATAAGGAGTCCTTTTTAGAAAAGGCCTGATAAGTATTCTGTTTTGTACATAGCAAGCAGTGCTTACAGCTTCTGCCCAGAGGTACTTAGGGAGATTATTTTCATTGAGCATAGATCTAGCCATCTCTTGTAGAGATCTGTTCTTTCTCTCAACCACTCCATTTTGCTGTGGAGTTCTAGGTGCAGAGAAATTGTGAGAGATTCCATTCTCCTCACAGAACTGTCTAAACTGCTCATTTTCAAATTCTCCCCCATGATCACTTCTAAGGGTAGAAATACAGAAACCCTGCTCATTTTGTACTCTTTTGCAGAATACTGAGAAAGCCTTAAAAGACTCATCCTTGTGTGTTAGGAAGAGTACCCATGTGTATCTAGAATAGTCATCAACTATGACAAATCCATATTTTTTTCCAGCCAGGCTGGCAACACTAACTGGTCCAAACAGATCCATGTGTAACAACTGAAGAGGTCTAGAGGTTGATACTTGGTTTTTAGATTTGAAACTTGATTTTATCTGTTTACCTCTCTAACATGCATCACACAAGACATCTTTCTTAAAGATAATATCAGGCAATCCTCTCACGAGATTATTCCTTTTTAATTCAGAAATTAGTTTCATACTAGCATGTCCTAGTTTCTTATGCCATAACCATCTCTCATCCTCTTTAGACATCAGACATGTTACACTTTGATCTGAGAGATCAGTCAGTTTAATCTTATAAAGATTTTGTTGCCTTTTAGTTGAAAAGAAAGTGTTGCCACTATAGTCTTTAACTATGCATACATCCTTGGTAAAAGGAAACATCAAAACCACTATGACATAATTGACTTATTCTAAGCAGGTTGTGTCTTAATACTTTAACCAAGAGAACGTTAGATATAGAGGGAAAAGGGGGTTTACTACCAATAGTTCCAATTCCTATAACCTTCCCTTTCTGATTCCCTCCGAAGGCAATGTGTCCTCCTTTCTTAAGTAGGAGGTCTAGGAACATAGACCTTTCTCCTGTCATATGTCGCGAGCAGCCACTGTCCAGGTACCAGCAGTGGTGTTTTCTTTGTCTTGTTGAGGACATCTGTAACAAGGATTATTTGATCTTTAGGTACCCATATTTTTCTAGGTCCATTTTTGTTAGTTTTAGGAGTCTGTGAGGGCTTCCTTCTCTTCTTATGGATACACTTAGACATAACATGCCCAGTTTTTCCACCGAAGTTACAAATAGGTGTTGATTTGGTTACAGTTGACTTAACAGATACTTTAGAAACTTTAGTTGATACTTCATGATGTGTCTGATGGACATATCCAATACCTTCTTTGTTAAGAGAGTGCTTCTGACTACCAAGTAGCTTAGTCAAATTGTCTCTACCATTAACAAATTTGGCAAGATCAGAAGTGAGCTCTTCCACTTTATGTTAAAAATTTTCAACTTCTTCAGATGGTGATGTTTCACTTGAGATCTTAGCTTCATTAGACTTTTCAGTCTTCAGCTCATTGTTTTCTTTAGCCGGCTTCTCGCACTCTTGAGATTTCTGTTTATGCTCACTGACGAGCTTTACATACTCTCTCTTGAGGGATTTGAAGGCTTTAGATAAGCAGTTGGATTCCTCCATCAACTCCTCATAGGCATCAAGTAATTCCTTATAGTCGGGATGTACCTCATTGTCAGAGTCCGAGTCAGTGTTGGCCATCAAACAGAGATTGGCTTCTTCCTCTGTTTCTTCACCAGAAGATGTTGACTCCAGATCCTCCCAAGTAGCCATCATTCCTTTCTTCTTCTTCTTGAAGAATTTCTTAAAAGGGGCCTTCTTGAGTCGAGGACATCCAGTCTTGAAGTGACCGGGCTTCTTGCACTCATAGCAAACAATTGGACTTTTGTCTGTTGAGGTGGATTCTTTAAAGTTCTTGTCCTTGTTGAACCTTCTGAATGACCTATCCTTTTTGAATTTCTTTTTCTGTAGGAGAAGCTTTATCTTCCTGGTCAGGAGAGACAATTCTTCATCACTCTCAGAATCCTCGAGTTCTGATAGGTCAGCATCATTGGATGACTCATCTGCCTTCAGAGCCGTGGAACCTTTTGCTGACTTTTGATCAGCTTTCAGAGCAATTGACTTGCCCTTCTTTGGTGCAGCTTCATCTCCAAGTTCTTGCTCATGAACAGTGATTGTTCCAAGAATTTCATCCATAGTCAAGGTAGTGAGATCCTTGGCTTGGGAGATAGCAGTGACCAAAGGTCTCCACTATTTAGGTAGACTTCTCAGAATCTTACCAACCTTCTCAGCATTGGTATAGACTTTGCCAAGAGATTTTAAACTGTTGATGATAGTTTGAAATCTTCCTATCATCTGAGCAACAGATTCTCCTTCCTCCATGATGAACAGTTCATACTTTCTAACAAGTATGGCAATCTTTGACTCTTTGACTTTTGTTGTTCCTTCATGTGTGACAACTAAGGTGTCCCATATTTCTTTTGCATAGTCACAGGCACATACCTTCTCAAACTCCTCCGGACCGAGAGCACAAATGATGTTGTATCTGGCTTTGTGGTTTAGCTCCCATTTTGATTTTTCTGCAGCAGTCCACTGAGCTTTTGGTTTGTCAGTGTTATCATCATTCTTGGGAATGAATGGACCATCTGTGATGACATCCCAAAGATCAAAGTTTGTGGATAGAATGAACCATTGAAATCTATCCTTCCAGTAGTTGTAGTTTTCTCCATTGAAGTAAGGATGTCTGGTTAGGGAAGCTCCTTCAGTTTGATGACTTCCACTTGAACTAGCTCCAGCCGTCATGTCTATTCTTCAGGACCTTTTACCACTACACTGTTAGATGCTCAACCCAGAGGCTGAGTGATGAGTGTGATTTCACCTCATTTTCCATGTACATTTCTGCATGCATTTGCATTTAGTTAGGCCATTTTAGTTGGATTTTGTTTAGTTTTTCATTTGGAATGGATAAGGTGGTATTGTGTGTTGTTTTGCAGGGATTTTTGATTAAATGCCCAAGTTTTAGCCATGAGGAAGCTGAGATGAAGAGAAGGCCTGAAAACTGAAGAAGAAGGGGGCCAAAAGTCAGAATCTGTCACGGCCTGGCCGTGATGGCTATCACGGCCGTGACCCAAAACCAGCAAAAGTCAGAGACGATCACGGCTTGGCCGTGATAGAGATCAAGGGCGTGAAAAGTTGGTTCGCGACGCGAATGATAGCTCGCCTCGCGAGAGAGTGATTGTGCCAAAACCACCAAAAGTCAGAGACGATCACGGCCTAGCCGTGATGTATATCACGGCCGTGACCCAGAAACCTCCAAAAGTCAGAGACGATCACGGGCATCAAAAGTCGGCTCGCGTCGCGAAATAAGTGCTCGCCTCGCGAAAGAGTAGTTTGGCCAGAACTGGAAGAGACGGAACCCGTCACGGCCTGGCCGTGATGGCTATCACGGCCGTGACCGGCCACGAGTAATAAAAGAACTGAGCAGAACAGAAGAAAAGGCATTCAGAAAAACCCTAAGGAAAATCCGGTGGCTGCTGTGCATCATTCTATGGAGCTCCCTCCTTTGTTCATCTCTGTAATTCTCTCTTTTGTTTTGTTTTCAATTATGTGTAGCTAAACTCCCCTTTGTTGGGGTTAGACTATTGCTATCTGAACTTGATTGTAAAATGACTTGATTATAATGCAGTTTCCTTGTTCTTTATGAGTGTTTGATTCCATGCTTAATGCTTTCTTAGGCTTGATCACCCTAGGAATGATTAGTTGCTTTAATAGATGACTGGAAGGTTGGTGTTAGAGCTTGCTCATGAATCAAATGCCGAGTAGTTCATGAGCCTAGGAATAGGTCTTGAGGTGCTTGCAATCTTATAAGTCTTTACTTAATGCAAAATCTCAGGTTAATCCACCTAAGGAATTAGGGTTTAACTTGGGGTTTTAGGCTCAATGCACCTAAGGAATTAGGCTTGAGTATCTCAGAAAAGACTTGATTGTCATAATAGAACTAGGAACTGTGTTAGTTATCATTTCATAACAATCAAGGGAGGATTAGCTTAGTTTAACCCTAGCAATTCTATCTCATTGTTATTCATCTTTCTGTTTTCACAATTAAGCTGTTTGAAAAAAAAATCCAAAAAGAACAAAAACATTTTCTTCTTGTTTGCTTGTTAGATGTTAGAACAACCTTCACTCCAAAATTCGATCGCCTAGATAGTAGTCAAATTTGCGAAGTGGTAATTGTCCACGATCCCCGAGAACGATATCCGGTCTTACCGCTTTATTACTTGCAATCGAACCGGTACACTTGCCGAGTCCGTGTCAAGTTTTTGGCGCCGTTGTTGGGATCGGTGTGCCAATATCACGAGTACCAAAGGGACTCCTAATTTAGGCATTTTTACTGTTTTCCTACTGTGTTTTTTTTTTTTCTCGTTCTTATTGTCCATTATCTCTGCTGTGAATTTCTGCAAGTGCTGTTTTTCCGCTTTGTTCTCTGCTACTCCGTTTGTTCGTGTATGCGAGGTACAATCGACCCAGGTGAACTCCAATTCGAACCCGAGATCGAAAGACTCTGCAGAAGGAATAGAAAGAAAACCAAGGCAAGACAGAAACAGAGAAAAGAGCATCTTCTAGTAGACAAGAGCAAAAGTTGAGTTACCCGGTGTGCAAGAACCACAAATTGAAGTAGCAATGTCACCATGGCGAAGAGAATGCACCAAGGAGAACAATGGGGGACTACACTTCCCTAGAGTTGATAGATGTGGAACTCCGATTGTGAGACCTGCAGTGGCCTGCAATAATTTCAAAATCAAGGCATCACTTCTCCACCTTGTGCAAAGAAAAACCAATTTGGAGGGTTGGAGAGTGAAGATCCTCATGCTCACATTGGTACTTTCATTGAGCTGTGTGACACCATCAAGTTAAACGGAGCTTCCGATGAGGCCATTCGGTTAAGGCTTTTCCCTTTCTCTTTGAGGGATAGAGCCAAGGCATGGCTTCAATCTCATCCTCATGGAAGCATCATCACCTGGAACGACTTGGTCAAAAGTTTTTATCTCGATTCTTCCCTCCGTCAAGAATGATTAAGCTGAGGTCGAGATCAATGCCTTTGCACGAGAGGGATGGTGAGTCACTATATGAAGCCTAGGAGAGATTCAAGTCCTTACTCACAGCTTGTCCCAATCATGAACTAGAGACATGGCAGCAAAGTTGCAACTTTTGTTAATGGGCTCAACAGGAATTCAAGAAGTATGATTGAAGCGGCCGCAGGAGGGACATTGAGTCAAAAGACACCGAAGAAGCAAAGGACTTGATTGAGAACATGGCTAACAATGACTATCAAATGCCTAGTTCTCGGTCAATGGTCAATAGAGGTGTTCTAGAGCTGGATGAAATTGGTGCCCTCAAGGCACAAATGGCTATTCTTACCAAACAACCGGGGTCGGTTCAACCGCAGAACTCTCAAGTACAAGCTGTCCAAGTTCAAGGTGCCTCGGTGTGTGATTTCTGTGGAGGCAACCATGCAAATGGAAACTGTGAGATCAATGTGGTTGGAAGCTCGGGACAAGAAGAGGTAAATTATATGGGCAACCAAGGGCCTAGAAATGATCCCTACTCCAACACCTACAATCCGGGTGGCGCAATCATCCCAACTTTAGTTGGAGACAAGGACAAGGTTCAAATACTCAAACAAAGCCTCCTCAAGAGAGTTCAAGCAAATTGGAGAACCTTCTAGGCCAGTTCATGCAAGCTACTCAAGAGACTATAAAGAATCGAATGCCTCAATCAAAAACTTGGAGCATCAAATGGGCCAACTAGCAAGGCGAGATGGCGGAGAGACCTCCAGGACAATTGCCCGGGGATACCGAGAAGAACCCAAGGGAAGATTGTAAGGCCATTGTTACAAGAAGTGGGAGAGTGTTAAATCCACAAGAAAAAGAGAAGGAAGAGAAGACAAGTGATGCTTTGGAATTGATAAGGGGGCAGTTTGAAGAGGTAAACAATGAAGAACCCGAACTTCCCAAGGTACTACCTCTATCCCTATTGATGTAGAAGTCAGGAGAACCACAGAGGGAGAAATTAGTTGATGAAGAATTTGCGAAGAAGAAGACTAGAAGACAGATTCTGGAAGAGGTTGATAATCCCAAGGAGCTGCCCCCATATTTCGAGAATCCCGTACTCCCCAACGGTTGAAGAAAGAGGCAAAAGATCAGCGGTTTTCTAAGTTCCTGGATGTATTCAAAAAGCTACAAATAAACATCCCATTTGCTTTGAAGCTTCACAGCAGATGCCTTCCTACGCAAAATTCATGAAGGAAATCCTTACAAACAAAAGAAGGTGGAAGGAGGAGACAGTTATGCTTCTTGAAGAGTGTAGCGCTATACTTCAAAGGAAGTCACAAGAAAATGAAGGACCGGGCAGTTTCACCATCCCATGCACTATAGGTCATCTCGAACATAGGGAGAACATTGTGCGATTTAGGGGCAAGTATTAATCGATGCCGCTCTCCATTTTCAAGAAGTCAGGGATTGGTGAAGTAAAACCAACAGGGATTTCTCTTCAATCGCGCACCGCTCAATTACATATCCCTATGGTGTTGTGGAGGATTTGTTGGTGAAGGTAGATAAGTTCATTTTTCCAGCAGATTTTGTGGTGTTAGATATGGCTGAAGATGGTGATACTCCTCTGATTCTTGGGAGACCATTCCTAGCAACAGGTAGAGCCTTGATCGATGTCAATCAAGGGGAATTGGTGCTTCGGGTACAAGACGAAAAGGTCACTTTTAATGTGTTTGAAGCGATGAAGCACCCAAGCAACAAGGACACGTGCATGATAGTGGACCTCATTGATTCATTAGCTGATAAGAGTTTGCACCAGAAGTTTGAAGATTCATTAGAAGCCGCTCTAATGGTAGAGGATGTAGAAGAAGAAGTATGTGCAGAAGAAGTTGATCTCATGATTAAATCTCTGGAGTCTTGTCTGGTTGTGAACACTGATGAAGACAAAGTGGTGGAAGATGTGAGAATTGAAGACAAGGGTGACCCACCGGTGCTAGAGTTGAAAGAATTGCCATCCCATCTCCGTTATGCTTTCCTTGGGATGAACTCTTCATTCCCAGTTATCATCAGTAGTGGGTTAAATTCATTGGAAGAAGAGAAGCTGTTGAGAGTGCTTAGGGAGCACAAATCTCCGATTGGATGGTCTATGTCCGATTTGAAAGGGATAAGCCCCTCCTTTTGCATGCACAAAATCCGTGTGGAGGAAAAATTCAAGCCGGTTAGGCAACCGCAAAGAAGACTCAACCCGAATATGAAGGAAGTTGTGAGGAAGGAGATTGTGAAGTTGTTGGATGCGGGCATTATCTATCCCATCTCCGATAGTCCATGGGTGAGTCCGGTCCAAGTTGTGCCGAAGAAAGGGGGGATGACAGTGGTAGCGAATGAAAAGAATGAACTTATTCCCTCTAGGACCGTGTCTGGATGGAGGGTATGCATTGACTACAGAAGACTGAATGAAGCCACTAGAAAAGACCACTTTCCATTACCCTTCATTGATCAGATGCTAGAGAGGTTGGCGGGCCATGCTTTCTATTGTTTCCTTGATGGATACTTCGGGTATAACCAGATTGTGGTTGACCCGGAGGACCAAGAGAAGACCGCTTTCACCTGCCCTTATGGAGTCTATGCATACAGGAGAATGCCTTTCGGGTTGTGCAATGCACCCGCCACCTTTCAAAGGTGCATGCTATCCATATTTTCTGATATGAATGAGAAGTTTATTGAGGTATTTATGGACGATTTTTCTGTATTTGGTGATTCATTTGATAACTGTTTGAATAATCTTGCCTGTGTCCTAAAAAGGTGCCAAGAAACTAACCTCGTTTTAAATTGGGAAAAATGCCATTTCATGGTTAGGGAGGGTATAGTTCTTGGGCACAAAATTTCATCACGGGGGATGGAGGTTGATAGAGCCAAAATTGAAGTGATTGAAAAACTTCCTCCTCCCTTAAATGTGAAAGGTGTTAGAAGCTTCCTAGGGCATGCGGGTTTTTATAGAAGGTTCATAAAAGATTTTTCAAAAATTGTGAAACCTTTATGCAAGCTTTTGGTAGCTGATACTCCTTTTATATTTGATGATGATTGCATGCATGCCTTCAAAATTTTGAAAGAAAAACTCACCACCGCACCTGTAATAGCACCTCAAGATTGGAGTATAACTTTTCAGCTAATCTGTGATGCAAGTGACAAACCGCTGGGAGCCATTTTGGGCCAAAGAAAAACAAAGTGTTGCATGTCATTTACTATGCCGATCGTGTGCTTAATGATGCCCAATTGAATTACACTACGACTGAAAAAGAATTGCTTGTTGTGGTATTTGCTTTTGATAAATTTAGATCCTACTTGATTGGTTGTAAAACTACAGTCTACACTGATCATTCTGCTTTGAGATATCTTATGACTAAACAGGATGCTAAGCCAAGGCTTATTAGGTGGATACTACTACTCCAAGAGTTTGATTTGGAAATAAAGGACAAGAAAGGAGTGGAGAATGTGGTAGCCGACCATTTGTCCAGGCTTCCACAAGCAGATGTGCAAGCAGAAGCAAAGTTGCCAATTCAAGAGGAATTTCCAGATGAACAGTTGTTTGTGGTGCAAGTGGCACCTTGGTTCGCGGATATTGCAAATTACAAGGCGGCCAACAAAATTCCTAAGGACTTCAATGCGCAACAGAGGAAGAAGCTCATTCATGATGCCAAGTTCTATATTTGGGATGAGCCGTATCTTTTCAAAAGAGGTTCAGATGGAATTCTGAGAAGGTGCATACCGGAAGAAGAAATTAATGGGGTGTTGACCCACTGCCACAACTCACCCTATGGAGGACACTTTGGTGGTGAGAGGACCGCCATGAAGATTTTGCAAAGCGGGCTATTTTGGCCCACTATTTTCAAGGACTCCCGAGCTTGGGTGATGAATTGTGATAAATGCCAGAGGACCGGCAGTATTTACAAGAGAAATGAGATGCCCTTAAAGGGTATATTAGAGGTGGAGCTCTTTGACGTATGGGGGATTGACTTCATGGGTCCTTTCCCGTCGTCTTACAACAACAAGTACATCCTGGTGGCGGTTGATTATGTGAGCAAGTGGGTGGAAGCCGTGCCAACTTTGAAGGATGATGCAAGAACTGTGATCAGTTTTGTGAGGAAGAATATTTTTACCCGGTTTGGGACCCCTAGGGCTATCATAAGTGATGGGGGTACCCACTTTTGCAATAATGAGTTCAATGCAGTGCTTGCCAAGTTTGGGGCGAACCACAAAGTTACCACACCATACCATCCCCAAACCAGTGGGCAAGTGGAATTGTCCAACCGGGAGTTGAAGAGAATTTTGGAAAAAACTGTGAACAATGCACGGAAGGATTGGGCGAAGAAGTTGGACGATGCACTTTGGGCCTATCGGACTGCTTATAAGACGCCTATTGGTATGTCACCGTACCAATTAGTGTTCGGGAAATCATGTCACCTTCCGGTAGAGCTACAACACCGTGCTTTTTGGGCAGTGAAGGCCCTAAACTTTGATACAAGGCTGGCCATGGATAAGAGGATGCTTCAATTGAATGAGTTGGATGAGTTCCGACTCTTGGCTTATGAGAGTGCTAGGATATACAAGGAAAGAACCAAGTTCTGGCATGATAAGTACATTCTTCCCAAGCAATTTGAAGAAGGCCAGTCGATTCTGTTGCTCAACTCAAGACTCAAGTTTTTCCGGGGCAAATTGAGATCAAGATGGTCGGGCCCATTCTATGTCAAGTCAGGTTTCTCCGTTTGGTTCGATTGAATTGGAAAATCCATCATCAGGAAATACTTTCACTTCAATGGGCACAGGCTCAAGCACTACCTTGGAGGAGATTTTAATCGTCAGGCAGTCTCCATCCCTCTTGAGGCACCATCTTAGAAACCATCCGTCAAGCTAGTGACGTTAAAGAAGCGCTTATTGGGAGGCAACCCAATTTTTATTTTTTCATCTTCTCTTTTGTTTTTGATTTCCCCTCTTGAATAATTTGAGAAGCTCAAGAGGTTTGTTAATAGTTTGTTGAGTGATTCCAGATTTTGAAGGAAGGAGGAGAAGAAGGGCAGAAGGAAACAAAACCAGAAAGCATGTGATTTAGCACCACTACCACTTTGGTGAGTTGTTCCAATTTTCTCCCCTCTCTAAACTTAATTATTTACATTGAGGACAATGTAAGTCTTTAAGCTTGGGGTAGGGGTAATCTTTTTGCTTGCATTGTAAATATTGCATTCATATAGGCTTTAGTCTTGCATGATCACATGAATTAATTGCCCCCTGCTTAGATTGAGCATCTGATTGTGAGAGCTAAGTGCCAATTTTTCTGTGATAGTGAATTTTTGGACCCTGATTTTATATTCTTGTGATATGGCTTCATTAAATATGCTTGAGATGGTCTTGGATAGTTGATGATTAGCATGTGTTTCTATGGATTTGTGTTTCTCACTGGTTCTTGAACTGATAAATGTGAGCTTTTGAGCCATTAGGGGGTACTCACTAAATCTGCCCCCGTTCTTTGTGTAGAGTGTGTTCCTCTTGGATTGTTTTTCTCTAGAACTTGACTTGAAACCATTTCGAAACTTGAAAATTTTTGAGAACATTTTTGAAAAGGATTGAGGGAATAGGTGTTTTTTCTGGCCTTCTGAGCTTTGAATGAATAATGCTACCCGTAGTTTCCCATTTTGAGCCTGAATGAATAGCATGCTTTTCTTGGTACCCTGAAATGTTGTGTTAAATATGCTTATGAGGGACCTTCTAAAGTACTGTGCAAAAATGGGTTGGAAAATGTAGTTGAAAGTTTGGGATGATGAAAAGAAAAAAATGAATCTGAAAAATTTTTACTTCTCTTGAATTGCAAAATCTTCCCTTCTCCAAACAAAAAGAAAAAAAAAAGAGAAGAGAAAAAGAAATAAAAATGGGGAAGGGGATGACAAAAAGGAATGAGAAGTAAAAATAAAAAAAAATGAAAAGAATGGTGGAAGAGTAAACTGAAACCCAAAGAAAGGTATTTTAGAAGGTCGTGCCTTGCAATGCTTGATTGTTTGTATAGCCTTTTGAAATTTCCTGTTCTTGAAGTTCCCACCTGAAAATTGATCCCATGGCCCCATTACAACCAATGAATAAGACCTCTTGATTCTTAGATGTTTTCATTAATAAAGTGAAGATTTGGTTGATAGTCAAGCTTATGGTAGGAATCATTCTTTGAGGAAAATGGAGTGAAATGTCATATTCCCTTAACACTTGAGTGAGTGAGGCAAGAAAGAGAGCCAAGCAAATGAACAAGCTTGGGGTGAGCTTCAAGTGAGATAGAGTGCCCGAATTAGTGAGAATGTGAGTCTAGGGAAACTAAGCCCCTAATTGGACTTGAATTGATTGTCTCTTGCTGAAATAATTGACTACTGTTGCTTGAATCATTTTACTCGGATTCTTAGTTCACTATCATTGTCCTGGTTGTTTTCATCTTATGGCCTTGGTTTTTGCTTGAGGACAAGCAACATCTTAAGCTTGGGGTGATTTGATGAGTGTGATTTCACCTCATTTTCCATGTACATTTCTGCATGCATTTGCATTTAGTTAGGCCATTTTAGTTGGATTTTGTTTAGTTTTTCATTTGGAATGGATAAGTTGGTATTGTGTGTTGTTTTGCAGGGATTTTTGATTAAATGCCCAAGTTTTAGCCATGAGGAAGCTGAGATGAAGAGAAGGCCTGAAAACTGAAGAAGAAGGGGGCCAAAAGTCAGAATCTGTCACGGCCTGGCCGTGATGGCTATCACTACTGTGACCCAAAACCAACAAAAGTCGAGGCGATCACGGCTTGGCCGTGATAGAGATCAGGGCGTGAAAAGTTGGTTCGCGACGCGAATGATAGCTTCGCCTCGCGAGAGAGTGATTGTGCCAAAACCACCAAAAGTCGAGACGATCACGGCCTAGCCGTGATGTATATCACGGCCGTGACCGAAAACCTCAAAAAGTCGGAGAGCGATCACGGCCTGGCCGTGATGGGGATCACGGGCATCAAAAAGTCGGCTCGCGTCGCGAAAATAAGTGCTCGCCTCGCGAAAGAGTAGTTTGGCCAGAATCGGAAGAGACGGAACCCGTCACGGCCTGGCCGTGATGGCTATCACGGCCGTGACCGGGCCACGAGTAATAAAAAGAAGCGAAACGAAAGAAGAAAATGCATTCGGAAAACCCTAAGGAAAATCCGGTGGCTGTGGCATCATTCTATGGAGCTCCCTCCTTTGTTCATCTCTGTAATTCTCTCTTTTGTTTTGTTTTCAATTATGTGTAGCTAAACTCCCCTTTGTTGGGGTTAGACTATTGCTATCTGAACTTGATTGTAAAATGACTTGATTATAATGAAGTTTCCTTGTTCTTTATGAGTGTTTGATTCCATGCTTAATGCTTTCTTAGGCTTGATCACCCTAGGAATGATTAGTTGCTTTAATAGATGACTGGAAGGTTGGTGTTAGAGCTTGCTCATGAATCAAATGCCGAGTAGTTCATGAGCCTAGGAATAGGTCTTGAGGTGCTTGCAATCTTATAAGTCTTTACTTAATGCAAAATCTCAGGTTAATCCACCTAAGGAATTAGGGTTTAACTTGGGGTTTTAGGCTCAATGCACCTAAGGAATTAGGCTTGAGTATCTCATAAAAGACTTGATTGTCATAATAGAACTAGGAACTGTGTTAGTTATCATTTCATAACAATCAAGGGAGGATTAGCTTAGTTTAACCCTAGCAATTCTATCTCATTGTTATTCATCTTTCTGTTTTCACAATTAACTGTTTGAAAAAAAAAATCCAAAAAGAACAAAAACATTTTCTTCTTGTTTGCTTGTTAGATGTTAGAACAACCTTCACTCCAAAATTCGATCGCCTAGATAGTAGTCAAATTTGCGAAGTGGTAATTGTCCACGATCCCTGAGAACGATATCCGGTCTTACCGTTTTATTACTTGCAACGAACCGGTACACTTGCCGAGTCCGTGTCACTGAGCTCTGATACCAACTGAAATAGACACCTATAAACACGAGAAGGGGGGTTGAATTGTGTTTATCAAAATTTAAGCAAACCTGAAATCTTTTCGCAAACAGAAAGCTAGCTTTGGACGAGTGGAAGATGTAACACCCTTCGTTACATTAGTGATCCCCAGATAAAATCAATAAAATATCCTCTAAAACATTTAATTAAAACATATATCTCGTAAAGAAAAATTAGAGAAAACATTAAAGTCTAAAAATGCCTCATATTAAATAATATAGTATTAAATTATCCATGTAATGAATATAGATATAAATAAATAAAAAAAATCAAAAGCCTCAAGACCGGGCGTCTAACTACAATCCCAACGACAAATAATTGCGTCAAGCCACATACGGCTCCTTATTTAAGAACAGACTAACCAAACTAGAAAGATTATCTAATGGTGTTCACTAAGTCTTCACGCCTCTTCAGCCTCAATGACGTCCTCCTCGTGCTCTGAAAACAATGCTTAATAATGAGATATAAAATCCCAGTGATCAACAATACAGTTTTATAAAAACATTTTCGAAAATAGCATTGTTCTGAGCCGGTGCGGTAACCGGAAAAACTGTCCATGGCACCCGCTAATTTTTCAAAATAATATATATAAAGAAAATACTTTTAACATTAATAATAATCTCATCTCAATACATCACAATCCATGTACCAGATAAATTCAAGTTTAATCCAAGCGGTCCAAAGATTTCCTAATTAAATTGGCCTCTTGCCGGCATGCCATATATTCACACATCACACGACAATGGCGTCCCATTGCCCACCCCTACTCACGAGGAGTGTTTCGATGTCACCCTCCTGTCGGGGACATTTCCATTTCGATACCTCCCATGTGCACATGGTGGTATTTCTCCTTTTTCGACACCCCAACCTGTGGCGGTGTTACTTTCAATACTCCTTTTTAGGTAGTATTACTTATTTTCGACATCCCAATTATATGGGATGTTACTTTCGATACCCCATTACAATGGTATTACTTTTCGATACCCCTATCATAGGTGGTATTGCAACAAACATCATACAATTCATCATAGGCACAATTTCATGTATCATATGTGTAACAAATCATTTACCAAAAATTAAATATATGATTTTATCATGCATGTCAAATAAACTCACATGGCATAGCACACACCAATAAGCACGTCATTCAACTAATAAAAATACCAATCATGTATTTCATACCATCAGTAACAGGAATAAATACCCAATTTAATAATCCTTTTTATTTTAATTCAAAACCCCAAAAAATTATTTTATTAACAACATGCGTCATTCAATTAAAATCTCTCAAAATCATAGGTAATTCGCTCAACACAACAAAACACATGTACCATGGAAAGGGTTATAAAAAGGTACTGTTACTCACCTCTTGAAGATCTCCAATGTTCTCTAAAAATTATGTATGATAAGAATTAGTGCTTCCCTAAAAATTCCTCTCCCGTACGTTACTGGATCTGTGCTCTGCTCCTCACCCAAACCAACTTTTCTTTTTCTTCTGCGGTGCTACATACTTCTACTGCAGTGACTAATTATATATACATGGCTGACGTTCACGCAGGGCTTTTAGGTTTTCCCTTTTTTTTGTTTATTTTCTTTTCCTTTTTTTTGTTTCTTTAATGTTTATTTCTTTTTTTTTCTTTTCTTTTTTAAAGAATAACTAGACCCACCTGACTTATGAGCTACCTCTAGATCCCTACGTGAAAAGTCTGTACTTATGTTTACATTCATATATATACATATATTTTAGTTCATTATTCCCCTTGCAATTCCTAACCAACTCTAATAAATTTTATACTAACAAATCCTTTACACGAAACCTCTTAATTATATCTTATTTTTATTATATCATTATTATTTTTATTTTATTTTATTTTATTTTTTATAACTTAATCCCCTTTTTTAAAAAAAATAATTATGTTAGAATTTTAGGATGTTACAGAAGAATACAGGATGGACGGGTGACTATTGCAAACACACCACTTGACAGACGCAAGAAAAACTAAAGCAATTAAAGAGTTTAAGGGAAGAGAGATTGACACGGTGATTTATCCTGGTTCACTCTTCAAATCAAAGAGCTACGTCCAGTCCTTGGCAGCACCAAGATTTATCCACTATAGCTGATAAGGTTACAGACTCAAGTATTATTTGCACACCTAGCCTCTTCAGGCTCAAGACAAGTATTGTTTTCGCACCTAGCCTCTTCAGGCTCACTTAGGTTTGTTTGAGAGATTGGGTTTGTAAAAATACAACTTCTCACAAGCAGATCTTTCACTAACACTCAGAGTGGTTTAAATGTGAAGTCTAGGAAAGTCTGCGTAATAACTTCAAATGTTTGAAGAATACATAATGAAAGAATAAAATAATTAATGAGCAGAGTAATGGCGTTTTAATGCAGTGTGTATTCTCTTGTTCTTCATCTTCAATGACTTCTGTATTTATGGTCTTCAAACATTTAGGATCCGTTAGAGACATCTCCTCAGATGTTGGCTTCAAGCAGAACTTCATTAAATGCAATAGAGTCGTTCTGAGCACCCATTAATGCAATAGAGTCGTTCTGAGCAACCATTAATGCAATATGAACATTGGTTGTACTCTAACATGTAGGATCATGGCTTTATGCATCGAGATACATCCATGTCAGAGTTGGGCAGAGAGCTTTTTGTACTTTGCTGAGTACACTCCCCTTTTTTGTGGAATAAAGCATGTTGGAAGCATTCTTTTAGATTATCCAAGGTTGCTTGAGAGAGTAGTCTTCTGACATTTCTTGATAATCGTGAAACTGAGTAGGAGAGAAGGCTTCAAGTCTCTTTCTGATTCTTGAACTAAGATTCTGATAATCCTTAGAGAATTTATGTTCGTAAGATAAGTGCTTCCATCTTGAAAATAATCACGTCTATCTAGTCATTTGAGTTTTCATATTTATACAGCGGGGTTGTAAGCACGGGTTCACCATATGAGGACTTAAAATCAGACATTAGTTCAATATGCCTGTACTCTTTGACCGCTCGCTTAAAATTATGAATAAAATCCACAAGGCTGTTCCTTTGTTGCACATACCTCTTGATGAAGGAGTTAATACCTTGACAAATAGATGTGGTTCTAATGCCACAAAATAGTTTATCACGCAAGTATGCTCTTGCCCATAAATCCTTCAACCTGTATATCTTGTTTGCCCAGTTGTTGTCATGCAAACCATATTTCTCAATGACCTCATTCCACCGAGTTTCAAACTCTTCTGGCATGAAGTTATCATAGATCAACCTCTTAAAATCTTCAAGGAATGTTGGGTTTTTAACATTTTCATTTGCATTCTGCTGCAGGTGCCATGAACACAATCGATGAGTAGCATCTGGAAACACACTTCTGATAGCTTCCCTCATATCATTGTTGCCATCGGTGACAACTACCTTGGGTTGTTTATTTGACATGGCCACACAAAAAGTCTCTAAAACCCATTTATATGTCTCTATGTTCTCATCATTGACAAGTGCACATGCAAAAATTGTGGTCTGTCCGTGGTGATTGTATCCACAAAATATCGCCAAAGGCTTATTATATTTGTTCTTCTTGTATGTAGTGTCAAACGCCAGAACATCTCCGAAACATTCAAAATCTATGCGACTGGCTCCATCCGCCCAAAACAGATTTTGCAACTTACCATCACTTGTGGTTGTGAACTTAGCAAAAGACATCGGATCATTGTCTGCCTTTGCCTGCAAGTAGCACAACGCAGCAAATGCATCACCATCTGCAATCTTAGCACGCTTCCGTCGATCTATGTGGTTGTATAGATCTTTCTTGCAAAATCCTAAATCAGCGTGCCAACCTTTCTGTCCTAACATCAAGCCCATGATATGGCATGTCCTAACACCATATAGATGCAAGCTATCCACTTGATCTTTGTCTACGTTGCTCATTGATCGATAAGAAGGAATCAAGTGAACATGTTCCGGCTTAGTAAGATCATGGTTACGTGAATCCACAAAGGCAGCAACTATCCACCTTGAAGTCTTGCCGTCAATATGAACACGAAACCTAGCTGGACAATTGGTACGAGTAATAGGCTTGTGTTCTCTCTTTCTGTCCAATCTTAACAAGTGAGTTTGGTTTCTTGTCCCTTCCCTGTTGCAGACTAATTGACTTGACCCCTAGCATCTTTACGAATTTCATATTTTCTAAGAACAAAACCATGACTTCTAGCATATGCATAGTAAAAATCACAGACTTCTGCCTCAAAACTAAAAACTAACCCAAGAACATCTTCTGGCATCAAATCAGTTATTCGTTTCTCACCTGCGGCTGCAACATCACTTTTCCCCCCATTACTGTTAAGACCACAATTACTCGGACAATCATCATTCTTAGTATTAGAATCACCACTGAGATCTATACAGTCTTCCATGACAAAATTATCCATTCCAATTGAAACTACAAACGCAGTAAGAATAGAGAAGTGATTAAAAGTTATTTATGATACAAATCACTGGTAAACCAATCATAACAAATTAAAAGGTGTACAAATACCTAATTGATGGTGTCTTCTCTGCGAAATTCGAAGCTTCTTATGCCTCCACCGTGCGTGCCTTCGAAGGGGTGACGGTTTCTTCACCAACCCTCAAATGGATTTCAGGGTCGAAAGAGAAAGTTTCTTCGATAAGCTAGATAAGGAGATGAAGTTCCTGAATAGTGGGTCGAAGGTGCTTATACGGGTTCAGGTTCGTGTATGAACCGCCGCGTTCGTAAGCACTTGGGTTTAGGGTTGAAGGTGCTTATTGTTTGGTGTATCGAAGAGGAGGCGGCAAAGTCGATGAACAATGGTGGCAGGTGTATGAACCGAAGAGAAGAAGATGAAGTTAGGGATTGGAGGAGGAGGAGGCGACAACGATGTAGGAGGAGGCGGCGAAGTTGATAAACAGTGGTGGCGGGTGTATGAACCAGAGAGAAGAAGATGAGGTTAAGGATTGGAGGAGGCGAAGTAGGAGGAGGCGATGAAGGTATGGTGATGAACGAAGAGTAGAAGAAGTTTTAGGGATTTGATCTGATTTTCATTTATAAACCAATTTCACTATGTTTTTTATTTTTGATTTTTTTAATTAATCTGGTTTTAATTTTACAAAAATGATCTTGGGGCAGAAAGGAGACGTGTGAGTTGTTGCTGATGTGGATTCGTTAAATGAGTTATCTTATTATGGTTGGACCACGTAAGAAATGTAAAAATTACACTAAACTTATCGATGCTACTAGAGAATTCACCATACTTGTTATTATCATATGTAAAGGACAGACATATCAGTATTTACTGGAGTCATATCCCACTCAATCTTTTTTATAATCTAAACATTAAAATAGGAAGAAAAAAATACCCTTTCCTTTGATTGAAAAGCCCCGATGAGCCTTCGAAACTCACAAATGGGTGAGTAATCACAGTGACCCAGCCCATTCGAAGCACGAATAGATCTTTACATCGCAAGTGTTGCAATCAAAATGAGCAAGTCCACATCCACATTGCTTGAATCTGAATATTTTGATTTGTCACGTCACGTGCGTGAGTGTGTGACATGAATCCATGATGATAAAGCAGAACAAACAACCTCAGCCTGAATCCGACACCATCATCATCGTCCATGAACATGAACAACCTTCTCTTCTCTATCTACCTTCTTGCTTCCACACTTTCACCTTCTCTTGCCAGGGTTTCCTTACGCGCCTCTGTGCCTTCAGGTCTTCTTATTTGTTTCATCGCATCTAAAACTATGCTTCAAAATCTTATGCAAATTTCTGTTTTGTTTTGTTTTTTAATTCGCTCAAGACCGGGAGAAAAATGGGTACTTAGAAATTTTAGTTTTTTAGCCAGCTTTGATATGGAAAAGGCTAATTCTTAGCTCAACTCAATCTGAAACTCATAATTTGGTTCCTTGAGGAATTGAAGTTATACCCATATTTTAGATTTGCAATTTTTCATTATGTTTTTTTATAGATAATTTAAACTTCTTAATGTTCTGAAGGCAAATTTCTTTTACCCTTTTACTGCCCAAAAACTTTAACTTGCATCTGAATTCATAATTGTGTTTGCTTTAGAAGTTTGAACTAGAAGATCATAACTTTAGGATCGTAGTTTTTTGTATTGTTGTTACACTTAGCTTGAGAATTTTTGTTATTTAGTTTGAAATCTGGAATTTTGAAGTTTCTAACTGTTTTGTTTATGTTGGTATTAGAAGACTTCAATAACTCAAGTCATGCAACTCGTGCAAGACATTTGTTTGAGGACAATGAATCTCAGGCTCAGAAAAGGTATTCATAATGGTTATTCCTATGTATAGCAGTGTCATATTTATTGCCTTGATATGCCTATGGTCTTTTCTGCAATTAACTTCAAATAGTGGGCTTTCATTTTTATCATTTTTTAATTTATAATCTTTTGCAGTGTTGATTTGGCACAAGGATATATGACCAATGCTGACCTTGAAATGGCAGTCAAGGAATTTGGACTAAGGTGCGGCAACATTTCTAGGATATACAGGTGATTCCTCATACCTGTGCTTCTCTCTTGAGTATCTATCTCAAAATCCTGCCTAAACAAAGGACATTAGAGCCCCAATTATTCATTAATATCATATTTGATGAATAAATGAACTTCTCAGAAAGGCAGTCCTTGTTGCAATTGCTAAACTGACTTGCAATTTGTTTCTCTCTTTGAGGGATTTTTGGAATGGGCAAACAGTATTGGGAAGAGTGTGAATGGAGTTCCATTGGTAATTTTTTTCATCTTACTTTTAGAATTCATTCACAACTCAGTTCTGAATCTAAATGGCTTTTAAGTGAATGTTGTCTTTCTTTTTGTTTTCCCTCCATATAGTGGGTGATAGAGATTTCTGACAAGCCGGGAGAAGAAGAGACCGAACCTGCATTTAAAGTGAGTGTTTTGCACTCAATACCAGAGAAGCAACTTGGTTATGATAATTGTTTTATTTCAGTCTTTTAGCTTTTGAGATGCATAGGACTGTAATAGGAAAATATTAGAGACATCTAAAACTTTCAAATTTAGAATAGGGTGACGAATTGGGTGGTAGGAATAGTCAAATTCAGGAATTCTATGACTAATATAATACCGATGCTGATGCAGTATATTGGAAATGTGCATGGAGATGAACCTGTGGGCCGCGAGCTTCTTATGTTTCTGGCCAATTGGCTATGTGATAACCATATGAAAGATCCTCTGGTATTTTCCTTTCATTTACTTGCACTTAAATATATTTTGATCTCTCCCACATCTATCGTGGCATGTCTAATATGTACCTTATTATTTTACTGACTTTGTTCACAAAATTTGAAGTTCATAAGGTGTTGCAGCCAATATTGAGCACACAAATACTAGTGATCGGCCAAAAGAAAATTATCCTACAGCCTTGTAACCTCTTCATTTTTTCCTCTTTATTAAAACTTCTTTGATTAATAAAACAACAGAAAGAAGATCATCAAAACAAGGCTTCTCAATTTTACTGTATATCCACTGTTAAAATTTCATGAAAAATGCTAGATGAAGGGATGCTCCATTCATCCCAATTTGAAATTTGAGAAGAATGAGTGTCAAAAAATCTGTATTTATGTTACAAATTTATTAAATAAATAAGCCTGAACTATACTATCTCCAATATATTCAAATACAGTTTAAGTATTCAAATCTTGCATTTTTCAGTGACACTCCTGTCATTTTATAATTCAGTCTTTATTATTACAATGTCTGACTTTTAGTGAAATGTTTCAGGCGACGTTGATTGTGGAGAATGTTCACCTTCATATACTTCCATCAATGAATCCTGATGGGTTTAGTTTAAGAAGGCGTGGTAATGCAAATGATATTGATCTGAACCGGGATTTTCCTGACCAGGTATATTTTGTAATAATAATAATCTTTATATAATTTATTAAAAAATATAGAACATTGTTTTGAACTTCATTGTTACAACGAAATCAAATTCTAATATTACAATCATTATTGATGTTTTCACTGCTATGACTATGAGATTGTACTATCATGGTCATAAGATTGTTATAATACTTTATTGTAAATATCATTGCATAAGTTTATGATACCTTTTATTGATGTTTTTAAAATTAGGACCATGAGCTTTTACTTTCTGGATGTGGATGTGTCTCTCTCTCTCTCTCTCTCTCTATATATATATATATATATATATATTACTATAATTTTGCATTTGTTTTAAATTTGAAGCTTCATTTTCTATATCATATTGTTATTTGTTGTAGTTACTTCTTTTTCTTGCTTGAAATCATGCCGACATTAACCTACTATATCTGTCTCAAATAAAACAACAGTTCTTTCCTATGAACGATGATGAGGATTCCCGGCAACCTGAAACAAGAGCAATAATGAATTGGTTGAGAGATATACGATTCACAGCATCTGCCACTTTGCATGGGGTATATTACTTATTTGGAATTCACGTAATAGTTTTGTTGATTTATATGTTTTTTTCCTGTCTTGTCTACACTGGGCCAAGCTGTTTATTTACTTTTTTTATTCTACATAAGGTAATCCTTGCTTTCATTCTACAATCATTCTGTTTTCTCTATTGGCAGATGCAGAATGCATAAGCAGAGTTATATGGATTTGGTTAATGGGTATAAGATAAAGTTGTTAAAAGTCATTGAAAACTTTTTATATTTTCAGAAATCTAGAATATAAAGGTAACCAGTTTCAAGTGCATGCTTCATGCTTTCTGAATTTCTGGGAATTTTTTTTTTTCAGATTGTTTAGTTCAGTTGATATTTCTTCTTTAAATGAGAACTCAAACATTGGTGACTGTCTTCTGCCAGTGTTTATATAACTTGTGTTAATTTCTTTACTGACATACAATTTTTCAGAACCGGAGCCTCTCCATTTGTTGGAGAAATTGACAGTTCCAGTCCAATGAATATCAGCCATACACGTGGCAATCCATGAAATCAATGGCTGAAATTTATTTTCATTTATTTTATTATTTAATTAAATCAGAAATTAAAAAAACCATTTTCTCTCTGCCCCTCCCCCAATCCTTCAACCCTCTCCCTCTCCCTCTCCCCCATTCAAAGTTCCCCCCATACTCCACCGTCCACCACCAAAGCCTCCGCTTGAACCGTCGATTTTCCCGTGCCGCCGCCATCGACCACCACCCAGCCTTCGCCCCATCTCCCGCCATACGCCATCGCTTGATCTTTCATAAGTGGTTTTATTACTGAAACAATCAAAATGGGCCAAAGCAATATTTGGTTTTGATTGAATCTAAGGTTGTGGGGTGACCCACCGCGACGGCCGAGATGGTGGCAGGGCATGGTGGTGGCACTGTTTCGGGGCGGAGGAGTTTGCACGCATTGAAGGAACAACGATGGGCGGTGTGTTGAGAGGGAGGCGCGACGGTCGAGACGGTGGCAGGGCACCGTGGCGGCACTGTTCCGGGGCGGAGGAGTTTGCAGACATTGAAGGAACAGCGATGACGATAATAGGCCGAAGTAGGCGGAGGAAGGAGGTCAAGACGGTGACAGTGGTGGTCGACGGCGGAAATAGGCGTCCGTGGCGGAGGCTTTGATGGTGGTTTGTGAAGTTTCTTGCAAAAGGTTTTTGAATGGGGCAGGGTCGAAGGGGATTGGGAAGAGGGAGAGGAAAGAGGGTTTCTTTTTTTAATTTTGATTTAATAAAATAAAAAATAAAGGCTAAATGTTATCATTGATAGGGAAAAGTGACACGTGTACGGTTGTGATTCACAAAACTAGAACTGTCCATTTCCTTTGGAAATGGAGAGGATCCGGTTCCCAATTTTCCCCCCTTATTTTCATTCTGTGGTTGAAAAGACCAACCTATGTGAACCAACCCTGATAGTGGATCTTGTAGAATTGATTATAGCTTGCCACAGATTCTGAATTCATCAATAAGTATAAGATTTAAAGGCAGAATTTGTTCATTAATGGTATAGTTTTTGTTTAACATCAGGGTGCACTTGTTGCAAATTATCCTTGGGATGGTTCCGAAGACAAAAGGTAGTAAATTATTTGTGCATGCCACATTTTAATTTGATTTTTTTCGTGTCTACTTTGCAATCCTTCTGTGTTTTTTCCTGCTATATGAATATATATGCCGTTTCACCCGCTCGCAATTTTTTTCTAACTACTACCAAGATGCATTATGTTTATGAAGCAATGTCTAATGGCATGCTTCCAATCTGGACTTGTATTGAATTTGTCTTTAAATATGAAAAAATTACAGGACAAATTACTACGGATGTCCTGATGATGATACATTTCGATTCATGGCAAGCATATATAGTCATTCTCATTACAACATGTCTTTAAGCAAGGAATTTCCTGGTGGAATTACCAACGGAGCAGCTTGGTATGGTTATCTTATCTGAAAATAGTGTCTAGAAGTTCATCACTGGCGTCTGCCTTCTTTCAATATGTTCATAAATTATTTCAAAAGATACTCACTGCAGGTATCCTGTGTATGGAGGAATGCAAGATTGGAACTATATACACGCTGGCTGTTTTGAATTGACCTTGGAAGTTAGTGACAATAAATGGCCTAATGCTGCTGAGGTTAGTTCTGACTTGAGCCGAGCAGTCTTTAAAAGTACAAGTATATCTGGAATAAGGCAAAATAATTGGTACATATTTTTTTTTTGAGTCCTTGTCTGGCTATCCCCACACTCTTTAGGTGTGAGATAATCCCGTTCAGGTTACTGAGGTTGTCCCCGTCCTGGCAATGAATTTCCATGGGCTCGAATCCCTAACATTGCAAAGGCCCCTCAACTCCTCAACTCACAAGCTTGCTTACCACTTGAGATAACCTCTTCGTATTGGTACAAGAGAACACAAAAAAAATACCCCTTTGAGCTAAGAAGGAGAGTGTATTAAAAAAAATAATAAACTGTTGCCAATTGCAGCTGTCATGTGAACCAAAGGGCCAAAGCATTACAAATTCAATAACCCATGGTTAAAGAAATAAAAGCTGGAGATATAGGAGTTTCTTGGAAGAAAATCTTAGAAGATAGGATATTGGATCCCACCCTGGATCTACGCAGAAACTTGAGGTGCATCCTGTGTTTATTCAAGCATTCTTTTTAAAACTTCCATTATTAAAACAAAAAGGACAAGAGAATATATTCTGTCTGACATTTTCCCGAAGATCTGTCCTAAACAAGATGAATTTGCATTGATGGATAATGAAAGCCAAACTTTTGCAACACAGTTTTCCAATCCACTTCTACTATTTTTACCCAGATCCTATCCACTCCATCTGTAAAGAAAATTCTGTTTCATAATTTGGACTAAAGAAAATTCTATTAGCAGATGCAGAATGCATAAACAGAGTAATATGAATATATGCCGTTTCACCTGACCTGCTTGCTATTTTTTTTCTACCTACTACCAAGATGCATTATGTTTATGAAGCAATGTCAAATGGCATGCTTCCAATCTGGACTTGTATTGAATTTGTTTTCCAATCCACTTCTACTATTTTTACCCAGATCCTTTCCTATCCACTCCGTCTCTCTAAAGAAAATTCTGTTCCATCTACACAGCAAGTATGATTTGGACTAAAGTTACACATAATCTAACCAGAAATCCTGTTGTCCAACACCATCATAAATTTTTTGTTTCCTTTTATTGCATTGCCTTATGTTTGATATTGACCAACAGAAGCATGAAATTTGATCCTTGGTTTGTGTGAGTGGCATCTACATGTTGGTTATGCTTTACTTTTCAGTTTTCACTTGATTCTTAGGATGTCTCCTGTTTACTGTATGTTAATGTGCAGTTTCCTGTTATTTGGAAATACAACAAAATGAGCATGCTTAATCTTGTTGCAAGCCTTGTGAAGGTATGCTGTTTCTGTTTATATGCTTTACACATACCTAAAGAAATAATACGAAATCTTTATCCTGTTCTTTTGCTTCACAAGATTTAAAAGGCCCTTGAATGTTTCCTGCAAAAATTAGAGAAAGGATGTGGACGGAACACCCTTGAGTGAATGTAAGTGACCAGGACCTCACATGTCAGTTTTATTTATATAAGAGGAGGATCCGTTCAGCCTGTTGTACAGGTTTGTAGTACAAAAACACAGCTAATACAGCTTTGTACAATAAAGAATAATACATACAAATATCTATGATGGCTACTACTTCAATAGTTCCCAATTATAAAATAATATTTTCTTTGAGCATTAAAATTACTTCATTCATAAGGTCACATTTTTGCACAAGGAGTATGCGGATAAAGACTGGCTGAAGGAAAAAGTAAGAATCAGGAGAGAAATTTTGGATCCAAAATTCTTCTCAATGGAACCAAACATTTCACATTATCATTACAATTATGGTTTACCCTTGAGCGTCCATATCAAACACACAAGAATGGTACAACAAAGAAATTAATTTTATCATGCTTCTGACATCATTCTAACAGAGAAAGAGATGCAAAACATATTTAGGCTTGGTCTGATTTGAATTCCTAGGTACATAACCAAGTAAAACCCAGTTTTTTTATGCGACAATCTACTCACAGGGTCAGAATATATTTAAAGTTGAAGGGCAATGTGCATGAGGAAAAGGAAAGTTTAGTGGGGATTGAGCAAACTGAATTGCTTTATATTAACTGCTACTGTGTGGACATTATCTTTTAGCAGAAACTACTGTTTCCATCTGGTTTCCAACACATCTCATTCTTCCTTCAATTTTTACAAACACTGATCTGAAAGGCCGAGTTATAAAGAAGTTGCAGAGTGCTTGAAATAAAATGTGAAATCATATTTGACGACAATTCCATATGTTTTTTTTATTGGGCTTCTTTGTAACTCATGCATTTTGCCATAGTTTACTGGAATAAAAAATGATCATTTTCATTATATTTCAAACATGTGTAAGAGACCACTTGGAACATTATCATATTTGCCTATTTTTAAGGTGTTGGTCCCATTGCATTTTATTAAATTGATTAACTATTTGTTTTCTAATCTTTAGACAGGAGTGCATGGAAGAATATATTCTTCGGGTGATGGAAGGCCATTGCCAGGATTTATAACTGTCAGTGGAATAAATTACACAGTATGTTTGAAAGTACATTGCAATTTTTTCTGTTTTCCTTTTTAACTTTTTGTGGGTCTATTACCATGACTTTTCCATGTTAGGAAGTATGCATCTGCACATAAAAGTTCAATTAGATAATGACATTAGAGTTTTATGCAATGTTTTAAACTCGAACTGGAGAACGAACAATTAGACCTTTGGTTCATGGTTTAATTGGTTTAACTGATTAAATTTGTGGTTAAACTGTGACTAAACCGTCGTTGAGCCAGATAATGGGCGAACCGGAGACATAGCTGGTTCATAGGTCCACCTAGTTCAACTGTCGGGTCCGGTCCGATTTTTAAAATATTGATTTCATGTGAGTTCCCAAACATGCTACTTTTTTACCCCTAAAGACTGGCTTGCAAGGATCAATCTGATCTCATAACATGTCCTTCCTGCTTAGTGAAAACGTAGTTGGGCCTAAAAAAGTTCAAGGAAAAAAAACCCAATTCTCTTTACTAGAATTTTAAAATATGCATTCTAATATTTCTGTTTATTTTCTATTCCCTTAATCCTCCATTTAACTTATTTTCATAATTTCATTGTGATTTTTGCTATTTTCTTTTCTCCTACATTTTAAGGATTTTGTAAAATTCCTTTCCCGTCATTGTCTTTCATACAATGCTGATCCATCCATAATTGTGCTGAATAATTGACTGATTGACTTATTAGAAAATACTATGTTTCAATTTAAAGTTTAAGCTTCATGTTTCAATTTTTGAGCCAATGGACTGTCCCTACTTCTTGACGTGGCTTGACTGCATGTTTGACTTTGAGCTTCACTTTTATGATTATGATTAACTTTGGATCTGTTAATTCTGGACCAACAGGTTAGAGCTGGAAATTTTTTTGCTGACTACCATCGCTTACTTGCCCCTAAAGATAGATATGAAGGTATTATAATATAAATATTTTGGATTATTTCGTAATAGTACATAGTGAAGCCTGTCCTGAAGATGTTATGAAATAATTAAATAATAAAAATGAATGCCTCAATATTTGATGGATCTAGGTGGGTTCTTAAGTTGTCTGAAGCATGAATTGCAATTGATTGGCAAAAATAAAACAAATATTAAACCAAAGACAAATTAAGTAGTTATATCAAATAAACAGTTCAGGACATGTAGGTTCCCTAATATTCCAATAAAGTGAATTCATGTGAAACTTAGGGCTTTAAATTCAACACAGATGAATACAGATTACACAGCTATACATAGGTGACAATTTCCTGGATAGGATATAGTCATATAGATTTCATCACCACCTAGGTGACAATTTCATGGTTTTTATCTTAAATTTTTACAATTTTCTATTTGTGTAACCAATTTTTGAATCTAAATTGCAGTAGTGGCAACCATGCCTGGTTACAAATCAAAGAATACATCCATTTGGTTAGATGAAGGACCTATGACTTTGGATTTTGTTCTTGACCCTGAAGTGAGTGTCAAAGGGAGTGTACTACAAAATGTCTATGATTGCAACTGTAAGAGTAAATGCAGACTAGAATTTGTTCAGTTTCTTTGGGGAGCCCACTTGGAACTTTGCTTTGTTTTCATTGTTATTTTAGGATTTTTATGCTTATTATTTCAGAGGAGAGTAAAAGCCAAAATTTCAACACACAGACAGACAGCTGGGGCTAAAAGAACTGTTGTGGTTTGAGGCTATTGATAAGTTATTTGTATTAAATTTTGTTGTATATTAAGGTAAGTAAAATAATCAAACCTTCTTCCATGTAAAGATTTCTTCAGATTGCCAATTTTAGTTCTTTTTGCTGAATGCTTCAGTTCTTGAAATATAGTCCACTTGAATTCTTGAAAGGTAGAAGAACACGGATGAGGAAAAAAAAATCGTTGCCCAAAATGGTTTATTAATGTTTCGTGACAATTTTGTCTTGTCCCTATCACACTTCAAACAATTTTTGTCTTTGATTCCACACTTGTGGAACCAAAATGTTTAGCTTTTTAATCTTATGTAACCTTGTTCTATTTATAAAACACATCAAACATTGGAATAGAACTCATGTTCTATTTCATCTTATTCTGATATGTTTATTAAATGCCGCCTATTTGTCACATATTTTGGGGTCCCAGTTCCTCAGCAACAAGCTTTGTGAGATGGTTTATTAATATCTCGAAATCGTCTTGGGTCTTAATTAGACTGAGTCGGACGTAACGATCTTCAGCACTATACATACTTCCTTGGCGGCCATTGATGCGAGCTGCTTTCAGGATTTCATTGCAATTTTTGTCTTCTTGTTTCTATAATGATTAAAGCTGTGGTATTAATGATTGATAATATTTCGTTACAATTACAACAGAGTGCAGCGAGTTATATAACAGATACAGGCCATTTTGAATTTGAAAATACAACAGAAAAATAGGATCAAGTGGATAAGAGATAGCAAGAAGATAGAACAGCATGCATGCACGTAGATAGATCCACATAATGTGGAGCAGGTTGGCAGGAGGTTAGAGCCGCATGCATGCACGTGGATAGATCCACATAATGTGGAGCAAGCTCAGGTAATGGATGATCGAAGTCAGCACACCAACACGCCCCCGCAAGATGGTGGTGGAGGAAACAACACCAATCTTGGTAGTGAGAAGAGTGTGGCGGGATGAAGGCAAGGACTTGGTTAGAAGGTCCGCAAGCTGATGACTTGAAGGAATGTGAAGTACTTGGAGTTCCTTGTTTGTCACTAGATCTCGCACAAAGTGATAATGAATGGCAAGATGCTTCATTCGTGAGTGAAACACTGGATTGGCACAAAGGTATGTTTTACCAATATTGTCAGAGTAGATGGTGGGCTGCTGCTGAAAGGGAAGATGAAGTTCTTGGAATAGCTCGCGAAACCAAAGCGATTAAATCGGCCAGTGGAGCCAATAGTTCTATATTCGGCTTCAGTGGAAGATTTGGCTATTGTCTTGTTGCTTCTTGCAAGACCAAGAGATAGCATTTGGACCACGGTAAATGATGAAAGCACCGAGTGGATTTCATATCGGAGGAATCACCAGACCAGTCGAGAATCACAAAAGGCACGTAGTTTAAGATCATCGGAGCGGCGAATGTGTAAGTCGTAGTCCAGTGTGCCTTTAAGATAGTGAAGTGCACGTTTGGCGACTGCGGTGAAGAGTGGTAGGAGCATGCATGTATTGAGACAGTTTGTTGACAGTGAAGGACATGTCAGGGCAAGTGAGAGACAAGTATTGTAAAGAACCCACAAGGTGACGATATTCATGTTGGTTGCATGAGGAAGTGTCTCCGGTGGCAGTCAAGTTGATGGTGGAGGACATGGGAGTGGAGATTGGTTTGGCGTCCTGCATGTTGGTGGTATGAAGCAAATCACGGACATAGTGGTGTTGGGTGAGGAAGATGCCATCCTTTGTGGGGAAAAACTCGACACCAAGGAAGTGACTTGGAAAGCCAAGATTCTTGAGGGAGAACTTGGTAGTAAGAGCAGACTTGAATGGCATGAGGAAGTTGGAGTCATTACCACATTATGTGGATCTATCTACGTGCATGCATGCTGTTCTATCTTCTTGCTATCTCTTATCCACTTGATCCTATTTTTCTGTTGTATTTTCAAATTCAAAATGACATGTATCTGTTATATAACTTGTTGCACTCTGTTGTAATTGTAACGAAATATTATCAATCATTAATACCACAGCTTTAATCTATCTCTTATCCACTTGATCCTATTTTTACTTTGTATTCTCAAATTCAAAATGGCCTGTATAAAGCTGTGGTATTAATGATCGATAATATTTCGTTACAATTACAACAGAGTGCAGCGAGTTATATAACAAATACAGGCCATTTTGAATTTGAAAATACAACAGAAAAATAGGATCAAGTGGATAAGATATAGCAAGATGATAGAACAACATGCATGCACGTAGATAGATCCACATAATGTGGAGCAGGTTGGCAGTAGGTTAGAGCCGCATGCATGCACGTGGATAGATCCACATAATGTGGAGCAAGCTCAGGCAGCACACCAACAGTTTCTCGCACTTCAACCATGCGTAGGCTGTCAAAAAAGTTACAAACAATATTTTATTCGGTTTCTAGCTACGAAGTTCTATTTCATATTCTTCAAAGAATCTTACTAAATCATAAAATTACCAACTCAAATCTAATTGAAAATATTTTAAAGCACGCAAACGTGCCCAATGAGATTCAGGGGAAACAATAGAATTTGATCCTTCCTTATTTCTACTATTGCAAAACGTTATTATTAAACTTTCAACATAAATGAGACTTGCGTAATTTCAAAAACATTAAGAGAGCCATATAAATTTGTTAAATCTTAGAAAGGTTTATGCAGTTTATTCAAAGTATTTTGATTGGAACATTTCCGAAATTCTTCACCATAATTTTCTTGAAATAGATAGTATATAAGCTTGAGTTAATGTAACCATCCTCTAATGATGTGTTGCTACATCATTTTCAAAGTTAGAGTTTATAAACAGGATTTAATTTGGTATACATTGTCAGCATAAAGATTTTTTACATTATAAACTAATTAGAAACTAAAGTATTATTTAAAATATATGACTTTTATCTTAGCTATCTTGAAAGTCTCTCGTACCATGATTTCTTATTGATTGACCTGATTGAAGTCTTATAAATAATGGTTGTGATAGTTAAATTTCTCTAGAGATTTGTTTAGAAAATAAAATCGAGTGATTTTGCAATACATGATAAAATGATGCTAAAAAGAAATCTTATACTGATAGTTGGTCGAAATAAAAATTTTAATGACTTTGGAGTAAGAAAAATTCCTGCTCTGCAACTGCATCATTCAAGGGGTATCACCTTAGTCATGTGGACCATCAGACATCAGTATCTCACAATTTAATACTAATATTTTTGATAAAAGGTAAAAGTATAATAACTACGCTTATTTTGATATTTCAAGACAGTAATTAATTACCTGGTGAAGGGTCCCTAACCCTGTTAAAAAAGGAGCAGTATTGGGGAGCTGATTTCTGTAGAGAAAAACGTTTTGAGTTGGATAAGAGATTTGTTAATCTCATCCAGCGTTCTATCATGGTTGTATATGCAAATTCAAATATTTCTTTTCCATCTCCTTCAAGAACTAAGTCTAGAAGCTTTAAAGCCCTCAACTCAGAATCCCGAGAAACTCCCATGGTGTTCAATCTTATATATATCATCATCTTCTCGTACACTGCCTCATCCTTTATCACTGCCCATCTGTTATTAGAAAAGATATATAGCAACACATAACGGTTAGGTTATCCACTTGGTCAAAAATTGTTGTCATGTGTTCTTGTAAATAGTCTTATGATCATGACAAAACAGAATGACCTTATTTGTAGGAAAAGATTTTGGTTACTGTTATTGTATAATATTATGATTATGCAAAATATCACAATCAATTAAAAGAGAAGATGGTAAGACGGTTGGAGCGTCAAGGAAGAACAATTAAGTGATAAGTGATATGAATCGGGGGAGCATTTCTTACATGGTAAGACGGTTGGAGCGTCAAGGAAGATGGTTGGAGTGTCGAGGAAGAACAATTAAGTGACAAGTGATACGAATCGGGGGAGCACTTCTTACATGGTAAGACGGTTGGAGCATGTAAGCAACTAGTAATAGAGCACGTAATTAAAATACTCAGTAACTAAGAAAGGCTGCTATAGCTGATTATTAACCCTAAATATTTTCCTGGTCACTATCTGTGTATCGGGAATAAGTACAAGGAAGACAAAACTATCACTATAGAGAGAAGAGAGTACATAAAAGAGGGAATAGTCATAGAGGAAAGAATAATCAATCACTCATTTCCTACCCTATACATCATTCTCCCTCCCTATTTATATCACAAAATCCTCATACATTCTGTTAGGAATCTTCCTCCTATTGCTTTTCCTGATTTCTTTTTCCTCATTTGGTGGATCATTTGCCAAGTGTCCACTACTACTAACCAATTCACGTGGCACCTGGCTGATGTTGTTATTTGCCTTCCTAACATTACTTCCCCCATTGAAAGAAACCTTGTCCTCAAGGTTTAAGGAAGGAAAATCTTCCAACAGGGTCTTACAATCTTCCCAAGTTGCTTCAGTAGGGGACATGTTTTCCCATTGAATCAAGGCTTATGGAACCTCAATGCCATTCTTTAGTAACACACGAGTGGCCAACACTTCTTGAGGAACCAAGATTGGGCCTTGCATTGCAGTGAGCAGGGGCAAAGGCATATATTGAGTGTTAGGGTCACCCTTGCAAGGCTTAAGGACTGAAATGTGAAACACCGGATGAATGAGAGCAGTGGGGGGAAGTAAAAGCTTATAAGCCACTTCACCAATACGCTCCACAACTGGAAATGGACCAAAATACCGCATTCCTAGCTTCTGATTTTTGCGCAGGGCTAAGGAATGTTGCCTATATGGCGGCAGCTTCACTAACACCATGTCTCCAATCTGAAACTCAAGATGACATCTACCCTTATCCGCATATTTTTTCATGAATTCTTGGGCCTTATGCAGATTTGATTTGAGTTGAAGAAGGATGGCATCTCGTTGTTGCAGCAATGTGTGCAATTCAAGGGGCTCAGTTGCTGCAGTAGAGTACCGAATCAAGGATGGAGGATCCCTTCCATACACTGCCTTGAATGGAGTCATACCGATGCTCTTGTGAAATGAAGTGTTGTACCAAAATTCCGCCCAGGACAACCAAGTAGACCACGACTTGGGACTATCATAAGTGAAACAACGCAAATATAATTCTAAACACTTGTTAAGGGCCTCCGATTGTCCATCCGTTTGAGGGTGGTAAGCGGAACTCATAGCTAAAGTAGTGCCACTCAAACGGAATAGGTGCTGCCAGAATTTACTAGTGAAGACCTTGTCCCTATCCGACACAATGGTTTTGGGAAAACCATGTAATTTCACCACATGCTGCATAAAAATTTCAGCCACTGGCATACTTGAAAAATCAGCTTTCAGAGGGATAAAATGAGCATACTTCGAGAGACGATTAATAACTACCAAAATCACCGTGAACCTTTTTGAAGGAGGAAGACCCGTAATAAAATCCATTGCGATATCCTCCCAAATCTGCTCCGGAATGGGCAGCGGCTGAAGCAAACCAGTTGGGCGGATGGTGGTTGATTTAGCTTGTTGACATACCAAGCATTGGGAAACAAAGGCAATAATATCTTTATTCATGGTTGGCCAATAGAATTGGCTAGCAATGCGAGACTTAGTGCGAGCCACGCCTGAATGACCACCAATAGGAGAGGCATGATATTCAAATAAGATCTGTTTGATTAATTCCTCATTGTTGGGTACCACCACTCTAGAATTCCAGTGCAACAAATTTTGGGTAACCGAATAATGAGGGTCTGGAGGCTTACCTTGCAGACATTGGTCACGAATGGCTGCCAAGAATTTTTCCTCCGCAATGGCTGAATGAATCCGATCCAAGAAGGCAGGCTGCTGAACAGAAATGGCCATAAGGAACGACCTGGACAGTGCATCAGCTGCAATATTCTCCCTGCCCGGTTTGTATTCAATAGAAAAATCAAACCCCAGAAATTTATATAACCATTGTTGTTGCTCCGGCGTTTGAATTGTTTGCTCTGTGAGGGACTTAAGACTCTTCTGGTCAGTACGAACTACAAATTTGTGGCCCAAGAGATAATGCCGGAATTTTGCCATGGCCTCCGTTATGGCATAAAGTTCACGTACATAGGCTGATTGTTTCTGCATGCGCGGGTTCAACTTCTTAGAAAAATAAGCAATGGGGTGCTGCCCTTGGCTGAGAATAGCCCCAATCTCTGCAGCGAGGACGATCGGTCTCCAAAATAAATGGTTGGGAAAAGTTTGGCAAGGCTAAGATCGGGGCTTCTGTAATGGCGACCTTGAGTTTATGGAAAGTCGCAGCAGCGGAGGCGTCCCATAGGAATGCATCCTTTTTAAGTAGTGCAGTCAGCGGGTTGGCAATGGTAGCATAACCCTGAATGAACCGACGGTAATACCCCGTGAGGCCCAAAAACCCACGGAGTTGTTTAAGAGAAGTAGGTTCCGGCCAATCTAGAACAGCTTGAATCTTAGTCTGATCCATTTCGACACCACTACCTGAAACTGTATGGCCCAAATAGTCCACTTTTGTCAGCCCGAAGCTGCATTTGGACAAACGGGCAAACAGGGAATGTTGCTGCAACAACAGTAAGACCTCTTCCAAATGTTGTAAATGAGTGTCCCAAGTGGGACTGTAAATCAGAATATCATAAAAAAAAAACAGAACTGATTTACGCAATAAATGCTTAAATACCTCATTCATAAGGCTTTGGAAGGTGGCTGGGGCATTGGTGAGCCCAAATGGCATCACAAGCCATTCATACAGTCCTTGATGAGTGCGGAAAGCAGTTTTGTGTCGGTCCTCTGGGCGAACCAGGATTTGATGGTAGCCAGATCGCAAGTCCAGCTTAGAGAAGTAAGAGGCACCAAACAGTTCATCAAGTAACTCATCCACAGTTGGAATGGGAAAACTATCCTTGATAGTGATGGCATTCAAATCCACATGTCAGTACAACAACGCCAAGTACCGTCTTTCTTCTTAACAAGTAGAATTGGAGAAGAGAAGGGACTCGTACTGGGCTGGATGATCCCTTCTTCAAGCATGTCAGCTACCATTTTATCAATTAACTCCTTCTGACTGTGAGGGTAGCGATATGGCCTTACTTTGACAGGGTTACTGCCCTCCAACAGGGGAATCGAGTGATTTTGAGGTCTATCAGGTGGCAAGCCTGAGGGTTTGGCAAACACTCCCTGATACCGAAGCAGGAGTTCGTACAGATCTGGTGGGATGGAATCAGCAAGCTCGGGTAAGGTTCCCGTGATGATAGAAGGCTGTTGAAGTTGGAGGGTGAAACAGGCTTCAATGGAGTTTGTGGAAGAGAGGCGTTTGATGTGGTGGAACTGAGCAGGGCTGGTCAGAGGCGTCTTAACACCATGGAAGGTCACAAACGTATTACCCAGATAGAACTTGAATTTAAGGGCACTGTAGTCAGCAATGTGGGGACCCAGGGTCGCCAACCAAGCCGCACCCAACACTAGATCAGCACCAGAAATGGGTAACAGATAGACTGGGAATTCCAAGAGATGGCCTTCCACTCTCACCTTGAGGTTGCGAATGAGACCCTCGGCGGTCAGGGTGTTACCATTTCCGACTAGAACATGGAATCCCGTGGCGGGCTCCACCGGCAACTTGAGGAACTGAGCCACACGGGGTTGGAGAAAATTATCCGAGCTCCCACTGTCCAAGAGTATCTGAACATTGTGCCCTAGAATGGACCCACTGAAACGTAGGGTCGCCGCCCCATCGGAGCCCTTAAGGGCGTTGAAAGAAAGGTGGTGAGGGGGGCCGAGTTGTGGTTCGGGGGTGGTGGGTTGTGGTGACTCGAGTGGGTCCGGAGCGGTTTCATCGGAGTTTTCCTCCTCGGTCTGTAGCAGCAGGTATTGCCGATTGGGATAGCGGTGGGAGGCGGAGAATCGGGCGTCACAATAGAAGCAAAGGCCCTTGTCACGGCACAACTGCATCTCAGAAGGGGAGATGTGGAGGATGGGAAAGTTTTTCTGGGAAGGAGTAGGGCTATGTGGGGTTGACGGCGGCGGTGTGTGTGGGGAGGGAGAGAGAGTGGATCGAGTGTAGGGTTGCTGTTGAGAAAGGGGGTTTCGGTTTGGGGTAGCAGATGAGGTAGGGTTGTGGGTCAAACGGGATTGGGCTTGGTGGAAGTAAGGTTTGGGCTTAGGAGGATATTTTTCTTCAAATAAACGGGCCAAGGATACTGCCTTTGAGATTGAGAATGGACTCTGTGCTAAAACATCCCTGTGAATTTCAGGCTTCAACCCACTCAAGAAGCAATCCAACATAGCATCAGAACTGATTCCCTGCACTCTGTTAGCAAGAGCCATGAACGCCGTATAGTACTCATTAACAGTGCCCGACTGAAAAAGCTTGAACAAGGCCGATCTGGGACAATCAAACGGTGAAGGGCCAAATTCCATTTCCAGAGCACGAGTAAAACCCACCCACGACTGAAAAGGGTTTGTGCGGCTGAGCATTTGAAACCATGGAACCACCGCCTTCTCCAAGTGCATGGCGACGATTTTCAACCGTTGTTCATCGGGTGTGTTATAGTAATCAAAAAATTGCTCTGCTTTGAAGATCCATTGCAAAACATCAGTCCCATCAAAACGAGGGAAATCCAACTTAATGTTCCTTACCTGAAACGGTGGAGGGGTAGTGGCTGAGTTCGAACCACCAGCAGGGAACGATGGTTTCAGGGAAACGAGGGTGATCTCCAAGCGATCCAAGCGGTTGAGGTCCTCTGCCCGCTGTTGACCGTATTCCTCGTGGCGGAGCTCCATCAACTCCACCAGGCGCTTAAGATCAGCTTGGACATCTTTCAGACGAGTTGCTTCTGCCATGGTGGTCAACGAGAGCACCAAATATGTAAAGAACTAGTAATAGAGCACGTAATTAAAATACTCAGTAACTAAGAAAGGCTGCTATAGCTGATTATTAACCCTAAATATTTTCCTGGTCACTATCTGTGTATCAGGAATAAGTACAAGGAAGACCAAACTATCACTATAGAGAGAAGAGAGTACATAAAAGAGGGAATAGTCATAGAGGAAAAAATAATCAATCACTCATTTCCTACCCTATACATCATTCTCTCTCCCTATTTATATCACAAAATCCTCATACATTCTGTTAGGAATCTTCCTCCTATTGCTTTTCCCGATTTCTTTTTCCTCATTTGGTGGATCATTTGCCAAGTGTCCACTACTACTAACCAATTCACGTGGCACCTGGCTGATGTTGTTATTTGCCTTCCTAACAGAGCATCAAGGAAGAACAATTAAGTGATAAGTGATACGAATTGGGGGAGCATTGCTTACATGATAAGACGGTTGGAGCGTCAAGGACGAACAATTAAGTTGGCTTGACACCATATCTTAACTCAAAATCTTAAGATAATGGGTCTCCGAGTCTTCTTTATTTCCATAGCCTTCAACTTATCAAATTCTTTTCAATGTAAGACTTTTTATCTACATGTTACTCACTTGAAATTTCCAACAATAGGTCACTAGGAATGGATTAGTGGTTACCAAAGTGTTGACTTAGAACTTCTGTATGTATGTTAAAGAATGCTTAAAATTGACTTTACAAATGTAAAAGGAAAAAAAAGGAATGAAAGAGCATCAATTCATTGCTAATTAAACTGGGTGTAGCTTAATGTTTATGGAATATATAACTAAGCTTGAAAAAGTTTCATCATAATTTATCTCTTACGTACCCAAATCTACTACCAGCATGTCCTGTGAGCTTGGAAATTGTAAATACCATGACAACTTCATCAGCTGGAGCAGGAATAGGCATGGTCGTAAATGGTTTTAACATTAGGACCATGAAGAACTGCCTTATTCAACTTTCCATCTGGATTGTTTGGTGAAGTCACAAACTCTATAAATTTTATGGAGTTATCTGAGTTGTTCTTCCACAAGGATGTATCTCCTTCATACCTATAATCCATTGAAATTCTCTGTTTGTGATCTATAGACCTGCAGTTACAAAAATTTATCATAGTTTTTGTCATCTATCTATGAGTTTCATAAGCTAAACATACACTACCTTCTGTCTATATCATAAGAGACAAACAGACCAAGAAATTTTTTTGAAATAAACTAATTGTAATTAATACACATATAGATTTTCAAAAATATGCCTTCTAATTGATGAACCAACTCATTTGCATGAAAAATTATGTATCTTGTAAATATAAATTTTATTATAAATAAGGGTAATATTGGAAATTAGTATTTAATATATATGAAAATTAATGTATGTTTCTAATATTTTAGACAGAAATATAGATCCATTTATTAGGTAGCATCTATTTGTTACAGTACCAGGTAATATGGGGCTGTGGCTACTACTTTTGCCGGAGAAGCTAGAGGGGAGTTTGGGGACAGGGCATAAACTGCAGCATTGAGGAGTTGGGTTGAACCAGTTCCAAATATGATGTGCCTTCCCTCAGTGACTGCATTTCCAACAATGTCATGTACTTTAATTTGTGGATGTGATTCAGTAACATTTCTGAGATGAATGATCCATCACTATATCTATAGCTCATTCTGTGCCACCCTGAGACTACAATGGCACTACTTGCTGCGTGTTGCATCCAGAATGGCTCCAAGAAAAATGGATCCCCACTGCTTATAAAACAGAACCAGTCAGTGTATTTCCTTCATTTCCCAAACGCTTTTAACTAATGTTTGGTTTAAATAACTTTTTAATCCCCCAAAAATGGGTATATTTTGGTTTTAGTACCTATATTTTTTGTCGTAGTTTTTGATCCTACAAATTCAAAAATGTCTCTATCGTCAATTGTGCATCATTATCATAGAGTAAAGGAGACATCCAAATCACCTAGGAATATAATGTTCATAGGTTGCAGAATTGTTCTTTCTTTACTCAATTCAATTTATGAATAATTTTTTTTCAGCAGACAACGATACACAGTTAACGATAAGGACCTATTCCTAAACTTTAGAAATTGTAGGCATCAAAACTTATGAAAATAAATTATAGGGACTAAAACCAAAACATATACACTTCTCATAGACTAAAAACTTATTTAAACCTTAAAGTTTAGATTACAAAACATAATTATAGTTTTTTTTAACCTTAGTGTTTTTGTGTTAAAGGACCTAACCATACAGTAGAAGGGAATTGATATACATGTAGGGGTTTTATTTATCAGTTATGTATTTGGATATAAAAAATAGGATAATGATGCACATTTGATTAATGACGTTTAAAATTATAGTTTATGACGTGTTGAATTTGGTTAATGGATACATCAAGATGGATAATTCATTGATCATCCTATAAGCTACATTAACCACGATTTTATACACCATTAATCAAGTTGTCGGTTAACGAATAACCTATTAACCAAGTTCAATACGTCATTAATCATAATTTTCAACATCATTAACTAGGTACCACGTTAGCGTCCAACTTTAATAATGTCTATATGAATATCATTTTTGTTTATTTATTTACCGCTCAAATTCTCGATCAAAAGAAATATCTTATTTTATGTGTCACATCAACTACAACAGTAAAAATAAGGATTTTATTCCTCTAAAATAATTTTGTCTTTTAAATTAACAAGTAAGACTGGAATAGTATATTTTCTCCTGAATTATTTAACGAATTTAGATTTCAATACAGTTTATTAAATAAAAGGTCTTATTTACTCACTATAGATACATTGCCACTCTAGAAGAATTTATTCAAGAATACATTTATGTGAGTGTGTGTCCTACAAGACTGTACCGCACACACATTTTAAAGTAGGTAGTGCATGTCATGTGATGTATGTTATGTTGTTACTTGCAAAGTCATAACTTCTAATTATTTAAAAAAAAATAAGTTAGTCAAACAAAAAAGGTTTTCACAACGGAAAATAATTCACGTGAACATTCTTTCCAAAAGGGAAATTCTACTGTCCTCTAACCAATAGATTAATTGATTAAAAGAAGTAAAAAATAAAATAAATATAACAATGATTGATAATGGTTCGGAGTTTTGATCCTCCACAAAATTATGGATGAACTTAGATTTTGCCTCCAAAAAGAGAACTATTCAGAATCCCCAAAGTATGATCAGCACAACTTCAGGAAACTGAGGAAGCAGCAACGAACTATACTATCTTTTTTTAACAGGCGAATGTTAGTATGTTAATTTTTCTTTAATAAATAATGTTAGTAAGTTAATTATTATGTTGGTTTACCTTTAGCTCAAATCAGTTGAGTTATCTCATCCCTACATGAATTATACTATCTATCAGCACGGTGACCATTGATTCCATCAGTGCTGCTAGAGTTTGTTTGAAAAGAAGTGAGAAAGATTTACCTGGCAGCATCTGCAGCACAATCAGATAACATGGAGCAGTCTGACCCAACATAGCATGTATTGCATTCACAAACTGGTTGATATCCATTCAGAACCAATCCATCCAAGTAGACTCTTCCATGTCCTGAGCATGCTAATGGCTGCCACTGCTTCAGCTTCTTTGGCAGCTCTGCGACTCCAGCTTGGCTTCCATTCATCTCCATGAACTGACAGGTTTGAAGCTGACAACAAAGCTATTGTTGTAATAGTGACTGCTAGATACATGGGACATGTTGGTGTTGCCTTTCTGGTTATTGACTTTAGGTAGCGTTTGGTACAAGTTTTATAAAAATATTCCTAGGAATATAGGCATGGGAATAAAAGTTTCCCATGTTTGGTACAAGTTTTAAAAAGTAATTCCCAAGTATAAAAGATTCATTAGAATAAAATTAGTGAATGACAGTTATAAACTTAGGAAAATTCTATTCCCATGTGTGAAGGTGGGAAAACTTTACTCTCAAGAATCACATTCCATTCCCAGGACAAAGACGAGAAAGACAACACCAACATGTCCCATGTATTGTATTTATTTTAATCATTATATATTGTATTTTATAACCTTATTATGTTACATTTTAATCCAACCATGAAATAATGTATCTCAAAGAGGAAAACACCCGAAAGATCATCCAGTATACGGTATACCACACCGACAATGCTGAACCTCTTAACAAAAGGAGACCTAACTTCAACGTAACTTTTTTTTCGGCTTAACCATGCATCCAACCTTTTGTAAAAATAGCTTTGAAGTAAAGTTATTATACTATAATAAGGTAATTTAAACATACACTAAATCTAACACTTATTGTTTACTTTTCAAAGCTACAAAATCGTATACATAATTCACAATTGCACAATTCTAAGTTGTTGAAAATACTTGGATGCTTAGTCTACCCTTATTGTCGCATGCACCACCACCCCCCCCCCCCCCCCAAAACCACCACCACCACGCCACCTGTTTACAGTCTACATCTCCTATATTTTGAACAAGTTTTTCTTCTTTTGAAAGAAAACTATTGCTGGTTTTATATTACCCAATAAACAATTTACTAACTTTCAACATTTGGAGGGAAAAAAAATTCTGTGATGTACTTCTAAACCTGTGCCTCATCAAAAGCCTTCAACTTTTATGAACGTGTCCTTAAAGTATATAAGCACGGACCCGGATCCACTGCTGTAAAAAAAAAAAAAAAAAACACATTCATGCATCCACTCAGTGTGTATCGTTGAATCAATCTGAAATCTCTTCAAAAACATTTAATGATTGGCCCAATAATGCACACTTAATGAATATGTGAATGTGGGTGCGTTTGATTTGTAAAAAGTATCAGGACAGCACAGGACAGACAGTACAACACAGGACAGTACGGGAGAGAGAGGAAGGAGGGAGAGAGGAGAGATAGAAGAGAGAGGAGAGAGATGTAAGGATAATTTTGTCTTTTGTTAGCCTGTCCATGGGACAACTTTTTGTCCCATGGTTTGGTAAAGGACAAAATTTTGGATTTTTGTCCTGTCCTTCACCTCCTTTTTTGTCCTGTCCCCTGTCCACTTTTCAGATCAAACAGGGGACAAAAATTTTTGTGCTGTCCAGTCCCCTGAATTTTTGCAAATCAAACGCAGCGTGTGTGTTTTGTTAATTGTAGGGATTCATTTTCATACAAGCACTGCTCTTGATTTAATAGTAAAGACCCTCCATGAAATGAGCCTTGTCCAATGTACAAATACCATAAATGTTATTAGTTTCAATTTTCCTTTTCCCTTCTAATTCCCTTCTAACATCCCTTTCTTTTTATTTTGAAAAAGAATTTCAACTAATATCCCTTTTCTATTGTTCTATTGGTTGGTGTTTGAAATAAATAATTCAGTAGAAAAAAATTATTACATTTGTTATAGCCCTTGCCTTGTTGGCCTCTTACAGAAAGCTCCACGCTGGCCAGCTTTTGTTCAGGCTATATACTTGAAGCCCAAATTTCAATTGAGGCCTAAATTTTGAGGTTCAAATGGCTTCTTTTGGGCTAGGTGCCAATTTAGGAAGGGCCTTGCTACATGTACCCCTACGATTTGGCATCCACCCCCACACGCCTCCCGGCATTTAAATGTCGGATTCAAAAACTATGTTTCCGGTATTTAATTGCCGGAAAATTCTTAAAATTTGAAGGGAAAAAAAAAAAGTGTTTCCGACGACAATTAGATGTCGGAAACATAGTTTCTGAATCCGTCGGAAGAATTGTGGGGGTGGATGCCAAATTGTAGGGGTACAGGTAGCAAGTCCCATTTAGGAATGAAGTAGAAGAGGAAGAAGCTGGCTCAACCCAATCATGAAGAAAAATATGGAATTAGATTAATCCTGCCTAGAAGAAATTCACTTCTGAGCCTCATCTTGTCGGTGCCGCTTAGCAAGAATCTGCTTTGTCTTCTCAAGTACACCAAAGAATATTGAACCTCCTATTCCTATCCACAAAACTCTTGGCCCAATACCCTGCAGAAAATTGGACGTCCAACATAGTTTTAGACTTCCACAATGCTATTTCGTCAAAAGAAAACTAAGAATGCAAAGAATGATTTCAATGTTACACTGAATCTCAGAAATGGTCACACCTTAAAAAGAGCATGAGTTCCTTCTTCGTTAACTATTGTCCTCACACAATCACAAATACCTTTGTAATGCTTTTGTGATCCCTGATGTTAGAGAGAGAGGGCAAATGTCAAATTTTAAATCAAACCCACATCCCAAAAGAAAAATGAAAATAAAACAAAATAAAATAAAAATGTCTAGAAAAAAGGGAGAACTCCAAATAAGTAACTCCTATTAAGAATATTTGCCATGAAGGAAAATAACTACTTGAAGTGTTTATTATGTATAACATATTGAAGTGTTTATTATGTATAACATATTGGTGAATGCCTAAACAACCACTCCAAGTGGCTATTGTTCATTTCATGGAAAACTTTTTTTTTGTTAATCAGGAGTTCTGTTTTGGACCCAAAATTAGGATCCTCCTCCCATGTTCTTTACTAACACGGGAGGGTCATGTTATGAGAAAGAAAGCACAAAACCAAAATTAAGCCTCTCCCGTAAATTCCCTTCAAAATAATAGGTGAAGTAAAAAATTGTATGTACCTGAACCATTAATCTGGTTTTTACAACATCAAGAGGAGTTGTAACTGCTCCAGTTACGGCACCTATATAAGGAATCAAATTTACCAGTCTCACTTCAAGCAAACTAAGCTGATCAGAAGAGTTATGAATAAGCAACATCAAATATAAGGAAGGATCCAGTCATGAAGTAGTTATGCTTTTGCAGCAAAAATTATGGTGAAGACTAGGCAATTATTTAAAAAAATAAGGACTAACAAACAATATATTCCCAAAAATTTATTGATTGTAATACTCTTGCACCAGAAACCCAGGAATTCAGCAGCACAAGTTTGTCATGAATTCCAGAATGTAGTTACTATGTGCAGACAGTGGATGCAATAATATCAAAGAATCCTTGACTACTTCAATAGAAAACGTATAACGAATAGGAAGTACCAGCAAATGCCCCAAGCATAGCATTCTCTGGATCCTTCAGATCTCTTTTTGCCTGCAACAGAAAAAAAATACAGAAACTATCAAGTACTTACACAGCCTTTTTCTGGATAGAAAAAAGAAATTTTACTAGAGAGAAGAGGGCAATATACAACTACGGGAAGACGAAATATCCAGCAAAATAGAGGGGAAAAAGAAAGGAGATATGACAAGGAACATTCAAAGACTCAGGACTGTAGCAAAGCTGTCCAATCTCTCTGTCTATGAAAAGAGCAACTCCCTCGAAACAGCCATGAGCTGAACACCAAAGAGAAGCCATAAACATAATCCTAACCTAAAAATTGTTTATGTTAAGGATGCGAGAAGCATAATGCTGTTACTTTTAGGCAATACTTTTCTTCAACCCAACACAAATGACATAAATTTCATGAACAGAATGCTTACTTTCTTATATGATATAAAACTAATGGGAACCTTTGTAAAAGCCCATATAAAAAAATATATACTTCCATTAAACTTACCGCTAATTTATACCCGATTCGGAGCTGCTCATAGATGCAGAATTGTATGGCATCAAATGGTAAATCTCGCAATAAGAAAGATCCGTATCCCTATAAATTCAGAAGAAAAAGAAAGAAAGAAAAGAAATCAAGGTATACAAAACAAGAAAACAAAACTAGCTTAAACATAATATCAAATAGTATGTAAAATGGGGGGAAAAAGAAAAGAAAATTTGGTAAAGGCATTATGGTTTTGATCATAATTCTGCATATGACATCATATCTCCTCTCTTTCACCAAAATCAACATAAAGCTTCTTTCCTGGGGTGAGATTGAATAACGAATACATACTAGAACAAGATTTTAAAGCCAAAATAATGATATGTTACCTCAAAATAAATAAAATTTAATTAAATGGTCATTGCTAAGATATGCAATTAAGTAATTCATACCGCATAAAGACCTTTTAAACCCTCATTAGCAACAATAAGACGGACAGCAGCCGGGGCTGATCTAAATTGCCCAGTTTGCATCCTTTGCTTAACAACCTAGAAAGACATTAATCAAATCCAAGTTTAAAGAAAATCCAAGTTTAAAGAAGCAGGAAAGAAGTTCAACATGCAAGAAGTAAAGCTACTTACCTCAGTTGGAACACGAACGAGGGAAGAAGCAGCACCTCCAATAGCACCTGCAGCCTGCATCCAGCTTAGGAATATCAAAATAACAATAAATAAATGATCGTCTATAAGTTTTATAACTTTTATTCATCTGTATCTGTGTATATGTGCTCTAATGTATTGTTTTGTTTCTTGGCACTAAAAATAGTGCAATTAATGCTAAAGATACAATAAAAATTTATTGGTATCCACTTAGACTGAACAAACATGTAATTTATAATAGCAAGACATGTAAGCTACGGATCAAACTAGAAAATATTCTTTCAAGCACATAAGCCTAGACTTGAACTCTTTTACTGTTCAAGCTGAGCTTGTGCTACTTTTTTTTTAATATATAAAAACAACTAGATGATTGACTCAAACTATGTTTAGGAAGACTTACACTCTAGCAGTGTTAGCTTTGTTCCGTTGATCTTTTATCTTTGTTGTTTTCTATTTTGTATTTGTAACTTTTTCTCTTCGTCTTAACGAATTCCTTCATTTATCCACACAAAAAAAAAAGTCTCGGCACTCGAAGTCAGAGCATTCTTCAACTGTCCCTCGGGCTTATATACACATTTATCCTTCATACAAATGAAATGGCTAGAACTCCACAAACTGGAGCATGTTCTGGCAAAAAATTCGGTAACTCACGCTCTATAAAATTGTTAATTGCAAAACAAAAATACATTTTAAGGTTACAAATTAATTCAAAATCACAAAATTTCTCATTACAGTTGATGACATATTAGAGAAGCTGAACTCCAAAGGGGGGACTTAACTTTCATTGCCTGAAGAAATACTGACCAACACTGATGAGTATCAGAGAGTAAAAGAAGGAAACAGAGAGTAACTGTAGTATTATTTGTATAATCCAACTAGCATCAAGGTGATTCTGAATTGGGAAATGCAGAAACAAGAGGCTACAATGGATGCTAGACTATTCGAGAGGTCTAGTGCTCTCCTAGGGTTCCAAAATCCAATTCCAGCCTGCCTTTTTCTCTACATCAAGCCCTCCTATATTACCCCCCATACACTCTAACAGAATTCACTCCTTCCCCTCCCTCACGCATGACTACTGCCTAGCTGGTAGTAGTTAGTTACAATACTCTCTCTCTTAAGTGTGATTCAGTGCTTCATGCACTTTTTAGCCACTTGGTAGACCTCCATTTCCCCCTCTCATACACCATATTCTCTGTGGGCCTAATGTCCGCATCAATTCTTCCCCCTTTGAAACTCACATTGTCCTCAAGGTGAACAAGTGAGTGGCTTCTCAAGCACAACTTTCCGGGGTCCCACTGTTTGAAACAAAATGCTGCAGCTGTTAGGAAGAGAGAAGGGTGTCCACCGGGGTCCCATTGATCAATCTCCACTTCCTCCCATAGCCTCTGTAGCCCCTCATCGGTGGAGCAAAAGACTTGGTCAAGAAGAAGGACAATGTCAGCATGTTCCACTTGGCAACAAACATCATGAACCACTAGATCCACTATTAGGACAGCGACCAAAGCCTTAGCAGTGGCTTCAAGATTCACTGCCTTAATTTCCCTGCAACTCTTTCCTCTATCATACACAAATTTAAGCAATCCATGGAATGTGGGGAATCCTCCTGTATTCTCAACTTGTAATTTTTTAATTTACAAGTAAATGTGATAGCTTTCTCTTGGCTGCACCCAATCAGCCCTCAGCCCCTCATTGTTTGCACCAGCAATTGTTAGTCTTTTATCTTCCTCTAAGGCCCATTTATTTTCTTTCGTTAGTTGGCCCACCATCATGTTTTTAAGCACTTGCTGGGACCTTGGTTTTTCTTCAGCATCAATCCTATTAAAAGAAAAATTATGGGCCTGGCCCATTGGGTAAAAAATTGGACCCATTTTAGTTAATGCCCATCCTGCCCTAACTGCATTCTTTCTCCCACCCGTGTTTGGTATCTCTGCCGCATGTAGCAGTAATGGCTTGACCAAACCGTGGGTCATTCCACCCTCCTTCACGGCCGCGTTCTGATATGGCGGCTCCGGCGCGGGTAATCGAACGGTCGGCGGCGTCCCGCCCTTCTCCACGAGCACGCCTAGATCCGGCGGTTCCGGTGGTTCCGGAGGCTCTACACGCCCACCACCGATCATTGCCTCCACCCTACTACCTCGGTCACCTCCCTCGCAACGTGCATCGCCGCTATCGCTCACGTCTCCTCCTATCTTGCCGCTGACACCACCACCAATGCAGCGCTCATCATCATTTCTGTTGTAATCATCGCTCATTCTCAGAAACCAACCACCACCAACCCCTTTCCTGTCGCCATCTTCATCTCAGACAGACCTGAGACATCACCACCATCGCCTTCCACCACGATCTTCATCATATGTGCAGCTTGAAATTTCTCCTATTTCTGCGATTCAACCTCTGTAACAGTATAAGAAATACTGTTAATGGACCCACCACCTCCTCTACCATCCTCTTCCTTCTCCGTATCCTTCACCTCTTCTGCAATTTCAGAGGGAATCTGAGTAACTCGGTGATTTCCCCGTTGTTGAGGGTTGGATGAGCCTTGATCCATCAAGGGCTCTGAGTCCAATTCCGGTCCCGATTCTTCACCTTCTACTGCCAGTCCTCTTCCAAGCAGGGCGTAGTTCTTCTCTATTAGCAGCAAGGCCCGGTCCAGCCGCTCGGAGACAGATCCCAGTCCATTCGGAGTTCGTCCACATCAACTCGGAGCATGATCACATCGAGATCGACGTCTGGAGTAGTCTCCCTTCCTCCTTTTCCAGAGCCGCTTGATCTCATCCAGTCGGGTTTGGTCTATTTTCCTCTATTCCAGCAAGCTTCTCTCCACATTCTCCTCTCTAAACTCCATTTTGCAGTGAGAATCAAAAGCTCCAGGAATCGAGAGCTTTGATACCATTGATGAGTATCAGAGAGTAAAAGAAGGAAACAGTGAGTAACTGTAGTATTATTTGTATAATCCAACTAGCATCAAGGTGATACTGAATTGGGAAATGCAGAAACAAGAGGCTACAATGGATGCTAGACTATTCGAGAGGTCTAGTGCTCTCCTAGGGTTCCAAAATCCAATTCCAGCCTGCCTTTTTCTCTACATCAAGCCCTCCTATATTACCCCCCATACACTCTAACAGAATTCACTCCTTCCCCTCCCTCACGCATGACTACCGCCTAGCTGGTAGTAGTTAGTTACAATACTCTCTCTCTTAGGAGTGATTCAGTGCTTCATGCACTTTTTAGCCACTTGGTAGACCTCCATTTCCCCCTCTCATACACCATATTCTCGGTGGGCCTAATGTCCGCATCAAACACAAATAAAAGTAGGAAGCAAACTAACAAAATATTTTTCATGAAGATGAAATAATAACCTTCTGAGAGAGTTGCTATAATCTTTTTGGGCTTAGGTGATCACAACGTCTTTCCTATTTTAGTTTGCAAAGGTTTGAAAGGCACCTACAATTTGTATATATAAGGTAGATAAGGTATATGCTTTAGAGGCACCTTTCCACTTCCATATCGTAATAAAAAATTATGAACTTGTATCTTTGGTCATTTACTGACCATTGCTGCCACTCCTGCTTTGTGTATCCTATGATTTATCTCAACTAAATAAAGCTATGAACATCAGCATATCAGTATACAAACATTAAAAAGTAAAATTAAAACTAAAAGAATTCTTAAAGGGACATGACATAGATAATTTGAATAGATTGTCACTTTTTTATTAATAAAAGAGAGCCAACTTACAAAATGAGCCACAGCGCTGAGATTCTCAGGGAAGGACTTTAACAATTTTTGCTTTGTAGGTTCATACACACCAATGAAAATTGCAGAAGCTCTGTCAAGAGTGGAAGAATAGTCCATCATGCATATGTACCACATAATTTAATCAATTAAGAACAAATATTTCTGCTAAAAATAATAGAATGTCAAAGGAAAATATGTCCTGAAAAACTATCTTCTCCCAATGTGTTTGCAAACAAATTTTTCTGGTGCATATGGTCCTTTTAAGTTAGTATGGCATCCAAGGCTAGTTATTATGGAGAATTCAACCGGCATTCTGGTGTTCACTCAACAGTTGATATTGTCTGTGCTTTTGAGTATATTATACACAGCTCAAATACTGAATATAGACCATCATTTTCTCTGGTGCAAACCACCTTTCCAGGAACTAAATGATTATTTTATCCTAAACAGGCAGTTATAGAAGCTGTAGCGGAATATTAGAGAGCAAAAAAAGATCTTTTCAGTCAATCCCTAATAGATAAAACTAGAAACAGAAAAATTCTTAGCTTGGGCTCAAAGCACATAAGCTATACTACCTAAGTAGCTTCAATTCAAATAAGTTTGTCACAGAAAAATATTAAGTGAAAAGCAGAGAAAGGAATAAACAACACAGAAATCGATGCCATGTGAATTGCAAAGGATAAGGTACGTATGAATGATGAAAACAAAATCTACTCACGGTAAGACACCAGCAATATTTCCAGCCAATCCAGAATACAGACCCTTCAAAATAATTTGCCCTCCACCACGAACAACCTGATGGAGGATGGAACGATATATATTATCAAAACATAATGTGATTAAAACATATATTGGTACTTTGACAAAAGCATAAGCATAATGTAAAAAGATACATATTAAGTAATAATGATAACATTTACAGAATTGGAACATTGACATGAACTACCACATGGAATCCTAAGTCCTAACTAAAACAAGGAAGACAATAGCAGTATCTGACAACGGCATTTTGAGACCTACAACAAAACTTGTTGCGTCTTATATGACAAATCATGGTTCACGAATCAATTATTTCCCTCTGCTTTCCTTTTCCCTTCCTTCCCCCAGACCCTACCAGACAGATATAAACACAGACAAAGTATAATTAACAATTTATAGTTAACATGCATAACTTACCTGTAGTCGAGTTTTTATGGTATCAATGGGATATAAAGCTGTTTCTACAATGACCCCAGCAACACCTCCAGCAATGCAACCATCTGCAATATTCATCAGTATGTCATACAGCACAATATTAATAATACAAGACTAAAGAGATACATGATAAGATGCAACTTATGACCAGTTTGAGTTCCAACGCTAGATATATCATAAAAGGTGATTAAACATAGAATTAGAAACATCATCAGTCACTTTTCTTGTAAAAAATGAAACAAATATTGGAAAATCCGAACTAAGAAGACATCACTGGCCACATAAGTTATAATTATCAATTCAAAAAATAAATATATGCAGGGAAAACGCAAATATTTGATGACATAAATTACAATTTCTAGGCTTGAATTTTTAATCAACTTGCTACTCCTAATAACATTATGTGTAACTTGTCTCATTGTCTGCACAAAGTGTAATGATGCACATAACTATACATAATTGTTATGCATAATGCCCCAACAAGAAAGACCAGGCCAATCATTTAATAAAAGGTTTGCAACTTTTTATCCATTCTTTTACACAATCTTCGAATGGAACCATAAAACTTACCAAACAAAACACGTAAAAAGTCAGACGGCTTTTTCTCTCCTTCACTTATGGACATGAAAAACTTATCTGGATCCTTTTGAGTGGACATTTTAAACTTCAATGCATCTGTATAGACAAGGCATTTATCCAAGTTAAGCAATGCAAAGCACAAGTAGAAACTTCAGCCAATAAAGCGGCACTACATTTTTCAACAGACTTGCTTTTGGGAAAGAAAAACAAACAAGTAAATCATTAACATGTTCTTCATGAGCCTGAGGCTAACTTCAATAACTACTAGCTATTCAGCTTCTCCGAGAAGGAAGAAGAAACGAAAAGGCGCAGCAGAGGGTTCATTGGCTAACAATGGGGTCAAAGATCAAAATCAAATTGACACAAAAACAAAATTGAATTTTGAGGAATACCCGAGTCAAACCTGATCCAGTAACAGACAGATTGAGTAATAATTGTAGGGAATTAATAAAAAAAAATTAAAATTTGAGCACAGAAAATGAAAACTTAAGCAGGGAATATCAAAGAGACTGAGACAGACAATACCAAGTGAATCCGTATGGGGACCTTTGGAGCTCATTGGCATCAAATATGTATCTAACAAACCAACAAAGTTTGGTGCTTTCCCTTCTCTGCTTCCTACAATAAGATTTGACAGCGAAGTACAGAAGCTTAGTCAGGCAAGACAAAAGGGTTATCGTTGGGTTCTTGAGGGTTTATACGTTAAAGTGAATTCCTCATTTAGACTTGGTCCCTCCGTTCACTGTGCGTTCTCTGAACCCCTAGTTTTTTTTTTTTTTTTAAGACTAAACCCCCAATTTGATCCCTGAGAAAAACACTCGGATCTGAAATACTCCCCATCCAAAATAAATTATCCATTTTATCCTTAAGAATGTAACTATCGGGACACTTTAGTCATTCATATGGTTGACGACCTTTGACCACCGGTTTCCAGGTTGCACAATCCTTTCACCACTGAGTTTGCAACAATGGTGGGTTGCTTAAGGGACAATAACTTGGTTCGGCTTCAAGGATGGTGCTGTGAGGGGAGTTTTATCAGAGAAACCATTGATGCGCAGAACCCAGATGAGCAACTCCAAAATTCAATGGAACCAACGAATTCTCCATGCTTCGCCTCAACAGCTTCAATTTATCCTCCTCCACCATCCACCGTGCACCACCTGCGGTTGTTCCGGCATGAAGCGACAATCACCCTCGTCCTGTTTCTCTCTTCAAGACCCATCAACCGCAGCCACTGAATCTTACTCTGAAGAACCAAGAGCCAAGAAGACCTTTTTTTGTGAACAAGAAGATCTCACCCTTCATGGGTTCTCCACCATTTCGCTCCCGAGTCTGCCTCGGCATCTGGTTTGCCTCCTCTGCCTCCGAGTCTCAAACTGTGTGTGTCTGATCCCACACCTTCACCTGCCAAGACCTTTTCTCGCTCCTCGAGTTCGGAAGATATGGGAGTGTATTTGACCAAGGAAGAAACTCCCAATTCAATGGTATGAAACGTTTTCTTGAATTGGTTTGGGTTTATCATGGCTTGGGAATATGGGGTTTCTTTCTATTGTTTTGGTACTACTTTTGCAGAGGCTGAGAAGAATGAAGGATCGTCTGAGAGAGATGAGGCAATGGTGGGATGAAGTTATGCGGGAGGAGATGCAGAAGAAGCTGTGAGCGTGGAGTGGACTGAGAAGTGCCTAAGCATTCATTTCAAGTGCCTCTGTGGCAAAGATGACAACAGTTAGGGTGTTCATCTCGCTGGCTGCAAGGTTTTTGTTAAAAATGTCATTTCTCCCACTTGTCATTTTGAAAACGAAAAGCACCAAAATCCCGATTGAAATCTGCATCAAGCATTATATTGCAGGTCTTCACATCTCTGTGAATGATTTGTCTCTCGCATTCTTCGTGAAGATACGTAAGAGCAGAAGCAACCCCCAGAATTCTATTAACTCTCTGCTTCCATGACAGGACAACTGCAGAATGGAAGTTCTTATGCAAAATTTTGTTTAGGCTCCCATTGGTTTGGTAGGAACTCATAAACCGTCATAAAACTCCCCTCACAGCACCATCCTTGAAGCTAAACCAAGTTATTGTGCCTTAAGCAACCCACCATTGTTGCAAACTCAGTGGTGAAAGGATTGTGCAACCTGGAAACCGGTGGTCAAAGGTCGTCAACCATAGGAAGGACTAAAGTGTCCCGTAGTTACATTCTTAAGGATGAAATGAATAATTTATTTTGGATGGGGACTATTTCAGACCCGAGTGTTTTTCTCAGGGACCAAATTGGGGGTTTAGTCTTTTTTTTAAGACCGAATAAATGAAGAATTCGTGTTATAGCCGTATAATGATAAAATTAATACTTTAAGCTAGATTATTGGGTCTATCAAATTCTTCATTTGGTCCTATATGTAGGAGTTAACGAATCATCAGAAACGGCAGAGCAACGAGAGAGATCAAATGAGTACCAATTGCACTATGAGGATCTTTTCAATAACTTTTTACATGTAAAGATCAAATTATTACTTTAACCTTATATTTATTTATTTTTAGGTTTAATTGTAATTTTAGTCCCTTATGTATCATGATTGTATGATTGTGCAATTTGGTCTCCCAGGTTCCAATGCGCCGATTGGGTCTCCCAAGTATTCGTCATGTTACGTTCAGGTCCCTTTGTCACTGTGTCATCTGATCTTTAAGGTAAGTAGCATGTGGCACACATGTGACTGATTTGACATTTAATGAGGCCATTTTTCCTAACAATGGGGTCATCGCTTTAGATGATAATGATTATGAACATGGAGACTGAACTAGTGTACTATCGGAGGAGGTCTAGTCAATTCAAAAACAACATGAAAAGTGTAATTAGACGACAAGGACTAAGTGCCAAATCAATCATACACCTGTCATGTAGGTTATTGATGTTAAAACTTAGACGACACAACAATAAAGGATCCAAATTGTAAGAGGAAGGATGCTTAGGGGACCTAATTGATACAATTGGATCTCAGAGGACCAGAATTGTACAATTATGATATTTGAGGGACAAAAATGTATAATTAAGTCTTATGTTTATAATAATTATTATTATAATAGTAATGATGATGATGATGATGATGATGATGATGATGATGATGATAGCAATAATAATGATAACAACAACAACAACAATAATAATAATAAATAATAATAATAATAATTATTATTATTATTATTATTGAGAGTACTGATCAACATCATAATGGTATTAATTAAGGAATAAAAATAGAAAAGTGTTTGACTTAAGTTTTCAATACAAGATTTTCTTTTATTAATTATTTAATCAGTGTTCTAAGAACAATAATTAGTAAGACTCTATTATTATTGTTGTTGTTGTTGTTGCTAAATTGGGTTTTGAATCGAGTTTGAATTTTAAATTTTTACGTAACCATTAGCCATATATCACTTTCATATTGTACATGAGCCCCAGTTGCTCTAGTCCTCTAAGGCTACTTAATGTTTTAAAAACTGACCTAACCAGTGGATCGAAAAGGATGACGATTGAAGATTTAATTGATTTCATCGATGGTCGATTACAAATCCACAATAATAAAGAGATTGGTCAACAAGTTAAGTTTTAATACAACTTCCAACTTTTCATACAAAGCCCAAATTATAAAATTGCAGATTGAATAACTGGTTGTTTTAATTTCATTATCAAACAACATTAACTATATAGGAGTCTCCAACCCAAGTGAACTATGTCTATATTCGAGCCCTCAGCCCCCAAACAAATCAGATCACAAGTACTTTCCTTTTTTAAAAGAAGGAAAACGATGAATTAGCAAATTTTCGAAACTCGATTTTAAACCGATTTAACGTGTTTGTGCATGGTCAGACCACTTCTCTTATTCTCTAGTCCAACCAGGACTAGAGAGACATCCTAGTTCAATCGGTTGAACTTGTGTAGTTGGATCGATTTTTAAAACATTGCTCTATTTAAAGTGAATGTACGAAACATGAGTCCCTTCCAACCAATTAACCTTTAATTAATTAAATAATCAAATTTTTATTTTCGGGACAATGCGGTCCCGTCCCATTTCAGACCGATTTTAAAATAACCCACAAATGATCGGGTTCTTTCGGGTCTATGGACTAGTTTGGGTTCATAAAATTGACTACATCCAAGTTTAAGACCAGGTAAGGGACAAACACAACCCGTCCCACGTGTAACGCCCCGATTTCTCTGTCTTTCTATAACAGTAAATACATGTTTATATGTGTTTATTTTTGTTAAAATTCAGAGAATGATTTTAGATAAACTAAAATCATTGTCTTGCTCTATCTTACCGTAGAGAGTCACTGTTAAATTTTAGGTTGAAAATTCAAACGAAAACCAGTATGCGTTTTCACTGACAGTAAAAGTTTACTAAGCAGAAAACCTAATTTTGACCCGTGAACGAAACGATTGGTGTTTTTTTATTGTTTCCAATGATCTTGGCCATTTTTGAAAATTTACGTTCGAAAATAAAATATATTTATTAGGGCGAAATCGTTGAAAACTACGATCGGAAACCTTAACCGGGTACGCAGCGAAGCAGGATAGGGAGCTAAGATGACCAATGTGACATGTTGGAAAAGGAAGTGACATGTTGATGTGAGTCAGCTATCACATCAAAAAGCAACCATCATTACAACTTTTTGGATATATCATACTTTAATCCAAAAATCATTTTTCTCTCTCTTTTTCCAATCAAACACCTCCCTAACCAAAACTTGCTCTCCAAGCTCACTCTTCCTCCCCCCTACACGCCACTCACTCTCTCCCCCTCTATATAAACACTCATTTTCTTTCATTTTCACACTTTACACTCACGTAAACACACATTCATATTTCAAGCTCCATAGTTCTACTTCTTCAAGTGTTCGTCTTCATCATTTTCTTCAAGTTTCAAGGTAATGCTCTATACTCTTACTCATCTAAGTCTTCTTCTTCATTTATTTTGAGAGTTATGCCATATTCACTCATTTTGATTCTTAGATCTAGAAACTTCAAAAATCTCTAGAAATTAGTAGAAAAATCCATTTGAGTTGAAACCAATTTCTATGAACTCACAATGATCTCTATATTGTTTATTTAAGAGCTTGCATCAAACAAAAATTTCCTTCCCTATTTTCCTAACAAGGCCGAATCTAGGTATTTATGGGGCAAGGAAGTTTTGTTTCAACTTTTGTTAAATGACCATTGATTTGAACTCTTTTGTACCTTGAGTTGTTAAATCCAAGAGCTTGAAAAGTTTGAAAATTCCTAACCTATTTTGGAGGTAAGGCCGAAACCCTAGTCTAATAGCTTAGAGGAGTTTTTTTTCAATCCTTGTTAAATGATTGTTGTTTATGAATCTCTAATACTTAAGGATCATTAATCCATGAGTTTGAGAAATTTTGGAATCTCTAATACTTAAGGATCTAACCCTATTTTCATGATATGGCCGAACCTATGCCTTAGGTAGATAGGATGTTTTTTGTTGTTTTTAACTTGTGATTATGTGTTAGAATCTTTAGACTTCCGTCGGGAAGCAGGCTGGGGAGGATCGTTACACGCAACCGAGAATAAGGAATTTTGCTTGCTTTGGAACAAGGTAAGAGGAGACTTCCTGAGGGATGTTTCAATAGCCGTATGCTATTAGTTGTGATTTGATATGTGTCTTGAGCTTTGTTATGATTTATCTGTGTTATCTGTGACGATTGAACTCTCTGTTTAAATGCCTGAGCTTGATGACTTATCTGAAGATGTGTTATAGCTTTACTATATGGTATGACCTGTATTAACTATCAAGATACTGATATGGAAATATTATTGTTGATTGATCGATTGTCTGAGAAGCCTGACACTCGTTGGTGCTCAATTAATTATGATGGTAAAAGTCTTAAAAAGCCTTATGAAAACTCTGGAACAAAATATTTATTTGATGATTTCTTGATAAGAGAATGAATATAAAGGTGGAATTGTAAACGGAACATTTTAGCATGTTATCAATATCGAAGAACAAGACGGAAAATATATTTGAGAACTAAGTGTGAAATATTTTAAAGCTAGAGGAAAATCATTTTCTTAAAGTAATTTTAGTATAAGTGAAAATAATTTTAAAAGTAAGTTTTATGAAGGAAAACTTTTGGAAATGGTTGGCAATATTTTAGAAAAGAATTTGAAAGGATTTGACAATGCTCTAAAGATGGTTTGGAAGAAAAAGAAGAATTTTCAAAGAAAAAGGATTTCTTTATAACTTAGCATTTTACAAATGAATTTCCAATGAAAAGAATTTATGGAAAAAGTTACTTTTGAAAATATTCCGGCAAGCTTGGATAAGTTGCTGAAGTTTCATTTTGTATTTGTGTTTAACTGAACGAAAAAGAATAAATACATTGGAAAGTGAATCTAGTATGCGAGACATCGGAATACTAGTGTTCTGTAATTTACACGTAGATCTATGATCAGTGTCACGTTGTTATGGACTGTGTGTCATATTCACATTGTTGTGGACTGTGTGTCCTAATTACGTTGTTGTGGACTGTTTGTCCTAATCATGTTGTGATAAGCGTTATTAAAGGTGAATGATGTTTTCTATGACCACAAGCCCAGACTGGTGCATCGGTTTAGGGCGTTGTGATTGAGCACTCGGACTTCGTGTCCTGTGTTGATGTTGAAGAATCTTAAAGTTAGAGATTTTATGAATAGTCGTTAGCCTAATTTGAGCTTCAACAAGGAAAGAATGTACACACAGATAAACCTTGAGAATAAAATGATTTTTACATGCATTTGTTTGGCAGATATGCCATGTTGCCAGTGAGAAATCATTGAGTCATGTGTTGGCCAATGAATTTTGGAAAATACGCCCATGAACTACGATAACCATTGGTTGCTGTGTGATCTGCCAATGCATGGATAAAAGTTTCCTGTTTATCGTAATGACAATTGAGATGTCATAATTTGTGCGCAATAACCATTGGCTGTTGAGTGATCTACCAATGAGTTACAAAGGTGTTGGACATTGGATTCTTTTCATTGACAATGATCCATGTAAAAATCTTGACCAGCTTAAACGAAAAATGGAGTTAATTGATATCTCATGAGATTAGGTTAGAGCCTGAATATTGAAGTATCGTGCATATTTTTATAAAAACCATGACTGTTCGGGTATGGGACCCTTTGATATAACACTGTTTATTTTCAGGAATTTTATATACATGACTTTACATGTTATCTGATGTTTGGTGTCGTGCATATGGTTATTGTGATAAATCCATATATTGGTATCTCACTCTTGCATATCTGTTTGCTATTTCTCTTCCTATATGGAAATTGTTATATATGTGGGTTTAGATGGATCCCCATATTCCTTTGGCACCGGCGAGGGAACAGACCCTGACCTTTGAGGATGCTAATGTAACACCCTTCGTTACATTAGTAACCCAAAACAAAATCAATGAAAATCCTTTGAAGAATTTAAAATTAAAAACATACATGTCATAAAAAAAAATCGCAACTTAATCGGGTCTGAAAATACCTCATATTAATTAAAATAGTGATAAAGTATCCAAAGTGATAATATATTAATAAATTCACAAATCCAAATAAAAACCAAAGGCCTAAAAAAAACGGGCGTCTACTAATAAACCCAACGACAAATAAAAAAAAAACTCCTAGCCACATACGGCTCCTTATTTAAGAAAGTACTAACCAAGCTAAGAATAATAACTAAAGAAAATCCGCTAAGTCTTCAGTCCTCTTCAGTTCCAGCGATGTCGTCCTCGTGCTCTGAAAACAACACTTTTAATGAGATATAATCCCAGTGAATAAAAATAATTGTTGGTAAAAAGGTTCGCAAATAGGGTTGTTTTCAGCCGGCGTAGTAACCGGAAAAACATTCATGGTACCCGCTAATTTTTAAAATATCGAATATAATAAACCTCCAAGATAATAAATATATAAATAAAATTAATGTCAAGCATTTAGAGTACAACTCATAAATTCAGCAACGGTCACATCTCATTGCATTTAATCACATTCTCCATGCAAACTCTACACAATGCAACTCCACGAACATGACTCGGTGATTCCCAGAATCACTTAACTTGACTCTTTGGTTCCCAGAACCGGTGTGAATCCCAGATCCACTAAGGTCTATGAGCTCATATCCATGCAATGGCATCCCACTGCCTTCTCCATCCCAGATGGAGGTATCTAATATTCCATCCCAGATGTGAATATTTTAATAAATTGATATCTCATCCCAGATGGTAATATCTCTCATCATATTCCCGGAATAGAATGTACAACCGTCACCCCTTCCCGGAAGGTGATGACCAACTCATATGTACCACACAATATGTCATCCCAGATGACTACCAATTAAATTCTCAAACTCCATACATCAATAACAATAATTAATTGGTCATACCAAGTCAAGATGATAGTACATACTCATACAAGCTTTCTTCTTAACAGTAATTATATATTATATTATATATATATATATATATATATATATAATTAAAAGTACCCCTCACGTCACTATTGACGTTGGTTCTAGTTTATTTATGTGCAGCATAGTTACAGGGAGTGCATATGGCAATTGAGCATCAGGCATCGTAAAAGAAGGAGAAGAATTTATCATTGTGGTCATCCAACAAATTAAAAATAACAAGATTATTTCTCTGAAGATTCAAGAAAACATTTTCACAGAATCAATTTGTTAACAAGATGAAACATTTTAAGAATTCGAATGAACCCCAAAATATTTTTAAAAATCTCAAATAAATTAAGGACCCAGATTATTTGTACCATGAAACTGTGAGAAAAGTTATTTTTACTCACCTCTCGAAGACCTCCAATGTGCTCTAAAAATCACGTATGATAGGGATTTGTGCTTCCCTAAAAATTCATCTCCCGTTTGATGACGTTCTTGGATCTGTGTTGTTACGATTATACTGGCAAGACAAAACGGAACCAACGTAAATGCTGCGGCGCTCCTGTCTTTCTCTCGGCTACTGTTACTTTATGTTTATATATATATATATATAACCAGCGCAGTAGGTTTTGCCCCTTTTTTTCTGCTTGGGCTTAACGCCCAAGTGTCTCTCTCTCTTCTTCTTTTTTCTTCTTATATATATATAATTAAAAATTCTTTATAATAGTTAATAAATTTCAATAAATCCATATACTATCACTTCTTCACACTAAATCTCTTATTTTTATTTTATTTTATTTTATTTTCCAATTTAACACTCTTTTAATTTGTAATTATTAAATAATTATAATTTATTCTCATACTAACAATTCTACACTTAAAACTCATACTGACTTAATCTTTTATTAAAGTAATTATATTTGAATCTTGGGATGTTACATTTCCTCCTCTCCTTAATGAATTTCGTCCCCGAAATTCTCACGTCTCACCCAACTACGCAACGTTAAAGGTAATGCAATGCTAAGTTATGTACCTGTGCCGAAGAGATCTAGATGATATTGTCTAACATCTTCCTCAAGTTCCTAGGTAGCTTCCTCTGGAGTCAACCCTTCCCAAATCACTTTCACCAATGGGATCATCTTGTTCCTCAGAGTTTTTGTGCTCTTGTCAATGATCTGAATAGGTCTGGGCTTAAAGATTAAATTATCCTTCAATTGTATTGACTCAGGAGGTATCACGTGTGAAATATTTGGTACGTACTTCTGGAGTTGAGACACATGGAAGACGGCATGGAGATTCGACAACTGTGGTGGAAGAGCCAATTGGTAAGCAACAGGCCCGACTCTTTTTAGGATTTGAAACGGACCCATGAAACGAGGGTTGAGCTTTTTGACTTTCATCGACCTCCCAACCCCATCCTTAGGAGTGACTCTCAAGAATACGTGTCCCTCTTCCTGAAATTCTAAAGGCTTCCTTCTCTTGTCGGCATAACTCTTTTGCCTACTCTGTGCAGTGCGCATCCTTTCCCTAATGACTTTAATCCTCGCTGTGGTCTGCTAGACTAACTCTGGTCTTAGCAGGGTCTTCTCACCCACTTCACACCAACATAAAGGGGACCTACACTTCCTCCCATAAAGAGCTTCATAGGGTGACATGCCTATGCTAGCGTGATAACTGTTGTTATAAGCGAATTCTATAAAAGGTAGAAATTTATCCCAACCCCCACCTTCATCTAAAACACATGCTCTAAGCATGTCCTCAAGGGTCTGAATGGTCCTTTCCGACTGACCGTCCGTTTGAGGATGATAGGATGTGCTAAAACTCAACTTAGAACCAAAAGCCTGTTGGAAAGCCCTTCAGAATCTTGAGGTAAACCGTGGGTCCCTATCTGACACTATAGAGGTAGGTATGCCATGAAGCCTCACTACCTCCTTAATGTATAAGTCTGCTAGCTTATTCAAACTATAGGTTGCTTTAATTGGCAAGAAGTGAGCAGACTTGGTCAACCTATCCACAATTACCCATATGGCATCTAAACCCAAACGAGTCCTAGGTAACCCCATCATAAAATCCATAGAAATCATCTCCCATTTCCATTGAGGAATTTCTAAAGGCTGCAACAAACCCGAAGGTCTCTAATGTTCTACCTTAACCTTTTGACATACTAAACACTTGGCTACAAAGCTAGCCACATCCCGTTTCATTCCTGGCCACCAATACATATTCTTTAGATCTTGGTACATCTTGGTTATCCCTGGATGTATGGTGAACTTCCCCTTATGCGCTCCCTCTAAAACTTTCTCTCTAAGGCTCCCCTCCTTAGGAACAACGATTTTATTCTTAAACAACACTAGACCATAAGTAGACAACACATAATTCTCTTGATCTAAAAGAGATTGTAACTCCTGGTCTAAAAGTTGTCCTCGCCTAATCATTTCTCTAAGGTCACTGCAAATTTCCAGCCTATTCAACTTCAAGCTTAGAGCACTAAGAGACACGTTTAGATTCATGTCCCTGAACTCCTCTAACATATTCATATCTCGAACTATTAAACTTGACACATGCAAGGTTTTCCTACTGAGTGCATCAGCCACCACATTGGCTTTCCCTGGATGGTACTTCAACTCAAAATCATAGTCCTTAAGAAATTCTATCCACCTTCTTTGCCTCATATTCAATTCCTTTTGGTCAAACAAATACTTAAGGCTCTTATGATCACTAAAAACCTCAAACTTTGCATCATACAAATAGTGCCTCCAAATCTTAAGAGCAGAGACTACTGCTGCTAACTCAAGGTCATGAGTAGGATAATTCACCTCATGCGTCCTAAGCTGCCTAGATGCATAAGCCACTACCTTGCCTTCCTGCGTCAACACACAACTTAAACCATTCTTAGAAGCGTCACAATATACCACAAAACTCACTGAAGGGTCTGGGATGGTTAAGACCGGTGATGACGCCAATCTTCTCTTAAGCTCCTCAAAATTCTCTTCACATTCCTTATCCCACTCAAAAGATTTTCCTTTCCTAGTCAACTTGGTGAGAGGTAAAGCTAGTCTAGAGAACCCCTCTATGAACTTCCTATAGTAACCTGCCAGTCCCAGGAAACTCCTCACTTCCGTCACTGACTTAGGTTGCTCCCATCCAAGCACTGCATCAACCTTACTAGAGTCAACCACTACACCACTCCTAGATATGGTATGTCCTAAAAACTTCACCTCTTCAAGCCAAAATTCACACTTTTCTGGCTTTGCATACAGTTGTCATTCCCTCAGAATCTGCAACACTAACCTCAAATGCTCCTCATGATCCTCCGGTGTCCTAGAGTATATCAAAATATCATCTATGAACACCACCACAAAGCTATCCAAGAACGGCCTAAAGATCCGATTCATGTAGTCCATGAAAACGGCTGGAGCATTGGTCACACCAAAGGGCATCACTACATACTCGTAGTGCCCATACCTTGTCCTAAAGGCTGTCTTAGGAATGTCTTCATTCTTGACTCTAATTTGATGGTATCCCGATCTTAGATCTATTTTGGAAAACACTGACACTCCCCTCAGCTGGTCTAAGAGGCCATCTATCCTAGGCAAAGGGTATTTATTCTTGATGGTCACTTTGTTCAACTGCCTATAGTCAACACATAGCCTCATGCTCCCATCCTTCTTTTTCACCAGTAGGACGGGTGCTCCCCAGGGTGACACACTAGGACTAATAAACCCCTTCCCTAGCATCTCCTCTAACTATTTCTTAAGCCCGCTCAACTCTAAAGGTGTCATTCTATAAGGCGCTACCGATATGGGTCCACTCCCTGGCACTAGATCTATGTTAAACTCAACTTCCCTATTCGGAGGCAAACTAGAGACATCCTTAGGGAAAACATCCTGGAACTCGCACACCACAGGCATAGCCGTCACATCACTGTCAGCCTCTATCTTAGCAGAGAATAAGAGTACATATCCTTGAGCTCCCTCAACTAAGCACTTATGACAAGCAACAGCAAAAACAATAGAACTAGGTACGGGGAAAATCATTAGACATTGGATGTGAAGAGATAAGGATATTTTTGTCAGAATACTTATGGCAATGAGTCTAGATGCCAATAAGTCAATACCAAGAATAACATACAATACATAGATAACAATAAGATTGATGTCATAAGGAGTGTCTTGACGCACAAGGAAACAATTTAAACAACCAATGGAAGAACAAGAATATCCCTATAGGATTAGAAGCGTATGAATCAAAGGACAAATGAAAGATTGGTATCTCCAAATTTTCACACATAAAGGGTGTATCAAGGAATGCGTTGCTCCTGAATCAAACAATATAATAATAATTTTTTTTTCTTAACGAGTAGAAGAAATTCAGCCTCCTTCGGATCTAAGCTGCCTCAGAATGATGGCGAATTGTTCTTCTTGAATTCGAAAAGCCCCACGTGTTAAGGGTCCTAGGTTGCCACCACTTCATTAGTGACTGGCCTCCATTCCCTTTCAGTTGACGGCGAGTCTCCATCTGCCCTTGCATAGCCTTGGCCATACAATCCAAAGTTGTTGCAAGTGCAACATTCGTCCCTCGCCTATTAGTCGCCATAAATCTGCTCACTACCAATGAAATACTGGGTTGATCAGATCCAATATCCCAAAGAATAGCATGTAGCATCTATAACTCTAACAAGAATCCTAAGCGCCCAAGTTTTATTTTAGAAAAAGCCTCATTACCACAGTCCGATTTAGAATCGAACTGCTCTGATACCATAAGTGTAATACCCTTCGTTACATTAGTAACCCAAAACAAAATCAATAAAAATCCTTTGAAGAATTTTAAATTAAAAACATACATATCATAAAAAAAAATCGCAACTTAATCGGGTATGAAAATACCTCATATTAATTAAAATAGTGATAAAGTATCCAAAGTGATAATATATTAATAAATTCACAAATCCAAATAAAAACCAAAGGCCTAAAAAAACGGGCGTCTACTAATAAACCCAACGACAAATAAAAAAAAACATCTAGCCACATACGGCTCCTTATTTAAGAAAGTACTAACCAAGCTAAGAATAATAACTAAAGAAAATCCGCTGAGTCTTCAGTCCTCTTCAGTTCCAGCGATGTCGTCCTCGTGCTCTGAAAACAACACTTTTAATGAGATATAATCCCAGCGAATAAAAATAATCGTTGGTAAAAAGGTTCGCAAATAGTGTTGTTTTCAGCCGGCGTAGTAACCGAAAAAACATTCATGGTACCCCCTGTACTGGCCGAGAATGTAAGACCGAGAACTCGTCTATACACCGGACCAACCGAGCTTACCCCCGCGAACGAGCCTTAGCCCAAACTCCTCCGAAGCCGAGAACACGTCAGCACACCTGACGTCCGAGGATGACTACTCGGTCCTTTTCCATGACAGGCCACGCGCGAAGATACCTCGGCCCCAAGCCATCCAGCTGCAGCTAACTGGGCCGGATATCTCGCTAGTCATAATACCTCTCCGGATAATCAGGCTCCGGATATCTCTCCCAATAATCAGGCTAATCCTGATATCTCTCCGAATAATTGTGGCCTGATCCAAATATTTCTCCGCTTATTTCGGAGCTTGATCCCGAGATATCTCTATAAATAGGGGGCTTACCCCCTCATTCAGAACTACGTTTGCTTTGATTCCCATTTGGATACATAGGAGCAGAATCCACATTCTGTCAACTGCAATCCAAAAACACCCCACTAATCCTCGTTCGGTCGAGTATCTCACATCCGAGGTATTTGGACGGAACATTTGGCGCCGTCTGTGGGAATCGAAGCAAATATTTTCCCATACCACAAAAAATGGTGAGGACAAGGAGCGGAAACTGCAGGAGGGAGGAACCAGGGAATGCCGATAACGGGCAGAACGGAGAGCGATCCATAGGCCCAGCAGGAATGACTGACAATCCCATGGTCCAGGAGCTTCTCGAGCAGATTGCAGCGCTGAGAAGGGAGAACGAAGAAATCCGCCGGCAGAACAGCCGTCGCGAAAGAGAGCAAAGCAGGGAAAGGTCCGTCATTTCTCCCCACGAGAGAGAGCGCCGACCGCTTGAGAATGAGGGGTCTAGAAACTTGCGCAGAGAAGGGGGCCCACAACTCCGAGCTTCCCCTCATACTACCCGGGCGGAGGAGGAAGGATTTCCTAGGCACGCCCCAGAATTTTCACTCCAGACAAACAGACTTAATGACAGGGTCAGCATGCGGAAGCCGAGGCATCCCTTCACGAACGATATCATGGGGGTCCCCTTGCCAGCTAACTACAAGCCCATCAACATTGACAAATATGATGGCACCTCAGACCCCGAGCACCACTTGGACGCCTTCACCACACAGATGTACCTCTTTACCGATGACGACGCTGTCATGTGTAAAGTCTTCCCAACCACTCTAAAGGAGGCATGGCACGACTGGTACACCCAACTACCCCCCCAAAGATCGGTAGACTCTTTTGATACATTCGTGGCTAAGTTCGGCGCTCGTTTGCCACGAGCCGGGCCCACCAAAACCTCGGCCTCGTTTGGTAAACTTCAGGCAAGAAAAGAATGAGTCCTGCGCAACTTCATGGCCGATTCAAAGAAGGAGGCGGTACTCATCCCCAATCTCGGTCTGGATGTTGCACTACACACCATCCTCGACCGGGTTAAGGCCTGGCCCTTTTGCTAGGCACTTGACTCGGAAACCACCAACCAATATGGACGAACGAGAAGAAAAGTCAGCGGGGTTCATCAATATGGAGGAGGTTGAGGAATCCAAGAAAAGGGAGCGGACCGATGATGTTGTGAGGCGAGAAGGTAAAGAGAAGAGGAGGAGGGGGGGTGATAAACCGAAATTTAAAGGCCCGTCCGAGCATTTCCAGAGGGGACCGAAGTATGAGCATTATCCTCCCCTCAACACAAACCGGGCTCGGGTGTTCGAGGAAGCGTACAACGCGGAACTTCTGCAGCTCCCAAATCGTGGCCACACCCCCCAAAACGCAGATCGCCAGAAGCATTGTCGGTATCACCGCAATTATGGCCATACCACCGAGGAGTGCTGGGTCCTACGGGATAAAATTGAAGAGCTGGTTCAGGCTGGCCATCTCAACAATTTTGTTCGGAGAAACCACAACAACGGTGAGAGGCGTGGCAGAAACAGAAGGAGAGAGGGTGACCAAAGCCCGAGGAGGGGTGGCGGTCAACGAAATAATGAGAGAGCAGAAACCCGAGAAGGCCAGAGTGAAAGACGAGAAGAGGATAATGTCATTCGGGGAGTGATAAACACCATTTCAGGAGGATTTGCAGGGGAAGGCACAACAAGTTCAGCTCGGAGAAGACACCTGCGGGCCATCCGAGCTGTCAACTCGGTATCCGGCAAGCCTCCCCGAAGTTCCCCACCTATTATCTTTTCCGATGAAGATTTTGTGGGAGTAGATCCCAACCAAGATGACCCCATGGTGATCACTGTACAGTTGGCCAACTTCTCGGTCAAAAGAACCCTTGTCGACCAGGGGAGTTCTGCGGATATATTGTATTACTCAACGTTTCAGAAGCTCGGGATCCCGGAGAAATCAATTCAACCTTATGACAGTAAGCTCGTCGGCTTCGCAGGAGAACAAGTTGATACTCGGGGATATATTGACCTCCTGACTACTTTTGGTGATGGCAGAGCTTCTAAAGCTATCATGGTCAGGTATGTGTTAGTCAATGCTGTTACATCGTATAATATCCTGATCGGAAGATCGTCCTTGAATGAGCTAGGGGATGTGGTCTCTACTCCCCACCTCACGATGAAATTCCCTTCCAGCTCGGGGGACATAGTTGCTGTCCGAGCAGATCAGAAGATGGCCAGACAGTGCTATGCTGATAGTTTGCGTGTGAGCAAACTTAAACCCACACCATCAGAAACCCTAGATAGGGGGAAAGACAAGGCGGTGAATTCCGTAAACTCCATTGAGCTGGATCCCAGGATGGACATGCAGGAACAACGTCCACAACCTATTGAGGAGTTAGAGAAGTTCTAGCTCGGTGCGCAGCCTGAACAGTGCACTAAACTCGGCGGTCACCTTGAACCTACTTTGAAAGAAGAAATAAAGCAAGTGCTACGCAGAAATGCCGATCTGTTCGCCTGGACCACATCTGACATGCCGGGAATTGATCCCAACTTCTTATGCCATAAATTGGCAATTTGTCCCGAGGCGAAGCCAGTGGCCCAGAGGAAAAGGAGACTAGGTGAAGAAAGGAGAAAAGTTGTGGAAGAGGAGACAAATGGGTTGGTCAAGGCCAATTTTATCCGAGAAGTAGAGTACACTACATGGCTGGCCAACGTCGTTCTCGTCAAAAAAAGCAAACGGCAAGTGGCGCATGTGCACCGACATACAGATCTGAATAGAGCTTGCCCAAAAGACTCCTATCCTTTGCCGAGTATTGACAGATCTGGTTGATGGGGCTTCCTGGATACAGAATTCTAAGCTTCTTGGATGCATACTTCGGGTACAATCAAATCCAATGTACCCCCAGATGAGGAGAAAAACAACCTTCATTACGAGGGGTCAAATTATCATTCTGAAAGTGATGCCGTTTGGGCTGAAGAATGCGGGAGCTACATACCAGAGACTCATGGACCGAGTATTTGAGAAACAAATCGGCAGAACTATGGAAGTATATGTGGATGACATGGTGGTGAAATCCGATGACCCCAGCAACCACCCTACAGATCTGGAGGAAATCTTTCAGCAGCTGAGAAGGTACAACATGAGACTGAACCCGGAGAAGTGTGTTTTCGGTGTCCAAGGGGGAAAATTCCTCGGCTTTATGCTGACGCACCGGGGAATCGAGGCCAATCCTGATAAGTGTCGGGCCGTGATTGAGATGAGAAGCCCACAAAACGTTAAAGAAGTACAAAGATTGGCAGGACGACTTGCATCATTGTCTCGGTTCCTGTCCAAATCCGCAGAAAAAGCTCGGCCTTTCTTCAAACTACTAAAGAAGCCCCAAACCTTCACGTGGACCGAGGACTGCGAGAAGGCCTTTGTTGACTTCAAGGCCTTTTTGTCCTCCCCGCCGATATTAACACGACCCATCCCCGAGAAGGAGTTGTATTTATATCTGTCAGCCTCCGAGAATGCCATCAACACAGTCATTGTACGGGAGGTAGAGAAAGCTCAAATGCCAGTGTACTTCATCAGTAGGGTACTTCATGATGCCGAAACTCGGTATCAAGTCATTGAGAAGCTGGTTTTAGCCTTGGTAACCGCAGCTCGGCGATTGCGCCCGTACTTCCAGAGTCACCAAGTGATTGTTAAGACGAATCACCCGATTAAACAGATACTCAAAAAGCCCGAGTTGGCGGGGCGTATGATTGCTTGGTCAGTAGAATTGTCCGAGTTTGACTTGAAATACGAGATGAGAGGACCTCTGAAAGCTCAATGTCTCTCCGACTTCATGGCCGAGCTCCATCCACAGCCAGTAGCCTAGGATATATGGTGGAATTTGTACGTGGATGGATACTCGAATGTCAGGGGCAGTGGAGCGGGGGTGATTCTGGAAGGGCCAATAGATCTGATCTTAGAACAATCATTAAAGTTTGAGTTCAAAACCTCGAACAATCAAGCCGAGTATGAAGCTTTGATAGCAGGATTAAGGCTGGCAAATGAAATGGGGGCAAGGGCTGTTAGGTGCCGGAGTGATTCACAACTAGTCACCGGACAAATATCCGGAGGCTACCAAACGAAGGAACCTCAGCTCACCAGGTACTTGTGTAAGGTCAACCAATTAATCTCCGGCTTTGAAAAGTTCACTATTGAGCACATTCCCCGGGAAGAAAACACTCGGGCTGATTTGCTGTCCAAGCTAGCCAGTACAAAGAAGCCGGGTCACCATAGAACGGTTATTCAAGAAACCCTCAATGAACCGAGCATTGGGACAGAAGAGGTGATGGCCAACGAGTTGGTTGACCGAGAGTGGATGACGCCTATATGGGAGTATTTATCCTCAGAAACTCTGCCCTCGGATCGGTAGCCGCCGGGAAAGTCGGGGCTCAGGGCAAGTCACTTTACTATAGTCTCCGGGGAGTTGTATAAGCGAGGATTCTCGGCACCATTGCTAAAATATCTGACGAGGGCACAATCCAAGTATGTCATGGAAGAGGTTCACCGAGGAATCTGTGGTTTTCACTGTGGGGGCAGATCAATGGCCTCCAAGGTAGTCCGAGCAGGGTACTATTGGCCTACCATCCGAGCTGATTGCATGGAGTGGACGAAGCAGTGTGATGAGTGCCAAAGGTTTTCCAATGTAAATCATACCCCCCCTGAAGGACTTCACACATTAAACTCGCCTTGGCCGTTCGCTATGTGGGGAATGGACATACTAGGGCCTTTCCCTGTAGCCAAAGGTCAAGTCAAATTCCTACTGGTAGCAGTGGACTACTTCACCAAATGGATCGAAGCAGAGCCCTTGGCAAATATTACCGTCGAGAAAGTGCAGAAATTTGTATGGAAAAGCCTTATCTGTAGGCACGGAATTCCCTTTGCGATCGTCACTGACAACGGAAGACAATTTGTGGATAAGACATTACGGGAATTCTATGACAACCTCGGTATTAAGCACCAAGTTACATCGGTTGAGCACCCCCAAACCAATGGGCAAGCCGAAGCAGCTAACAAGGTCATCCTCGGGAAGCAAGAAAAGGGTAGGAAGATCCAAAGGAGCTTGGGCGGAAGAGTTACCGAGTATCCTCTGGGCCTACCATCGTGCGCCTCAATCTACCACTCAAGAAACACCCTTCAGGCTGACGTATGGAACAGACGCCATGATCCCAGTGGAGGTTGGTGAACCGTCTTTCCGACGTATACAACACGAGCCGAATGATAACGAGAGCAATCTGAGGGTCGAACTTGACTTGGTAGAAGAAATCAGGGAGGAGGCCAAAATCAGAGAAGAAGCCTGCAAACAGAGAGCCACCAGAAGGTATAATTCAAGAGTAAAGTCGAGGAGTTTTCTGCGTGGAGATCTAGTACTGAGAATAACAGGAGAGGCAAGGAAGGATCGCACGGAAGGCAAGTTGGCAGCAAACTGGGGAGGGCCATTCCGAGTAATAGAAAACCTGGGGAACGGGGCATATAGGTTAGAAGAATTGTCAGGGAAGCCTATCCGGAGAACCTGGAATGCTTCTCATTTAAAGTTTTATTATAGTTGATGTACATAGTCGGGTGCTGTACTCTTTTTCCTACCTCGGTATTTTGTCCCAAAAAGGGTTTTGACCGGGGAGGTTTTAACGAGGCACACCACAGACTCCATCCAATAAAAGAATTTATTATGCATGTTGTTTTATGTTCTCTTATTTTGCCGAAGTATTTATTTTGCAGGCATCTTATTCCGTTGGCCGAGTACGAGCCAATGGCCGAGTTCGAGCCAGTCAAATTTCTAAGGCCAAGTTTGAGCCTAATGGCCGAGTTAGAGCCAGTCACATTTCTAAGGCCAAGTTTGAGCCTAATGACCGAGTACGAGCCAATGGCCGAGTTCGAGCCAGTCAAATTTATAAGGCCAAGTTTGAGCCTAATGGCCGAGTTCGAGCCAGTCAAATTTATAAGGCCAAGTTTAAGCCTAATGGCCGAGTTCGAGCCAGTCAAATTTATAAGGCCAAGTTTGAGCCAATGGCCGAGTACGAGCCAATGGCCGAGTTCGAGCCAGTCAAATTTATAAGGCCAAGTTTGAGCCAGTCAAATTTATAAGGCCAAGTTTGAGCCTAATGGCCGAGTTCGAGCCAGTCAAATTTATAAGGCCAAGTTTGAGCCAATGGCCGAGTTCGAGCCAGTCAAATTTATAAGGCCGAGTTTGAGCCTAATGGCCGAGTTCGAGCCAGTCAAATTTCTAGGGCCAAGTTTGAGCCTGGTGGCCGAGTACGAGCCGCTAAATTAAGTCTGAAGGTCAAGTATGAACCTATTAGCCAAGTCCGAGCTATCAAGTTATTAATGCTGAATTTGAACCGCGAGATTATTGAAATCAAATACAAGTATCAGTCAACAAGGAACAAAGTTCGGATCAAAAAGGTCGAGTACGAGCCATTATTTCATTAAGGAAACCGAGTACAATGAGTAAAGCAAAAATAAAGCCGAGTTTGACTCTTGAAAAGTACATTCAAGGGACCGAGCACAACGCTGAAATTGAAAGCCGAAATTGAAAATAAGGGCCGCACGGTGGGACAGTAGTCCCCCTAATCGAGCGCCACCACTCTCTCTTAAGGGAGGCTGTAGTCACTTCCCCCTGAGAAAGCGGGATGATGAGGTGCTCGGCCAACTCCGGGAGTAGACGGCCTCTACCCCTTTCTCCACTCCCGAAGATTACTGTTCTCCCAGTTAACATCCTTCTTGAAGGACCGAATCATAAAAGGAATTCTGGATCCCATCTCCCACTTACATCCTTTTTGGTGGATGGGAAACCCAAAAAAGGATGTTAACTGGGAGAGGGGAACATAAACCCTTGAAACTAGCATAAAACCACTTGGGTGGAAGAGAAGTAAGAAACGAATTTGGCTGATGGAAACGGATGAGGAATGAACAAGCAAGGCAGCGGAATAGCCCTATTTATAAGCAAGGGAAGAAGTAGTATGTGTGATAAAGGGTTTGTTGGAAAAAACAGATCTCGAAACTAAGCAAAAGGCAGTAATTGCATGAACCCATTGCGGTTTCCAAAGCATTGAATGCGTGACTGCATACGTAAAGAGTAAAAACATGTGTTTCACGTGCAACAACCACCGTCCATTTTTGATATGGATGGTAGAGCACCTCGGCCTTAGCCGAAGAGTTGGTTAACAAGCCAAACGCAACGACAGAAAAGTCAGCAAAATGATAACAATTTTCATTCAGTAATATAAAGTTACAAGGGCATGAGCCCATTACAAAGGATGGACAAAAAACAAAAAACTACAATTACTCCCCCCTATGGCTTTCCTCGGCATCAATGTGGCCTTCGGGAGAGTCCCCCACCACGTCTACCACTTCCTCCTCCTCGGGAATAATGGGAACAAGTTCCCCATTCACCACCTCTTTATTTACATCGACCCCCGAAAGATCAACACCAGGGGCTCGGACCTCAACTTGGGCAATGGCCTTGTCGAAACCTTTTCGGTGCTCGAGGATAATACAACTGGTGGCCTCATTCACATCCTCCTCGAGCGCCATCTTAGCTTTGGTCTCAGCCTCCAGGGCAGCCTTAAGTTTCTCAATCTCAGCCTGAGCCTCTTTAAGCTTTTCCTCAGCACGAGCCTTGTCCTCTTCAACCCGAGCTTTGCCTTCCTTGACCGACTTTGCCCGGGAATCCAACTCGGAGTTCCGAGTATTAATCTCGACAAGGGTGGCAGTCAGGCGTTCGTTCCCACGGGCCAGCTCCTCGCGTTCAGAAGAAATCCGGGAAAGATCCCCCTTTAACCTCTCAATAGCTGCAAATTCGGATTCCAACTGTTGGGACTTCCTCTCGGTCTCTGTCACCTCTCGGCTACAGAAACGAGCCAAAGCTGCAGCCCGAAGGCAGTAGACCGAGAGGGTCTCCATGCTAGATCGAGCCCCCTGCTGCTTGATAAGCCGAAGATCGACGGGCTTTAAGAAGCTTGAGTCGAAAGAGGGGAAGGGGTTGAAGTCTTCACCCCAGAGAGATGAAGTCCCTGCCTTCAAGGAAGTGTTGTACCATTTCGGCTCGATGGGGGCAGAAGATGGTTGTTCTCGCCCCGCGGTTTCCGTCCCCTGAGTAGTCGGGTGGGGGGAGCTTGGGCGAGGAAGGGGAGAGTCTTCGGCGACTACTTCAACCTCTACCCTCTTCCTTTTTGGAGGGGCGGATGACGAAGCCCCCTTTGCAGAAGTCTTGGTGGGAGGAGGTCTTTTCTGCTTCTTCTCGGTTGAAGAGGGACCCTGACCCTCTCTAGCAGTACCAGCCTTTACAAGCTTTGAGAAGTCAAATTTCCCCATGATGACTGCCAAAAAGAAAAAGTTGTTAGTTCAGCAACGAAGACAAAAAGATTCCAAAACTAAAATGCCGAGTACTTACTTTTCAGGTCAGATCTCGGGGTTGATGAGAAGGGTAGTTTCAGGAGGCGTCCACAATGGAGGGGCCGAGGAAGTGTTTCTAGTATATCTATGTCCCGTCTATCCTCGGCCGGGAGGGACTGGTACTCAAAGCCAACAAACTTGGTGGGGGAGGATTGCCAATATAGGGGAAACTTGGCACTGTTATCATTATCGAAGAAGTGGGAAGAATGAGGGCCCGAGGGGCGAACTCGGAAGAAGCCGACTTTGAAATCTTTGTACGATGATTTGTACAAGCTGAGCAGTCCCCTCCGGTTCAGCCCGTTAAGGGAAATCCATCCCATTTTATCACCGAACCTTGTTTGATAGAAATACAAAATTTCGGGGTGGTGGGCTCCATCCCTATGTATTTGCATAGAATCTGGAAGGCTTTCATAAAAGCCCAACTATTGGGGTGAACTTGAGTAGGAGCGACGTTCATGGTCCGCAGAACATCGCACTCAAACTCGGAAAAGGGAAGAGAAACGTGCAGCTTATCGAATAAAGTTTTGTACATATATGTGAAGTGGGGCTCGGAGGGACGAGCCCTCATGAAGACACACTCGGTACCTGAGCAGGGGGAGCAAATGAACTTGGATTCGTCCCCGGACGCCGAGATATTAACTTGGGACCGAAGTAGGTCAATTGATTCTAGGGTTTGGAAATCAGAAATAAAAGGTCCCAACCTCACCTTTAACCCATGTGTACCCGGGAAGAGTGATGTCAGGAATAGGGTCTTTTGGAACCCTCAGGCGCTGCTTACGAGCGGCGGGTTTGGACACCGGAGGAGAAGGAGAACCAGACCTGGGGGACCCAGACTCAGAAGATCCAGACCCGGAAGAAGACGACCCGGAGGAGGACGACCCCACCGGACCAATGATGAGTGTGATTCCACCTCATCTTTGTCCATCATTTTGCATGCATTTTCATGTAGTTTAGGCATATTTTTATTAGATTTTAGGTTAATTTTCCTTTGGAACGGGTAAGCCGGTTTTCGTGTGTTGTTTTGCAGATATAAAGGGTAAATTGCTCAAGATCAACCATGATGAAGTTTGGATGAAGATGGAGCTTTAAAACTGAAGAAAATGAGCCAAACAGAGCCCATCACGGCCTAGCCGTGATGCCCATCACGGCCATGATCGAGCAAAACTGAAAAAGAAGAAAGGCTTAAGTCAGAGACTGTCACGGCCTGGCCGTGATAGCCATCACGGCCGTGACCCAAAACCACCACAAGTCAGAGCACATCACGGCCCGGTAGTAAAATTCTTCACGGCCATAACGAGAGGGCTCGCGTCGCGTGCATCATTCTCTCCCCGCGAGAAACCGGATTTTCCAAAAGTGCCAGAGGCAGAGACCGTCACGGCCTGGCCGTGATGGCCATCACGGCCGTGACGCGTATTACTTGGCTCAGAAGTAACAGAATTGGATCTAATTTGAGTTGGATTAGGACTCTAACTGCCCAATTCTATAAATAAGGGACCAGGCAGAGGAATCATCAACACATTGGGGGCTACTACTCTAGGCATAGATCTCTCCTCTTCTTCTCCTCTCTTCTCTTTTCTGATTTTTATTATGTTGTCATCCCAGCTTGTCATCTCCATGGCAAGACTGGAGTAGTAGCATAGTTTCTAGGGATTAGGGCTCTGTCCAAGGTTTGTAAATGATGTTAATTTGATGTTGAAACCATTGTTGATTTCATAATTGTTTTAGATCTGATTTCTAGTGTGTTAATCACTCATAAATTTCGGCAACCGTTTATTTACGTGACATAGACGTTCTAAGGAGGAACCTAACGGTGAACTTAGGATCTCTAGGGTGATTCACTCGTAAAGCCCGGCAGCCACTGGTTTGTGAGATGTGAATGATCCAAGGAAGAACCTAGCGGTGAACTTAGGTTATTTGCATGACTGAGACATTTCAAGGAGGAACCTAGCGGTGAACTTGGGTGTCGGACCTATAGAAGTCAGACTTGGGACTGAAATCACGAGAGTTAGAAGCCGTCCCTCGAGGAGCAACGAGTTGTCACTGAACGCAAAGGGTCCAATCTGGGGATCGACTACCACGAGAGTAGGGGTCGGGTCAATTGGGCACGGCTTTTGTAACCCGAGAGGGAGCTTAAGCTATCAGAGGATAAACTCGCCTTCAAGGCAATTTCGGTAATCAACAAAGGTAAATCTGTTAGCAACATAAACAGCCTCAAAGGTAACCCAAATCCCTAGGAACCCATTTAGATCTGAAAAATCCCAAAAAACATTTGTTTTCTGTTTTGTTTGATTCTGTTTTATCTCTTAAATTCAAATTCAAAAACCATTTCAAAAATATAAAAATCTTTTTAAACAGTCCAGATCTAATCGATTTGATAATTAGTTGCGATTCGAGAACACAGTCTCTGTGGGTTCGATATCTTTTATTACTTGACGGCAGTCCGGTACACTTGCCGGAATCGCACGAGCGTCGTCGCACGTCGACTGACGCGACATCAAGTTTTTGGCGCCGTTGCCGGGGACTGTGCCATTTCGAATTTCAATTCAAATTTTGAATTGATTTTTTCTGGACCTTTTCTTTTTGTTTGATTTTTATTTCTGAAATATAAAAAAAAAAAAAAAATTCTTTTCCTTCTATTGTATCCATCTCTCTTGTGTTATATGCAAAGATCTCTAAGTCTTGGGAGCCTTAGTGAGATTGATCCGGAGATCGAGAGGACCTTCCACAGACGTAGAAGACTACAAAGAGAGGGAGAAAGGTTGAGTCCCGTTCCACTCATGGCGAATCAACCGGATACAAAACCTTTGAAGGACTACGCAGCCCCAAATGCGAGAGGCTTGCGAACTGGGATTGCAAGGCCAGAGATTGAGGCGGAAAACTATACCATACCGCCCATGCTAATCAACATGATTAGGCAACATCAATTCGGAGGATTGCCTTCGGAGGACCCGACCGATCATATAGAAACATTCTTAGAGTTCACCGATGCAATCAGGATTAATGGAGCCTCAGTCGATGTTGTGCGTTTGAGATTGTTCCCCTCATCTCTCACTGGAAAGGCGAAGGCCTGGCTTAAGCAAATCCCCACTAACACTTTGACCACTTGGGACCAACTGGAGCAGGCGTTCTTGGAGAAATTCTTCCCTCCATCCAAGACGGCCTACATAAGAACCCAGATCACCCGCTTCTTCCGAGAAAGTCGGATAATCATTTTCGGAATCTTGGGATCTATACAAGGGACTGCTGGAGTCGTGACCACATCACGGTCTAGAGAGGTGGTTAATAGTGATCACCTTCTATAACGGATTGGACTACTCTTCAAGGTGTCACTAGATTCTCGGCCGGTGGAGCGTTTATGAATAGGCCTCTCACCGAGGCATTCAACATCATCGAGAATGTCGCCACCAACTACCACCAATGGGGATCCGAAAGAGGTAATAACCCAACAAGATTTCGGGGGTAAGTTTGAGGTAAATAGCACAGATCTTATTATGTCAAAGATAGACTCACTTAATAAACGTTTTGATCGGCTGGAAAGAGCTAATGTGAGTGCATTAGGTGCTACTAACCTTGTTTGTGAGATTTGTGGAATGCGGGGACATGACATGATGGGATGCCCACATGGATCCTGGCGCCGGGTGAGCAAGTGAACTCTTGTAACAACTACTATGATACGAACCCGAAGCTGCCCAACTATGCTTCCCCAAATCCCTACAACCAAAGAAGGAACAACCCTTACCTCTCCTACTACGGCAACTACAGCAACACGCTTAATCATGAGCTCCAAGAAGGTCAAGGTAATAAGAGAACAAAGACCGGGTACCCTCGTGTACAGAGATCTAAACTCGAGACTTTATTTGAAAGTTTTGTCGAAACTCGGACAAAACAGAATGAGGAGTTTAGACAACAAGGAAGGAGCGGGTGAGTGAGGCAATAAAGGATCTAGCATCTAAGGTAGACAACTTAGAAACTCATAACAAGATGCTAGAAACCCAGATTGCCCAACAAGCCAAGACGTACTCGAGACCTAAGGGTGCATTCCCTGGGCAACCCGAAGCAAATCCCAATGAGCATTGCAATGTCATACACTTGAGGGATGATAAGCTTGGGGTGGGGGTAGCTGAAATGGAGGTGGAACCGGAGGAGGACACGAGCGAAAAAGAAGAGTCAGAACCGAAATATGTCCCTCCACCACCGTACCAACCCCCGATACCTTTCCCACAGAGGTTGGTCAGGAAAAAGCAAGAAGATGTAGAGACTAAAATGCCTACTAAACTGAAAGACCCAGGTAGTTTCTCCATCGCTTGCTCGATTGAACAAGTGCAAATTGACCAAGCCTTATGTGACCTAGGGGCTAGTGCGAGCTTGATGTCCCTCACTATCATGGAAAGGTTGGGAAGCAAAGAGTTGAGACCATTCAAATTCCCCTTACAAATTGCGGATGGCTCAACTAGGACTCCTCTAGGCATACTAGAGAATGTTCCTGTAAAGGTAGGGAAAATTCTCATCCCTACCGACTTCCTGGTATTGGACATGAAAGGGAATTCTAAATTCCCCATCATTTTAGGAAGGCCATTCTTGGCAACCGCTGGAGCATTAATAGATGTAAGGAATGGCAAACTCTCTCTAAATGTAGAGGAAGGTAGGGTAAATTTTCAGTTGATTAACTCTTGTAACAACCCTCCTTTTGAGAGCCATGTGTGCAGAATTGATGTAACGTCTCCAGCGGTAGAGAAAGAACTTAGCATGGAAGCAACCCCAAAGATATGCATGGTTGGAGATGCACCCAGTGGTGAAGTTGGAATTGCTGTCCATGCAGAAACAATACTTCCGCCGGGAGGAAGGAAGGCTAGGAAGCTCCGAGAGAAAAGAGCAAAGCGGAAGCGTTCATCGGGCCGTATGAGCGAGAAACGGCTATTTGAAGGAGCTCCATGGAAAAGAAGTGTTCCTGCACTTCTACGCCCAGCCGACCCCGGTTGACTTGAGGAAGTATGGTCAAGCTTAAGACCATAAATAAGCGCTTCTTGGGAGGCAACCCAAGTTTTCTTTCCCTTTTTCCTTTTGTTTTTGATTTAACCTCTTGAATAATTTGAGAAGATCAAGAGGCAAAAATATCATTAATAGGTTTGTCTAGTGTTTTCAGGTTGAGAAAGAGAAGAAGAGCAATAAAAAAAAATAAAGTCAGAGGCCATCACGCCCTGGCCGTGACAGTGGTCACGGCCGTGATGAACTAAACAAGAGCACAGAAAGGATCACGGCCTAGCCGTGAAAACCCCACGGGCGTGATGAGTAGGATGCCAAGATCAGAGAGCATCACGGCCTAGCCATGATGTAGATCACGGCCGTAACAGGGCAACTCCTGAGGATCAGAATTGATCACGGCCTGCCCGTGATAAGCCTCACGGCCGTGATAAAATTTCTACCCAAGTTTTGACTGGAATGTGAAGCCAACACCCGCTACCGACTCGGTAAGTTGTTCCATTTTTCTCCTCTCTCCGACTTGATTATTTACATTGGAGACAATGTAAGTAATCAAGCTTGGGGTAGGGGTATTTATTTTTGCATTTGCATTGTTGCATTCATATTGCATTCACATAGGCATAGATTGGTATGATCACATTCTCTAGATTTCCCCTCACTTAGAACATGCATCCGATTGTGAGAACTTGGAGCCAAATGAATTGAGATAGTGAATTTTGAACCCAATTTTTCATTATTCTTGTGATATGGCTAAAAATAAAAATTCTTGAGATAGTCATTTGATAGTTGATAATTAGCATGTGGTTCCTTAAACTTGTGTACCTCACTGATTTTTGAAATACTAAATGTAAGATTTTGAGCCAAAAGGGGTATTCACTAAATCTGCCCCATTTCTTGTGATAGAGTGATTTAATTCCTCTTGGATTGTATTTTCTAGAACTTGACTTGAAACCATTTCAAAACTTAAAAATTTCTGAAAACATTTTTTGGAAATGATTGAGGCACTAGGTATTTTTCCGGCCTCCCGAGCTTTGAATGATAAATGCTACCCCTTAGTTGCCCAATTTTGAGCCTAAAAAAATACTTTTCTTGGTACCATGAATTAATTTGATAAATAATGCTTGGTATGGCACCTTTTAAAGTTTTACAAAAAGGGTAATTGGTAGTTGGAAAAAGTATGGGAAGAAAAAGCTAGAAAGTAATTTCTCTTGAGCTATAAATCTCCCCTTCTCCAAACAAATAAAAATGAAATAAACAGAAAAAAATGGAGAAGGGGATGACAAAGAAAGTGAGAAATGAAAAGAAAAAAAAAATTAAATGAAGGAAGAAAGGTGGAAAAGTAAACCAAAGCCCAAAAGGTATTTTAGACGGTGTCTTGCTTTGTAATGTTTGATAATCTGTCTAGCCTTCTTGAAATTCCCTTTACTTGATTTTCCCACCTTACAATAAATCCCATGGCCACAATACAACCAAAGGAAAAGACCTCTTGATTCTTAAGTGTTTTCATTAATAAAGTGGAGATTTGGTTAATAGTCAAGCCTATGGTAAAATACTTTCCTTGAGGAAATGGAGTGAATTGCAATAAACCCTAAAACACTTGAGTGAGGTGAGATGAGTGCCCAAATCAGTGAGGACATGAACTTGAAAAACCTAAGCTTCTAATTGGACTTGAACTTGATTATCTCTTGAGTGCTTATTAAAAATGCCTATTACTTGGATTAGCTTCTAGGGTTCTTGGTTCACTATCCATGTTTTGATTGATATATCTTATGGCCTGAGTAATTGCTTGAGGACAAGCAAAGTTTTAAGCTTGGGGTGATTTGATGAGTGTGATTCCACCTCATCTTTGTCCATCATTTTGCATGCATTTTCATGTAGTTTAGGCATATTTTTATTAGATTTTAGGTTAATTTTCCTTTGGAACGGGTAAGCCGGTTTTCGTGTGTTGTTTTGCAGATATAAAGGGTAAATTGCTCAAGATCAACCATGATGAAGTTTGGATGAAGATGGAGCTTTAAAACTGAAGAAAATGAGCCAAACAGAGCCCATCACGGCCTAGCCGTGATGCCCATCACGTCCATGATCGAGCAAAACTGAAAAAGAAGAAAGGCTTAAGTCAGAGACTGTCACGGCCTGGCCGTGATAGCCATCACGGCCGTGACCCAAAACCACCACAAGTCAGAGCACATCACGGCCCAGCCGTAAAATTCTTCACGGCCATAACAGAGGGCTCGCGTCGCGAGCATCATTCTCGCCCCGCGAGAAACCGGATTTTCCAAAAGTGCCAGAGGCAGAGACCGTCACGGCCTGGCCGTGATGGCCATCACGGCCGTGACGCGTATTACTTGGCTCAGAAGTAACAGAATTGGATCTAATTTGAGTTGGATTAGGACTCTAACTGCCCAATTCTATAAATAAGGGACCAGGCAGAGGAATCATCAACACATTGGGGGCTACTACTCTAGGCATAGATCTCTCCTCTTCTTCTCCTCTCTTCTCTTTTCTGATTTTTATTATGTTGTCATCCCAGCTTGTCATCTCCATGGCAAGACTGGAGTAGTAGCATAGTTTCTAGGGATTAGGGCTCTGCCCAAGGTTTGTAAATGATGTTAATTTGATGTTGAAACCATTGTTGATTTCATAATTGTTTTAGATCTGATTTCTAGTGTGTTAATCACTCATAAATTTCTAAAACCGTTTATTTACGTGACATAGACGTTCTAAGGAGGAACCTAACGGTGAACTTAGGATCTCTAGGGTGATTCACTCGTAAAGCCCGACAGCCACTGGTTTGTGAGATGTGAATGATCCAAGGAGGAACCTAGCGGTGAACTTAGGTTATTTGCATGACCGAGACATTTCAAGGAGGAACCTAGCGGTGAACTTGGGTGTCGGACCTATAGAAGTCAGACTTGGGACTGAAATCACGAGAGTTAGAAGCCGTCCCTCGAGGAGCAACGAGTTGTCACTGAACGCAAGCGGTCCAATCTGGGATCGACTACCACGAGAGTAGGGGTCGGGTCAATTGGGCACGGCTTTTGTAACCCGAGAGGGAGCTTAAGCTATCAGAGGATAAACTCGCCTTCAAGGCAATTTCGGTAATCAACAAAGGTAAATCTGTTAGCAACATAAACAGCCTCAAAGGTACCCCAAATCCCTAGGAACCCATTTAGATCTGAAAAATCCCAAAAAACATTTGTTTTCTGTTTTGTTTGATTCTGTTTTATCTCTTAAATTCAAATTCAAAAACCATTTCAAAAATATAAAAATCTTTTTAAACAGTCCAGATCTAATCGATTTGATAATTAGTTGCGATTCGAGAACACAGTCTCTGTGGGTTCGATATCTTTTATTACTTGACGGCAGTCCGGTACACTTGCCGGAATCGCACGAGCGTCGTCGCACGTCGACTGACGCGACATCAACCAATGTTCGGCCTTGGGGGAGAAATAGGAGAGGCGGAAGGGGAGCCCCCAATGGGAGAAACCTCCCGTTCCACCAGAGGAGAGGTGTTTGATTCGGTGGAATCAGACGAACTCATGACCAGAATTCAAAGATACACTGTAAAGAAGGAAGGAGGCTGGGCGTACCTGGAAAACGATGAGCAGAAGAGGGAAGGCAGAGACTTGGAAGACGAAGGCAAAAGGCGGAGGAACATAAACAGGGTAAAAGGGAGCTGAAGCCGCAAAAGGTATTTATAGCCTGCGATTGGCGGCCCATCTCCCATCAAGCCCAAAAGGGCGCGACTTTTGATTTTCCCCCCATTAAATGGGCGCGGAACTCTAGGGTTTCTGGTCCATAGCGTGCCGTAGAAGTATTAGGGGAATGATTGCTTCCTCTGACAGAGAGAGAAGACTTGATTGAAATGACAGCTGGGAATGTGGATACCTGCGTAGCCGAAGAATAAGCTCGGTTTCGTACTCGTCAGCTCTTTCGCTTATTTAAGCTCGGAGCTCGGGGGGCTTGTGTACTGGCTGAGAATGTAAGACCGAGAACTCGTCTATACACCGGACCAACCGAGCTTACCCCCGCGAACGAGCCTTAGCCCAAACTCCTCCGAAGCCGAGAACACGTCAGCACACCTGACGTCCGAGGATGACAACTCGGTCCTTTTCCATGACAGGCCACGCGCGAAGATACCTCGGCCCCAAGCCATCCAGTCGCAGCTAAATGGGCCGGATATCTCGCTAGTCATAATACCTCTCCGGATAATCAGGCTCCGGATATCTCTCCCAATAATCAGGCTAATCCTGATATCTCTCCGAATAATTGTGGCTTGATCCAAATATTTCTCCGCTTATTTCGGAGCTTGATCCCGAGAGATCTCTATAAATAGGGGGCTTACCCCCTCATTCAGAACTACGTTTGCTTTGATTCCCATTTGGATACGTAGGAGCAGAATCCACATTCTGTCAAGCACAATCCAAAAACACCCCACTAATCCTCGTTCGGCCGAGTATCTCACATCCGAGGTATTTGGACGGAACACCCGCTAATTTTTAAAATATCGAATATAATAAACCTCCAAGATAATAAATATATAAATAAAATTATTGTCAAGCATTTAGAGTACAACTCATAAATTCAGCAACGGTCACATCTCATTACATTTAATCACATTCTCCATGCAAACTCTACACAATGCAACTCCACGAACATGACTCGGTGATTCCCAGAATCACTTAACGTGACTCTTTGGTTCCCAGAACCGGTGTGAATCCCAGATCCACTAAGGTCTATGAGCTCATATCCATGCAATGGCGTCCCATGCCTTCTCCATCCCAGATGGAGGTATCTAATATTCCATCCCAGATGTGAATATTTTAATAAATTGATATCCCATCCCATATGGTAATATCTCTCATCCTATTCCCGGAATAGAATGTACAACCGTCACCCCTTCCCGAAAGGTGATGACCAACTCATATGTACCACACAATATGTTATCCTAGATGACTACCAATTAAATTCTCAAACTCCATACATCAATAACAATAATTAATTGGTCATACCAAGTCAAGATGATAGTACATACTCATACAAGCTTTCTTATTAACAGTAATTATATATTATATTATATTATATTATATTATATATATATATATATATATATATATATATATATATATATATATAAATTAAAAGCACCCCTCACATCACTATTGACGTTGGTACTAGTTTATTTCTGTGCAGCATAGTTACAGGGAGTGCATATGGCAATTGAGCATCAGGCAGCGTGAAAGAAGAAGAATTTATCATTGTGGTCGTCCAATAAATTAAAAATAACAAGATTATTTCTCTGAAGATTCAAGAAAACATTTTCACCGAATCAATTCGTTAACAAGATGAAACATTTTAAGAATTCGAATGAACCCCAAAATATTTTTAAAAATCTCAAATAAATTAAGGACCCAGATTATTTGTACCATGAAAGTGTGAGAAAAGTTATTTTTACTCACCTCTCGAAGACCTCCAATGTGCTCTAAAAATCACGTATGATAGGGATTTGTGCTTCCCTAAAAATTCATCTCCCGTTTGATGGCGTTCTTGGATCTGTGTTGTTACGATTGTACTGGCAAGACAAAACGGAACCAACGTAAATGCTGCGGCGCTCCCATCTTTCTCTTGGCTACTGTTACTTTATGTTTTTATATATATATATATATATATATATATATATATATATATATATATATATATATATATATAACCAAATGATAGGTTTTGCCCCCTTTTTTTTCTGCTTGGGCTTAACGCCCAAGTGTCTCTCTTTTTTTTCTTCTTCTTATATATATATATATATATATATAATTAAAAATTCTTTATAATAGTTAATAAATTTCAATAAATCCTTATACTATCACTTCTTCACACTAAATCTCTTATTTATATTTTATTTTATTTTACAATTTAACACTCTTTTAATTTGTAATTATTAAATATTTGTAATTTATTCTCATACTAACAATTCTACACTTAAAACTCATACCGACTTAATCTTTTATTAAAGTAATTATATTTGAATTTTGGGATGTTACGGCTAACAACGCGGGTGCATGGGTCATGCATCCGGGATCCCACACCGCTACCTATACCGGACAGGTGACTTCTCTGGAAGGCAATGCAGAAGACGGACCACGACGCAGAGTGCAGACAGTCGAGTCAGTTAGGATATCTCTACCACCCCCTTGATACTATTTACAGCGTCTCGCCGAGCAGGGACAGCTGCAGTTTCATCCACCACTTGGAGAGCCACTTCCTGCAGTTGTACCTGACTCACCACTTGGAGGATTTGTCGATGAGGAGCCTGAGTATGTTGTGCTTGATGATGGCGATGATGAGGAGCCTGAGTATTTTGTGCTTGATGATGATGACGACGACTCTCCTGATGAAGGAGGGGAAGTGTTGGATGCTTCGCCTGTTGCCTCCTCGGGGAGTGAGAGTGTTTATCCTGGCCTTCCTAATGGCCATCTCTAGACAGACCAGCTTTAGGAATCTTTTGTGGGTAAGATATCTATGCCCGGCTGATTATTGGCTTATGAGAGCCGCAATGTTTTGAAATGTGGTTCTGGACCTTTTGCTCCTTGTAGTTTACGTATCTTTTCCTTACCTTTCGAACTTATGACAATGGCCTACTCTTATAAAGGCCCTAAGTTATTTTGTACCTGAGTATTGATGCTGCTACTGTTTATGCATATATATATATATATATATATATATATATATATATATATATATATATATATATATATATATATATCAGCTTGTTTATGTTGTTCATGTTTTGAGTGTCGATCTTAAGGAAGGAGGAAAAAATTTTATCACTGTTTTTGAGAATATTTATTTACTAAGAAAATATTATTTTCCGAGAGTAACCAACAATTTAATAAGTTTTATTTTCCGCAACGGGTAGCCATATGACGCCCAAGTTGGGGTATTACACCACGCCCCTCCAAGAGGTTGCATCAATATTGACATTTTTTCTTAGTTACATAAGTCTATAGAATTAATACTACTAGAAACCTATTTAAAAATTTTAAAAACATAAAAGGATAAAGGCGTAATTAAAAACTTTTTAACTATCTATTATATATACAAAGTTAAATGTCCTCAAGGAAAATACTCCTCTCTGGACAATGACACGTCATCAAGCCTTATGTGTCAACACATGAGTGATTCGAGGAGGGACATTAATTCTAAAATTTCGTATGGACCAGTGAAGGCATTTAGTGCAATGATATCCTTTGGAGCAAATTAATAATAGATAAAATAGGAATAAGACATTTAATGTAATTAATAATAGATGAAATAGGAATAAGGCATTTAGTGCAATTATCTCCTCTGGAGCAAATGTAAAATGCATGTTTTTCAAAAGCATGCCGCATCAAGGATGCACATTATTTCTAAAATTTCGTGTATATAAGTGAAGGCATTTAGTGCAACGATCGCCTCTGGTGCAAATTAATAATTAATAATAGATGAATATATTATAAATTATAAATATAAATTATAAAATCTAAACAATTAATACAATTATAACATTCCAATAAATGGTTAATTTATAAAGTTAAATCCAATCAAACTAATTAGCGTTTATTTCTGATTTGTGACCTGAAAAATGTGTTAAATTTCACATAAATAGAAAAGTACTATTCCATATTCCCACATAGCTTCGCTCTCCCCCCATTGTACCACCGTGCAATCGCAATAGGTTCGAAAATTTCATCGCTCTCCCCCCATTTAGTGATTTGCTTCTTCTTCTTATTTTTGTTTGTTGTAACAGGCGAGTATTGTGACAATTATGAAGATGACAATGCATTGCGATGAGTAACCAACAAAGATGAGTAAGTCTTCTTTGGACATCCCTTCTATTGAAGTGAAGAAAGATATCTTAATGTATGTTTATAATTTCTGATTTTCTTGCTACAAGGGTATACGACAGAATGACTCCATATAATTTCATGATAGCTCAAGGCAGGTATATGCAAATTAAGTTTATATTACACTCATTTCATTTAAAACTCTTTCTATAGTTGATTCATTCATCTTTCAACACAAGTCGGTACAGGCGGCACATTGAGGAGTAGTGAAAAGGAGATTGTTAGTTGTGCACTAGCAACCCCACCAAAGACTTCAACTAACAGATTTCATATAATTCAGGTATGAATTGTATGATAGAGAATGACAGTCAAATGCATAAAATATTCATATATACAAATAAACAATCCTTATTTTTTTCACACTTTTTTACACGTCATTGTTACAGTTTTCTCTATTTATTTTTTCTTTTTCAATACAATAGCATTCATCATATCTTTTGGTTAATCTCAATCTTCTCCCCTTTCTCTATCGACACTAAGGTTTATACATTGTGAGGATGACTTTGGCTGCTCCGACACCTCCAAGACGGGCGTGGGAGGTTGCATGTGAGGGAGATGTTTTATAAGACATCCTATCATTTATTGAATCATTGTTTGAACATATATTGTTTCATTCATGATAATTATTTCAGATTCTTCATCAATATGTCAGTCATTATTATGTTTTGGCCAATGTAATTAGTTTAGACCAATAATGATTCAAGGTTATTCCCCTATCCTATCCTTTCAAGTATCCCAAATGTATAAACCAAATGAATGTTAATTCAGAAGAGGAATATGATTTTAGAGGGGGGGAAGTTCATAGACTTATTTTAAATCACATGTATACAAAAAAAGTTTGCTTAATTGCCTACGACCTTTGGTTGGTTTACTTGGTTACTTCTTTTAATTCATATATTGTAGAATTATGACCAGATATTACATTTTGAATTTAAACCGTATATGGCACCATTCGAAATTCTACTTGAATTAATTTCATATCATTTTAAATTAATGTTGATTTAATTGGTTTATCGCTTAATGTGTTCAATATTTGATATTAATTGAGTTTGGTTCCATGTAATTGAGTTTAAAAATATGCTGATTCCATGTCTTTAAAATTTAAATATGAATCGTACCATTCGAATTTGAACCTAAATTATTTCTCTATCAATTTGAATTAATTTCATACCATTAAACACATGCCTTTAATGTAGTCATTAAACACAGGAGAAAATCTTTGATTTGATATAACTGGTTTGTCATTTAACGGGGTCAATATTCAATATTAATAATTGCGAATGATTTCATATAATTGAGTTTAATAAATGTTGATTCCACATCTTTCGAATTTAAACATGAATAGTATCATTCGAAATATTTTCCAGAATTATTTCCATATTATTTTGAATTAATTTTATGTTATTAAACAATGTAGTCATAAACACATATTAGAATGGTTTGTTTGTAATTAATTTGAATTTATAAAAATGTATATATTTTAAATTGATTTTTAGTGGAATATTTTTGTTTACAAAAATAGCTAATATTTCCTTAAAAAATGGCTAATATTTAGAATCTTTTCTAAATGATGGAATTGTTTGTTTTGATTAGAAATTAAATATTTTTAAGAAATCGAAGGTCTATCATGTGATTTGAGCTTATTATAACTACAACATCGTTGATTATAATTTTAATTACAATATAAAAATTTTAAAATCAATGTCAAAATTTGAATTTTAAATGTTTTGATTACAGATTGGAACGAAAGACTATGAATTGACTAATGTCTATATGAATTAAAATTGTTTTAATTTTTCATTTAAACAACTTACGATAAATTTTTTATTTTAAAAATTAAAAAATAATTTTCTATAATATTATCTTTTTATCTTTTACTATAAACCGTGAATGGAGAAATACGTTTGATGATGATATTTGAAATAATATATATATATATATATATATATATTATTTTGGGTATTTTATTTTATTAATTTACTTGAAAGTTTTTTTTATTGTTATTTACATTTGTGTGAGTACTTTATTTCTTAATACTACTGAGAACACCAAAACTTTAGTGATTTGGTATTTATTATCCATAATACATTTTAAATATATATGTAAAATTATATTTTATACAGTATATAGTATATTAAATATTATCCATTTACTAATGTTTATTAAAAGTCATTACATGCATGATATTATTATTAAAAATATATTTTTAAAATCTCTTCAAAAAAAAAAATGTATATTTAAAATGACATTTCAAAAAATGTCATTTTTCATTTTTTTCAAATTCTTGGACCAACTATCAGTTTAGTTTGGTAGAAAAAATGTTTCACAACGATAATTTAAACTACTCTCTTATCTATATCTATATCTATATATCTATATATCAATGTAATCTATATCTATATCTATATCTATATATATACAATTTACAAATGAGAAAGATTTCACAGATATGGATTAACAAGTATTGCTTCAACAAATAATTTCAAGATTTGGTTTACACATGTCGAATTATTATGCTTCGTGTCTCTATCGTATGGTTCTGATCCCAAAAAATTTTGGCTCGAGTTCTTGACATAAATAGCTTCCAAATAGCATTAATAAATATTTATTACGTTATTATTTTCAAAACATGTTTCAAATGCAATTATAATATTATTTTTTTCAAAAAACGTACTTCAATGGCATTTAAGGAGGATTTCCGTATTTATTGAACACATATTTCCTTTTTTAACATATTCAAATTTGAAATATTTGGGATATCATTTACGGTTCAGTAATATTTATAACATATTAATATTACTTCATTCCTAACATATCATTTATGATATGAATAGATAACATGACAACATAAAAAGTAGTTGAAGACAAACATAATTTATGATTTCCTCTCCTAATAGATTCAAATTCTAAAATATTGGAATATCATTCTCTCTAAATAATAAATTTGTTTTCTCCAAAATCACAGTTCTCGGGAACCTTTGTGTATGTTCACGACTTCAACTCCCTCCATTCCTCTTTTTTTTCTTTTTTTCTTTTTTACTTTGGTTCAATCTGCAACAAAGTTTTGAATTTGGGAACTAGGTATTTTCAATTTTTGGAATTTATATCTATGAAGTTATGTGTGCAAAGGGAAGACCACCATTACAGTAGATTCAGATATCCCTGAAAAAATGAAAGATCAATATATTTTTTAAAAATTGTTAACTCGCACCGAGAAAAATATGATCGATGAATATATGTTCTAAAAATGATTAACTTACATGGAAAAAAGATGAACTAAATCCGACAGATTTTCAAGAGAGAATATTAAAAAAAATATGATTAACTTGCACAAGTAAAAGAGGAGAAATAAATCAACTAAACTTTGAAGAGAGAATAAAAAATAATGTGATAAATAATGTTTCTAATCGTTAAGTTTTCATTTTATTTTGTTGCGATTTGGTTCTTGCTTAGACTATAGAGAGAAATTTAATATTTATTAACCATTTTACTACTAACATTTTGTCGACTTGAATCTTTTGTTGCAATTCCTTTCTTGTTTTCATTTTAGACAGAAAGGTAAGGTCTTTTATAAAAATCATTTTGGAATTTATTATTATAATGTGACATGCGGTTTAGTTTTTTTTTTTTATGATTTGCTTTCTTATTTTGTTTTTTTATTTTTTAACAATATTGGATTTTGTTTATATTTACTTATCGTGTCTGGTTGATGTTTTTTAGTCTTATGTTCTGTCCATGTCCAAAATAAACAAATATTATTATTGTGTTGTTATTTAAATTTCTTAAAATATGGCGCACACGCGTTTCATTTCCTTATATTTTCTTTTGTTTCTATTTTCATGTTTTAAATAAATTTAAAGTTATTGTATTTCTATTTTCTATTCACAATCGTTATTTTAAAAATTTTGTTTTGTTTTGTGGATAGGTTCATCATGTCTACTAGTGTGAAGGCTTCATTTGAAAAGTGGCGCTTATATCCTAACTAACTGATGAGTCAAGACTAATTATATAAGAGCTTAAAAAGTAGGTACCCAGTTAATATACTGACTACTCAAGGAAGAATTTGTTGACAATATTTTATTCAAGATATTAAAGTTGCCTTAATAAGGGTAGTGAGTTTGGGTTCTTTACATGTGATGTCTTTGAATTATTCAATATTATGATTTGTTTGATAGAGTCTGGATGAAAGTTTTTTATGTATGAGATTCTCTTTTATTCTTTTGAATGTTTTTCTGACCGGATTTTATTCTTTTGAATTAGGGATAGGGAGAATAAGAAGATTATATGATTGATGAATATATTTTCTAAAAATATTTAACATATTACATAAGAAAAATAGTAGAAATAAATCAAATAGATTTTCAAGAAAGAATAAAAACAATAATATGATAGATAATTATTATTTTTAAAATGATTAACTTGTACGGAAAACAAGAAGAATAAATCAAATAGATTTTGAAAAGAGAATAAAAAATAATGTGATAATATATATATTTTTTGAAAATGGTTAACTTGCACTGGAAAATGGGAGAAATAAATAAATCAAATATATGTTCAAGAGAAAAAAAATCATAACATTACGAAGATCATTGTGTATAGCATTAGTATTTAAATAAATTATATTATAAAATAATTAATCAGTTTGAAATGCAGTTATTGTTTTAAAAATGTACATTTATTATTAGATGTTCAAAGAAGTACGATACTAAGATGGTGAAAAAAAGAAACAACATCTTCATGATTAATCACAATTTTTCATGATGTTTATATACATAATCTTTTTGTATTATCATTAAATTATCTTTTCAAATAAACATTTTTTTAATACAAAAATAAACATATTTTTTCAAATAAACATATTGATTCTTCCTTTATTTTTTTCTCCACATGCAAACATTTTTTATATCAACATTTAATATTTCATAAATATTGTTATATTTAACCGGTGTTGCACGTGTAACAAGCTAGAGTGCATATTTACATGAGAGTATGTACTTATTATTTACACTTAAGAGACATTGTTTGTATTATAATATCAATTATATTTAGGCAAAATAGGTAATTTGGTCGTATACGTTATTTTTTTTTTTTTGCTTTTCACATTAGTCCTATAAGTTTTTTTTTTCAAATTGGTCCTACACGTTACGTTTCGTTTCGTTTCCATATTAGTAATTTCCGTCAATTTCGACCTAACAGAGTCATATCAAAATCCACGTGACAGACCAACGTGATAGTCACATTGGGTCATAATTGATGACGTTTCAAAATTGACGGAAATAACTAACGTGGAAACGGAACGTAACGTATAAGACCAATTTGAAAAGAAAAAAAACTTATAGAACCAATGTGAAAAGTAAAAAAATATATATATAGGACCAATCTACCTATTTCGCCTTATATTTATTAAGTTAATATATGTTACACTTTGTAATCGAAAGTGCGGATAAAATAATTTTTTAACAGTTTTTGATATATATTTCTCCATAAAAATTTAAAAAAAAACATAAAATCAACAATTATATATTTTTTAATGAAATCATAAAAATTAGCATATTCTCTATGCATGACACGAGTCAATACACTAATAAAAGTTTATTTTAAGATTATATTGATTGATTTTTTTAAAAGATTGATTGAATTGACTTTAGTAATTGTGCGGATATTTAATGGACTAAAGTAGTATATACTATAAATGTAAAAAGTTTTATAATGTTATTCATTAATATTTTGATATATGTGTTTTTATTTTAATCACTAAGAGATAAACAACAATAGTTCTGATTTATCAAGTTATTATTGGATATATCATTGTAAAAATCATTTACAATTACAATACATATAAATTAAGTTCATATTTAATATCTCAATTTAAATAGTTAATTATTATTAGTTTTTACTTTTTACTTTCTCATTGCAATCATTTAATTAGAATTTTTAAAATTCTTTATTGGGAAGTTATAAAATTTACAAGATGGCGGATATTATACTCATAATTTCATAACAGTGTGACAATGACACTAAAATTGTGTGGTTCTTCCATAAAAATAAAAAAAAATTGTGTGGTTCTTATAAAAAAAAATAAAATTGTGTGGTTGCTATGAGTTTTTGACATATTCGGCCGGTTCTGGTAGGCCACAGACATAAATGAGTTTGCACCTTCCGACGAAATAGCGGGTCCTGTTATTTCATCCTTAACCAAATGCATAATTGAATGACGTGAAAACTATAATAATTCCACTCCATTAAATTATTCATTTCCTTATAAATAAATATCATATTTAATAAATAAAAAATTAGTTTTAAAATACGATCAAAATTTACTTTATTTTCCTTAAAAAAAATAACTATTTTTCATATATATTATACAAGGATTTAATTTGTATATACTGACAATATAAAAAATTTTTTACACTGTCAACCAATCAGAAATTGACACATCATTATAAATCTTTGATTCTTATTCTGACCATATTAAAAGTCATAAATTCCATAATTTCTAATTGGTTGTCAGTGTAAAAATATTTACACTGATAATACATAGAAATTATACTCATTATACAATTAAACTTTTTTTGAAGGAATTATACTACAACAACAACAACAACCAAGCCATATCCCATTAGGTGGGGTCGGCTACATGGATCATACGACGCCATAATGTTCTATCATGAATCATGTTAATAGTTAAATCATTGACCTCCAAATCTTTCTTAACAGTTTCTCCTATAGTTTTTCTTAGCCTACCTCTCTAGCTATTGGATTGCCTTCCACTTGGTCCACTCTCCTTACTACAGAATCTAAAGGTCTCCTCCATACATGCCCAAACCACCTAAGTCGAGATTCAACCATCTTTTCTACAATAGGTGCTACCCCAACTCTCTCTAATGCTATCATTCCTAATCCTATCACGTCTAGTTTTTTCCGCTCATCCAGCGCAACATTCTCATCTCTGCTACGTTGATTTTACTCTCGTGTTGATTTTTTACCGTCCAACACTCCGTCCCATACAACATCACCGGTTTAATAGCTGTACAGTAAAATTTTCCCTTTAGCTTAAGTGGTACCTTTTTATCATACAAAAAACCCGAAGCCTTCCTCCTTTTCGACCACCCTGATTGAATCCGGTGGTTTACATCTCCCTCAATTTCTCCGTCATTTTGTATAATAGACCCAAGATATTTAAATCGTGTGACTTGTGGTATGTTGTGGTCTCCAACTTTCATCTCTAAGCTAGAGGTGTTTCGCCTTTTGCTAAACTTACATTCCATATACTCCGTCTTGCTTCTACTCAAATAGAAGCAATGTGCTTCTAAATCTTGTCTCCAAGTCTCCAACCTTCCATTTATATCACCTCTCGACTCTCCAACTAGAACTATATCATCTGCGAAAAGCATGCATCTCGGTGCTGGCTCTTGAATGTGCTCCGTAAGTACATCCAAGACCAAGGTAAAAAGATAGGGGCTTAAAGCTGACCCTTGGTGCAGACCTATGGTTATGGGGAAATCTTCTATGGCTCCACCCTGCGTTCTCACACTAGTCGTGACCCCCTCATACATATCCTTAATAGCTCGAATATAGGCAATCCGAACACCTTTATTTTCTAGGGCTTTCCACAAAACCTCTCTTGGCACCCTATCATACACTTTCTACAAATCAATGAAGGCCATGTGTAAATCTTTTTGATCCCTTCTATATTGTTCCATCACTCGTCGTAGCAAGTAAATTGCTTCCATGGTCGACCTCCCGGGCATAAAACCAAATTGGTTGTCGGTGACTTTGGTTTCTTTTCTTAGTCTCCGTTTAAGCATCATTTCCCATAGCTTCATGGTATGACTCACAAGCTTAATCCCCTTATAATTTGCGCAATTTTGTATATCTCCCTTGTTCTTGTAAATCGGAACTAAAGTGCTTCTCCTCCACTAGTGGAAAATATACATTAGACGGGAACGTTTTACGTCAGTTAACCAAAAGCTAGACGTTAAAAAGGAGGCGGTGGCAGTTTTGTAAATATTAGACTTCATTAATTCAATTTTAACGCCAGTTGTTGTAAGGACTGATGTTAAAAGTTAAGTAACTCACTTTTAATGTCAGTTCAATAAACAACCGACGTTAAAAGTGAACATTTTAACGTCAGTTGTTTATTGAACTGACATTAAAAGTGAGTCACTTAACTTTTAACGTCTGTTCTTTCATCAACAGACGTTAAATGTTATTTTAATAATTTTTTTTAGCTAGTATACGTACCCTTCTGCATTGCCTTCCTCAAAGTTTCAGTTTCACTTGCTTCGATGTTTTGTGTTTCTGTTTTGAAAACTAAAATATATGTGCTAAGTAAAAATGCTATAAGTTGAATCAATAACCCAAACCGGATCTCATTCATGAAGTGTATCAATAATACAATTACAAGATACATTCAAAATTTTAAAATCCTATAAAAAGTTACATTGAAAGGGTTTAAAATCCTAAACATTTGTTGAGGCTTCGTTCCCTTCACGGGTGAGCAAGAGAGGAGAGTCGAGCGACTGAGTTTTCCAAAGTCACTGAGCAAGGGTGCACTCGATCTGTTTCAGCAATGGTCTTGGAACAATCACTTGCTTCCAAAGCTGAGGTTTTGGAACTGTAGCTGCCGATTCTCCGGAAGGATAATAAGGTGAGCAACTCACATTATGTGATTTACATAACCTTATCACCCATGTTATGTGATTTACACAACCTCAGAAGTTGTTTGACCATTAAGACAAAGATCTTTGAGTCTAGGAATAGGAAGAAAGAGTGATGAAGTTAATCTCCATGGCAGAGCCATATTGTGAAGTAGAAAAATAAAAGGAAGGAAGGAAGCTATTTATAGGAGCAGAGGATGAAGTTACTAGGCGTCGTAAGTTACTAAAAAATTAAGTTGATCATTAAGAGCATTAGGTTCCAAGGTGCATTGGGAGTTGGCAGTCATATATTATAAACGTGCAGAATGAATATTGATTTTAACACTTTTAACGTCAGTTGTTTATACAGCTGACGTTAAATTTTTTGCAGAAACTTATACACTTTTAACGTCTGTTTTCTTCATCAACTGACGTTAAAAGTGTTTTTAAATAAAAAATATTTATTTTTAACGTCAGTTGTTTAATATAACTGACGTAAAATGTTGTTTTATTTTGGGTTTTTGATTATAATGTTTACACCCGCGCGCTTTCTGCACTTCGCTCTGTACGTCTCTGTTCTTCTCTTTCACGCTCACTCTGACTCTCAACTCTCACTCTGACTCTCAACTCTCACTCTCACTTTGCCCTAATCGCGAACTCATCTCCATCGCAACCACCGCGAGGGCTTCTTCCCCACCACCGTGAGGTACACTCTTAACCTTAACTCTGTCTTTCCCGCTCATTCTTTGCAATAACTTGACATCTCTCTTTCCCCTTCCCGCACACCAACTCTGCTTGTCCCTCTGCTCTCAGTAACCACATCGAACGTTGGCCACCACGCGAGCACCTATTTCTGGTGAGTCTTTAGGGCACATTTTTTTATGTTTGGTTTTGAGTGTATGTCGAAACTGTAGTCTATGTAGTTGAAACTTGAAACTGTGAGTTTGAGTTGTTTGGAATGTCTCTATTTCTGGTTGTGGGTTTTGTGTTTTCTCTTGTTTTTCTTCTGCTATCATGACCTATTTCAAAATGGGAAGAAATTTAGAGTTACTTGTAGCATGTGACATCAACAATATATTGCTCATTGGAATTCTGTTTTGTTAATTTATCTTCATCTGCTTATTTCTTTTGTCTTAAGAAACCTGAAAATGGTGTAAATTTGAAATAATTTTTAAACGCCTTGGATATATGTTTTGTATATCTACAGAACCTATCTAGTTATGGATCGTAGTTGGATGGTTTGTAAGCGCACTAGTGCTGAGTATTTGAAGGGTGTGGAAGAATTTATAGAATTTGCTCAAAGGAATGTTCTTAATAGTAATGGAATGTTCTGTTGTCCTTGTGTCAAGTGTTTGAATATGAGGAAATGTACGGTGAAGGATATACATACTCATTTGATTTGTGAAGGGATTTGCTTGAGTTATACAAGATGGATATGGCATGGTGATGTGTTGTTGAGTAGTACGGCAAGTGTCTCCCAAAGTGAGGATGTTGACGTAGATATGGAGGATGATCGAGTAGAGGACATGATCCGTGATATTGGACAAGAATATTTTCATCGAGCTCATGTGTATGATAGGTAGTGCAGTGATGCGGATAAGCCTTTATATCCAGGGTGTACTACTCATACACGGTTGTCGGTGGTGCTAAAATTGGTTTGTGTGAAGGCGAGAAATGGTTGGACCGATAAAAGCTTCACAAAATTGCTTGAAGTGTTGAAAGACTTTCTTCCGGAGGACAACACATTGCCTGACCGTAACTATGAGACCAAGAAGGTATATATTGAAGATATTTGGGTGCTCGATTATACTAAGCTTACGGTGCCGATTTTTAAATGTAAGTGGGTTGATAGTAACGGTGGTGTACAAACCGACGAATTGGGGTTCACATGGGTAGACCTCAACAAGTTAGGTCATATAAATGAGCCTTTCATAATGGCTTCCCAAGCAAAACAAGTGTTCTACATCACTGATCCTTCTAACAAAAGGTTGTCCGTGGTTCTCCAAGGAAAAAACGTGTATAATGATAGTGATGAAAATCAAGATTCAAATATTGATATTCTTGAGACTCCTTCTTTTTCAACAAACATGCCTACTATAATCGAGGAGACATAGGTGGACGATGTACATGCCACTCGTGATGATCATCACGAAGGGATATTGATATAGGTTGTTTAAACTTAGTATACGTTTATTTTTATTTATACTTCTGTATTTATTTTGAGTTATAACATATGTTAATAAATATATATTGTTTCTGAACAGGCATACATATGGATCAGTCGGATAGCCCACATGCACGGGAGGACACTGTGGGGCCTACCCAGGACCCGATCGCGCCTACACCTGATTCTAGTGTAAGTTTACATGTTATATACTATCTTTAGTCCTTCTTTTTAATGTAAGTTTATAATGTTACAACCCTCTATTTTGTTGGTAAGGCGGTAGTTTTGTTTTTAGACATTAGAGACTAATATACACACACACACACACACACACACACACACACACACACACACACACACACACACACACACACACACACACACACACACACACACTTGTAGATATATAGTTATGTTTTTCCTATACATGGGTTTTGGTTTTAAGTCCTCCCATTGTTCCTTTGTATATTTCTTTTCTTATTGTAAATATTGAAATTTAAGGGTAGTGTTTGCAATTCTGTAATGTGTGTGATATTCTCTGTGTTACTGGGATATTTACTGAATGCAGGGAGAGCTTAGGGGAGTGATATTTTAAAACTGGAATTAAATATATATATATATATATATATATATATATATTAACGTCAGTTGTATCAAAAAACTGACGTTAATAGTATTTTATAAATATACAGTACACTATTAACGTCAGTTGTATTAGGAAACTGACGTTAAAAATAAAACCTTTAACGTCAGTTGTGTTAAAGAACTGACGTTAATAGTTTTATATTTAACGTCAGTTGTTTAAACAACTGACGTTAAAATATTAACTATTAACGTCAGTTGTATTTACGTCAGACAATATTCTGACGTATAAAATCAATTTTAACTGACGTAAAAAGCACTTATTGAACCAATGCTCCATTCGTCCGGCATTTTATTTGACCTCATAATCTCGTTAAAAAACTTCGTGAGCCAACTAATGCCTCTATTTCCTAGACTCTTCCATACCTCCACAAGTATATTGTCCGGTCCAACTGCCTTGCCATTATCCATCATTCTCAAAGCTTCTTTTACTTCATGCTCTTGGATTCTACGATAAAAAGTGTAATTTTGATCCTCCTCTCTGATGTCAAGCACCCGTGAGAATGATAAAACTTCAAATCATTCATTAAATAACTTGTGGAAATAATTCTTCCATCTATCTTTAATATCTTGTTCCTTAACCAAAACTCTACATTCTTCATCCTTAATACACTTCACTTGGTCCAAGTCTCTTGTCTTTATTTCCCTATTTTTAGCAAGCCTATAAATAGATTTCTCACCATCTTTGGTGCCTAAGGATTGGTACAATCCGTCAAAAGCTTTAGTTATAGCTTCGCTCACTGCCTTCTTGGTCTCTTTTTTGGCCACCTTATAATTTTCCCAATTTTCAGTATTTTTACATAAAGACCAAGTTTTAAAACATTCCCTTTTAACCCGAACCTTAGCTTGCAAACTTTCTTCCCACCACCAGGATTCTTTACCCATAGGTCCGAATCCTCTTGATTCACCAAGCGTCTCTATAGCTACCTTCCTAATCCCTTTGGCCATCTTGTCCCACATATCATTTGCACTTCCTTTTGCCTCCCAAAACCCTCCCTCCAAAACCTTGTGTTGGAAGATCCTTTGTTTTTCACCCTTCAGTTGTCACCACTTGATCCTTGAAACCTTTTTGTGGCCTCTTCTCTTCACACTCCTCTTAACTCTTATATCCATGACCAAGACTCTATGTTAGGTAGTCAAGCTCTCTCCAGGTATGACTTTACAGTCGAAGCAAATATTTCTATCCGATCTCCTAATAAGAAAGAAATCTATTTGAGAGCTTGTCACCCCACTCTTGTACGTGATAAGATGCTCCTCACGTTTCCTAAAACACGTATTGGCTATAGTAAGATCGAAAGCAGATGACAAGTCCCGAATAGACTTACCCTCACCATTTACCTCCCATAGGCCATATCCCCATGCAAACCGTCGTAACCTCTAGGTGCCCTCCCTACATGCCCATTTAGATCCCCTCCTAAGAAAATATTTTCACCTAGCGGTATTTCCTGAATTAGGCCTTCTAAATCCTCCCAAAATTTTACCTTGAAGTATTCTCCTAACCCTACCTGAGGTGTGTAAGCACTAATCACATTAAAGGTGTCTTGTTCCACTACAAATTTTAGGGCAATGATCCTATCTCCAACCCTTTTTACATCTACAATATCATTCTTCCAATATTTATCTACAATTATGCTCTCGATTTTACTTTGCCAGTGTACCAAAGCTTAAAACCCGAAGAGTCTAATTCATTTGCCTTTTCTCCCACCCACTTAGTTTCTTGTAGGCACATGAAATTGATCCTCCTCCTAATTATAGTGTCAACTATTTCCATTGATTTACATGTAAGTGTGCCTATATTCCAAGTTTCAAAGCGAATCATACTCTCGTGAACTAGCTTCTTTACCCACACTCGTTCATAAAAATGTGGGAACCCTTGCTTATTTTTCACTACATCCCGACGGCGATGCAGCGACCCTTGCTCATTTGACACTGTACTCGAGCTATACAGCACGTTGCTTCTGGGCAACGACCTAGCATTAACATTATTACGTCGTTGATCCATGTCATAGAGATTCGACTAAGTTTTACGTTGACTATCGATGGTCTAACACAACCTTCTCCTTTTATCCAGGCTTGAGACCGACTATGTTTAGTTTTGTCAAAGGAATTATACAATTAAACTTAAAATTACACATATTTTTTTGACAAGCAAAATTACATACTTAATTAATTTTTTTTTGAGGCAACATACTTAATTAACTCGAATCCTTTTTTAATTAAATCAAGCTAACTTAAAATTTATTATTTAATTCAGTAAAAAGACAACCGACCCAAAAAATTCAATACTATAAGAAAGAAGACACAAAATATTTACTGGTATTACTGTATCAATGTCATGTCGGACAGTCGAACTCGAGTGTCCGTGTCCATGTACTCGTTTTCAACGCTCATCATGATCGAAAGAGTTCGTTGTTTAAAATTTTAAATAACTAAAATATAATATTTAAATACTACTGTAGATTTGTATATAGTATATTAATTTTAATATTATTATATATATTATATGACAATATTTCATGATGTTTTTATAAAATATAATGTTTTTATTATGAATTAAATCTGATGATACAAAAAATATTATTGTAATTGAAATGACAAGAAAAAATCATTTCAAATTTAGATTTTGGACAAAAACAAATGAAAATGAAATTTGTATACTCCAATATAATATCTAAGTGAACACTATATTGTTATTAAATATTATTATTATATTATATACAAATTTAAAATAAATATAAAAGAAATATCATCTAATATATTATATTATACTAACTTTAAAATATTAATAGAGCTCAACACAAATATTAGTTGACTTTCTTAAGCATGTTGAATGTTGATTGAGAGGTATCTAAAAAACTTTGTTAACAAAATTGGATAGAAGGATAGAACTACCCTAAAACGAGTAAAAGTATAAAATAAAAAGATAATGGTATATCTATCATTGATTTGTTAAAATGTCGGATATCAAGCTACTTTAATTAGTTAAATGTGAATATTTTATTACTTTCTTATTTTACATTTATATTCATTTTAGAAGACTGTAATCCAAAAATTTATACATATTTAGACGATTTCTCTGTATTAAAAGGGATTACATATCCAACTCTGAGTTGCCATATGAAAAAATCATGAACAAAATCATATTTCCTTGTTCATGCTTCATAGTTCATACCAATATAAAGTGTTCGCTGATTCTGAACGGCAACATTTATGCTCACAGTTAAGTATACGTGCCGTGGAGGATGTGGTTCATAGAAACGAATTTGACCTTTTTATTCTGCTCGTTCTTCTTTTTCCCACGTAATGATGAAATCCATTATTTAATAATAATAACTATATAGACTTTTAATGAAAAATAATAATTCAATTTAAAATTAAGAACCTGAACTTCTTCCACAATATATATATTTTTTGAACTTGACATAATAGTTTTAAATTTGAGGAATAATGACAAGACTATACATTTTTATATTAAAAAGAGCATTATCATATAAATGTATAATGTTTTCATATATAAAAACCCAGTTACCTGTAATTTCGAGTATTAGAAGTATAGCCATTCTTAGGGTAGAAGTTACCTAATATATATAATGTTTTCTTTCTAAGTAAAAATTTAAAATGAAGTTATTGGTCAACAAACACAAATTACGCGCTACCACTTAGTCAATACTAGTTGTATGTCTCTCTCTATAAATATGTGCAAGTGCAAGATATCTTGAGTACCATACCATATCATACCCAACTCTCAAATTTCTACCATTTCTCTCTCTCTCTTTTCCTTTTGATCATTGTTCACTGATTGCTGATTCCTTACATATGTTTTTCAACATCTGGGTTCTCAATTAGTTTTTGTCTTTTTCACACAATCTTCACTTCAGGAGGTTACTTTCAAACTTTTTGTGTCACACAACTTCCTCTGTTTCCAACTCTGAGCTTGTTAGTTTCATAGGTGAGTTTCTAAAAATAGTCACAATTTAAATTTTCGTTCTTTAATTGTTCAATTATCCCATAAAGTGATAAAGGGTCATTGATTTTTAATGTTTTCTCGCAATTGGGTTCTCAAATTTTGCATCTTTCTCCATGAGTTTGTGCATGCATGAAAGCACTAAACTCTGCTCTCTGTTTCAGTTTCCTCTGTTTTCCAGCTCTGGTTTTTGTTGCTCTTTCATCAAAGGATGGCCATAAAGACAATTGAATTGTTGAAAGGGTGTGAATCTCAGGAAGAGATAATGGAAGTTCTTGCTGCGGTGGCTTCGGATTTGGGGGATGTGATCGATGATGTGAACACCTTACAGGTGATTCCATTGAAGGGTGCAATGACCAATGAAGTTTTCCAGATAATTTGGCCAACAAAAAATGGTGATGATCTCAGAAAGGTTCTGCTTCGCTTATATGGTGATGGTGTTGATATTTTCTTCAACAGGGAAGAAGAAATTAGGACCTTTGAGTGCATGTCAAGGCATGGTCAGGGCCCACGCCTCCTTGGACGCTTCCCCTCTGGTCGAGTTGAGGAGTTTATTCATGCCAGAGTATGTGATTATCTTCTTTTGTGTTTTTTATACTATTTTTTAATTATTTCTAGCATTTCAGTTTATCTCTGCAGAAAATTATCCTTGCTAAGTAGGTTATATAATTGAAGTTAAATTTTGATACACGGCACCAATCATGGATAGGTCGAGTGGTAAGCATCTCGATCCTATATGTAGGAGTATGCAAGTTCGAATCTTGATGACACTATTGTGAAGTCAAATGCCCAAATTATAATTGTTCATTAAAAAAAAAATGATCCGCTTTTTGTGTAAAGTTTTTTTTGTATTATCACCTTATATGTGTGAAAGCACAGTTGGGAAAGTTTGACTTTATATATATTGTCTATTTTTAACCTTTTTATAATGATGTGTCAATAGAGTGGTGGATGAAAAAGAAACCGTTTACACTTGGTAGTGATAAAATTAAGTTGATAAAATTGGCTGCAATGGTTATTTCAGCTGATGTTTGAGCTTTGGAGAATATATGCTCAATTTTAAAGTTAATTAGATTTTTCTTTTCCATTTTACTTTATTCTTTAGTCAAAGTGATTTTTTGGTCGTGATGCTCCCTTTTTCTTATTTTATTCCTTTTATTCTATGGAGGAAGGGAGGGTTAGCATTTCCTGTTAGTTGTTTTTATTCTTTGATCCCTTTTATTTCTTCTTCTAGTTTAGGATTAATTGATTAGGGAGAACCTTTAAGATATTCAACTAATGGTGCTGAATCAATGGAATGGGATCAGGTGCTTTGACTAAGTGCTTCTTTTTACTAATTCTTTTTCCGTAATTGCTTTCCTAAATGATATTTCTTCTTTTTGTTGATCAAAAAATACTAAAATAAGTTTACTGGAAGGGCATCTTGAAATTCTTATGCATACATGGAAAGATCAGACTTGGAAGTCTTTTTTCCCCGTCTATTTCTGTCATCACATGCTCATTAATAAACACAGTACTAGGTAATTATGCAATTAAGTAGCTGCCCTTTTTTTATAAACAAATAGTTTCATTATAGCTTCTTAACTGTTGTACAAATTTGGTATTACAATTGCCAATTTGATGGGGTTTTCTCTGCCAGAAACATACTGATACTGTCACGGTGTCACCTTTTGTATTTGGCACTTCTGAACCCTATTGATCTCCTGTATAAGACTGAAAAGCATTACATAAGAGTAATAGACACTATAAAAGAAATGAAAGACATTCTTTATGTAAAACCAGATGAGAATAAACACTTTTGACCTTGGACTACACAGTTAGATGGGTTTTAGGTGGAATAGCTAACAGAAATGGTGCATGTGCCTAAATTGACACTTATATATTTATATGCACATGGCAGGGCCACCCATGAGTTTGATCATCACTATCTTTTCAAGTATGTCTGTTCTGAAGGAGTAAAATATGTTGAACAAACTCAAACTTGATAAATTAAGCATTGAGTTACAAAGTTGAATAAAATGATTTTACAATAAATCAATTAAAATTATATTTTAACCACCTTAACATGGTAGTCCTTATCAATATGTCAACCACGAACTATAGCATTCCTTGAGGCTATCCCCTCGGTGATTGTATCCTGTTTAATCTGTTCCTTTTCATCAGCTGTTGATGCCACTTTTTTCTTCTAAATGGATTTGTAATAAATTCAAGGAGTCGATGAATTTGACAAGCAGTTTTATTTGCATTCTCAGTATGATAATTGTGCATAACATGCTTTTTCTGTTATCTTTGTTTTTCCCTGTCTAGACTCTCTCGGCAGTTGACCTCCGTGACCCAGAAATATCTGCTTTGATAGCCTCTAAGATGAGAGAGTTCCATAGACTTCAAATGCCTGGTCCAAAGAAGGTTCAGCTTTGGCAAAGACTGAGGTAATTATTGATCAAGTCAATCTTAGAAACCTTTTTATTGCTTATGCAGAATATTAAATGCTCTCCATATGTTATTTTTCTAGGAAGTGGCTTAATCAAGCGAAAAGTTTGTGCTTCCCAAAGGATATAAAAACTTTTGGCTTGGACAATCTAGATGAGGAAATAAATATGCTCGAGAAGTTGTTATCTGAAGGATATCATGAGATTGGTTTTTGTCACAATGACCTACAATATGGTAACATAATGATGGATGAAGAGACAAGATCAATCACTATAATTGTAAGTTATCTTGCTATATTGTGGTTATTTATTCTTTGACTTTGGCCTTGTGGCTGCATCCTTTTAATTTGTATGGCAATGCAACTGTGATTCTCTCACCTGAGTATGAAGCACAATACTTGTTAGTTTCTTATTTTGAGTTCAAAGTTGCGATGAGGAATTCTCTCGGTATATTTGTGAAGAATACTTTCTGCTTCTGCCTTCTTAAAAGGAGATTCGAACCTATTGTTCAACTCAATCTTATAGGTCTGGCATTTGTTGTGGTCTTTATTTTGATTTTAGTTTTGCTATTCTAACAGTAGAGTGACTAACCATGGAAAGTTGTGCATGACCATAAGAATTGTGAACTTTATGCCTAATCAATGCCAGTAGGATGATACCACATTTATAGGCTCTTTTCATCTTTCATAAGTCTAATCTTTTACAGCATACTTAATTTTTGTTCCCTTTTTTAATGGTTCAGGACTACGAATATGCCAGTTACAATCCTATTGCATATGACATGGCAAATCATTTCTTTGAAATGGTGGCTGATTACCACAGTGAAACACCTCATATTCTTGACTACAGTAAATATCCTGGTAAGGTTTTTGTTTGCAATATTTTCACTGCCTGTATGACATTTCCACTGATTATTTGGGTTTCCTTATTTTATGTTCATTGAGACCACTCTGCATTGCTGACACACTAATTCGGATTATGCTATACCAGGACTCGAGGAGCGACAAAGGTTTATCCGTATCTATCTCAGTTCTGAAGGTTAGTCCACTGACCCATTCACTCCATCAATACACATGTTTAGCAGAGATCTGGATGTAGATAATATATTAGTCTATTCCTGACTGATGAAAACCCTCAGTGAAATGAATAAATCTGCTCTTCAATTTTATTGACTTGTACAGAATCCACTCCAGAATATCCTTATTTATTGTTACGATACTTCTAGCCTCTTTAATCCAAAGCATCTATGAATGATTATTAAGAAATAAGAAAGACCTATTTTTCTTCAATTTAGGCTTGCATATGCATAATGCTGAGACTAGTTATCCTGGACAGTTCTAATTCTATATAATTTTAACACAGTTTAAGTAATTGGTTAGTCTTTCTTTGCATATATGAAGCTTGCATTCATTTGTCTAATTTATGCTTTAATCTATTAGCTTATTTATCCAATTCGCTCATGAACTCTTTAGATTAGGTGTGAGGCAATTCTCATTCACTCTTCAACTTCATCCCTTGTTAATGTAGCTCTAAGATTTATTTCATACTTTACTAAAGTTATGTCACATTTTGTCCATCAAAATCATGTTATAAATGTTGAAATCATATCTTAAAAAGTTAAAATACAAAGCATCTTAATCTCCAACATGTTTCTCAATTTTGTTTTTTGGTAACTCCTTATACACAGGCAAGAAACCCAGCAATGCTAAAGTGGAGCAGTTAGTATATGCCACAGAAAAATACACTCTTGCAAACCATATATTTTGGGGCTTGTGGGGACTTATTTCTGTAAGTTTCATTTTTCCATGGTTATTCTAAACAAGATTACTTGTGTCTGCAGTCTGGTAAGTAAGCCTATTTTCCTCTAAGATGAATGAATATTCATGAATGTTTTGCATGTAATTACAGAGTTACGTCAATAAAATTGACTTTGACTACAAGGAGTATGCAAAGCAGAGGTTTCAGCAATACTGGTTAAAGAAGCCTACTATATTGGACTCAACAACCATAGTTTCCCAAGATGCAATTGTGAATGGTTCTTTGGCATCCTGCACGTGATTGCTTCCGATGTCTTGGTGAAGTTTGGCTTAGTATTTATTTACTAATAACATCTAAATGCATGATGATATGCAGCATCATATCTGTAAATAATATAATCACCAACAATGTGTGATGAGCTTTTGAAATTTTTTTTTAATATTAAAATTTACCTATTAATTTAATAGCATTTCTTATTTTATAAGTTGTTTGTTCCCACAACACGTTCAATTTCCAAATTGTATCCTTGGCCATTGAGTGTTGCCAACTACCTTCCCTGCTTTTCATCCATCCGTTTTTCTGTTCTTTTTGTTCCTCCACGTGCTACCTGTATTACATAAAGACAAAAGAAATGAAAGTTAAGGTATGATCAGTTTTAATTTGGATGGGATTGTCCTGGCGGACGACTAAAACCCGACCATCGAGCTTGGATACCCGACCCAATCAAGGTGGGAAGAATAAAATATTCATATTATCTTTAATAATCTTATATTATCTCAAATAACCTTATCCGGTTAGGAGATCATTTTAAGATATTGGTATTATCTTTAATAATCTTGATATTATCTCAAATAACCTTATCCGATTAGAAAAGATAATATCCCTTAAATTAATGAAATCACATCTCTAAGAAGATTTAAGAGATAAAAGGAGATAAATCCAGATCTCTTAAAGATATGGGGATCTTATTATAAAAAGAGGAGAACCCAAAGGAGAGACTCACTTTTCACTGACTCAGGTGACTCTCCCTTAAGCATATTAGAGAAACTAACTCGACCAATAGACTGTTAAAGAGTCCTTGCTCGCTGATATTCATTAGATACAAGATTAGGGGATTGAGATCACCATATGGCCAAGGGTTGAACCTAGAACTACGTCTGACTTTGATTCCCATTGGGATACGTAGGACCGGAATACAATATTCTGTCAAGCCTTAATCTAAAACAACCCCGGTGTTCACTCTTGGTTAGACGTTCTACGGCGAGACTCCGCCAGGTCGGATCTCGGCAGAAACATTTGGCGCCCACCGTGGGGCCGAGGAAAAACTTTCCCTGGTTCCATAAGAAAGCTTGATGGTGACTACACGGAATGGACTGAGAGGAGGGGCGAACAGCATGAACCATGAAGACCATGAGGCTTCAAACACGAGCCAGAACCATGACAATCACCCTCCCCCTCCCATCGATGAAGATAACCCTCAGCTGGGAGAGGTTATGGCACAGTTAAGGCAGCTGCAGAAGGAGAACGAGGAGATACGTGCTCAGAATCAAAGGCTTTTAAGAACTCGGAAAAGAGAAAGATCAGTGATACCTCTCGAGGAAGAGCAATCCTCACCCGAGGCTAGCCAAAAGGATCCATCCTACGTACCTTCTCCTCATGATACTAACCGACCGTCCAAGATCAAACCTCGCCCAGAGGCTTCAGAAGCTAAGTCTCGTGCAGAAAGGACTATCCAAAAAGAAAGGGTAACAAACCAACGGCCGAGGTTGCCGTTCACGGATGACATCGATGAGGTAATCATGCCTAGACATTTTAAGCCCCTTAACATCGATAAATTCAATGGCACCACTGACCCAACCGAGCACGTAGAATCATTTATTTCTTCTGTTTACCTGGTGACCGACTCAAGCCGTCATGTGCAAAATTTTTCCAACCACTTTGCAAGGCCCTGCCCTAACCTGGCTTACGGATCTACCACCTCGGTCAATTAATTCCTTTGATGTGCTTGTAACTAAGTTCACTGCACAATTCGCAGTGAGCCGAAAGCATAAAAGGGCCTCGGTCTCACTGGTGAATTTTAAACAAGAAAGGAATGAATCACTCAGAGATTATATGGCTCGCTTTAGTGCCAAACAAATTTTAATTCCCAATATGAGCTCGGAACTCTATCTTCATACCGTCATGGGTGGTCTGAAGCCGGGGCCATTCGTTGAGTATTTATCTCGAAAACCACCGAGAGATTTTGAAGAGTTGCAGGAAAAAGCTACAGGTTTCATGAACTCGGAAGAGATGGTAGAATTCAAAAGGAGAGAAAGAGGTTTTTAAGATAAAAGCTCGATTCCGAGCAAAGAAAGAGATAGGGAGGCTAATCCACAAAGGGCCCAAAAGACCAATGAAAGGGGGTTCTCGGAGAGGCAACCCAGGTATCAGTCTTATACACCACTAAACCGATCTCGGGCAACCATTCTCCAGGAGGTGTGCAACGCCGAGTTACTCACCTTACCTCGATCGTCCAAAACACCGACCAATGCAGACAGAAGTAAAGAATGCAAATGGCATCAAAACTATGGTCACTCCACTGAAGACTGTAGAGCAACCCAGGAAAAAAATTGAGGACTTGGTACGGGCAGGTCGTCTTGATCGGTTCGTTCGCCGAGATGATAATGGAGGCGGACAAGCTGGTCGACGACGATGAAGACGCGGTTATGACAATCGTAACCGAGATGCAAACCTGCAAGGAAATAATCAGAGCGGAGATCGGTTGAATAATCAGAGGGTTCTTAATGAAGAAGCAGAAGGAGGAGTCAGAGGGGTCATCAACACAATCTCGGGAGGATTTGCAGGTGGAGGAACAACGAGTTCAGCTCCGCGGCATCATGTAAAAGCCATCCGATCTGTAAACACGGTGTCTGTAAAACCTATAAGGACAAGACCTCCAATAACTTTCTCGGATGATGATTTCAAAGGGCTGGATCCAAATCAAGATGACCCAATGGTGATAACGGTCGAATTAGCCAACTTCTCGGTCAAACGAACACTTATTGATCGGGGGAGCTCGGCTGATATTTTATACCCGGTGACCTTCAAGAAACTTGGAATTCCAGAAAAGCTGATAAAAGAGCAGGAAGACCAGCTAGTAAGGTTCGCCAGGGAGCAAGTAAAAACCCGAGGTTATATAGACCTCTTAACAACGTTTGGAGAATGAAAACTCTCCAAGTCCGTATCAGTCAGGTATGTTATTGTGGATGCCAGCACGTCGTACAACATCCTTATTGGAAGACCGACGTTGAATGAACTCGGAGCGATTGTTTCTACCCCACACCTGACAATGAAATTCTCAGTCGAGTCTGGAGATATAATCGTTGTCTGAGCTGACCAACGGATAGCCAGGCAATACTATGTGGATAGCCTAAAGGTTACCCGAAACCAGGATATCGCAAAGAATGCCGAGGATGATAAAGCAGAAGTGATAAGCTCGGTCAGTTCGGTAACTTCAGCGAGCTCGGTCAGCATGTTTGAACTAGACCCAAGGATGGAGATGTACGAGTCCAGAGCCGAACCAATAGAGTTTTTAGAAAGGTTCTAGTTGGGATCCCAAGCTGAACAGTGCACCAAAGTCGGCAGTCAGCTCAACCCCTTGCTCAAACAACGGATTCAAGCGGTCTTAAGAAAGAATGTCGATTTGTTCGCTTGGAAGACATCGGATATGCCTGGAATAGACCCCAATTTCATGTGCCATAAGCTATCTATATGTCTCGAAGCCAAGCCTGTAGCTCAGAGAAAAAGAAAACTTGGCGAATAAAGGCGCCAATCAGTAGCCAGGGAGACTGCCAAACTGGCCAAAGCGAATTTCTCAGAGAGGTGAAAATACCCTACTTGGCTAGCCAATGTGGTGTTGGTTAGAAAGGCCAACGGTAAGTGGAGAATGTGCACTGACTACACCGATCTCAACAAGGCGTGCCCAAAGGATTCTTATCCCCTTCCCAACATTGACAGACTGGTAGACGGAGCCTCAGGATACAAAGTTTTGTCCTTCTTGGACACATATTCAGGTTGTAACCAGATCAGGATGTATCCACCTGATGAAGAAAAAACGGCATTTATGACTGATGGGGCAAACTACTGCTATCGGTTAATGCCTTTCGGTTTAAAAAATGCCGGTGCAACATATCAAAGGCTTATGGACAAAGTCTTTTTCAACCCGATCGGAAAGAACCTAGAAGTATATGTTGATGATATGGTGGTAAAATCCGATGACCTAAGGCAACACCCCGACGACCTCGAAGAAATTTTCAGTCAACTCGAAAAATACAACATGAGGTTAAATCCAGAAAAATGCTCTTTTGGTGTGCAAGGAGGAAAGTTCTTAGGATATATGCTGACACATAGAGGAATTGAAGCTAATCCAGATAAGTGCAAAGCTATCATGGAAATGCGGAGCCCTCAGAATGTGAAAGAAATTCAGAGGTTAGCTGGCCGATTAGCTTATCTATCCCGCTTTCTCCCAAAGTCCAAAGAAAAGGCAAGACCCTTCTTCCAGCTTTTTAAAAAACCAAAAGAGTTCACCTGGACTGAGGAGTGTGAGAAAGCCTTTGAGGATCTGAAACTCTTTCTAGCCTCTCCCCCGATCCTCACTCGGTCTAAGCTCGGCAAAGATCTGTACTTGTATCTATCTGTCAACGATTATGCAATCAGTGCAGTAATCATCCAGGAAGAAGAAGAACAACAGATGCCGGTGTATTATGTGAGTAGAATCCTGAAAGATGCAGAAACACGATATCAAGTAATTGAAAAACTAGCCCTCGCCTTAATTATGGCAGCTAGGAGGTTACGACCTTACTTCCAGTCACACCAAATTATAGTCAAAACCGATCATCCAATAAAGCAGGTGCTCAGGAAACCCAATCTAGACGGACGAATGATAGCTCGGTCAGTAGAATTGTCAGAGTTCGGTTTGCAATATGAGCCAAGAGGGCCCGTGAAAGCACAATGCCTCTCCGACTTCATTGCCGAGCTCTCTTCTAAGCCGAGGTTGGAATCCTTCGTCTGGCTTCTATATGTTGATGGATCATCTAACTTAAAGGGAAGCGAAGCTGGAGTAATTCTCGAAGGGCCTGATGATCTAATCTTGGAACAATCTTTAAAGTTTGGGTTTACTGCTTCAAACAACCAAGCAGAATATGAAGCCCTTATTGCAGGACTGATGCTAGCTAAAGAAGTTGGAGTCCAAGAATTAAAATGCCGAGCTTGTAACAGGACAAGTCTCGGGTGATTATCAAACAAATGATTCCCAACTAACCAGGTATCTTTGCAAGGTTAATAGTCTAATTTCTGAATTTGATAATTTTACTATTGAGCATATACCTCGGGAAGAAAATTCCAGGGCAGATCTGTTGTCTAAGTTGGCTAGCACCAAGAAAGCTGGCCAGCTAAGAACTTTCATTCAGGAAAATCTTCTCGAACTGAGCATAAAAAATGCCGAAGTGATAATGACCGAGCACTATGATCGTGGCTGGATGACGCCAATTTGGGAATATTTAGCCTCGGACAAATTGCCTAATGACCCTAAGGAGGCGAGGAGAATTCGTCTAAAATCTTGTCATTACACCATCTGAGACGGAGAGTTGTACAGAAGAGGATTCTCCATGCCATTACTAAAGTGCATAGCAAAGGAGCAGTCCGAGTACGTAATGGATAAGATGCACCGAGGAATCTGTGGAATGCATTCAGGTGGCCGATCTCTGGTAGCTCGGGTCCTACGAGCTGGGTTTTACTGGCCGACCATAAGATTGGATTGTGCTACCTGGAATAATAGGTGTGAGCCCTGTCAGAAGTTCGCTAATGTAGCACGAGCTCCAGGAGAAGAGCTCCATTCCATGTTCTCGCCGTGGTCCTTTACTATGTGGGGGATGGATATAGTCGGTCCTTTCCCAGTTGCTAAAGACCAAGTCAAGTTCTTGCTGGTAGGAGTAGACTACTTTACCAAGTGGATTGAAGCAGAACCATTAGCTACGATAACTGCTAAAAAGGTTCAGAGTTTTATATGGAAAAACATCATATGCAGGCACGACCTCCCTTATGAAATTGTCACGGATAATGGAAGCAATTCACCGATAAAGAGCTTAGAGAGTTCTACTCCAACCTCGGAATTAAACATAAAGTGACATTGGTTAAGCACCCACAAACAAATGGACAAGCAGAAGTAGCCAATAAAGTCATTTTAAACGAGCTCAAAAGAAGGTTAGGCCAATCAAAAGGGACTTGGGTTGAACAATTACCAAGCATCCTATGGGATTACCATTGCTCACCGCAGTCTTCAACTGGTGAAACGCCATTCAAGCTAACCTACGAAACCGATGCAATGATCCCAGTTGAGCTCGACGAACTCACTTTTCGAATGCAGCATCACGACCAAAGTAAGAACGAAGAAGAAATCCGGGATGAGGCGAAAATCAGAGAAGAGCTATGCAAGAAAAAAGCAACTCGGAAGTACAACTCGAGGTTGCAGCCAATGGAATTTGTGCAAGGTGACTTAGTGCTGAGATTGCAAAACGACGCAAGAAAAGACTCCAGAGAGGGTAAGCTCGCAGCGAACTGGTCTGGCCCATTCAGAATAATAGAAAATCTAGGAAATGGTGCTTATAGGCTAAAAGAATTGTCAGGAAAGGCTGTTCCAAGAACATGGAACACTTCCCACATTAAGTTTTATTTTAGTTAAGGTTATGTAAGTAGGTGATGTACTCTTTTTCCTATACTGGTCTTTTCCCACGAGGTTTTGGCCAGGAAGGTTTTAATGAGGCATACCCGGAAAAATAAATAAATAGAATCATTTCCAGTTGCGCTATTAGGCAAGAATACTGTTATGGTTAAAAAATTATTTATGAAAAGTTAAAAACCTAAAAAGGTTGACCGAGCTAAAATCGACCGAGTTGAGATCGAAATGTCGAGCCTATAAAGGTAAACGACATCTAAAGATGGTTAAAAACCTAAAAAGGTTGACCGAGCTAAAATCGACCGAGTTGAGGTGGAAATGCCGAGCCTATAAAGGTAAACAACATCTAAAGATGGTTAAAAACCTAAAAAGGTTGACCGAGCTAAAATCGACCGAGTTGAGGTCGAAATGCCGAGCCTATAAAGGTAAACAACATCTAAAGATGGTTAAAAACCTAAAAAGGTTGACCGAGCTAAAATCGACCAAGTTGAGGTCAAAATGCCGAGCCTATAAAGGTAAACGACATCTAAAGATGTTTAAAAACCTAAAAAGGTTAACCGAGCTAAAATCGACCGAGTTGAGGTTGAAATGTCAAGCCTATAAAGGAAAACGACATCTAAAGAGGGTTGAAAACCTAAAAAGGTTAACCGAGCTAAAATCGACCGAGTTGTGGTCGAAATGTCGAGCCTATAAAGGTAAACAATAACTAAAGACCTAAAAAGGTTGTCCGAGCTAAAACCGACCGGGTTGAGGTTGAAATGCCAAGCCTAAAAAGGTAAACAACATTTAAAGGTAGTTAAAAACCTAAAAGAGGTAATCCGAGCTAAGATTGACCAAACCAAGGTCGAATGGCTAAACCTAAAAAGGTAACCAATACCTAAGAAGGTAAGTAAATACCTGCAGGTATTCCGAGTTCCAAAAACTCGAGTAAACCGAGTAACACGCCAAACTGTAAAAGCCAAGCACTAACTTAGAAAAATAGTTACAAGCTCGATCTCCAAAAGCCGAAAAGGCATTAGAGAATTTTCTAAGTAAAAATTAACTCGTAAGCAAGCACGTGATTTCATTAATAAAAAGGGGCAAAGCCCAGAATACATAAGAGTTCAAAATAAAAAGGGCATTGCCCTAGGAACATGTTTCCTAGGTTACTCATGGACATCCCCATGAGCAACGATTTCAAGAGTTGGGGTCATCCTCGGCACTCGGAGTTATAGCAGAAGATTGGTCAGGTAGGCCCATTTCACCTTCACCATCGGCTCCATCCTCGGTTACTTGCCCTCCACCCTCCTCTTCTTGAGCTACGTCTTCCTCATCCTCCAGCTCGGCCAACGGAACTAGAATGTCATCTCTGTTAAAATCCATGTCCATGTCAGCAAGGGAGAAGTCAGCATTCGGGTTGAAGCGCTGAAGCTGCTTCACGGCTCGGGAGAAGTCATTAACGTGCTCCTTCATAATGGAAGCCTCGACTTCAACCAGATTAGACCGGAGCTTGAGATTGGCCTCCTTCTCGGTCTCTAGCGACTTCCGCAGCTCAAGACTAGACTCATTCTCGGCTTGAAGTCCCTCAGCGGCCTTCTGAAGATTGAGTCGCTCGGCTTTTTCTATATCCAGCTCGGTCAGAAGGGCCGTCTTGCCTTTTTCCAGCTCCGCCTTTTGGGTCTTCAGCTGGCCAATGACCCGAGCTTGCTCCTCACACTTGGCCATAGCTTTAGCCAACTTGTTGACACGAATCTAGGCAAGTATACCTAGTCGTACAAGTAATACGGTAGTGAGACCAGATATCGTTCTCAGGGATCGCGGACAAGTACCACTTCGCAAATTGGACTACTATCTAGACAATCGTTTGGATGGAAGGGAGCTCAATACTAAATACCGAGCCCAAGAGTTAAAATAAACAAAATAAAAGAATAAAAAGGAACAAGTTCTTTTTGTATTTTTTTCGAACACTTGGAATGCAGAAAAATGGATTCTTCAAATAGATGGAAGATGTTGGGATTAAACTTCACCAAACCTTAGCCTCATGCAATACCAAGACCACCAATCCAGCTTATGCTTCAAATATTACAATCAACCCACAAGATTACTCAAGCCCTAATTCCTTAGATGACAAGAGCCTAAATCCCCTAATTAAACCTTAATTCCTTAGGTGGCCTAATTAGTGAATTTGCATTAAGAGTAGGGATTACACGATTACTAATAAACTAAAATCCATTCCTAGATGCAAGGTTTACTAGGTGATTAATTCCAGATCAAGAAATGATAAGAACGTCCCCATTGCAAATCAAATCTCAGAAACATTTCATGGGTGATCAAACCACAAAAAGCTTTAAGCAAAGGAATCAAACACTAATACGAAAGCATAAACACAGATTAATCAATCAAGGCAAATACATGAGGTTCAGTTTAGTTACATCTAATCCCAACAAAAAGGGATTTAGCTACTCATAGTGACAGAGAAAGCCAAAATAAAAGAAATAGAGATAAAGGAGATAAGGAACTTCATGAAGGCTTTCCACAGCAGCCACAGCATCCCCTTGGCTCAGAGAAGATGTGTTTTAGGGTTCCAAGTTGCCTCCTAGGTCAAAAAGTCCTCTTTTCTGTTCTGCCCAGATGCCTATTTATAGATTAGGCGCGCGTCACGGCCGTGACGGCCATCACGGCCAGGCCGTGACAGCTTCTGCCTCGAGCGCCTCTTCATTTTTTTGTCTGTCACGGCCGTGACACCCATCACGGCCGTGACACCCATCACGGCTAGGCCGTGATCAGTTCTGCCTGTATTGTTGCTTCACCAAATGGTCTGTCACGGCCGTGATGGGCATCATGGCCTGGCCGTGACAGATTTAGCCTAGAAGGGGTCTGGCTCAGTTAACATGTCACGGCCGTGATGGGCATCACGGCTAGGCCGTGACAGCTTCTGACTTTTGCCTTCTTTTCTTTCCAGTTTTGCTTGCTCATGGCCGTGATGGTCATCACGGCTGGGCCATGATGGGCTCTGTTTGGTACATTTACTTCACTTTTCAAGATCTATCTTTATCCAAGCTCCATCATGGTCAATCTTGAGCATTTTACCCTTAATTCCTGCAAAACAACACCACGAAACCGCCTTACCCGTTCCAAGGTAAAAACTACCAAAAAATAAAATAAAAATTGCCTAAACTATATGACAATGCATGCAAAAATGTACATGAAATATGAGGTGAAATCACACTCATCAAATCACCACAAGCTTAAGATTTTGCTTGTCCTCATGCAATAATCAAGGCCAAAAGATGTAAATAACCAGAGCATAGATAGTAAACCAAGAACCCGAGTAACTAATCCAAGTAACAGGAATTTTCAAATAATTCACCAATAGACAATCAATTTCAAGTCCAATTAGAAGCTTAGGTTTCCTAGACTCATATTCTCACTGATTCGGGCACTATTCTCCCCTCACTCAAGTGTTTAAGGATATATGACAATTCGCTCAATTTCCTCAAGGAAGGAATTCTACCATAAGCTTGACTATTAACCAAATCTCTACTTTATTAATGAAAACACATAAGAATCAAGAGGTCTTTTACTTTGGTTGTAACGGGGCCATGTGATTAATCGTTAGGTGGGGAAATCAAGAAAAGAAATTTTCAAGAAGGCTAAACAAAATATCAAGCATTGCAGAGTATGACACCTTCTAAAGTACATTTGTGGGTTTTGATTCATCTTTCCACCTTTCTTTCTTTCTTTTTATTTTATTTCTCACTTCCTTTTGTCATCCCCTTCTCTCTCTCTCTCTCTCTCTCTCTCTCTCTCTATATATATATATATATATATATATATATATATTTCTTTAAGTATAGAGAAGCAGGGGAAATTTTCAGCTCAAGAGAAATATTTTCTAACTTTCTCATCCCATACTTTTTCAACTACCTTTTTACCCTTTTGCACAATACTTTAGAAGGTCCCCTACCAAGCATCATTCATCAAAATATTTCAGGGTACCAAGAAAAGTATTTTATTCTTTTAGGCTCAAAATTGGGCAACTAAGGGTGGCATTTAGTCAATCAAAGCTCAGAAGGCCGGAAAAATACCTAGTGCCTCAATCATTTTCAAAAATGTTTTCAAAAATTTTTAAGCTTCAAAACGGTTTCAAGTCAAGTTCTAGAGAATACAATCCAAGAGGAATAACATTCCATCACAAAGAATGGGGTAGATTTAGTGAGTACCCCTTTTTTAGCTTAAAAATCTCACATTTAGTAGTTCAAAAATCAATGAGAAACACAAATCTACGGAACCACGTGCTAATTATCAACTATCAAAGATCATCTCAAGAATTTTTATTTGTAGCCTTATCACGAGAATAAAAAAAATTGGGTTCAAAAATTCACTATCTCAATTTATTTGGCACTAAGTTCTCACAATTGGATGCATAATCTAAGCAAGGGGCAATCGAATCATGTGATCATGCAAAACTATGCCTATATGAATGCAACATGAAAAATACAAAAAAATCAAAAAATTTTGCAAAAATACCCCTACCCCAAGCTTAAAAACTTACATTGTCCCCAATGTAAATAATCAAGTCGGAGAGAGAAGAAAAATGGAACAACTCACCGAGGCGGTAGCGGGTGTTGGCTCACATGCCTAGTCAAAGGGATCGCATGAAAAATGTGTCACGGCCGTGATGCTCATCACGGGCAGGCCGTGATCAATTCTGGTTCATAAGGGCTGGCCTGTCACGGCCGTGACCTCCATCACGGCTAGGCCGTGATGCTCTCTGATCTTCAGGGTCCTCTTATCACGCCCGTGATGGGTATCACGGCTGGGCCGTGATCCTTTCTGGTCTTCATGACTGGCTCATCACAGCCGTGACCAGTGTCACGGCCTGGGGTTGATGGCTACTGACTTTGCTTGTCCTTGCCCTTTTTGCTTCTCCTTCCTTCTTACCCTGAAAACACTTAACAAATCTATTAATTTATGATCTTTTTCCTCTTGATCTTCTCAAATTATTCAAGAGTTAAATTCAAAAACAAATGAAAAAGGAAAAGAAAACTTTGGATTGCCTCCCAATAAGGGCTTCTTTAACGTCACTAGCTTGACGGGTCGGTGATCTCTATGAGGGTGTTTTAAGAGGGATGGAGACTGTTTGACGATCAAAGTCTCCTCCAAGATAGTGTTTGAGCCTTTGCCCATTAACAGCGAAAGTTCTTCCGGACGATGGATCTTCCAATTCAACCGCACCAAATGGAGAAACTGACTTGACATGGAATGGACCCGACCACCTTGATCTCAACTTACCCGAAAATAGCTTGAGACGTGAGTTAAAGAGCAAAACTAAATGGCCTTCTTCAAAATGCTTGGGAAGAATGTACTTATCATGCCAAAACTTTGTTCTTCCCTTATAGATTCTTGCACTCTCATATGCCAAGAGTCGAAATTCATCCAACTCATTCAATTGCAACAGTCTCTTGTCCATAGCCAGCTTCATATCAAAGTTCAAGGCTTTCACTGCCCAAAAAGCACGATGTTGGAGCTCTACCGAAAGGTGACATGATTTTCCAAACACCAATTGGTAGGGTGACATACCAATAGGTGTTTTATATGCAGTCCGATAGGCCCAAAGTGCATCATCCAACTTCTTTGCCCAATCTTTTCTCACTTTATTCACTGTTTTTTCCAAGATCCTCTTTAATTCCCGGTTAGACAACTCCACTTGCCCACTAGTTTGCGGGTGGTATGGTGTGGCAACTTTATGATTGACTCCAAACTTGGCAAGCACCGCATTGAACTCTTAGTTGCAAAAATGAGTACCTCCATCACTAATAATGGCTCTAGGGGTTCCAAATCGGGTAAAAATGTTCTTCCTCACAAAACTAACCACCGTTTTTGCATCATCTTTCATAGTTGGGACAGCTTCTACCCATTTACTCACATAGTCAACCGCAACCAAAATATACTTGTTGTTGTAGGATGATGGAAAAGGACCCATGAAGTCGATCCCCCACACATCAAAGAGCTCCACCTCTAAAATACCCTTCAAAGGCATCTCATTTCTCTTGGATATACTTCTGGTTCTTTGACACTTATCACACTTCATTACCCAAGCTCTAGAGTCTTTAAAAATGGTAGGCCAAAATAAACCACTTTGCAAGACTTTCATGGCGGTTCTCTCACCACCAAAGTGTCCTCCATAAGGTGAGTTGTGGCAATGAGTCAAAACCCCATTAATCTCTTTTTCTGGAATACATCTTCTAAGAATTCCATCCGAACCTCTTTTGAAAAGGTGAGGTTCATCCCATACATAATATTTAGCATCATGGATGAGCTTCTTCCTTTGTTGTGCATTGAAGTCCTTCGGAATCTTGTTGGCGGCCTTGTAATTTGCAATGTCCGCAAACCAAGGTGCCACTTGCACCCTAAACAACCTCTCATCCAGGAATTCTTCTTGAATTGGCAACTCATCTTTTGCTTGAATATCTGCTTGTGGAAGCCTAGACAAATGGTTGGCTACCACATTCTTCACTCATTTCTTGTCCTTTATATCTAAATCAAATTCTTGGAGCAATAGTACCCACCTAATGAACCTTGGTTTGACATCCTGTTTAGTCATGAGATACTTCAAAGCGGAATGGTCAATGTACACAATAGTTTTAGAGCCAATCAAGTAAGATCTAAACTTATCAAATGTAAAAACTACAGCAAGCAATTCTTTTTCAGTCGTGGTATAGTTCAATTGAGCATCATTCAGCACACGACTGGCATAGTAAATAACATGCAACATTTTATTTTTCCGTTGACCCAAAATGGCTCCCTCCGCATAGTTGCTTGCATCACACATTAACTCAAATGGCAAACTCCAATCTGGAGGTGCAATGACCGGTGCGGTGGTGAGTTTTTCCTTTAAAAGTTGGAAAGCATGCATGCAATCATTATCAAACACAAAAGGAGTATCAACTACCAAAAGTTTGCACAAGGGTTTTACAATCTTTGAAAAGTCTTTTATAAATCTCCTATAGAAACCCGCATGCCCTAAGAAGCTTCTAACACCTTTCACATTTATGGGAGGGGGGAGTTTTTCGATTACTTCAATTTTTGCCTTATCAACTTCTTCCCCCATGATGAAATCTTATGACCAAGAACTATACCTTCCCTAACCATGAAATGACATTTTTCCCAATTTAGAACAAGGTTAGTTTCTTGGTATCTTTTCAAAGCACATGCAAGATTTTTCAGACAATCATCAAAAGAATTACCAAATACGGAAAAATCATCCATAAATACCTTAATAAATTTTTCAGTCATATCAGAGAATATGGAAAGCATGCACCTTTGAAAAATGGCGGGTGCATTACACAACCCGAATGGCATCCTCCGATATGCATAGACGCCATAGGGACAAGTAAAAGCGGTCTTCTCTTGGTCCTTTAGGTCAACCACAATTTGGTTATACCCTGAGTATCCATCAAGGAAGCAATAAAAGGCATGGCCCGCCAATCTCTCTAGCATTTGATCAATGAAAGGCAAGGGAAAATGATCTTTTCTTGTAGCCTCATTCAATCTTCTATAATCAATACACACCTTCCATCCGGAAATGGTCCTTGAGGGAATGAGTTCATTTTTATCATTTGCAACAACCGTCATCCCCCCTTTCTTAGGAACAACTTGGACCGGACTCACCCATGGACTATCGGAGATTGGATAAATCATACCCGCATCCAAAAGCTTCACAACCTCCTTCCTCACAACTTCTTTCATGTTTGGGTTAAGTCTTCTTTGGGGTTGTCTGACCGGCTTGAAGTTTTCCTCCAAAAGGATTTTGTGCATACAAAATGAGGGACTTATTCCTTTCAAGTCGGACATAGACCACCCAATTGCGGATTTGTGCTCTCTAAGCACTCTCAACAACTTCTCTTCCTCCAAAGAATTCAATCTGCTACTAATGATCACCGGGAATGAAGAATTCACTCCAAGGAAAGCATAACGGAGATGGGATGAAAGTTCCTTCAACTCTAGCATAGGTGTTTCACCCTTGTCTTCAATACGCACATCCTCCACAACTTTGTCTTCATCATTATTCAAAACTGGGAAGGCCTCAAGGGATTTAACCATGACCTCAACTTCTTCCTCACATATCTCTACTTCTATATTCTCAACCATAAGAGCCGCTTCCAATGAATCTTCAAAAGTTTGTTGAACACACTTGTTAGTCAATGATTCAACAAGGTCTGTAACGTCCCTGGCTGCTTTATGGATTGATGACTGTCCCCACAGACCAACACGGGTCTTTTCAGCATGCTTTGTCATCACTCACAAGCTTCCCGGGAAAACTTCCCAGGAGGTTACCCATCCCAGAATCGCTCCAAGTCAAGCTCGCTTAACTATGGAGTTCTTAAGTGATGGGCTACCGAAAAGAAGATGCATCTTGTTAATATAGGTCGTACCAATCAATTCACATAAGCCTTCCTCAACTGTATAGTCCTATACCTACATAGTCTTAGGATCCCTCTCATTCGGGTGTGTAATCGGTTCATTCATATGTCCCTCCGCCTATAAGCCTGCCAGGAGCCGCTCCTTGTTCATGCCTTCTTGCACCGGTGACCACTCCCCGCCCTCGTTGGCACCCGGGTGTTACATGCCAACCAGCTTCCGCTTGGTTCGTCCCCGAACCACACCGTACTGGGAGAGGTGCCGCTCTGATACCATTTGTAACGTCCCTGGCTGCTTTATGGATTGACAACTGTCCCCACAGACCAACACGGGTCTTTTCAGCATGCTTTGTCCTCACTCACACGCTTCCTGGGAAAACTTCCCAGGAGGTCACCCATCCCAGAATCGCTCCAAGTCAAGCTCTCTTAACTATGGAGTTCTTAAGTGATGGGCTACCGAAAAGAAGATGCATCTTGTTAGTATAGGTAGTACCAATCAATTCATATAAGCATTCCTCAACTGTATAGTCCCATACCTACATAGTCTTAGGATCCCTATCATTCGGGTGTATAACCGATTCATTCATGTGTCCCTCCGCCTAGAAGCCTGCCAGGAGCCGCTCCTTGTCCATGCCTTCTTGCACCGGCGACCACTCCCCGCCCTCGTCGGCACCCGCGTATTACAAGGTCCACACTCATACATGTATCTTTGTCACTTGGATGTCCCATTGCTTCAACAACATTGAAGGTGACCTTTTCATCTTGGACTCTAAGCACCAACTTCCCTTGATTTACATCGATCAAAGCCCTACCCGTGGCTAGGAATGGCCTTCCAAGAATCAATGGAGTCTCACTATCTTCCGCAATATCCAACACCACAAAGCCTACCGGAAAGATGAACTTGTCTACTTTTACCAATAAATCCTCCACTACACCATAAGGATACGTAATGGAACGATCCGCCAATTGGAGAGAAATCTCGGTTGGCTTGACTTCACCAATTCCCAACTTCTTGAAGATGGAGAGAGACATAAGATTGATACTTGCACCAAGATCACACAAGGCTCTTCCAATGTTCAAATGACCAATAGCACATGGAATAGTAAAGCTACCCGGATCCTTCATCTTCACCGGTAACTTCCTTTGGAGTATGGCACTACATTCTTTCGTGAGCATGACCGTCTCCTCCTTCCACTTCCTCTTGTTAGAAAGAATCTCCTTCATAAATTTGGCATAGGAAGGCATTTGTTGAAGAGCTTCGGCAAAAGGGATGTTAATTTGCAACTTTTTGAACACATCCAAGAACTTAGAGAATTGTTGATCCTTTACCTCTTTCTTCAACCTTTAAGGATAGGGTATCTTGAAATACGGTGGCAACTCCTTAGGATTGTCAACTTCTTCAAGAATTTGCTTTTTAGTCTTCTTTCTTGCAAACTCTTCATCCACCAATTTTTCTCGCTTTGGTTTTTCAACTTCAACAACAATAGGACTAGAGGTAGTGGCTTGGGAAGTCTCTATTTATTCATTGGTTGCATCTTCAATGATCACCTCATCAACTCCCTCACCAATTCTCTTTTCCTCTCTCTCTTTTTCTTGTGGAACTACCACCTTCCCACTTCTTGTAGTAATTGCCTTGCCATTCTCCTTTGGATTCTTCTCGGTATCTCCCGACAATTTTCCTTGAGCTCTCTCCGTCGTTTGCTTTGCCAATTGACCTATTTGGTGCTCTAGATTCTTGATGGAGGCATCTTAATTCTTCATCAATGCTTCTTGACCCTTCAAATTAGCTTGAGTTGCTTGCATGAATTGGGCTAGAATATTCTCCAAATTGCTTGAATTCTCTTGAGAAGGCTTTGCTTGAGAACTTGAGCCTTTCCCTTGTCTCCAACCAAAGTTAGGATAGCTACGCCACCCCGGATTATAGGTGTTAGAGAAAGGATCGTGCTTAGGCCCTTGGTTTCCCATGTAGTTCACTTCTTCTTGCCCCGGACCTCCAACCACACTAATTTCACAATTGTCGTTGGCATGGTTACCTCCACAGAAGTCACACACTGAGATGGCTTGAACTTGGATCACTTGTAGTTGAGAATTTTGTAGTTGAATGGACCCCAATTGCTTGGTAAGAGCGGCCATTTTCACCTTAAGAGCACTATATTCATCAAGCTCCAAAACACCTCTCTTGGCCAATGATCGAGAACTAGGCTTTTGATAATCATTATTAGCCATAGTTTCAATCAAGACCTTTGCTTCATCGGGTGTCTTTTGACTCAATGTTCCACCTGCAGCCGCTTCAATCATACTTCGAGAATTTCGGTTGAGACCATTGACAAAGGTTGCAACTTGTTGCCATGTTTCTAACTCATGATTTGGACAAGCGGTGAGCAAAGATTTGAACCTCTCCCATGCTTCATAAAGTGATTCACCATCCTTTTGTGCAAAAGCATTGATCTCCGATCTCAACTTGATCATTCTTGATGGAGGGAAGAAACGAGATAAGAACTTGCTCACCAAATCATTCCAAGTAATAATGCTCCCATGAGGATGGGATTGAAGCCATGACTTAGCCCTATCCCTCAGAGAGAAAGGGAAGAGCCTTAAACGAATAGCCTCTTCGGAAGCTCCATTCAGCTTGATAGTATCACATAACTCAATAAATATGCCAATGTGAGAATGAGGGTCTTCACTCTCTAAACCTCCAAATTTATTTTGTTGTACAAGATTGAGAAGTGATGCCTTTATCTCAAAGTTGTTACAAGCCACTACATGTCTAACAATTGGAGTTTCACATCTATCGACTTTAGGGGAAGTATAATCCCCCATTGTCCTCCTTTGTGCATTGTCGTCAGCCATGGTGACAATTGATACTTCAACTTGTGATTCTTGCACACTTGGTAACTCAACTTGGGGTTCTTGTACTCTAGAAGATGCTCCTCCTCTATTCTTTCTTGCTTTGGCTTCCTTTCTATTCTTTCTACAAAGCTTCTCGATTTCAGGGTTGAATTGAAGTTCACGTGGGTCAATTGTACCTCGCATACAAGGAAACAAACAGAGCAGAACAACAACAAATATAGCAAGTACAAGTCAAGCTTCAAGTGGACAATTATGCAACTACAAGGAAAAAAAAAACAGAAAAAGTGCCTAAACAGAAAAAAAAAAACAGAAGACAACAGTAGGAAAGCAAATAAAAAGTGCCTAAATTAGGAGTCTCCTTTGGTACTCATGATATTGGCACACCGATCCCCGGCAACGGCGCCAAAAACTTGTTGACACGAATCTAGGCAAGTATACCTAGTCGTACAAGTAATACGGTAGTGAGACCGGATATCGTTCTCAGGGATCGCGGAAAAGTACCACTTCGCAAATTGGACTACTATCTAGACGATCGTTTGGATGGAAGGGAGCTCAATACTAAATACCGAGCCCAAGAGTTAAAATAAACAAAATAAAAGAATAAAAAGGAACAAGTTCTTTTTGTATTTTTATCGAACACTTGAAATGCAGAAAAATGGATTCTTCAAATAGATGGAAGATGTTGGGATTAAACTTCACCAAACCTTAGCCTCATGCAATACCAAGACCACCAATCTAGTTTATGCTTCAAATATTACAATCAACCCACAAGATTACTCAATCCCTAATTCCTTAGATGACAAGAGCCTAAATCCCCTAATTAAACCCTAATTCCTTAGGTGGCCTAATTAGTGAATTTGCATTAAGAGTAGGGATTACACGATTACTAATAAACCAAAATCCATTCATAGATGCAAGGTTTACTAGGTGATTTATTCCAGATCAAGAAATGATAAGAACGTCCCCATTGCAAATCAAATCTCAGAAACATTTCATGGGTGATCAAACCACAAAAAGCATTAAGCAAAGGAATCAAACACTAATACGAAAGCATAAACACAGATTAATCAATCAAGGCAAATACATGAGGTTCAGTTTAGTTACATCTAATCCCAACAAAAAGGGATTTAGCTACTCATAGTGACAGAGAAAGTCAAAATAAAAGAAATAGAGATAAAGGAGAGAAGGAACTTCATGGAGGCTTTCCACAGCAGCCCCTTGGCTCAGAGAAGATGTGTTTTTAGGGTACCAAGTTGCCTCCTAGGTCAAAAAGTCCTATTTTATGTTCTGCCCAGATGCCTATTTATAGATTAGGCACGCATCACGGCCGTGATGGCCATCACGGCCAGGCCGTGACAGCTTCTGCCTCGAGCGCCTCTTCATTTTTTTGTCTGTCACGGCCGTGACACTCATCACGGCTAGGCCGTGATCAGTTCTGCTTGTATTGTTGCTTCACCAAATGGTCTGTCACGACCGTGATGGACATCACGGCCTGGCCGTGACAGATTCTTCCTAGAAGGGGTCTGGCTCAGTTAACATGTCACGGCCATGATGGGCATCACGGCTAGGCCGTGACAGCTTCTGACTTTTGCCTTGTTTTCTTTCCAGTTTTGCTTGATCCATCACGGCTGGGCCGTGATGGTCATCACGGCTGGGCTGTGATGGGCTCTGTTTGGTACATTTTCTTCACTTTTCAAGATCTATCTTCATCCAAGCTCCATCATGGTCAATCTTGAGCATTTTACCCTTAATTCCTGCAAAACAACACCACGAAACCGCCTTACCCGTTCCAAGGTAAAAACTAACAAAAAATCAAATAAAAATTGCCTAAACTATATGACAATGCATGCAAAAATGTACATGAAATATGAGGTGAAATCACACTCATCAAATCACCTCAAGCTTAAGATTTTGCTTGTCCTCAAGCAATAACCAAGGCCAGAAGATGTAAATAACCAGAGCATAGATAGTGAACCAAGAACCCGAGTAACTAATCCAAGTAACAGGCATTTTCAAATAATTCACCAAGAGACAATCAATTTCAAGTCCAATTAGAAGCTTAGGTTTCCTAGACTCATATTCTCACTGATTCGGGCACTCTTCTCCCCTCACTCAAGTGTTTAAGGATATATGACAATTCGCTCAATTTCCTCAAGGAATGAATTCTACCATAAGCTTGACTATTAACCAAATATCTACTTTATTGATGAAATGATATGATCCTAATCCGGACCGCCTTGAAGTTTCAGACAAAAGAAGGATATTAACGCCACACTCAAGATATAGGTGAGAAGGTGAGTGATAAGTCATGGGTTTGATCGCCACAAGTTGCCTTGATAAGACCGGATTTAGTTCTTTTACCCAAGAACCCAAGGGAATCTCTCATAATAGAGAAAATTCTTCAAATTTCATTATCTTCAAAAACTGATTTGTGTAGTACAAGAGTTCCCTATTTATAGGCTAACTTGGAAATACAAGAAATAAAACTCACACTATCATGCATTTACCACAAATTGGTAATTGCATTTACATTACCTAGTAAATGAGCATAAACATGGTATCCCACTATCATGCATTTACAACAAATTGGTAATTGCATTTACATTACCTAGTAAATGAGCATAAACATGGTATCCCACTATCATGCATTTACCACAAATTGGTAATTGTCATTATTATGACTTAGAGCACTAATAGGATGCATTTAGTGAGGCTAGGAGAATACAAAAGGTCATCCTAAAATTCAGCCCAAAAATAATACGAAAATTATAAATAAAAATTATAAAAATATAATAATCTGAATATGCTTCTTTCCACATGCTCAAGCCATCCATGTTCCTATCATTCTCCACTTCTTGAAAGTGATTTGTCCTCAAATCCAAACCTGCATTAAAATTCAGTGGATTATCTAATAAAATCTTGTTTTTGTGCTCTCCACATTTTGCTTGATAATTGGCTCTTCCATCCCCTTTTCTCTCATAATTCTCATTTTTCATGAGATATTTCTCATTGTTCTCTTTTTCTTCAACTTTTATCTCATGGTTCTCCACTTTTTCTCTCTCATGGGTTTCTTTTTTCTTTAATTCTTCTTTTTCCTCAGTGCTTTCTTTTTTCTCTTCTTCTTTTTCACCACTCTCCATTTCCTCTTCCTTTCTCTCATGAGTTTCCTTTTTCTTTACTTCTCCTTTCAAGTACATTTGATCTTCATACACTTGTTTTGGTGACAATGGTCCAAGAGTAATTTTGCGATTATTAAATACAAATGAGTACTTATTTTTGTAGACATCATATTTCGCTTGTCGTTCAACTCTCCAAGGATGCCCAAGTAACAAGTGCCTAGTTTCCATGGGAACCACATCACATCACGTCACCGAGATCACTAAACTCCGGTATGCTCCAAATGACATACGGTTGTGGATGCTCTATAAGAGGAAGTCCTAACTTTTGCACCATGGTGGTACTAGCTAGGTTAACGTATCCCTTCTATCAATGACCAAGCCACATATCTTGTCCTTTACATAGCATCTAGAATAGAAAATATCCTCCATTTGCTTTGCATCATTTTTCTTCATTACCTCCATGAAGAACCCACTGAGAAAAATTCAAACTTTGCATACAACCACCAAGAAAGATGAATAAAATTTGGAATTCCTCAAATAATTTTTTTTTTCGAATTTTTTTTCCATACAGAATAGCAAAGAACAAAGAAATTTAACACCTGAAATGCAAGGATCCTAAGCTCTGATTACTAAATGATATGATCCTAAAAAGGAGCATGTAATTTTCGGATCTATCCTTGAGTGACAAAGCAAAATTCAAGAAGAAGAAGAAAATAAGCAAATGGATGAAGGTAAGGGATGAGAATGGTGCCACCATTCCAAGGGAAATTGATAAGCCAAGTTGAGGATCGCCACAAGGGTCTTGGACTCTTGATAAGATCAAAGGGGTTGGTTGAACAAAGAACCCAAGAGAGAAAACACTCTCACAATTGATAAAAACCAAATTGAACATCAAACTTATCATTCATGTGTTTAGGGGTGTAATACATATAGAGTGTGGCTGTCAACTTTGGCTCACACCTTGCCTTTTCAAGATTCCATAATCCCCTCACTAACTAAGCTTAAATCATGCCACTAAATGGTGAGTTAATTTTCTCTTTCCACCATTATGTGGCTGTTACACATAAATCCCTTCTTTCTTCAAATTAAAGTGTAACCCCCCTAATGAAACAAAACATTAAAAAGGATAAAAACTTAAAGGAGTTAATTTTGGTATGCAAACCAAAAGATTCCTCCATCTAAGCCTACAATTCGTGTAAAACTGAAAACAATATTTTCATCATGATATAAGCCGAATCTAGTCAAGAGGCTTGAAATACGATTTGTAGATAATTTCCTCATCTTTCCAACGCATCAAAGAACGTATCAATCGGAGATTTGTAGCTCAAGATACAGCCTAAACAAGAATACGGGTTCATCACAAATGAAAATAAAATTTTCATCAAAACTAGTTTGGCCTTAAATTGGACATCATTCTTGGTTTGCATCATGAAAACACATAAGAATCAAGAGGTCTTTTACTTTGGTTGTAACGGGGCCATGGGATTAATCGTTAGGTGGGGAAATCAAGAAAATGAATTTTCAAAAAGGCTAAACAAAATATCAAGCATTGCAGAGCATGACACCTTCTAAAGTACCTTTGAGGGTTTTGATTCATCTTTCCACATTTCTTTCTTTCTTTTTATTTTATTTCTCACTTCCTTTTGTCATCCCCTTCTCTCTCTCTCTCTCTCTATATATATATATATATATATATATATATATATTAAGTATAGAGAAGCAGGGGAAATTTTCAGCTCAAGAGAAATATTTTCTAACTTTCTCATCCCATACTTTTTCAACTACCTTTTTACCCTTTTGCACAATACTTTAGAAGGTCCCCTACCAAGCATCATTCATCGAAATATTTCAGGGTACATTTTCTTCACTTTTCAAGCTCTATCTTCATCCAAGCTCCATCATGGTCAATCTTGAGCATTTTACCCTTAATTCCTGCAAAACAACACCACAAAACCGCCTTACCCGTTCCAAGGTAAAAACTAACAAAAAATCAAATAAAAATTGCCTAAACTATATGACAATGCATGCAAAAATGTATATGAAATATGAGGTGAAATCACACTCATCACAACTCATCCCTCACTTTCAGGGCACGAGCGGCATCGGCCTTCATTACCTCTATCTTCTTGACGTTTTCTGAGAACTGGTGACTCCAGAAGCGGGTAATCGAAGCTATCCAAAGAGCATAGGCAGCAGCAGTCTCCATGCTTTCACCAGGCCCTTGCTCCAGCAAAAGACGGGCATCAGCGGGTTTGAGCACCTGGCCGTCGATGAGCGAACAGGGGTTAAACTCACTATCTCAAAGAGAACCGAAGCCCGGGTTTCAACTCCCGTTGTACCATTTGGTGTCTGAAGTAAGATCGGCCACCACAGGAGCCTTGCCCAACCTCCTCTCAGCGGCGGGAGTTTCTTCAACAACCAGTAGGGGAGAAGGACTTCTCCCTGGAACCTCCGACTGCAAATCTTCCCGAGTCCTTTTAAAGAGGCGTGTGTTCGGGTCAGCAGCATCAGTAACCTTCTTCTTTTTCCCCTTAGCTTCGGCAACCGGAAATGACCCACCAGCATCTTGGTTAGCCAACTTCTTCATCAAATCTTTATAATTGAACTTCCCCATTATCACTGAAAAAGGGAAATCTGTCAGATACAAGTATGCTGCAAGGTAAGTAAAGTACCCTGTACCCACTAAAAAGCTACTTATAATCAAAATCGGCTTGCCGAGTTGACGATTTGGGAAGCAATAAAAGTTTCCCACAAGGCAGTGACCGAGGATAGAGCTTGGGGAGCTCAACATCGGCTCTTTCTTGAGTTGTCATGCAGCCAACGTCGTAGCTAGAAAACTTAGTGGGATGGGGTTGCCAGTAAAGAGGGAATTTGGAGGTTCCATCCGAGTCATAAAATAGGGACTCATTTCCTATAGTAGGTCGGACTTTGAAAAAGTCCGACTTGAAAAATTTGTATGAACTCTTGTAGAGCCCAATGATTCCTCTCCCCTCCACCCCACTAAGGGAGATCCAACCAACCTGATCCCCAAACCTAACTTTATAAAAGTAAAGTAGAGGAATATAGAAGCAATAGCCACCATTCCTATCTGCCCGCAAAGAATTTGGAAAGCCTTTAAAAAGGCCCAGCTGTTCGGGTGGAGTTGAGTCAGGGCAACATTCATAATCTTCAAAACATCACACTCAAATTGGGTAAATGGCAAGGTAACTCCAATCTGCTCAAACATGGTTTTATATACGTATGTGAAAAAAGGTTGATCTGGAGCAGCATGAAGGAAGACGTGTTCATTCTCAGAACATGGCAAACATTCTGCAGTGCCACTAGAAGAAGAAACTTTGTTTTTCATGGACGATAGGGATTCATAATCCCTAAAATTTGAATGAAAGGCTCCCGCATCCGGCCTTATCCAGAAATACCCAGGTATAGTGAGATCTGGGTATGGGACTCTAGGCATCCTATTGGTATGCTTACGACGCTTGAAGATGGGTATGGCATTAGGAGTAGCGGAGCTACTCTCATCAGAGGAGGAGGAGGCACCATTAGCACCGCAACCACCATGAGAGGAAGATGGAGAAGGACGAGGAGATTCCCCCAATCGGATTGATTTCGGTCTCTACGATCTGAACCCCAGAAGAGGCATTCTGGGATACCTCGAATGAAGTCTCCATGGATGAAAAATCAGAAATCAAACTGGAAAAACGAGATGAGAAGGGCGTACCTCGAATAGGAAAGGGAGTGTGAAAGCTTGGACTAGAAAGGGCTCGAGAGAGAAGAAAATCGAAGGTTCAAGGAAAGTAAAGCCCTGTATCAGGAGCTCACTCAATTTATAGAAAAAGAGCAAAGCTTCAAAAAGAAATGAAACGTTCCTTTTGGCAAAATGATGGTGGTTGTTGACGTGCGAGAAAAGAGAAACGTCTCTTCAAGTCTGCGCAAATTCGGCGCACTAATGGAAAAGAAACATGTCGCAGAGACATCGGAATATACGCTGTCATCAATTAAAAATATGGGCACGCAGCTACAGCGCATGCCTCGGAAATGATGCCATAAAAGCCACACGTCACAAGTCAGCTTTGCCTTAATAACAAAGGGCAACGTCTCTTTTCATCTCGGGAACCAAGAAAATATGGTCACAGTACGAAAATAAGATGACTACCTCGACTAGGCTCGACTCCTTCAAAAAGCTTCCACGCATTCAGCTCAAAGCTTGGAGGGCTTGTATATGGGCCGAGGTGTAAAGTTCACCAACTGGAAGCGTGAAACTCGGTCGCCCGAGGTGTTCACCGAGGTAAAAGATATATATATATATATATATATGTACCAAAGTGTGAAGCTCGACCAATTACCTCGCCAACTCGAAAGGCTAAAGAAGAGACCAAGTTCCTAAGCTCGGTCACCGAGGTTGAACGATTGGTCGAGGTACGAGATCGATCATTAAGACTATGGTAAAAAGGGGGAGAGAACCTACACCATAAACCTTAGATCCTCCAAATAAGGTTTTTAAAAAGGTCAAACTCGGCTACTGTGATGAAAACTTTTACGCTTCTACTAGCTCAAAGCTTGGGGGGCTTGTGTACTGGTCGAGGAGTAAAACCCGGTCACCGAGCTTAGATACCCGACCCAATCAAGGTGGGAAGGTTAAGATATTGATATTATCTTTAATAATATTACATTATCTCAAATAACATTACCAGGTTAGGAGATCATTTTAAGATATTGGTATTATCTTTAATAATCCTGATATTATCTCAAATAACCTTATCCGATTAGAAAAAATAATATCCCTTAAATTAAGGAAATCACATCTCTAAGAAGATTTAAGAGATAAAAGGAGATAAATCCAGATCTCTTAAAGATATGGGGATCCTATTATAAAAAGATGAGAACCCAAAGGAGAGACTCACTTTTCACTGACCCAGGTGACTCTCCCTTAAGCGTATTAGAGAAACTAGCTCGACCAAGAGATTATTAAAGAGTCCTTGCTCGCTGGTATTCACCGGATACAAGATTAAGAGATTGAGATCACCATATGGCCAATGGTTGAACCTAGAACTACGTCTGGCTTTGATTCCCATTGAGATATGTAGGACCGGAATACAATATTCTATCAAGCCTTAATCTAAAACAACCCGGTGTTCACTCTTGGTTAGACGTTCTACGACTAGACTCCGCCAGATCGGATATCGACAGGAACATGAATAAATAGAAACGTGACCTGTCTGGGATAAAAGATAAAAATTAAAACCCTTGCTCACTTCCCTTCCACTTATATCAAAAGCATTATTCGAATTTGATTTTCCTTCCAATCACAAATGAAGAATGGTGGGCATAATTTAATCGTACCAACATGGTTTAGCAACAGGGGAAGTTCACGAAAATATATTTTTGAAGAAATTCTTACATTAAACCAGTGCACCAAACTAGCATTTCAGCCTGTTTTTTCTTGTGTTCTTTTGGCTCCTCAGTATTGTTGTCGTTTACATAATTTACTTTTATTTATTTATTTATTTATTATTTTTATCTTATTTTTTTGTAAAATATGATACTTAAGCCATGAGGTTCTCCGCTTTCCCATCTAACTAATGGACTAGTTTTTTGGGTTTGACTCTTCTTACGTGCTTAAGTTGTAACATGCTTACTTATTTTCATATATAGCATTTTTTGAATGCTCGTGAGACATGAATGAATATATATACCAAGGCGTTTTTCTCTTCATTATATTTCTAGCAAACAGTTAATTAGCATATGATATACGGTCGCTTTGATTTAGATTTTGATAGAATTGATTTTGAAGAATTGATTTTGAAGAAATTGATTTTGATAGAATTGATTTTGAAAAAATTGATTTGTGTTTGGTAATGATGTTTCAAAAGTGAGTTTAAAAGAATGATTTGTGTTTGGATGATAAAAGTAAAATCATTTTTGATGTGTAAATATAAAAAATTTTGTGGATCACATACCCAGAATCAATTCTACTTAACGGAAAAGCTAGAAATTCATGCTTCCACCAGAATCAATTCTACCCACCCATAAATCAATTATTTTCAACCGAATTTTGTAATCAAATATATAAATAATGCTCAAACTTGATTTTGAATAATACAAACAAAATTTTGGAACTCAAACTACAGTTTACAAATGCAAACCAAACGGGCACACAGTAGTTTGAAGAAAGAAATGCGGGGAAAAAAAAAAGAAGAGAAATGATGTTCCACGCTACAAAACATATTTTCATTATTAAGGTGCACAAATGGCAATACAGACAGCGTGGTATAATCAGCCCCTTGACAAGAAGCTGTCTACATCCACAGAATTACAAACACTCCATCAAATACAGGATAATACAAAACAAAACAAAAAAACCATACACACATAATTTCACATAGTGGGTCATTAACAGCCCCCCACATTTTATTTAATTTGGTTCTATAATATCAAACAGGGAAATTGAAACGCGAGCAGTAGCATTGTTGTTGTTGTTGCTGCTAGCGACGGAAGCTTCTAACCTGTCGCGGTGGTTCATCACTGGTGTCACGGAGCTTGACGAGTGTATAAACGCCTGCACCAGCAAGAGCACCAAGCGTTGGTGCCACCAAATATAACCAGATATGCTTGTAATTTCCTGCTGCAACGGCTGGACCCAACGTGCGCACCGGATTCATGGAACCACCACTTGTTGGCCTAACCAAATACAACATGTGAATAATTCGTTGACACTATGGTTGGCTAAGGATGCGAAACTAATGAATTAAAATTAATCCCCTTTTAAATAATTTCAAATTACAATCTAATATGACATTTGACGTCTTTTGAGTAAGGAGGTTCCCATATTAATGTAGTGTATACAATTTCTTACTTCTTGTGTACGTGGGTATAAGAGTGTGAGACTAACCCCTTTGCCCTCTCCCTTACATCTCTAGGTTGCATTTGATTCCTAAATTGTTTTATTATTAGAAAAACTATATTCATGAAAATATTTCTTTTCCACTTTTATATTTAAGAAAAAGTTTTCTATTATCATTCATTAATTTTATTTATGAACATCTTTTATATCCGATAATAATTTTTTAAATCTTGTATCAGACATTAGAACTTTTATTCCTATACTCGTATTCTTGTGAATATTAAAATAAAACTTATACAAATATAATAATAGAAATGTTGAAGGGTAACAAACGAAATTTATACCCTGGTAATCACGTGGCTCCTCTTTCCGATATTTACCCTCTCATTAGTTGCCAAATAAGACATTTTTATTGGGTGAACTAGGATTCGTTGAAAAATGTTTCGAATCATATATCATCACTGTTATTATAATAATAAAAAATGAATGATGTCACAACTCACAAGATAAGAGAAGGTTCCCTACCCTGATATGAGAATGTTGAGCAAAACAGTAGCCCCGACAGCAATACCTGCCAATTCACCAACCTACATGCCACCATCAAACCATGATAATATTATAAGCAAATTAACAACAACAAAAAAAAAAGCGTTCAGATTGAATGAATTAATCAACGTACCGCACGAGCATCAGTAGCAACAGCAGTGACGACAAACATGAGAATAAAAGTGATTATAAACTCAGTTGCAAAAGCTTGGCCAACGGTCACAGAAGGGACTGTGACTCCACCAGAGAGGTAAGGATGATAAACACCTTTGAGAGCAAAACATGCACAGATGGAGGCAGAGACTTGTGCTGCTATGTATGCTGGGACCTGGGTCCAAGGGAAATGACGGAATGCTGCAAAGGCAATGGTGAGAGATGGGTTGAGGTGTGCACCAGATATGTGGCCAATTGAGAGAATGATGAACATCACTGTTAGTCCTGCACAAGCTGCATTTCCTATCAGACTCTCTGCTCCATTGTACTTGTTGTTCACTATGGGTCCAGCTGTTGCTGCAAATATCAGTATGAATGTCCCCACAAACTCTGCTCCAATCTGTGTTCAACATTCAAACATTGATTGGTTAGTACTTTGTAGTCAATTCTTTTGGTGGAGAGTAAATCAAGATTGCACTTATCTAAAGTGCAGTTAAATTTCTATTTGAGATTCTAAAGTTTGATTGTAATTTGATTTTCTAAACAATGTGATGGTATAATGGATAATGATTCTTGTACATTTTTGTACTACTTTTTCTATACAGGTTATTGATTCATTCATCGAGACTAAACACACGGTTAATTCTTTATGTAAGAATTAAGCCAATTCATTTGCGGCAATTGAAATGGTGCAATTTTCTACCATAATAAAGTTGTGCCCTATTCAAAAGATTAACAGAGTTGAGCCATGAAAAAGTCAAAACTCTGTTTTGTTTTCAATCTCACATCAAACGGACTAACTGGGCTTCAGCTTGCACAAACAAATCGTATGGACTAGGGCTTATGATAGTCTTGTTGGGCCAGATCTTATATTTCACTATTCGGAAAGTGTTCACCTCTCTTTTTCACTCTTTCCCCTCCCCTGCCTAATATCTTACTTAGATTTGATTGTACTTTTGGTCCTTCAACTATTGGTCATGTACGATTTCGGTCTGTGTGTTTATTTTCGAGCACATTTGGTCATCTATTTTTTTAATGTTGCAAATTCGATTCTTCTGCCCAATACATGTCAATTTTTCAATAATCAATAGAGGTTAATCACTTCTTTAAGTGCATAAAACCTCCGTTTGAGCTTTTTGTGTTGAAAGACCTCGTGGTTGAACAAAAAAAGTCTAGAAAAGGAGGGACGAAACCAACAAATGTCATAGATGAATCATTGAATCATTTTAAAATGGAGAGATATAGGAGGGAAAACCTCAGTAAGAAGTTCTATGTGCTTAGAGCAGTGGTTTCACTCTGTCAATCATTGAAAAAATTGACGAACATTGGACCGAAGGACCAAAGGACCAAATTTGAAATATTAAAAAATAGGATCGAGATCAAATGTGCTCGAAAAAAAAAATCACAGGGACTAAAATCGCACATAGGCAGTAGTTGGAGGACCAAAAGTACAATTATGCCTCAGTAATAACAATTGCAATGGCCCCCATTAATGTTTTATTATCAAGTTCAAGTATTAATTAGTATTCTTTTCAACGTTATAAACATTTTCAGTTCATTTTTAATCATCTTTACTTGAATTAGTTAAAATTAAGGATTTTATTTTGATGTAATGGTAGTGTAAAAAATATTATCATTTAATTATGCACTGTCATATTATTAAAAAAATTAATTTAGTAAAAATTATATAAAAATGTCACAGAAATGATAATATATAATTAGTTAATGATATATAAAATTTTACACAGAAAATGTATCAAAATTAAATTCTAAAACTAACCTGAAGTCATTTTCGCATACACAGACATCCTTATTTAATTGGTTGCAGTTGATTAGCTTAAGAAATTTAAAAGAACTAAGATATACTTTGGTTTCTTAATTGAAAATTTAACTAATTAACTCACTCGTAAGACTTTTCTCAAAAGATATTTTAAATATATTTGATTGGGATCTTTATTGTTTATAATTATGTAGTCCCAGCCATCAAAGTTTATTAATAAATAGAAATTATTGATCCAAGTAGCTTAAATAATATAAGTTATTGATTCGTGCCACAAGATGATGACGTGATGATGAATTATATACCTATCATCCCCGGCAATTCGACTCTATTTAGAGCTATGCGAATTTGACACAGATTTGTGATATCATATGTTATATCATGCTACAGCAGTGTATCGTAGTATTACTGTACTATCATTTTTTTTTTAATTTTGACTTTTTTAAAAAAATAAAAATTTTATTTTTTAAAAAAACTCATTCACCCGATAATAAACTGAATTCACCAGATATTTGTATATGACTCACCAGATATTTGCATATATTTAACCAAAAAATTCATTTTTCAAAAAAATTCATTTCTCAAAAAAACATATTCACCAGATAATGAACTGAATTCACCAGATATTTATACCTGATTCACCATATATTTACACATACTTAACCAAAAAAATTATTTCTCAAAAAAACCCATTCACCAGATATTTGTACCCAATTCACCAGATATTTACACATACTTAACCAAAAAAATTATTTATAAAAAAAATTTTAAAATTTTTTTTTTAAAAAAAAAGACACGCTACAGTGTCGCACAGTGCGGCACATACGATGTCGCCGTATCTGGTGTCGGGAAATTGTGTCAATTTAGCATTTCTGCTCTATTTATTACCACAAATGCTAAATTGACATAATTTCCCGACACCAAATACGGCGACATCGTATGTGCCGTACTGTAGCTGCACTGTGCCGCACTGTAGCGGGTCTTTTTTTAAAAAACAAATAAAAAAATTTAAATTTTTTTATAAATAATTTTTTTGGTTAAGTATGTGTAAATATCTGGTGAATTGGATACAAATATCTGGTGAATGTCAGTGTTCCAAAAGTCAAGACAATCAACCAATCCAACTAATTCATCTTTTACTTTTCCAAGATCATTACACACTCCCAAAACAATTAAAGGGTAATTTGGTAATTATAGCTCATTTTTTAAACCTAAATCAAGATAATTAAAGTAAATTAACTAACTTCCTTAATACGTGTAAAGTTGGGTTTTTTTGTTTATAATTAGGTCCGGATGTAGTATTTTTTTAGTGATTGGGATTTGAATCATCTCTCTTATCACTCCACTCCTTAACTCTCACGTCCCAACCATCAAGCTAACCTTATAACCTCTTGATACATTCTCACAAATCATCCTATCCGTGCCTTTTAAGATAGTTATGATAAGGATTAAACATTTTTAATAATGTGATAATTTATGATTGATTGATAATGTAAAAGAATCTTTTAACTCATGCATATTAATTAAAGTCAATATTTAACAAAGTTTAATTTTGATATAAACTGATAGTGTAAAAAAAATTATGTCATCAACTAATTAGATACTATATGTGTGATTTTTGAACTAACAATTATTAACAATTATGATGGTAATTTTTTTTAATAATGTAATGCATATGTAAGAAATTTGTACCCTTATAATACATTAAAATTAATAGTAATATTAAAAAACTTATATTCTACAAAATAATAAAGCCTTTTAGGTTATTTTAGGAGCAAAGCTCTTCCAATACTTCATTTTTTTCATTCACAAAAATGGAATACAAGACATTAGTTAAGAAAAATCAAACTCGGGTCACTGACATTGGTTATATTTATTTTAATTTGACATATCATAATTCATACATAATAACAGTATCCAATTTTACTGGAAATGCGAATATCCCACTGGATAACAAATGTAGTTGTAAAAGAAAACATTATTGGACTAAAAGCACGAGTTGGGCTAAGGTGCACCATCCATATTTTGTATCATCCATTACACTATCCATATGCGGTAAATTTTGGATAAATCAAATTGCCACATGGGTTTGGTCAAAATTTCAAACTTTCTCGTTGTATTTCTACTGTAGTCAAATATATTAATACAATATATTGTAGCATAGTATATATACTCTTTATATTCGTAAATTTAACCTATATTAAAATAATGTTTTTTGATTAAAAAAACTGATTATATTGCAAAATAATATTTTAATATAAATTAAAATAATGTTCGTTGTTAATAATATTTTGCAATATAATCAGTTTATTTTAATCAAAAATATTATTTTAATATGAGTTAAATTTACAAATATAAAAAGCACATATATTATACTACAATATACTGTATTCATATAGGTTGACTACAGTATAATACAACTAGGAAAGTTTGAAATTTTGACCAATCTATATGGTAATTTGATTGGCTTAAAATTTACCACATAAATGATGTAATGGATGATATAAATTGTGGGTGGTGTACCGTAACCCAACCCCTCACACTACTCCTACGTGCGTTATTTTATTGGTATCCCATTCATGCACTACACCTCAATATCATAAGAAACTAAAAATTATGACAATGCTATAACTTGAAATCAAATGGAATTGCATCCTAGCTAGCCTGCTCGGGAAAACAAAAATTCTCTTTAAAAAAGTTCAAATCAAACAAATAACGAGAGAAAATGCAACCATTGCCACTTGCATAAAAGCGTTGACTAAAATGAAAGAGAGAGAGAGAGTTACCTTTTGAGCGAGGGAGAAACTGGGAGCTGGAACACCGACAGAGAAATCAGTGAAGCACGTTTGGCCCTTACTTGGAAAGCACTTGCACCCAGCCAACGTGAACGAGTTATGCTCGTGAGATAGTGAGTCAATTCGCAGCGTCGTGAACAGTGGCCCTCCCGGAGTATCCGGCGTCGCCGGCATCGAACCCGGCGTCGTTGGCGTCCCCGTCTCCAACTCTGCCATTCACCTTTTTTTTTTCTTTTTGTTTGGAAATTCAAAAATATATTATGAACGAAATTTAACTAAAAAAAGTAATTTGGATAGAATAGTGGATATACCAAAAGGATACACACTACATGATTTTCAATGATAATAGAAACTATTTTTTTTTGGGGTTTTTTTTCGGAGTTTTTAAAGTAGAAAAGAGAAGTTTACATAATTGGGTGGTTTTTATAAAAGTATTGCTAAGGATTGGAGGGAGAGAAGGGACCCAGGTTTGGAAAAGTTGTGATTACAAAGATGAGTTATTCAATGGTAATTGGATTTGTAAATGGAACATGAACTTTAATTAACTGGTGTGTGTGTGTTTGTTCGATCTTTTAAGGTTGGAATAATGGATTCGTGGAAAACATATGATGATGGGTATGATCCAATATCGAAGTTTGAGATTAATTAGAGGAAAAGCGTATGTAGAAGGAGGAGCAACGGAAAAGTGGGTGGTCAACGAAGGAGAGGGGTTGGAGAAGAAGTGGTTTTAAATTAAGAAAATAAAGAAGAGATGAGAAAGTAGTGGAATGAATATTTGAGTCGGTGAGTTGCTTGCATAATACACGAATAATACAGCACACTCATAATATCATAATGGAGAAGTCAAAGCCCTTGCATTATTCTCCATTCTTTATGCAATCACTCTATCTCTTAAGTTAGTTTCACCTCCCTTCCATTTTCTTAAAGTTGTAACCATATTTTTTATTTTTTATTTTTTTGGGATGACCAATATTGACTTTTGATTAAAGTGGATTCATTTTAGAAACTATTTATTAGGTTAGGGTTGTTCTCAAACTATTTATTAATGGGGGTCCTTTTGGACACATGGCATATTTTATTTTTTTTTACTCTGACGGATCAAAGACGCCAGTCAAACTGACGCCTTCCAGAGTCAAAGGCACCAGTCAGACTGGTGCCTACCAGTATTTAAAAAAAAAAGACAATTGATAGCAATAATAAGAGGCATAAAAAAATAATAGCAATAACAATTTACACCAATAAATATTCGTCAATTATTACAGTAGTAAAAAAAAATTTACCTTGTAAGAATTAAAAGAAATTACCTGCAATTTAGAAGGAACACTGCTACAAAAAAAAATATATAATATAAGTATAGGGAGTAACGATGACATTAATGATAAAGTATCTATTTAAAACAACAAGAGGCAATAAAAAAAATCCCCTAATAACAAGTAGCAAATAATATCACAAGAGGCATAAAAAAACAATAGCAATAACAATTTACACAAATAACTATTCATCAATTATTACAGTAGTAAAAAAAATTTACCTTGTAAGAATTAAAAGAAAGTTACCTGCAATTTAGAAGGAACACTGCTACAAAAAAAAATTATACTATAAGTATAGAGAGTAACGATGACATTAATGATAAATTATCTATTTAAAACAACAAGAGACAATAAAAAAATCCCCCAAGTTGCAAATAATATCACAAGAGTCATAAAAAAACAATAGCAATAACAATTTACACCAATAAATATTCATCAATTATTACAGTAGTAAAAAAAATTTACCTTGTAATAATTAAAAGAAAGTTACCTGCAATTTAGAAGGAACACTGCTACAAAAAAAAATTATACTATAAGTATAGGGAGTAACGATGACATTAATGCTATTAAAAAATAATTTTTTTTACTACTATAATAATTAATGAATATTTATTGGTGTAAATTGTTATTGCTATTATTTTTTTATGCCTCTTATTATTGCTATTAATTGTCTTTTTTTTTTAATACTGGTAGGCGCTAGCGCCTTTGACTCTGGAAGGCGCCAGTCTGACTAGCGCCTTTGACCCGTCAGAAGTAAAAAAAATAAAATATGCCACGTGTCCAAAAGGACCCCCCCATTGGTAAATAGTTTCAGAACAACCCTAAACTGATAAATAGTTTCTAAAAGGAACTCACTTTGGTAAAAAAGCCACCGATATTCATAGGATTAATCTCCAGATGAAGCAGAATATCAGTTAAAGAACAACTTCTTTATTCACAGATACAACTCTATTCTCATCAAAGTCAGCCCAATGTCTATTGAGGCTTAAAGCAAAATTTAAACAAGGCCTTTTTAAAATTAAAAAATATATATTTAATAAATAAGTGATTTTTATAAAAAAAAATAATAGTGATTTTTATAACTAATAATAAATACAAATTAACTTCTGATTTTTTGTTAATAATCAATTTTTATACAACATAAAAATCAATTTTTAAATATTAAACAAACGGATATAATTTTTTGGTGTACTGATATCATTTTAATTGTTTTTAACTTTGTTCTCATTTATTGGTTTAATGTTATTTAAATAAAATAAAAGAAATTAAAAGGTAAATTAAGATAAAAATTATGAACGAGAGTTTAAAAACATGTAATGGAAGAGGAGTTGAACCCAAGTGCTGGGTTTGAAGACAAACTGTACAAATACTCCTTCCATGAGGCCTTTTAATCAAGTTATAGTTTATAAAATATATAACGTTTTGGGTGAGCTTAAAACAAGGGCTTTAGGAGCTTCACCCAGGGTCGCCCCGATTCTCATCATCAGGATTCGAATCATGAACATATGATTAAAGGATCAAAAATACTAGTCACTTGGACCACATCTTGTGGATGTTGTAACCATATTTTATTCACAATACATTATATATTTATCATAATTTTATGTGCAGTATATAAGAAAATACAACTCTATATATAAAAAAAAAATATTTTTTTATAAGCCAAATTATATTAATAGGAGAGTCGAAGAGGTACTCAAAGTCAATATACAAAGCTAACCAAACAGGGAATTACATTTCTTCATAACTAGAGCTAGTTCCACCAAAATAGTTCCACTTCCTGCACAATGCCTAGCGCAGAAACAGTTTTTTACTGATATGACAAACGCCAAGCATGTCTAATAAAAACTAAAGTCCCTGAAGAGTGCAAGCATAGGTAAAACTATGGATAATATTATCAATAATAGGTAAAAAAAAAGTATTCTATTTGGTATTAAATTTAATAGTGCAAAAAATATTATCAATAATATGGATTTATAATATTGCACTTTTGTCTTCTATCTTTCTTAATTGTGTGATTATCACCCCTTCTATTAGTTTAACCATCCAAAACCTTTTTTTTTTTTTTTTAAACAAACCATCCAAAACTTGAAAAAAGATATTGAGTTAACACGCATTTTGCTGCATATTTTCCTAATGGTATTTGCCAATTGAAATAATTAATTAAATAAAATCTTAATATTCAAAATAATATTTTATAATGTTAAAAATCAATCACAAACATAACACCATCTCTTCAAATCTCAGTGACCAATTGGAAGTACCATTTTTGCTTCATTGAAATGTGAAGTCCAAAATGAAGGAACGATAATCACACCATTGAAAATTTTCGTCTCTAATTAGAGATGAAACAAAAATTCTGTCATTAGTAACGACATGTGATATAGTGGCCGAACATGATCCGTCTCTAATGAGGGAAATCTTTAATTTTTTTTCTTCTATGTAGTAGGATCATTTTAACATTAACTATGATCACTTTGTCATAAGAAAAACAATTTTTTTTTTGTGAGAACATAATGGAACTATGCATGTTTGGCTGATGCGAACCACTCATGGAACCAATTCTCATCCAACCATAAAAAGTAAAAACATTGGCAACTTCTATGGTGCACAAGTAATATAGGTAGTCCTATGGTGCACAAGTTTTTAAAATCCGTTGGGTCAAACATAAAAATAAGTGACGATTGGGATTATTCCAATTTATGGTGCACCCTCCCACACAGGAAAATTTTCCTCTTTCTGTTATCCCCCTTCGCCTCTTTGCCTGATCTACCGCCTCCGTTGTCGCCTTCCGGACATGATCATGCCTCCACCGGACGGACGCCGACCGACCACGTGCTAACCATCCTCCGTGAAGATTGTCCATTTTCCTTTTCCCTCCTCTCAAACTCGTTCCTGACACTCGCGACGACTCTCGGTGGAGAGCGACGCATCTGGACTGCGGTGGTGTGATGACAACGGGTCTGGGTTCGTGGAATCCCTATTGCCACGGTGCCACCCTGACCACGGCCGAGGTGTGCTTCCACCGCCCCAACAACTCGAGTTGCTTTGGTTCAATGGGCTCCAAACGCGTAAGCCACCGCCCACGGTGACCGAATCACTTGTGTTCGTCGTCGCGATCTCCAGATCTGCCACCCAAGACCACCGAAACAAAACTGATGCGCTACAGTCCACTTGCCGCCGTTAACTCACCACCACTTGCCGTCGTCAACATTGGGAGAGGGAGTAATTAATGTACTGAGATCTGGTGAATGGATTCGACCATGGCGGTGGAGCTGAGGTTATGGACGATGCTGACCGGAGAAGAAGGTGGAGCTCTGCGACGATGCCTGGTCTAGAACGACGTTATTGTTTGGTATGGCATGGCGGCAGAGCTCGTGGCTAGGAGAGGAGGGACAGGGGCGGCGCGAGCGGAAGGGAAAGCTGAGACAGCGAGTCACGCGGGACTGGGAGCCAACGTTGGAGGAGGAGGAGGTGTTGACTGGAGGGGACAACCGGCCGAAGCTCGACACAGTGGTGCTCGGAACAACGGGAGAAGGGCGACGGTGCTAGGATACAGAGGGAGGTAGTTGAGAAGCAATGAAAATGTGTGGAAGGGTGCATCATGTTACTATAGTCCACAAAAATCAATGATTAAAACAAGTTGTGCACCATACGCCACCCAGTTTACTTGTGTACACTAGAAGCCCAAAAACATTATGTGTTATACTTTTGAACTCACACCCTAAAAAAACTATGGTCACTTTTTTAAAGTTTACTTAATTAGATGACAAATATATAAATTTTTTTTTGAGCAACGATGACAAATATATAATAAAATAATGATATTTCTGTAATGATTATTTTGTTATGAAAAAAAACTTTCAAAACATAACTTAAAAAATAATAATGACACTTCACATGTTAGACACTAAAAAAAAAATATAAAATACATATATTAACATGAAACGACTTTTTTTTTCTTATTGTTTACTTTTTGAGGTTTAAAGTGACACTATTATATATTTCTACAATTCTTTTAACAGCATTGTGCTTTAGGCTAATGATGCTAGCTAGATTCATTAGCAGCCTGGCATTTAGGCCTAATACTCTATTCCAAGAGACTTAATTCTGTATGAATTAAAAAACACAACATTACATCAACTATAAAGTAATCTATATTATCATGTAAAAGAACTTCCAAGTTTCATGTCACGTCGTGTTCAGTTACGATTTTTGTTTTTCCTTTACAACTCTATTATATTAAATTCAAGAACCGTGTAGCTTTACCAACGACCCATAATACTCTATATTTTTTTTTTATAAGCACATAATACTCTATATTGAAAAGGAAAAGAACAATTCCCGAATAATGCCGCAAGTGAGAAGTCATCTCAGCTTCTTCGTTAATTAATTAATTAATTTATTTATTTATTTTTTACTAAAAAGATATTCATTCGTTCAAATTAATAAAATACATCGAACAACACAGATCCAACATCGCTAAAAATCGAAAAGGGTGAATCTGCGAACAAACTCACAGCACTCAAGTTAATAGCATAACACGGCAAAATCAAAATGCCTACAAAAGTGACAAAATCAAAGTCACCGGAATACCCATGTCTCTGGATCTGTAACATTGACGCCCAATTCTTGATCAAATTTGTGATGGATCGACGCAAATCTATCAATCTGAACCAAACGAACACCGCACCAAGACAAGAAATCAAACAAACACCGCACCAAGACGGGAAATCAAACAACGCCTCACCAAGACGACGAACAACAATACCGCCGCCTACAGAAGACAAAAAACATGAAAAACACGAAGAAAAAAACCAGATCTATGTGAAAAAACCACTTATTTAGATAAAATGGAAAAAAATGAAGTAAATGGTGATTTCCAGCCAAAAAATGGCTCAAAATCACCCCTCTAATGGTGGCACGTGACTGTGTGTAGAGAGAATGGAGAGAGTTTGAAGTTAGAGAGAGAATAATGCTTCTTCATTATCATATTATGAAAATAAATAAATTTGAGGTCCAAATTAAGATTTATATAAACAAATACAAGACTAACTTAATTAAAATTTAAAGCTATTATATGTATCTAAATATAAAATATATACTGTATATTTAAATGGGGAAAATGAGATATTTGTTAAAGTAGTTCGTTTTTCTATTTATCTGGTTAGTTGCAAATCGGTTAGGTCAGTTAGCTATTCTGTTAGTTAGTTATATTGGTTAGTTAAACATCCGTTAGTTCGGTTAGTTAGTTGATGAGCTTGATGAGCTTCTGTTAGTTGATATTGGCTAAGTTAATCTTGTATAAATGTTAGAAGTAGCATAATGTACATCATTCATTCTTTCAGAAAATGAGAAATCAATTTCTCCCATTCTCTCTTTCTCCTCTTCATCTTTTCTCTGGTTTTCCATGCCACACTTCTTCACAGTGAATTCAACATGGTATCATTCGCTTCTTTGCTTCCGCATCTTCCTCATTGAACGAAATTGATCGCTTCTCAGCTTTCACCTCGTGGTGCTTAATCAATTTTTCGTTCCTCACCTCCCGGTGTTGATTTTTTTTTTTGATTCAATTTCTTGATTCTCCTCCGTTCTTGCATCTCTTTTATCTACAAATGGCAAACCCTAACCCTAATCCTCTTATGGATCCTACAAGTGTCTATCACTTGAACCTCAATGAACAAACTGAAATATCGCTTGTATCAACTTCCTGATATTTCCAATTTCAAGATATTTGGTTGCCTATGCTATGCTAATACACTCACTGCACATAGAAAGAAATTAGATCCTAGGGCAAGAAAGTGCATTTTCCTCGGTTTCAAAACTGGAACAAAAGGGTATATTTTATTTGACTTGAAGAACAGAGAAACTTTTGTCTCAAGGAATGTGTGCTTTTATGAGGATCATTTCCCTTACATCAAACCATTTGAACCTTATCCCATTATCCCTGCACCTACCACCTCTTTATCCAACCCTTGCCCAGGAACAAGTTATGATCCCTTCTTTGATTTCTCGGCTACCACACCTCTGCTGCCACTGCATGAACCAGAACAGCAGGAATCCGCACCTGATCCATCAAATTCACCACAAGCCCCACCTGAAAATCCACCTCACACTTCCATAACTGATATGCCACCCCCACATGCTGCTATTAGACAGTCATCAAGGATCAGAAGGCAACCAACATACTTGCAGGACTACCACTGCAATCTAATACTCTCTGCAGCTAACACTACATCATCGAAGGTTAAGTATCCAGTCTCTTCATACCTTCCCTATCACAATCTTTCTGACTCATATAGACATTTTTCTCTTTCAATTACCTCTTCTTCTGAACCTTCTTCTTATTCACATGCTGTACTTGATGAGAATTGGAGAAATGCTATTAATGCTGAATTGTCAGCTTTGGAAAAGAACAGAACTTGGACTCTCACTTCCTTACCTCCTGGCAAGCACACCATAGGATGCAAATGGGTATTCAAATTAAAATATAAGGCCGATGGTTCTATTGATAGACATAAGGCTCGTTTGGTAGCAAAGGGTTATACTCAAACGTGTGGAATTGACTACTTGGAAACCTTCAGTCCAGTAGTAAAAATGACCACAGTTAGGGTCATTTTGGCACTAGCAGCACAATTCAATTGGCCATTGCAGCAATTGGATGTTAACACTGCCTTTTTGCATGGAGACCTACAAGAAGAAGTTTATATGTAGCCACCACCCGGCCTCTTACTTTCTAGTCCTGACTTGGTTTGCAAATTGGAGAGATCCCTTTACGGCCTTAAGCAAGCCAGTAGGCAGTGGAATGCCAAGCTTACTCAAGTCCTCCTAGACTCTGGTTATTCACAATCTCGGGCAGATTACTCTTTGTTTGTGAAAACCAAAGACAAGCATTTCACAGCCATCCTAGTCTATGTGGACGACTTAGTCCTCACTGGAAATGATGATTCTGAGATTACATTCATGAAACAGTTGCTGGATGACAGATTCAGCATAAAGGACTTAGGTCAATTGCGGTTCTTTCTTGGTTTTGAAGTAGCTCGATCCTCAAAAGGTCTTAGCATTTACCAAAGGAAATATGCTTTAGATCTCCTACAAGACACAGGACTACTTGCTTCTATACCTTCTGCTACCCCCATGGAATACAAAAGCAATCTCCATAGTTCTTCTGGTGAACCAATGACAGATCCAAGCATATATAGAAGACTAGTTGGGCGATTGTTATATCTCACTCATACACGCCCAGACATATCATTTGCAGTGAGCTCTCTTAATCAATTTCTACAATCCCCTACTTCTTCACATTACCAAGCAGCTCTTCGAGTGCTCAAGTACATCAATGGAGCACCAGGAAAGGGCCTATTCTTCTCTGCCAACAGTGATGCACATTTAAAGGGATATAGTGATTCGGATTGGGGAGCTTGCCAAGATACTCGTCGCTCCATTATAGGATATTGTTTCTACCTTGGTTCTTCCTTGATTTCATGGAAAAGTAAGAAACAATCTACAGTATCTCGGTCATCTTCTGAAGCCGAGTACAGGGCTTTAGCTCAAGCCTCATGTGAAGCACAATGGATCTTATACTTGTTGAAAGATCTTCATATTCCTCATGATCAACCAGCCATCATTTACTGTGATAACCGATCGGCCCTCCACATCGCGGCTAATCCAGTTTTTCACGATTGAATGAAGCACATTGAAATAGATTGTCATGTGGTTAGAGACAAAGTTCAATCGGGCACCCTGCACCTTTTACCTGTTTCATCTACATCTCAAGTGCTGACATCCTTACAAAGCCTCTGTTGGGTATCTCTCACACAGATAAAGGATCGTTAGAACACAAGAAAAATACACTACAGAAAAATAATAGAGAACACAAGAATTTAACGTGGTTCGGCACCACTTGCCTACGTCCACGGAAACACTCCAATAAAGTGTATTCACTATCTCAAATATGTGATTACAATATTTGTAACTCACCCCACTTTTTGTGTATCACTCTACAAACTCAAGTACCACACTCAAGTTACAATAAATGATAACACTCACTCACACAAGAGACTTTCTCTACAAGTGATCACTCACACACTTGCTCTCTCTTGCTTTGGTTGGGATGATTCTACTCTTCCTCACATGACCCATTTATATAGTGAAGGGACATGGCTTCCATTCATGAATGTGACTAGTGGACATTAATTGTCTCACCTTCCCAACTAATATCTCTTTATGATATGACTCCAAGAGTCAAGTGTTTCACCTTCCCAACTAATCTCTCTTTATGATATGACTCCAAGAGTCAAGTGTTTCACCTTCCCAACTAATCTCTTAAAATCCCACTTACTTGCATTTATTTGGAAATTTAATTGCTTTTCCAACAATTCCTCCCTCAATTAAAATTTCCAAATTTCCACATCATCAAGAAATTTTACCTTCTTTCCACCTTTGCTATCACGGCCGCTTTCCCTTCTCAAAGCTTGCCCTTCCAAGTAGCAAAGGTTCTTCTTACTTTTCTGCCCTCTTAACACCAAGCGTCTTCCCTTATACACCTTGCATCCCCACTTTGAACCAATATACTTGTACCCTTGTGATGCCATCTCCCCCAAAGAAATAATATTGGCAACTCGGAGAAGGTACAAACCTCACATTTTGGAAAGTTCTAATGGCACCATCATGGAGCTTCATTCTCACACTTTGCCAATGCCCTCAACCTTCATTTTTTCACCATTTCCTAACTTGAAATGGCCAAACTCTTCATTAGTTTTCAAGGTGTTAAACATTGCTCGATCTCTACAAATGTGCTCCGAGGCGCAGAGAATCCATCACCCAATTTGATTTATCAACATCCTCGGTTGTTGCTAAAAATATATCTTCATCTTCAGCTGTTTTGACCACGTTTGTCTGAGAGTTGTCATCATCCTTTCTCATCATCCTTAATTTCTTCAAATCCTCCCTCATTTGTGTGCACCTTAGTTGCAAATGACCCTTCTCCCCGCAATAATAACATTGCACGTTTGTCATATCTCGTTGAGGACGTGATTGCGATTTTGATCTTCCTCTTGACCTATCATGCCTCCTTGAATGATTCCTCCCTCGTTCGATTCCTCCGCCATTGCTATTTCACTTTCATCATTGATATTCTCGTTTTTCATCATCCTCTCATTTTCCCTTAAAGTGACGGTCACCTCATCCATCTTCAAAGTTGTTCTCCCGACAAGCAACGTTTGAACCACAGGTTTGTAGGACCTTGGTAGTGATGACAATAACAGCAGCCCTTTGCTCCTCATCGGATATTTTATCATCGGCGTTCAACAATTGGCTTACTAGCTGGTTGAACTTGTTGATGTGGTCATGGAGATTTCCTCCCATCTCCATTTTGAGTTGATATAACTCCATCTTTAAACAGAGACGATTGGTTAGCGACTTGACGCATAGATATTCTGGAGCTTCTCCCACAAAGCCGTTGGTGTTGTCTCCTTTAACACATTGTGCTTTATCTCGGGAGCTAGAGCTAACCGAATCGTGCTTACTGCCTTCTTTTGAATTTTTGTCCATTCTTCTTCCTTCATGGTATCTGCTTCTCCTTCTCTAAAGCCCGATCAAGACCATTCTGCACCAAGAGATCTTGAATGGTACACTTTGCCGGATCATAAAATTTATTTTCCCATCAAATAATGGGATCTCAAACCTTGATGTGTTCCCGGCCATAGCTCCGATACCACCGTTGGGTATCTCTCACACAGATAAAGGATCGTTAGAACACAAGAAAAATACACTACGAAAAATAATAGAGAACACAAGAATTTAACGTGGTTCGGCACCACTTGCCTACGTCCACGGAAACACTCCAATAAAGTGTATTCACTATCTCAAATATGTGATTACAATATTTGTAACTCACCCCACTTTTTGTGTATCACTCTACAAACTCAAGTACCACACTCAAGTTACAAGAAATGATAACACTCACTCACACAAGAGACTTTCTCTACAAGTGATCACTCACACACTTGCTCTCTCTTGCTTTGGTTGGGATGATTCTACTCTTCCTCACATGACCCATTTATATAGTGAAGGGACATGGCTTCCATTCATGAATGTGACTAGTGGACATTAATTGTCTCACCTTCCCAACTAATATCTCTTTATGATATGACTCCAAGAGTCAAGTGTTTCACCTTCCCAACTAATCTCTCTTTATGATATGACTCCAAAAGTCAAGTGTTTCACCTTCCCAACTAATCTCTTAAAATCCCACTTACTTGCATTTATTTGGAAATTTAATTGCTTTTCCAACAGCCTCTGCCTCCTGGACAATTTCAGAACCTCATTTCCAAGCTAGGAATGTTTGATATACACATTCTAGCTTGAGGGGGATGTTAAAGTAGTTAGTTTTTCTATTTATCTGGTTAGTTGCAAATCAGTTAGGTCAGTTAGCTATTCTGTTAGTTAGTTATATTGGTTAGTTAAACATCTGTTAGTTCGGTCAGTTAGTTAATGAGCTTGATGAGCTTCTGTTAGTTGATATTGGCTAAGTTAATCTTGTATAAATGTTAGAAGTAGCATAATGTACATCATTCATTCTTTCCGAAAATGAGAAATCAATTTCTCCCATTCTCTCTTTCTCCTCTTCAACGTTTCTCGGGTTTTCCATGCCACACTTCTTCACAGTGAATTCAACAATATTGGTACTCGATTTCACATTTAAGAAGGAATGTGGATACATACATGCACAGGAGGACGAGCTTGGAATGCAATTAAATAAAGATGGATCGTTGTCAAAGAATCGTTTAGTCTGGTTATGGATACATGATACATCTGTTGGCAAAATATTTTGGATTATTTCATATGGTTCAAGTAAATAAGTGTGGGACTCTTTTTTTTTTTTAATCCGGGTATCTTCCGGTCGAGAGTTAGAGACTAATCTTTCGAGATACTGAGATTCATTTAATGGGTTGATCTCTCCCAACAGATGCTTTTTCATATACATTAGACATGAATCGAATCCCTAATCACATACTTAAAGAGTCTCGTTATCTACCAATTGTATCACACCATGTTGGTATTGGTGTGGGACTCTGAACAGCCATAGGCTAATCATTTTGCAATTCACTCAAATAATTATGGTCATTGGTCACCCTTAGCGTGCTCTAAGCTCTAGCTAGTTGATCTTGGCACGTTCCCGCCACTCCGGCGGCATAATCATACGTCGATAAAAGAAATTAAAGTTAATCTATATATCTTTAAAGTAAGTAAATAAAAATATATTCCTACACCAAAATAAATATTCACTCTTAGTTTAGTACATAGAGATCTTAATTATTCATTAAGTTAATTAAGGATACATTCATCTGTATTTACTCACTTTGAAAACAAACTCGCTTTTAAAAAAATTCCCATATGGCCATATATGCATACCAAAAATGCATGGAAAAAGTCAACAAAAAAATAAGAATAGAAGGGATCGAAAATAAATTATTCAAAGCAGATATATTAAAGTTTATCAGGTTTGTATTATTTGGTATTGATATTTTTTTTTTGGTTACAAAATTAACATGATTGGTTTTGATTACAAGACCATTTAATACAAAGGAGCTAATTTAAATACTTACTATTTAAATATTAAGATCGGAGTATAGCATGGTGATGTAAAGCTGTCAATTCGGGTTGGGCCAGTTCATAACGGGTTACTATATTTTTGGGCCGGGCCGGGTCGGGTCGGGATGGGCCAATTTAAATATGCCTACTAATTTATTAGCTCAGTCCAGTCCTATACAAGCAGCAAGCCAAACGGGCTGGCCCATGGGCCAATACATTCCAATAAAGATAAAAAAAATTTAAAATTAATAACATTATAAAATCAGTAAGTTATAAATTTAAAATTCATTTTCTTAAAAAAATTTATTTCGTACTCTTTAATAATGAGAGATAAACTTAAAACACATGTTATATATTACTACATATATTAACGTGTTAAGTTACGTAATTAATGATGACTAATGAAGCAAGCATCACATATAGAAAAGTATATGCTGGGTGTTAAGTTACTCGTTTTCATCCAAGAGGCCCGGGAGAAAGATTTTATTATTTATTCAATATCAAGATAAAACTCCTCGATAAATGTATGTTGAACGATACAACATCTTTTGTTCTTTTAGATAGTAAGACAACATCTTTTTTAAAAAGTTAACTACTTAAATTTTTTGACAAATTTAACTAGTAAAAATATATTATTCAAAACACAGGAGGTGGAATTACTATTCTATAAGCAATAATGTATATTTTTATTTTCAAAGTTCGGGCCATCGGGCCAGCCCACGTTGGGCCAATGAATTTTCGGGCCGTGCTGGGTTGAGCCAAAATAATTTCGGACATGCATTTTGTCAATCCGGCCTATGCTTAATGTCAGGCTATTCGGGACAACCCATCGGACCGGGCTTATTTTGACAGCTCTAGGTGATAGTGTCAAAAAAAGCTTTCTTTTTTTTATACTAAAACTTACTTATTCTTCTCATGTTTATTATTATTTTAGAAAAATAAGATTTAGCTATTCTTTTTTTTATGTTTAAAAAGAAATAATGAGGACCCGCCTCATTCTAAAGCTAAAAAGCATGCGACATATCTTAACAATAAATGAGAGATCAGACCCCTTAAACAAGAGGTCAGATGTTGACTTTTGACTCTTGTATATATATAAAAAATATAGATTGAGTTGCCTTGATATCATGTTAGGAAACATGGCATCAATGGAGGAAGATGAAGAACAATGTTACAGCAATTGAACAAACAACTTTCCTTGGAAGAATGCTGGAAAGATTCTCATGGTGGAGAAACATATGACATCCATGGAGGAGGAAGAAGATATATAAATGGAGAGAAACTTAAATTAATATTCTTGATTGAACGAGAATTGATTACATGGCGCCTTTAAATAGGCTAACTAACTAACAATTAACTATCAACAAACTAACTACTAATATAAACTAACTATATCTTTAATACAATATTTAAATGCCGCCGTCCAGGTCCCCTAACAGAAATTAGTCATTACTAGTATTTTTCACCCATCCGATGCATGGGTCATCGATTACTATTATTATTGATAACATTTTTATCATTAATAGCTTGAATTGTGCCTCTATATCTACCAAACATTTTTTTTGTTTTATCCCAAATTAAGTCCATTATGTCAAACATTCTCTTTACTTATTTCATACTTTGCTTTCAATATTTCCTTCCCACCGATAATGGTGGTATTCATTCATCTTCAAGGCTTTTTATTTATAGACAGAAGTGATCAGGAAAAACCTTGAAACAATTTTATCTATAATTTGAGTGCAAAGAATTGAATATTATTTTTATTTTAAAATGATATTACAATACGTAATGTAACACAATATGTTAAATGTTCCTCTTTGATTATTATTAATGATCAACTAATCCTCTTAAATCATGTGGTGCTGACACGTGTCACTTTATTAGAAAATCAGTAATTCCCCTTATTAATTAGTATAGATATAGATTTATTATTTAAAATAGAAAAAACAAAGGCAAGGATGTAGAAAAAATAGATTAGAAAATATGAATAGCTCTGCCTCTATTTATGTCAATTAAGAGATTGTCGTGTTTGACTCCTAAAACATTGTATCTTTATCAGTTTATAATTATTTTAAAACAAAAAAATATAAATTTTAGAAAATAAAAAAAATAATAAATTTTTTTCATCACTTGACATGTGGCTTGCACCATTGTGCTACACTAAAATCAGCATTTCTCCTTATTAATTAGTATAGATTTAGATTTATTATTTAAAATAGAAAAAACAAAGGCAAGGATAAAAAAAAATATACAAAATATGAATAACCCTGCCTCTATTTATGTCAATACAGAGATTGATGTGTTTGACTCCAAAAACAATGCACCTTTACCGGTTTGTAAATATTTTAAAACAAAAAATATATAAATTCTAGAAAATAAGTAAAATAATAATAAAAATATTCCATAACTTGATATGTGGCTTGCACCATTGTGCTACACTAAAATGAGAATTTCCCATTATCGATTAGTATAGACATAGATTTATTATTGGTTTGGTTTGATTCGGTTCGGTTCGAACCGGAAAATATTAATATATATATATATAAATAAAAAATATAAAAAATATTAAATTTTTAACTATTAAATTATATATACATTAAAATATAAGTATATAAAAATTAAAACATCAAGAACATGACAGTTCTACTTTTACTGTTTGCCAATTTATGATTGGTTGACAGTGTAAAAAACTTTACACTGTCGGTGTATACAAATAAATTAAAAAAAACAGTATTAGGAAAAAAAATTATTAGAAAATTTTTAAAAAAATTAAGGAAAACGTAAACAAAATTTTAAAAAAAAGTAAAAAATTTTAAAAAAATTTAAACATAGAAAAGGGTTACAAAAATTAATTTTTTTAAAAAAAAGTAAAAAAAAATATTTAAAAAATATTGTCGCTGACACGTGTATGTACAGTAAAAATGTCTCACCGCCTTTCATTGATAGCATTGTTATTATTAATAACTTGAACTGTGCCTCTATATCTACCAAACTTTTTTTTTACTTTATCCCAAATTAAGTCCACTATGTCAAACATTTTCTTCTATTTCACACTTTACTTTCAATATTTCCTTCCCACCCATAATGGTGATACTTATTCATCTCCAAGGCTTTTTATTTATAGACAGAAGTGATCAGCAAAAACCTTGAAACAATTTTATCTGTAATTTGAGCGTAAAGAATTGAATATTATTTTTATTTTAAAATGACATTACAATACGTAATGTAACACTATGTGTTAAGTATTCCTCTTTGATTATTACTAATGATCAACCAATCCACTTAAATCATGTGGTGCTGACACGTGTCCCTTTATTAGAAAATCAGCAATTCCTCTTATTAATTAGTATAGATATAGATTTATTATTTAAAATAGAAAAAAAAAAACAAAGGCAATGATGTAGAAAAAAAATAGATTATAAAATATGAATAGCTCTGTCTCTATTTATATCAATTCAGAGATTGTCGTGATTGACTCCCAAAACATTGTACCTTTATCGATTTGTAAATATTTTAAAACAAAAATATATATATATATATAAATTTTAGAAAAAAAAAATAAATAAAAATTTCATCACTTGATTGCACCGTTGTGCTACACTAAAATCAGCATTTCCCCTTATTAATAGATATAGTTTTATTATTTAAAATAGAAAAACCAAAGGCAAGGATGTAGCAAAGAAAAATACAAAATATGAATAACTCTGCCTCTATTTATGTCAATACAGAGATTGCGGTGTTTGACTCCAAAAACAATGTACCTTTACCGGTTTGTAAATATTTTAAAATAAAATATATATAAATTTTAGAAAATAAATAAAATAAAAATAAAAATATTCCATAACTTGACAGGTGGCTTGCACCATTGTGCTACACTAAAATGAGAATTCCCCTTATCAATTAGTATAAATATAGATTTATTATTGGTTTGGTTTGATTCGTTTCGGTTCGAACCGAAAAAATATTAATATATATATATATATATATATATAATATTAAATTATAGACTATTAAATTGTATATACATTAAAATATAAGTATATAAAAATTAAAAGTCAAGAACATGACAACTCTACTTTTACTATTTGCCAATTTATGATTGGTTGATAGTGTAAAAAAACTTTACATTGTTAGTGTATACAAATAAATTTAAAAAAAAACATTATGAAAAAAAATAAAAAATTAAGGAAAACGTTAAAAAAATTAAAAATAAAAAAAAAGTAAATTTTTTTAAAAAAAATTAACATAAAAAAATTTTAGAAGTAAAAAAAAATTAAAAATAAGTAAAACAAATATTTATTTTTAAAAAAATTCAAAAAATATGCCGTTGACACGTTTATGTAGAGTAAAAATGCCTCTCCACCTTTTATTTATAGCATTGTTATTATTAATAACTTGAATTGTGCATCTATATCTACCAAACTTTTTTTTGCTTTATCCCAAATTAAGTCTACCATGTCAAACATTTTCTTTACTTATTTCACACTTTGCTTTCAATATTTCCTTCCCACCCATAATGATGGTACTCATTCATCCCAAATGCTTTTTATTTATAGACAGAAGTGATCAGCAAAAACCTTGAAACAATTTTATCTATAATTTGAGTGCAAAGAATTGAAATATTATTTTTATTTTTAAATGATATTACAATACGCAATGTAGCACTATGTCTTAAGTGTTCCTCTTTGATTATTAATAATGACCTGTTGGAACCAAAGTGGTTTTGGATTTAATAATCTCTAAATTTTGATGCTAACAAAAGGATTAAATTTGCTTGGCAAAGTGTTAGTTGAGATTTAACATGTGCTTTCAGTTATGCAAAAATATTTACATATAAGTAAAAGAAACATGGGATAAGCTCAATAGAAAAATACGCGTCCACCCCCATAGACGGGTTGATCAAATACTTTGGTAAAGTTACTTAGTTATTTAATTAAGTAGACTGGCTTTCTTAAGTAGACGAGGCTCTAAATATTTGCTAGATAAATACCTATATAACTTGTTAGGTACTGCAAGTCCAAAGACTTGATAATAAGCGCGTCCATCTTGCCATGTAAGCAGACGGAAAGTAATTAGTTGAAGTAAATGAACTGAAACATAAAGTAATCTGGTAGACGAGCTCTAACCGCCACGTCACCATACGAAGATCTTTTTAACACATTAAGAAATAGCAAGTCCAAAGATTTGTTAGACAAAAGGAACTGACACATCATCAAACGAGCTAAGTAAAATATAGAATAGACTTAGACTCTCATAACTGAGCAGACGGAGTTTCTTTTTAGACGAGCTCCATCTTGTAATGAATTAAATGTAATCCGAATCTTTTGAATTTATTTCAAATGATTGATATTTATTTTAATATAATATTTGTTCTTCATATTTGTTTTATCTGCTTTAATGTTTCACCTTGTTGTAAAAGAAACATAGTACAATCAAGAAATGCAAAAGACAGAATCGTACAAATAAGATACTGCAAAACGATCTGTATGATGACAACTCTATGACTGAAAAAGCTGGATTATACACAAAGAATGAACAACAAGTGCTCAAGCTGCAATACTCAGGAGTGAACCTCCAAATTCATGCTACCTCGATAACCAATAGTACTATTCAGCATTGCTACAATCAAGCTATCAGTCACAACGGATATCATGCATTAAATGCTATCTCTAAACGGGATTATTCAAAGTAACCGTTGAAGAAATACAAGTGAAGAAGAAGGTCACTATAAATTGAAGAACTCAGATACTGAAGAGCAACTCTTGCCTGCACAATCTTGCTAGCTGAACTTTTGCCAATCGATAATCACTCATTTTCTTTCAAGAGCAAGAGTCTGTATTCTTTAGTTTGAATATTGTTGTAATATTCAACTGATCTTAAACTGTCATACTCTCACACATAGTGAGTTAAGAAGATCAAACATCAAATCTCTTTGTTAGAGTTAGAGCCTGAAGAGGCTTGGTAAGAAAGGAATACTTGTAAGCCTGGAGAGGTGTTGAATACTTGGTTGTAATCTATTTGGAGAAATAGTGGATAAATCCTTCAAGTCGAATGGACTGGACGTAGCTCTTGGTTGGAAGAGAGTGAACGAGGATAAAATCTCTTGCGTGAATCTTCTATCCCTAAACTCTTCAGTTTTATTTGCTTATACTAACTGTGGGGTTTTGATATTGCTTTTGTTAAAGTCTTTTAAAAAGGATCTTTGTCTTTTGTGTGTGCTTCTGTTTTAAATCTCTTTGAGGGCAAAATTTGTTTTAAAGGTTGTTTTCGAAAATTATTAACAAACACAATTCAACCCCCCTTCTTGTGTTTGCATGTGTCAACTTCAGTTGGTATCAGAGCTCAGCCTCGAAAGGGTTGAGCATCTAACAAGTGCTGAGGGAGTACGATCCAACAACCATGGATGCAGAAAGACGAGCTATCAAGAGACCTCCTCTCTTTGATGGTCCTGATTATGACTATTGGAAGAAGAGGATGATGGCCTTTTTGGATGCACAAAGTCTAGACATCCGGGAGCTCATAGAAACTGGTTACACTAAACCCAGAAATGAAAATGGAGCTGCTGTTGCTTGAGCAGACTGGATAACAGATCAAAAGGCAAAGCATCAACTCAATCTTAAAGCTAAGCATTATTTGATGTGTGCCATCACCAGATCTGAACTTGACAAAGTTCATAGCTGCAATAATGCTAAAGAAATCTGGGATACTCTTGCCCTAGCTCATGAGGGTTCCTCACAAGTTAAGGAATCCAAGATCAGCATGCTGATTCATCAGTATGAGCTGTTCAAGATGGGTGAACATGAAACAATAGACCAAATTTTTTGAAGATTCCAAACCATCACCAACAGTCTCAGATCTCTTGGAAAAATCTATGAAAATAGAGATCATGTTAGAAAAATCCTGAGAAGTCTATCCAAGCAGTGGAGACCCAAAGTAACTGCTATTCAGAAAGCAAAAAACCTGAATACACTTTCTCAGGAAGAGCTTCTTGGATCTCTCAAGGTTCATGAACTTGAACTCAATGAAGTAGAAAATTCTAGAAAAGGAAAATCTATTACCCTAAAGGCAAAGAAAGCAAGTTCATCAAAAGTTCTCAAAGCTGCTGAGTCATATGATAAGTCTGAATCTTCTGATGATAATGAAGAATCAGATGAGGATGAGTTATCCTTTATCTCGAGAAAGATTCAATATATGTGGAGAAAGAAAGGTGGTTTCAGAAGGAAGCAATTCAATAAAAAAATTTCCAAGGAGAAGTCAGTCTCTAAGGAAAAATGTCCACCCTTGTGCTTTGAATGCAAGAAACCTGGTCATTTCAAAGTAGACTGCCCTGAGCTAAAGGACAAAAAGAAAGTCTTCAAAAAGAAGAAAGGCTTGATGGCCACATGAGAGGATCTTGATTTGTCTTCTTCGTATGAAGAAAATGAAGCTGAGGAAGAGCCAAACATCCGTCTCATGGCGGACATAATCGCATCGAAAAGTGAATACACTGATGCTGAGGTGATAGACTCTGACCCGTCCACTCTTCAAAATGCTTTTGATGAATTGTTTCATGAGTCATCTATACTATCACGGGAATATAAGAGTCTCAAAAATAAGTTTTCTAAACTATCTAAACAATATGATGGGGTCTGCATTGAGAAACAAAACCTCAAAAATGAAAACGACATACTAAAATCAATGAATGTCAGTCTAGCTGACAAAATGGTGTGTGAACCTGATGTTTGTTGTGAAGTTGCAAAACTGAAACAAGATGTAACATATCTAACTGATTCTCTGTCAAAGCTTGTAGGAGGCTCAGATAAGCTTAGCCTCATTTTAAGGTACTCTAGGTCACCTTATGATAAATCTGATTTTGGTTATTGTGAACGCCTAATTTTGCCCAGATTTTTTAATTAATGTCTTGAAAATAATAACAAAAAATAATAAAAATAAAACAAAAAAATACTGTTTTTGGGGCCATTACATCATCAAATAAAGCCCATTTTCGTTTTTATCTTTTGGGCCCATTATCCCAAACCCAACAAAAATTGTTACTATTCTGATTTGTTTAAAAATAAAAAAATAATAAAAAGTAAAAATTTCAAAAGAAATCAGATCCCATGCTTGTACCCCTCTTTGTCTTCTTCTTCCTTTTTCAGAAAAGGGGGACAATGGTACAAGCCATCCTCACCCATTGCTGCCCATGCAAGGTGGTGGAGCAAAGGCTGATTTGCTCCCCACTACTTGTACCCCCACCAGCTAGCCTAACAGAAAAATTTGGCATCTTCTTCCCCCCCTGGTGCTATATATTGAAGAGTGACCAAAGGAAGAAGGGGGGAGAAAACAAAATTTTCTGCTACATTCTCTGTTTCTGCTCAAAAAAGGGGGAAACCAGCAGCAGAAAAAAATACTCAAGCAACCATCACTCCCAAATCACAAATCAAACACAAAATACCCAACCCCAGAACGAAACAAAATCAGAAAAATAAAAAAAAAAAACTTTCTTTTTTCTCTCTTTCTTTCTCCCTTTATTCGTCCCTGTTTCATCCTTTTTTTTCTTCTCTGATTCTTCTTCTTCTTCGCTCATCCATCCCTTCCACCATTTTTTCATCTTCCTCCCTACTTTTCTTTCTTCTCTCTCCTCTTTTCTCTTCTTACACGATACCCCCTTTTCTTATTCTTTTCTTCACAACAGAAACACACACACACCACTTGATCATCTCCTTCTTCTCCCCACTTTCAAAAAATTTCTCTCCTTCGCTCTCTAAACCCACAGTCGCAACCACTGCACCTCCTGCACTTCTTGGAGTCGCCGCTCGACACGCAAGGAAGAAGACCCAGCGAGCCTCACTTTCTGGTCCGTTTCTTCTCTGCTGCGGTGTCATCGGCGCCACCCCTGCACCGCCGCCCGGAGTCGCGCGACCACCGCGTCTGGTTCACCCTGCTCGAACCGCCACGGGAGCCGCAAATCTGCTCCCCTTCCGCCGCCGCGTCTTGACTACAACGCACCGCTGCCATCTGCACGTGTTCAGATCCAGCCGCCGCCTGTCCCTCTGTTTAGCCACCCTTGCTTCTCTCCCTCAGCTTGTTGGTAATGTTGGGGGAAGCTCTGTTGCTTCTCCTCTGTTGTCCCTTTTTATTCGTTTGTGCTTCCTTGTTGTGTTTGCTTGAATTGTGTTGCCAGATCATTAGGTTTTGTTATTTGGTTGGGTTTGGGTTTATAGCATGTGGCTCATTTGTGTGTTTCCCGTTTATGTTGTCTTATTATTTTTTTAGAATTTGGGCCAAGAGAAAATACAAAGAGTAATCTGTTTTCTAAAATATTTTGGGCTCTATCTCGTAGGCCTGAAATTTTGTCTTCAAAATTTTTGTGATTGGGCCAGGGGATGTAGTTAGACCCACCAAAGATGAAATATAAGCTGTGGACTAACTACTAGGTCTCTCTTTTTTGATATGGGCCTTTTTCGGATTTGGGTCGATTCTTTCCTTTTTAGAAAAAAAAATGCTTTAGTAAAAAATTAATTAACATAAAAACTAAAAGATTTATGTTAAAACAAAAAAATATTCTTAAATAAAAATATATTTTGAGTTCACGCAACAATTTACGACGTTGATGTATGAATTTTCATCCTCAAGTGTTGTATGAATTGTAAGGGTTTATCGTATAACACTTTGTTATCTTGAACCTAGTGCCAAAAATGAATTCCCTTTTATCAAGAATAATAAAATATTTTCTATGTGTTCTTTTAATAAATTTTATCCAACCTTTTTCTGCAAAAAAAAATAAAATAAAAATCTCTTTTTAATTCACGCAACAATCTACGACGTTGATGTATGATTTTTCATCCTCAAGTGTTGTATGAATTGTAAGGGTTTATCGTATAGCACTGCTATCTTGGACTCTATACAAAAGTGAATTTATTCCGAAATAAAATCTTTTTTTAAAATAAAATCAAAACAAAATCAAATCTTTTATCAAAAATTAAAATCAACCAACCAATCAAATCTTTTCTAAGAGAACTACGTGGCTTTGAGTTTCCCATCGCACCTGGGAATACGTAGGAGCAAGATAAATCATCTTGTCGGGCCAAAACTAAATTTTCTTCTTTTTTTTTTTTTGTGTGTCTCTTTTTATGTTAAAATAATTAATCAAAATAATTAAACTTTTCTCTTTCTAGGGATGCTCTATGGACACGGTGCCATGTTTAATCCCTTAGATTTGAGGTTGTCCTGTGGACTCATGTGCCATGTTCAATCTCATTTAATTTTTAAAAAAACAATAAATTTAAAAAATGTAAAAATTAATAAAAATTTAAAATATTAAAAATTAAAAAATAATTCTTTCTTGTAAATAATTCTGGGGTAAAATAAATATTTAAAAGGTTATTAAAATGTTTTTTGCATAATTAACTTGAGGTACCGTTTTAAACGGGCGATGTGGGGTGCTAACACCTTCCCTACTCGTAACCGACTCCCGGACTCACCTCTCTCTTTTTTTTCTTTTTAGACCAGTTTTCCTTAAAATAAATGGTTTTCCCAATGTTTTTCCCAAATAAAATATTGGTGGCGACTCCTCTGTTTTTATCCATCTTTTCGCGGCTCCCGGACGGGACGGTCGCGACAGCTGGCGACTCCACTGGGGATTTAGAGAGTCAGGCCTATCATAGTTGGTTGTGCAACTTCTTTTAATAACTTTGAAAATATTAGTTTTACCCCTTTTTGTTTTATTTGTATATAGTATTATATGTTTTAATAAATGTCTTTGTACATTCTTGCAACCTTAGGGTAGAAAACTCTTGTAAATGTTGGCTGTTCTTTTGCAGGCTTGGGGGTTAGTTTTTGGGTTTTGTGCAGGTTTGCTTGCTCCCAAAGACACACAACACCATCTCATACTCACACACTTTTGGGCTCTATACCCAGTCTTGGAATGCCATCGGATTAGAAGGGGCTTCAGTGATGTTATTGTGACGCTTTTGCGCCCCTGACAGACATTGATTCTCCCGCTCGGATTGCTACCGAAACATGGATCGCCATATTGTGACTTTTCAGTCCCTATGGTGAGGTTCATGGATTCGGATCCTTATCTTTTAGATGAGGGTAATCCGGGGACCATATGTTTAGGGGTTTAGATCCGTCCCGAAAGTCATGCACATAAAATGCCATTAGTAGCCTACCAAAATAGGGTCTCGACCTTAGAAATTCAAACTTTAGGATATGACCCATGTAGGACAAAAGGGAGCACATTCCATCTTTTTCTGCAATATGAATAATCACGTTTATATCTCATGCATTTCCATAAATGGTAAAAAAGGGATTTGTGTAAATCATCTTTCTATAACTCATTCATATTCTTTGTATATTTTGTAAATATTTTGTTAGGTTCATAAAAAAAAACCGTTTTCATGCATTCCTCTCATGCGTTCATTACAAAAAAAAATCATTTATCTCAAGCATTCATAAGAAGAAAAAAGAAAAAATAAGAAGCCATGCATCTCCTTCATTTTATGCATGCATCACTAAAAACTTTTCAGACCAATAAATTAAAAAATTCACACATTTCATGCATCAATTACTTTTTATGTCAATCTCATCATTAAAAAAATTTCATATCAGTCGTTCATTAAAAAAAAAATCATTTATCTCAAGCATTCATAAAAAAATTGATTCATCTAAAAAATAAAAAGGCTCATTCCATGTATCACTGTTTTGATAGAAGTTCCTTCATGCATCTCATGTATTAAAATTTGGGTAAGTATAAAAATAAAAATAAAAAGTAAATCTTTTCCATGCAACCCATGCATTAACACCTTCTTGGGTCAAGAAAAATCTTTTTCATGCATCCCAAAAGGTTATCTTCAGTAAACTGTCACAAATAAGGATTTAATCCCTTTTCCCCAAACTTCACAGTGACTTTTTGAATAATTACTGTGCGGCACCCTTATTGGACTCGATCACAAGCCAAAATCATGGATGAGGAAGAGCAAACTCAGAAGTTCATAGAAGACTGGAGTCAACTCAAAGAGAAGATGACCCAAATGATGGTAATGTTGCAAGTCATGCAGAAGGACAAGAACACGAATGAGAATCCTTCAGCCTCAACTGAAGAGCAGCCGGCCATACCTCTTCTCACTCATGGGAACAACCAACAAGGGGTCATGATGCCTTTCACTGGCTACCCAAGCAATCAAAATTGTCCTTCATTTGACCCAAGCAATCCCCCATATGGTCTTCCTCGAGGATTTGTGCCGCCAGTCGCTCCTGGTCCAGCAAATGGCAATCCAAACTCACAAAACACAACCCAGACACAGATCCCCACCAATTCTATGGTGCATTCCGTTAACCCAAACACTTCACCATTCACCTTCCACATTGGTGCCAATGGGATCCAAGTGGCACAGAGCCTCGCTTCCCCACGTATGTTCTCGTGAATCGAGTCGTGTGGGAATCCTCAATCCATAGAAAAGCTGGAGGTTCTAGAGGAAAGACTGCGAACTATTGAAAGGGCAAACAGTCATGGTCTTCGGGATGCCTCTGAACTCTGTCTAGTACCCAATGTCGTAATACCTCCAAAATTCAAAGTGCCAGATTTTGACAAATACATAGGAACCACATGTCCAAAAAGCCACTTAACCATGTACGTCAGGAAGATGGCATCACATGCCCAGGATGATAAGCTCTTGATTCATTTCTTCCAAGATAGTTTGACTGGGCAGCATCAAATTGGTACATACACCTCGAGCGGGCCCACATTCGATCCTTCAAAGACCTAGCGGATGCATTCCTGAAACAATACAAGTATAATATTGACATGGCTCCTGATAGGATGCAACTTCAAAATATGTTAAAAAGGGATACAGAAACCTTCAAGGAGTATGCACAACGGTGGAGAGAATTGGCTGCTCAAGTAGAGCCCCCATTAACTGAAAAGGAAATTGTGGCAATGTTCATTGATACACTTCAGTCGCCCTTCTATGATAGAATGATTGGAAGTGTATCATCAAACTTTTCTGACATGGTTATCATTGGAGAAAGAATTGAGAATGGGATGAGAAATGGTAAGATTGTTGAAAGTTCTGTGGGGTTAGCCGGGATGACAAAAGCTCCATTTGTCAAGAAGAATGAAGAAGAGGCGCATGTTGTGGCATCTGAGCAAGAGTCTAAGTGGTCTGGGCATTGGATCTGGGTCAAATATCTCATCAACTCTCAACCGTCTTTTCAAACAACCTACCCCCCATATTACCAACCATCTCCGTATCACCAAGCCAACCAGCCATACATCGCCGCCATCTCACAATTTCCAACCCAATCCTATCCTATGAGGACACCATACCACCCATCAAACCCTTTCCAACATCAAACCTTTCCCACCATACCGCCCCAACAAAACCTAAATGCAAATCAAAGGAGACAGCCTTACAACCCAGAAAAGAAGCCCATGCAGTTTGACCCTATACCTATGACTTACACGGAGCTATTGCACAGCCTTATTGAAAAATCTTTGTTGGTCCCGGTCCCGACCAGGGCGGTGCAACCCCCATACCCAAAATGGTTTGACCCAAATGTCAAGTGTGACTATCATGGGGGAGTGATAGGTCATTCAACTGAAAATTGCAAGACCTTAAAGTATAAAGTGCAAGATTTGATCAATGCAAATGTGCTAAGTTTCCAACGAGACACTCTTGATGCAGGAGGTTCTGGAGTCCATGCCGTAGAGGACACTTTGGAACATGACCTTTGAATCTTGTGTAGAGTAATTCATTGATGCTAATCCTTTAGCTCTGCCCAAGGCTTTAGGAAGTTTTTAATAATGGGCTTACTTGTTTCCATTTCAGTATGAATAAATGAATGCATTGAGTTTCCTTCCTTTCCTTCATCTTCTGATTTTACCTTCATCCTTCTTCTTTTTTCTTGAAAGTTATCAATAAAACAGATCTGAAGGTGATTCTCTTTAAAAATAAAATAAAATAATAAGTGCTGAAACCTCATCGTATGATCCTGATCACCTCATTAACCATGCTGGTTCGGACAACTATGGAAAGCTTCCTCATGAGATCAACCGAAGATGATTGAGGCAATCAAAGGAAATCTTTTTGATTCAAGCTAGACTCCATGATTTGAAAAAAAAAAGAGAAAAGAAATTAAAAGGGAAATCGAGAAAGAGCGCCCGGTTATGCTTTTGCAAGTACTATCATTTTTGTCTTACTTTTAAATTTTATGAAAATTAACAATCAAAATTCGAAATGAAGAATGACCATCTTTCTATATCTTTCACATACTTGTACTATCCCTTGTTACTCCGTTTGAGCTTGAAATTCTTTCAAAGAACCCGGGACAAGGATCACCCCTAAGCAAGGGGCAAGCATGAAAGAATCGGTGATTATGAAAAAAAAAAAAAAACTTCATGCAAAGGCAAAAAAAAAAAAGGAGGAAATAAAAAGGAAAGTTAGAGGAAAACAAATGTTCTTAGAAATCGAAAATATCGTGGATCATCGGTCCTATTCAACCTTAAAACATTTGTTTGAGCCTTATATCCTTTCCTTCATGACTCTCAACCATTGGCCGCGTTATGAGCCTAAAAAGTCCATTCTGATCAATGAAAGATTGTTATCATTTTCATTAACTTTAATTGTGAGACAAAATGTATGTGCTTTTTCAATGCATCGCTCTCGGAAAAAGGAAAAGAAAGAAAAAACAAAGAGAAAATGAAAAAAAAAAACATAAAAAAAAGGGAGGCTCGCTGGGTTGAAAACCTGCAAGGGCGACCTAGGCAAAATTAGAGCAACCTACGTAAAAGTTAGCGTCAAACAGATTCCTCGAAGCAACGAACTGGGGCAGTTTGAATTTAAAGGCAAATCATGTCCTCGGAAGGAGATTAAAGCAATACTCGAGATCATATGAGTGTCTCTTGAAGAAATGCAAACTGAAAACGCGCGGTTTGAAGGCGAGCCGTGAAATTCTCAATACATGAAGACTGGAGCAAACCATGTTCTTGAAAGCTGATTAAAGCGGTGCTCGAGATTATACGCATGAGAAGCTAGCACTTATCATCTTAAAAGAGTATCACCTGAAGAAAAATGTGAACTCCATCCCGTCATTGTTTCCTTCCCTCTAACAACCTTTCAATTATTTCGCTCATATCCTTACGACTTTCCACATATCGTTACTCCCTGTCCATCCTCTATCATACCCCACTTTCTACCATAGACTCAATTTGCATTCTTTAATACATACCGAAAGGTGAAGCAAGTATCAATAATGATATCATTTAGAGTTTCTCTTAGGATGCAAAGGTCACGGAAAGTACATCAATCTCCTAACAAAGGGCAATGTTGGAAAAGATAGAGAAATCAAGCAGTCTCATCCATCGGGATAATCATTGGAAATAGGCATATTTGTGACAAGGGGCAAAGCATCGATGGGGCAAGAAAATGACAATCCGGATCAATGAGTGACATTCCATTTCTTCCTTAAATTTGGTTGTGATCGAAGCTTTAAGGGGCTAGAAATCAAAGAGTGGTTTGCGAAAAATGATCAAAGTTCATTATCAATCACTGAAAGAATCTTTTGCATCATGCATTATTTCATGCACCAGAATCAACATCATTGCATCACATTTAGGCATAGGGCCCATAAGCTCCCATTTTACTGGATTTTACGGGCTTGGAGCCCATAAGCTTCGCTTTTGTTAGCTTTAGCAGACTCAGGGTCTCTAAGCTTTCATCTGTTTTAACGGGCATAAGGACTATAAGCTTTGTTTTGTTAGCTTTAGCAGACATAGGGTCTCTAAGCTTTCGTCTGTTTTAATGGGCATAGGACTCATAAGTTTTGCATTTGTTCGATTTTAGCGGGCACAAGGCCCCAAAAGTCATGTTACTGTTAGCTTTAGTAGGTATAGGGCCTCATAAGCTTTGTTTTGTTCGACTTTAACGGGCACAAGGCCCCTAAGCTTTGCTTGTGTTAGCTTTAGCAGACATAGGGTCTCTAAGCTTTAAATCTGCTTTTAATGGGCATAGGGCCCATAAGCTTTGTCTTGTCAGCTTTAGCAGGCATAGGGCCTCTTAAGTTTTGTTTTGTTGTAGTTTGGCTTTAGTGGGCACAGGGCCCCAAAAGTCATGTCTTGTCAGCTTTAGCAGGCATAGGGCCTCTTAAGTTTTGTTTTGTTGTAGTTTGGCTTTAGTGGGCACGGGGCCCCAAAAGTCATGTCTTGTCAGCTTTAGCAGGCATAGGGCCTCTTAAGTTTTGTTTTGTTGTAGTTTGACTTTAGTGGGCACGGGACCCCAAAAGTCATGTCTTGTCGACTTTAGCGGGCATAGGGCCTCTTATGTTTTGTTTTGTTGTAGTTTGGCTTTACCGGGCGCAGGGCCCCAAAAGTCATGTCTTGTTAGCTTTAACAGGCATAGGGCCTCGTAAGCTTCGTTTTGTTTAGCTTTAACGGGCAGAGGGCTCATAAGCTATACCTTTGTTGGATCCTATAGACATAGGACCACATAAGCTTTTTACATTTTGTCAAGCTTCAATGGATAACCGAGCTCCACAAGCTTTTATCCTTTTGCTTTCAAGCTTCAAATGGATAACCGACTCTGCAAGCTTTTGATCCTTCCCTTCAAGCTTCAGCGGACAACCGACTCATGCAAGCTTTCAACTTTTCTTTCAAGCTTCAGTGGATAACCGACTCCACAAGCTTTTTACATTTTGTTGTCAAGCTTCAGCGGATAACCGACTCCGCATGCTTTTCATTTTCTGACAAGCTTCAGTGGACAACCGACTCCACAAGCTTTTTACCTTTTCTGTCAAGCTTCGGTGGACAACCGAGCTCCATAAGCTTTTAATCTTTTCTTTCAAGCTTCAGCGGACAAGCCGACTCATAAGCTTTCAACTTTTCTTTCAAGCTTCAGGTGGACAACCGACTCCACAAGCTTTTTTATCCTTTTGCTTTCAAGCTTCAGCGGATAACCGACTCATGCAAGCTTTTCGCCTTTCCTTTCAAGCTTCAGTGGATAGCCGACTCCACGAGCTTTTTACCTTTTCTGTCAAGCTTCAGCGGATAACCGACTCCGCATGCTTTTTATTTTCTGACAAGCTTCAGTGGATAACCGACTCCATAAGCTTTTTACCTCTTTTCAAGCTTCAGCGGATAACCGACTCCGTAAGCTTTTAACATTTCTTTTCAGGCTTCAGCAGACAACCGACTCCGTAAGCTTTTTTACCT